>OY728155.1:654566111-655816111 GCA_963277665.1 Viscum album | reverse complement strand
ATGACTGGTTAAGAGAAGTTTTAGGGGACTTGGGGCTTATTCCTGAAAAGGAAGCCCAAGGTTATGACTGAGTCTTATTCCTGAAAAGGAGACCCAGGTTAGGGATTAAGGTTTGGGGCTTACTCCTGAGGAGGATGCCCAAGATTAAAGGACTTGATTGGGGCTTATTCTTAAGAAAGATGCCCAGATCAAAGGTTTTATAACTGGGGATTATTCCTGAAAAGGAGACCCAGGTTAAGATTCTCTCATCTTAAAGGATGAGATTGAATGAATGAACTCTCAATCTTTGGTGACATAAAGATGTTTAAATCACTAGGTTTTGAGAGATATTTCACAGAATTCCTTTCAGATAAGGATGTCAAATCAAGAAATCATGCCATAAATGGCTTTGAAGAGTATCTTGAAGACTGAATCTTGAATAGGAAGGGTGAAATGGCTTAAGAGGGGTAAAAATGGGCAAGATGGGCACCCAAAAAGATAGGGGCACGCAAGTCTTGAAAGGCGCGCAAGTCCTGCGGCGGCGCGCAAGTATTGGTCGCGCAAGTATACTTGCGCGACATGAGGGGTACTTGCGCGATTTTCAACCAGTATTGAAATGCTTGAGCGACTCTTTATTAAACCCTTTACCATCCTCTTGAGGTTCTTCCAGAATAGGGACGCGCAAGTTATATTGAAGGAATTAAGTAGGCGCGCAAGTGTTTGATAAGTTTCAACACTTAGACCTTCCTTTTTCTCTTTAGATCTTCCATTCTAGGTAAGAAATTACCTTAGAAGTGTTCCGGAAGCTTTGAGAAGAGACTTGGGCGTCGGGAGCTTCAATCCGAGTTTCTGGAAAAAGATCCTCTCGAATGGGGGGCCCACAGGGTCTATTTATAGGCAAAAGAAGACCCCGTACGGTTACCAATTAGGTCGCGCAAGTCACCTGCGCGACCAAGGTAGTCGCGCAAGTGTACTTGCGCGACAGTGGTAAAACTTGCGCGGTGAATTGGCTTTTGATCCTTTGTTCATGCCTTTGTCGATTTTTGATGTTTTCTTCAAAGGATGAATCACTTTCAGCTGAGATATTCCCTTTTCCGATCTTTAGATTATGTGACGAAAGGAGTGTCAACAGCCACACATACTTGGTTTTCCAAATATGACTTATTTTGAGATAGTGTGTTGTTTTGGTTTTTATAAAACATTCTATATATGTTTTTATAACCTCAACACATTTGAAAACAACTAAGAATATATATCGAATTATTAAATTGTTTTCCAATGCAATATTGTATTTATGTGTGAATACCCTTCATAATAATTTAGTAATTATGATAAAAACCCTTATTGAAACTAAATTATTAATGGTTGTTGTTATGTGTAGTGGTTATGATATGTGGTGGTGGTGATGTGGGGAGGTTGTGATGCAGGGTGGTTGTGATGTGTTATTGTTATGATGTGTTATATGTAATATCAATTGGAATGGTTTTTTTCAGGGTCGTGGTAATGGGCCTGCAGTATTAGCTGCTTTTTTTATATATCTGGCTGTAGCGGTGGTTTTATCCACCACAAAATAAATATAATATATTTAGGGGTGGTTTTAACCACCTCTACAATTACAATATTTTTCTATCCGTAGCGGTAATAACCACTTCTACGAGTAATAATTTAGCAGTTGTTTAAACCTCCACTACACATATTTCATATTCCTTTAGTATTTCACCATAGTTTTTATGGTTTTAGGGGTGGATTTCCATGACAAAATCGATATTTGTTTCAGCGGCGGTTATAACCGCCCCTCAAAAAAATCACTTTCACCCATCAAAACCACCGCTAAAACCATAAAAATAGCAGCGAAATGAACCCACTATGACGGTTGACATAAACTGCTGCTAAATAAAAGAAACCACGGTGCATTGTATGATGATACCCACTTTAGAGGTGGTTTTTTGAAACCGTCGCAGAATCATATGGATTCGGTTTAAACCGCCTCCATTTCAAAAAAAACTGCCACGAAATGGTTATTTTCATATAGTGTGCGTGGATTACCAGCACTTGAACCAAGTGAAAGTGAATAAAAAGTATCCACTAATGAGGATTGATGACCTATTCGATCAACTGAGAGGGGAACAATGGTTATAAATAGTTGACCTTCGGTCAGGTGACCACCAGTTACGAGTACAGGATGAGGATATACCGAAGACGGCATTCAGATGCCTCTATGGTCACTATGAATACTTTGTGGTGCCTTTCGGTGTAAGGAAATCCCCCACAGTGTTCATGGGAGTTATGAACCAAATATTCCAACAGTTTTTAGACTGGTTCATAGTATTCTTCATCGACAACATCCTAGTGTACTCAGCAGTAGAGGAGGATCACGGTAGACAACTGCAGATGGTTCTTGAATTACTCCAAGAGGACCAGCTTTATGGGAAGCGCTCAAAGTACCAGTTCTGAATTTAGGAGGTACAAATTCTAAGAAATGTCATCTCATAATGTGGAGTAGTTGTGGACCAATATAAGGTGGAGGCAGTGTTAGCATGGGATCCACCTTGGAGCTTAACGGAGGTGTGGATCTTCCATGGGTTGGCAGGATATAACCGGAGATTCATTCTTGATTTCTCCTGGATATCAGCACCGATTAAAGCATTGACCAAGAAGGGGAAACCCTTCATGTGGACGGAGAAGTTCAGTTAGTCTTTCAAGAAGTTGAGACAGAGTTTGACGAGCGCCCCTATCTTGATATTTTCGGAGGAGGGTGTCAAGTAAATATTTTTCTACGATGCATCCGGGATCGGGCTTAGCTATGTCCTGATGCAAGGATAGGCAGTGATTACTTATGGTTCACAGAATCTAATACCACATGATTAGAACAATACAACCCATGATCTTGAGTTGGCGGTTGTAGACTTCGCATTGAATATGTGGAGACACAACCTTATGGGTGATCGTTTTATCATCTACTCTAACCACAAGAGCTTAAAATACATATTCTTGTAAAAGTATCTGAATAAAAGATAGTGGTGTTGGCTAGAGTTCCTCCAGGACTACGATTTTGAGATCATCTATACTCTTTGGAAGGGGAACAAGGTGGAAGATTCCCTCTGCAAGAGGTCAATCCCGCAGCTGTTGAGTTAGGTGATGGAGCAGTTAGCCTCGTTGTAGTTATCCTTCACGGACAGAGAGAATGAAGCGTACCTTCAGTAGATGGTTTTCAAACCTCTACTATTATGGAGATTTAGGGAGTCACAACTTCGGGATGTAGACTATGAGATTTTACACGCTCATTTATCCACATGACATGCTCCTGAGGGATATTCTCAAGGTAGGGAGCACGTTGTTCTTTTCTGGGTATGCACTGTTGTACCAGTGGCATTGTGGTAGGAGGTACTGAGGGGGTTTCATGCATCCACCTTAGCGGTACACCCTGGCATGGTGAAGTTGTACCAGGATCTTTGATGGAAGTTATGGTGGTCAATCATGAAGAAGGATGTAGCGGAGTTCGTTTCTCGGTGCCTTACATGCCAGCAGGTGAAGGCTAAGTATCAGGTTTTAGCAGGGTTTGCTCACCCCTTGGAGGTGACTGAGTGAAAGTGGGATGGGATATCAAGGGACTTCATGACCACTACGTGCAGGAAATAATTCAGCTTCATGAAGTGCCTTCGAAAATAGTCTCAGATTGAAAAGATCATTTCACATCCTATTTTTGGAATGGACTGCATGAGGCATTTGGGACTCAACTATGCTTGAGCCTGGCATTCCATCCCCAGACTGATGGTCAAACAGAGAGGACCATTCAGGTTTTAGAGGATATATTGTGGGCTTGTATCTTAGGCTTTGGCCACAGTTCGGAGGACCACCTACCACTGGTGGTGTTTGCAAACAATTATAGCTACCACTCCACTAGTGGTATAGTACCATTCGTGGATTTATATTTAAGACCCTATCAGTCACTTCTTTATTGGACCAACCCCTAAGAATTAGAACTCTTGGGTCCAGAGTTGGTGAAAGCTACAACCTAAAATGTGTATATCATCCAGGAGCAGATGAAGACTACAAAGAGATGAAATAAGTGTTATGTTGATAGGCGATGGAGACCCTTGGAGTTCAAGGAGGGAGACCATGTCTTCTTACGGGTCTCAACTCAATGAGGATTGTGGAGATTTGGCTGGGATGGCAAGCTATCTTCGAGGTTCATCAGACCTTTACAGATACTCTGTAGAGTCGGTGAGGTGGCATACCACCTATCTTTACCACCATAGTTGCACGAGGTACATGATGTCTTCCACATTTCATAGTTAAGTAGGTACATGCATGAATCATCGCATGTCATCAACTGGGGAGAGTTGGAAATCGAGGATGGTGGGACCTTCACAAAGTAACCAGGAAAGATAAAGGATCGGTAGGAGAGGATCCTACATGGGAGATCGATTCCCTTGGTAAGTGTCTTATGGTAGAACGATAATCTTCATGAGAGCATGGGGGGAACGAGGCTCAGATTAGTGCCCTATACCCACATATTTTTTAGTAACCTTGTTTTGGATTTTTGGGGACACAATGCCCCAAGTTGGTAATAATTTAATGTGTCAGATTTTCCATGTATTATTTTTAAAAAATATATGGAGTAATTTTGAGACCAAGAATGGAGAAGACACATCATTATGAGGCCCGATGAGCCCAGAATGGTAGTTTGAACTTTTTTTAGTTAAGTGTGTTGGCGTATGAACACGGTTGTTGATGTTTACAAACGGATGCTCGAATTAAAAATCTGAAATCACCATTGTATCTGGGACAACGTCTTTACCTATGAATGGGCCTAACCTTGACCGGAATGGGTTGAGGAAAGACATTAATTTTCAGGCATTTTTAGCTAAAGAAAATACAATAAAAAAATCGAAAAGTTTATTTTATTTTATTTAGAAACGTTAAATGCAGCGCAACAACAAGGAAACTATTTCGATAATTAATTATACGTCATTATGACTCTGAAACAGTAACATTGACTCATTAATACCACATCTTATAGGAATTATGAAACACATTCCCTCTTTTCAATAGGTTAAATGAATTCTGATCATTGGAAAAAAGTCGAGAGAAACTCTGGGGAATGCATGGAGCCTTTGAGAGAACTATTGACAACAAACACTGATGAATTAAAGGCACGAATCTCTGTGATAACTGAGTTGAAGGATCTCGGCCACGATGGCAGTGTGATTTCTTGATCAAAAATTGATCCCTTCTCGAGGTATGGGATATGTTTTAAAGTTTTTTTCTGCCTTGTTCTTTGAATTTAATGACGACACTGATAAACCCACGAACCGGTTGACCCACACATCCTTGTTCTTGTGGGATGGATTTCTTGGGTTCGTTCCTAGAAGATTGATTATCATGTTTTGATGTTTTTAAATTGCCCTGTTTAAACCTTCTAATGGGAGAGGATTAACATTGTGGCGAATGACGGAAGGGGGTTCGTTCCTTCTTGTTGACTTTTTTCTCCTTCCTCCACTCTGTGTTATTCGCATACTTCATGGGGCGGTGGAAAATAGATCATTTCATGTATATTTCACAATGCAACAATCTCATATTAGATATCTGACATCGCAATCACCTAGGGGATGTGCAACGACGATGGCGGATGATGAATCAGCTTGGATCGGGAGCAACCGTTCTTCGAGCATTCTTTATGCAAGTGGATAGATATGTGTTTCGGGGAAAATAAGAGGCCCAAAATAAATAGAGACAACATCAGCACATCAGGTTTCCTTAACCTTTGAGTTCCATGGAAAATAGATTATCAGATCAAAGATCAGAGCATCACCGAGGCGCAGTGGAGAAGGTTTGCGTTTCTGGAAATTTCCAAAACACACGATGTGTATCCCGAAGAACATGTCGTGTGGTACCAATGGAGGAGGCTAGGGTTTTCATGCTTTATGCGATGAAGAACATGGCATGCCTCTGGGGAGACATGGCATGTGGGCCCCACCCAACAACAGATAGAGTTTTGGGCATCGGGAAGCGTGAACACGGTGTGTGTCCATTATCACACGGTGTGTGGGTCCTTACACGGACTCGACATGTGTCTCGGAAGATACATGGACACGGGGTGGGTATACAGTTTTGTACTCCAACACATGGCCATACCAGGTCGACTGGATGGGAAAATCCATGTACCGGTTACACGAGATCTCACACACGAGTTGAAACCATGTACAGGCACACAGCCATGTACAAGAAGGGAACACTGGTTTCTTAGACACGGCGTGTGGTCCATACTACACACAATGTACTTACTTTTCTACACAGCATGTTCTTCTTACTCAGGTCATTTTACAAGGGTAGTACCCAGAGTAGAAAGACATAGTGTGTGACCCTTATACATGCTGTGTATATCCTGGAACATGGCTTGAACCTCTTGTCCATTTTAACTTGGTCATGTTTCATTTGGGTTAGTGCCCCTTTTTCGTATTCCCCTGAAGTTCAGTTATCATTTCTATCCACAATAGTGTGATTCCTTCAGTCGGACTTCCCATGATAGAGTTGGGCATCCCTCCGAGAGGCCCAGAGGGAGATCCTTTATAAGGCCCCAGCCTTAAACCTTACTTAATATTGAGTTAATACAAGATTACACATTGAGGATATTTTCAGGTTTAGAGTTTTAGATAATTATATCATAAACTTGCATTACATTCCACATTTAAACAAAGTGGTTACATAAAAGATAGTATTCATTTTTTTCCCATCAACGGAAACATATTTAAAATAAAACATGGATTCTTTTTTGACACATCCTTGACACTATCATCATATCATGTACCTTTCCGTTGACCTATGAAAAACATTTCAAAAACTTGGGATGAGCATAAAAAGCTCAGTAAGGGGTATAAAAATATATATAAAGGAAACATGAGTACATGTACACATAAGAATCAATAAAAAAATACTTTACTCATAAAACATAAGAACATTAACATACCTCATCAAATCATGAATAAATCATAGAAATCATTAGACATAAAGGTTACTTGAGGCATTCATAACATTCTTACGTAGGGAGTAACCCTCTTGGTTACGTTTGGAATACCCACCATAGTATATTCCCTAAATCTCTTCGGAGAAAACTTAACGTTTCACTCCTTCACGTTACCCAATGCATTGGAGAGCTATATCGGGCTCACCCGCCCTTAGTTTATCACGGAACCACCCGTCTTCATAACAATGCCCAAGAACCACAACATAATCGTATCCCATAAAACATGAATAAAGGAAACATAACATTTCCACCTTTCAATCACAAGATATCAATACAAAACATTGATATAAAAACATTATGAAAACCATTTTCAATACCAAAATAAATGAAATGTAAAACATGGTATTTATTTTTCTTTTAAAAAGAAGGTATGGCTTGTAGAGGAAGCCGAAACTCAAATAATGGTCACAGCGGCGAAGAATTCGTTGTCACCGCATACGTACGACAAAAACATTCCCTTTTGTCGTTTAGTAAAATGCTTCGTATAAAAAAGATTTCTTTTTGGGTAAACGTAAAAGTCAAAGGGGTTTATACACCGTATAAAAGAAGGTTGTGTATAAAACAAAATATGCCTCAATTAATGGAGATTGAGACGAAGTCCCTTACAAAGACGGTATCCTTATTTTAAGGATAAATCAATTACATAATTATGTGTGACAAACGAATACACCAAATATAAGTGGATATTAACTATAAAACAATAATAGTTTATTCACACATATTCATAGAACGTCATATTCAAGGAGTACAAGTTTATCCCAAAGAATCAAATTTGGGTTAAGAATTTCCCTTGCAAAAATTTGACAGCCTAACGGCGTCACTACATAATTCAAAAAATGAGTTGATGAGAGATAAAAAGGATATCTCATCACATGGAAATAAAATTTAAATCAATAAGGATATAGAAGAACATATCCCAACATAATAGTATGTGAATTAAAAGACATAACAAAAGAAGTCTTTTAAAAAGAGGAGGGTGAAAGGTTCCCTTACCGACATGGGTATCTTTCGAAACATACGCCCCGTGAAAGAAGGACAATACAACATTGATGTAAATACTTATAAATGAAAGTATATTACACAATGAGTAAAATAATGGGCAGTACATACACCACTCAAATTAAATTGTGGAAAATGTAGCATTAATATCACGGGAATAAAAGTGAGATGAAAAATCCCTTACGAAAACTCGGCAGCCTAACGGCGCCACTTAAAACATAAAAAAATGGATTGATGAGATCAAATAGGGTCTCTCATCATATTAAAAAAAAGTTTAAAGAAATATTAATATAAAATAATATCCACCAACATAACAAAGAGTATCTTAAAAGAAGTGACATAATGGAGAGTACATAAAAAGAAAGAGAGAGGTTAGATCTGTTACGAAAATTCGGCAGCCTAACGGCGCCACTCAAAACTTCTAAAATGGATTGATGAGAGAGAATAGGTTCTATCATCATATGAACATAAAAATTACTGTAATATTAATATAAAATAACATTTCAATAACAAGAAAGATTAGCTTTAAAATGAATGAAATAAAAGAGTGTACTTAAAAAGAAAGAGAGGAGTAGGATCCCTTACCTCGGGTCCGACTTGACTCGATCGTTCTTTAACGTCCTGAATAATAAACATGAGTTAATCTATAATTGATTAAGAACCTTTTTCAAGTTAATTATTCCTTTTATATCACTTATTTCCATGTTGTAATCATTTAAGTTAATAATTTTTGTTTTGTCGATATTTGGTTCTTAAGTTGAAAGTGGACTTCTTACAATTACATGTTGTTTGTGTGGTCAAAGGTTCATTATATCCAGAATGATATTCATGATTTGGAAATCATATATTTAATATATATAAAGAATATACATGTATTTATAATATTACATAATAATTTAGAGGTAAGAAATGAAATGCACCGTTCATGGAGACGGTAAGTCGTACGTACGCATGAACGCTACTTTCATTTCTATGTCATATTAATGGAATTAAAAATAAATTAGAGGTATGTATATTTTAATTCCAGAATTATATTAATCATTTATATGTAACATAAATCATATATAATAACTTTAAATCAATCCTTTATACATCCCACATATGGCATTAACGAATCAAATCACTTTGAGGGGGCGGTAGTCCGCACTTCCTAAAATGAAATTATCGTATTTACCCACAGTGGAAACCATAAGGTTATTCCACAAAAGAAAAATACAGAAGCTTAAGTAAAACATAAACATATTATATATCATATATAAGTATAGTGACATCTTAATGTCCACCTTTTAAGGTGTTATATGAGTGTTGAACAATCATCATTTTGTGGGGCAGAAATTCTCCATCCACAGAAACAGTATGTTCTTTAACCATTTGATGTAGGTGTGTGTAAGTGTAGCTCTAATTACTCTTATAAATATACCCTAGTATATTTAAGATACTGGAGTTGTTACAAAAGAAATGAATAAAAAGAGTTTAGGGGGTGGGAGAAGCAAAATAAAACAATAGGACACAAGTGAAGACATTACCTTAAAATTGGGTAAATCTTTTTGATTTGAGCTCAAAGACTTACTTGGGAAAACTTCTGCCCAAAGTGAGGCTTCTAGGAGTAATAGAGGGATGTGTAGAGACAATATTTGCAGGGGTTGGCCGAGACAAAGGCTTTGGAATTGTGGGTAAGGAGGTAGAGGTGGGGGCCTTTTATAAGAGGAGAGGAAGGGCACTCTTGGAAAGTAAAGAAATGTTACTTTATTTTAGAATGTGTTTCGGATTTTCATGGTCCCACATTGATGTGTTTCTAGGATAAGGTGATAAGGGTTATAAATCCACCCATCCAATAGGTTTTGGACATGTTTAGGTCTTAGATATTACATTATCTTTCCATTTTATTTAAATCGTTAAATAATGAGGTCATCACTGCATCATCATGATGTCATAAATAATTTAATTTATTTAATGTCTAAAAATTATAAAAAAAAATACTATGATGTAGGAAGTCTTTTTATATTTCCAATTACTATTTATAGTCAAAAATATAACTTGTATAACCCCATGTAAAAACTATTTTAGTAAAAAATCTCATGTTTGTGTCATTTTTACTTTAACATTAAATAAAAAGGTATTTATGTCATTTTCCAACCAAAGTGGCTCCATGGGGTCCCCAAGTTGACCCATGGATTGTCTTGGTCGTTCATGAAACATCCAATGAGGGTAGTACATGTGTCTAGGTCATTTAATTTTATTAAAACATTATTCTTACCTTAAACTACACTAATTACCTCTAATCGCGATTAAAAACATAATAAGTTACTATTCACCAAAAAATTATTCTAATCCAATTGAACCACATTTTACTTCTTAATTACAACCATTTTTGTCAGATTTTTGAAATTCAAAACACAAATATGGAAAATTTTCATTTAAACGGAAAATTAGTTTTTATAAGTACCACTTAGTGGTTTCACTATTCATCAAAAATTGATGTTTTTCAGAAAATTACCAAAAAATCACCCTAAGTTATATTTGATATTCCGAATTCAAAAATTATGTGTATTTTACAAAATTTAAAACATATAATTTTCATTAATTAATTTAATAATTAATTCCCACTGTCAAAACAAATATCGTGTTTTTATGAAACAAAATGCATCAAAAGATTGACACTAGTTTAAGTCCGATTTCAAAGTGAAATTAATTCCAATGACCACTATTGGATTAAATGGTAAAAATATATTATAATTTCACTTTAAAACCAATTAAAAAGATAATCTAATCATATAAATAAATTATATTAAAAAGAGGTTTTGAATTAAAATACAACATTTTTCACTATTCATTAAAAATTGAACTTTTTCGGAAAAATACCAAAAATTTACACAAAGTAAATTTTGATGTCCCGATTCTAAAGAACAATTTTATTTTTTCAAATATAACACATAAAATTGTCAAAAAGTGGATTTAAAAGGGGTTCTCCATTAAATGGTGGTTAATAGACCTTTTAAAGAATATTAGAATGTTTACATTTAAAATTGGATTCATTCGCATTTTTAATCCTCTAACATTTATTGTAAAAAGTAAAAATATTTGACAAACATATATAATCATTTTTTAGTTAGTTCTGTTCATTCCCGCCATTACAACGGCTAAGTGTTAACTACCATTTAAAATAATATTATTTTATTATTAGAGTGCAACGTAAGATTTCCAAGAAACCCGTTGTTGCGTATTGGGTACGCCATCGAGCATAGAATCCCCTTTAAAGTAATATTAATATTTTATTCACAAATATGGATAAATATAAAAATGGCATATTATTTATTTACCTGGGGTGTTACATCCTTTATCCATTCGTGAACATAGGTAGAGTTAGGTATCGATATAACTACTCATACAGTATGATGATCCTCTACTTAACAGGTGAATCCGAATGAGTCACGGTGTCCACCAAGGACCTATAAGTGATCCTCAAATATGTATCGTGATCTTTCCTAGCTCAGGAGTGGGTTCTCCTGGAATGAGTGTATCTATCTCTCGTGACCTTTCCCGATGAACAATACTTCCCGAATGGATGTCATTAGGACAATCAGACTCATGGAGTGATTTCTCACAGATGAGTGCTTCATGGAACCTTCGAATTGAATCCCTATGGGCGGTATAAGATTGTGTGAGATGTATCTAGACTAAGGGTCTGAGTTTTGAGTATATCTGGATTGTGTATCTATTGTTATATGTTCAGTAGACATATACTGTGTAGAACTGATTATACCTTTACTTTACACATTAATTTTGGTTTTCGAGCTCCGCTACTGAGTATTGTTATACTCACCCATGCACGGGCTTTGCCCGCACGTGTAGTGTCTTGAGCAGACAAGTGGCCTTTTTATAGAGTCTAGGGTGGACCAGGACTAGATCAAGGTATCTGATTTCCCTACATGATGAGGTGTTTATATGACCACGAGCAGTAGTCTCAGTACCTCTTCATACTTATAGTTTGGACTTTACAGTTTCTAGAAACTTGTTTTTGTGGGCTTGTATTCTGGCCCAGTTTTAATTTCTTCACTTTACTTCCATTGTACTCTATTGGTTGGGCTTAGTTTTATGCATTCATTTTGTTCCTTAGTGGTTTTTACATATCAGCATTTGTGACCTTGGAGATGTGTGTGTGTACAGGTACTTATTAAATGCCTCCCATGTCAGTGATATGCCTACCCAGTGCTAGTCACCATCCCCTAGCCTATTGGAGGCAGGCTTGGGGAGTCATGGAATGGTCCCCACTAGGATGGGTTATGACATTTTTCTAGAATTTTTCATGATTGTTTTATATTTTTATTTTTTTTGGTATGTTTTTTGGATTCTATAACTTAATCACATAATTTAGAAAATTATAACCAAACTAGTTTTTCTGCACCCTTTTTGATTTGATCATTTTAGTATTTAAATTATTACTGAAATATTTTTTTTCTAATATCCAATATTTTTATTTAAGGAATTTCAATTTATTTTAAAACTTATTTGCACTATAACTATACAAAATGAATATATTGACTAGCATGAGAGGTTTCTAAATATTTTTAACATATTATTCACTATTCATGTTGTGTGATCTAGAACTTGTGATTTATCTCTTTCATGGATTTATAGTTCCTAAAATATATTTAATTTGACTGAATCATTTCTTTTCATAACCAAAATTTAAACTCAAGAAATAAATTTGAATATTCACTTTTTTATCACTTAGAATCCTTGAATTTATTTTTCTGTTTAGAACACATTACAAGATTATTTTTCCTCACCTACCAACAATCTTTACATTCTTTCACGGAAATTTCAAGTTTGATTGTGGGGAATGGGACTTTCATGTGTGCTATTTTGGATGTATCTCAATGTGGGGGTGTGTGTCATTATTTTGGGTAGTACAGATAGATATAATTAATAATGATTCATTATTTCAATATGTTCTATTTGTATCCTTAGTTTCATAAAAAATGAAAAAAATGTATAAAATAAAAAATAGAAAAATAATATAACATAGATGAGATAATGTTATTCATTCTACATACTTTTATAACACATGCACCTATAACAAATAGAGGATATGATAATCATTTATTCACTCTCTTTTATTATCATCTCACATTCCAAAAAAATAAATTAAAAAAATGATAAAAATGATAAAAATAAAAAAGAAAAAATAGATAATTTGGATGAAAACAATCTTTTAATTCATTATTTGGATCATGTCTCGTGTCATTCAAAAAAGACAGATGTTGTTTTATATATATTTTAAGGGGAATTGAGAGATATGTTTCCTGTGTTTTCACTTGAATATTCTTTCATTGCTATTTAAGATCATAACATCCTCTTTCTAGATATAAATTTTTTAAATATTATACCTACCAACCTATAGTCGTATAATTAATGTTCACTAACACCTCTTGATTGAAAAAATTTTTAAGTCACATGGTGTGGAGAGATGAGATTTTTTACAAGCCTATTGAGATTACACATGTTCTTGGGACATAGAAAAACTCTATAAAAAATACTTGATTAAAGAGATAAATATATTTTTGGAATGGTTGGTTATAATATAAACATGAATATTAACAAAATATTTAATAGAATTTTATGATTGGTGAGGATTTAGGGAATTTTTATCCATATAGGTGACCTGTATTTCATTATATGTGATAATTGAGTAGTATTTTTAATTATGTATTAGGAAGTTTTTTTGACATTGGTATTAGATAATATCCCAACATTGAAATGTTTAAGGGAGGGGAATGATGAAGATAATTTTTACACATATTTTATTTTGTAATATAAATTTTTTAATCCCACAAATTATATATTTTGAGGTTAATTGTCAGAATTTCAGTTTTCATTAATATTTTTAGCTCAATTATGAAAATGGATTAATTTTTTATTTAAAAAAATTTTATATCATCTTGGAATTTCAGATATAACATTATATACAACCATTAAAAGAATGAAATTAATATTTTTTAGTATTTCATTCTTGACGGGATATATTTCATATAACTATATTCGAAGCTGATGCATGCCTATCCTTGGGCATTGAAAAAGAAAATTATTTTCCTAATTTAGAACATAGGATGAGTAAGGTCATCTCACTTGAGAAGCTTTGCAGTTTTTTCACTCACATATTCTAATTCACATAAACTATTTCTTTATTTTTTTATTATTTTATAAAAACAGTGATAAATATTTTTTCATTTTTATATTTATTTTATAAAACAATGAAATGAATTGAAATTTGTGAATTTAAAATAAAATACCATGAAATGATAAATAGAATGAGTTATGAAATAAAGGATTTGGTTTTAGGTTCATTTTTTCAGTTCAATCATTATTCCCCTTTATTTTTATGATTTTAGTGTGATAATAAAAACATGAAATACTATGATGAATTATTATTATTTTTTAAACATTTGAATCTATGAAGGCCTAAGAAATTTCAATCCACCTCCTCTTATAATCATTTTTAATGAAACACCTTGGTCAAGGGTGTTCCATCTTTCAGGACTCATCTATAAAGATGTTATTTCATTCATTGATTCACTCAAATCCATTATCTTAAGAGATACCCAATGAAGAGAGGGAAAATAGATTAAACAAAATAAAAGAAATTGATTAAGTTGCATGTCATTGGAGATAGTCAACACACCAAGGAAATTTACTTGACTCATGCATTCAACTCATATATACCACAAACATAAAATAAACATTAAGAAAAATTCAATAACACTTTTACCTCTCACGGGCCAATCCTCAGGTCAGCCCCTCACTGTCGAGTATTAGAGATAACTTGGTGAAATGGGAAGAAGAGAATAAATTAAATTAAATAGAAATAATAATTGGAGAATAAAATAATAATAGAAGATAAATAAAATAAAAATAATTTAGATGAGAGAGTTAATAAATTAATAATAAATAGAATAGAATAAGATTTAGAAGATGAATCAAAAAAAAGAAAAGGAACAAAATAAATATATATAAGAGTGATAAAAGAATAAGAAAATTATAGAATATAATAAAAATAAGAATTTATAATTAGAAGAAGATGTGGAATGCAATTTGGGAAAAAATTTATGGATTTTGTTTTAGTAAAAGAGAATTTAAGTTATGGTTAAAAAAACTGGAAAACAATAATTAAAAGAAAATTAAAAAATAAAGAAGAAACATAACACAAAAGACCATGGCTCGGCCTCCATCGGCCATTCCTAATGGTGGGTGTCAACTCCCCTTCAACTAGGGTGAACTCGTGCTTATATAAGCTAAGGGGGTTCCATCTTTTAGTATTCAAATTCAAGATCTTCCAAATATCCCTTTAACATCTTCTCCAAATTCTATCCACTAAAATATTTCTCATAGTATATCAATTTAATAACTAAATTTAGTAAATTTTTATTATTGAAAGTTGTTAAAAATAACCTGTTCATTTGAATACCAAATTTCAGCATCATCTGACATGTGTATAAATTTTTATGTCCTATTAACTCAAAATACTTATTCTGGCCTGGTAGAATCATTGAATTTCAAACATCTGATATTCCCATACATTTATGGGCTTAAAATCAGTATAATATAGTTGTTCCATTATTATTAATGTTTTTTCTCTAGATTTTATCATTATTATTGTAGAATTTCAGATCATTCGGACAATCCATTTATGATATATGGTCCCAACTTCAAAAATATTCAGATCTGTGAAAATATTTTCAGACTTGACTTGTGATCATATTTTGGGCCTCAAAATGTTGTATTCAAATCGTATTCCAAAATAATCAAATAAATACCAATATTAATTTAATATTAAAAAATTAATTTCATAAATTAAATTATTGTATCAAAGTTTATATATGAAAATATTAAATAAATTAAAAAAGTTAATTTCCAAAATTAGTCCATTTTTTCAATTAAGCCCAAAAATATACTAAAAATCTAAAAACGAGACAAATATAAACAATTTATAAATTTAGAGAGTTTAAATCATTGAGATTCATATTAAAAATGATGAAAATACTATCTATAAAAATTCCCTCATAATTAAACTATGCTTTTCTTCAAGCATAAAATTTCAACAACAAAATACATAGGGAACTATATTCATAATTATTAAAATTTCAAGAAATAAAATTAAACAATCATTAATTTAAAATACAATTTTAACACCTCACATCAAATATCAATTTAATTTTTCATTTAAAAAATATAATATATTCAAGTATTTTACTTTCTCTCTTTTCAAAATAGTGGAACATTTCCTTTCATTCATTTAAGACCCTTAATTTATTATTATTAAACATCCCACATAATTAACTACATCTATTTTGAATATTTTCACTCATCACTCATGATGATTACTCAAGTATATTTATTCTCATATCATGAATATATGATCCTTTTCTGTAGGTACTTAACGAAACTAATGTCCACTTGGTGAAGAAAAAAGACACATGAAATCTTGAGGACTTTCATTAAAGGATCAAATAACTATGAGGCTTATGGTTTATAGGAATTTATGTTTAAAAATTAATTCTTAAGGAGGGGGATTAGCTATTAAATATCGAAAATGATATCAAAAATGAATTTTTATTGGAATTATTCCCTTCAAATTAGAAACTCTTGTCTCCAAAAAAAACAAAAACTAAGGCTATTATCAATTAAGGAATAATGAAAAATTTATGCACCCCCTTGAATTATTTTTCTTCTTTTATAATTTTATTTCAAATAACTCTTTTGCTTTTTTCTTATTTAAAGGTTATTATTATAATAAACCACACATCCACCACCTAACCACATATTAAAAAAATCATAGGTCTATTAATAGTGATTTTTTTACCAAATCACAACCCATTTTATTATTTTTTTGGTTCTTTTTTTATTTTTTATTGTTTGGATTTATAATAGGGATAATATAATAGAGTATAGTGTGTGAATCAAAAAATTATTTCAATACCCATAGTATCACCCCCCCCCCCCCCCTCCCCGCACACACACACATTTTCTGTACAATGTATTTCATCTTATTATTCATGATTCCCTTCACCCCCCCCCCCCACAATTCAACATTAAAATATCATGCAATGACAAATATTATGGTAGGATTGGGTAAAAATGGATTGAAACATGGCTCATTACAAAAAAGTTCATTCATGGATTCTCTGGTCATATCATAGGATTGATGTAAATGTGTTTTTTAAGGATATGGTCTTTTAAAAATATTTATTAATAATTTTAAATGTGTTTTTTCACAATTATCACTTTGAAAAGCTCAAATGAATTTTCAAACAAATGTCATGTCCCAAGATCACTCAAGAAATATTTTTAAGAATAAACTAACAGGTAATTGGAATATAAATCCTCTTAGATATGGAAATATGATATTGCACAATCTCTCATTGCATGATTAACAATAAAAAATTAATTCACATAAATTTCATAAATTTAAATCATGAAAAATGTTACAGATTTTTCATTTTAATGAATAGACTAATTAATTCCTTCAAATCACGAGTCTAATTTTAATATCCATTCATCACATTAATCATACAAGTCTCTATTATACTCATTTAATAAACATTAAAATTGATATATTAAACCTAAAATAATATGATTCATAAGAAACTAATATCTCCTAAATAATTCAATTAATGAATAAATTCAAGTATGGGCATGAAATTTACAATTCAAATCTCAAAATAGGTTGTTTTAAAAAATGTAGAAATTTTAAAAGATAAACATTAAAAGTAAACCCCCTTACTTTTAATTCTTAGTACTCTTTCCTACTTGACTGTTTAGGGAAATCCTTTTCCATCGTGGTCCTATAAAAGATAATTACTCAATGGATCATAAGGATCATGTTATTAAAGTTCAAAATGATAGAGGGAGTGTCCTGCATGAAAAACTAATACTAAGAATGAAATTGAAATATAAATTTATAGAAAGAATATAAAGATAACTCTTCATATAATCCCCTAAGTGGTTCCTGCATTTTTATTAACTCTATAGGGCAGTACCAGTTTTTATCCAAAATAAATTGGTGTATAAAGCTTCTTTGATTTGAACCACTACATGTTGATTTTCCAAGCTTGTTATTCCTAGTTTTTGGGGTAGAATGATCCATTTATAGATTAAACCAGATCCTTCCCTTTCATAATTATTTATAACATTTATAGTGAGGGTAGGATGAAGAATGAATCATACTCCTTTTTTGTTAGTACTTTTGTAAACTCCACTTACTTTTTCAGTGTTATCACAACTTGGGATGCATGAATTTAATGTTCAAAGGTAAATTAAATAGTTATTTTTACCTGAATAAAATTTAAATTTAAATTTTTGATATGTAATTTATACCTTTCAATATGAGAAGCATATAACATTATTTCCTCAGGCTCAGCAACTTGGACTTATTCATGGGATTCCTCAAAATTTTATATTTATCAAAATTGGGGAGCTTCATGTGTTCCTCAACCGGTGAATTTATAGTTTATTCATCTTCCACTAAGTCATGTAAATAATTGACCAAACTAGAAAATTCAAAAAATATATAATGAGTGATAGTCAAATTAGATTGGATAAAATAAAATAACACTTATTTTAAGAAAATATCAACTCCATAGGTAGGTTATAGATCAATCACTACCTCATTGGTGAGTAACTCTTTCAGTTGGACGGTGGAAAGTGGAGGAAGGTAGTCGGTCTCCTCTATTTTTACTTCAAATTTCGCCACTTAGGTTGTGTTTTCCTTGAATGGTGTTGGATCTTATTCTTTGAAAGTAATGGAAAGATCAAGAAGTTCCCCACATTCATTCCAAAAGACATCCAAATCTTGCTGATGTCCCATATGTATATCAGAAGTAAAGTCTTCATATATGGTCTCCTTAGGTGAATCAGAGAAAGAAAGTAGTTCATCTTATGGTTCTTATTCAGGTTTCTCTGACAATTCTTGGAAATGTGAAATTACATAATCCATTTTTTCTTATAGATCATACATCGTCTATTAATATCATGAATATTTTATTCTCATTTGTGTATATTTTCCTAATCCTTGAATTGTTATGGGGGAAATTCTCCAAAAGTGATCAAAGGAAACAAGGATGACTATACTTATGTCTTGGTTGTTTCTTGATAAAACTTTGGGATGTACTCCTTGAATTTAGTTACCTCTTGGTCCAATCCATTAACCACTAGTTTCTCGAGTGTCTCTTTTTAGATGATGGATGAGGTCCTTTAATTCCTCTTTTATTCTAATTTGTATTTGTCCTCCCAATATATATCTATCACCTACAAAAATACTTTTGTCTAAATATTAGGGTGCTTTAGCTACAAGTTCTCGTACATGTGAGAAATTTTTAGTCGATACAAAATAATTGTAATTTGAATACATCATATAAAAAGAATTTATATAGGGGGTTTCTTTTTGTTAAGTTAATGAAATCTATCTAAATGAAAAAATAGAAAAATTTAATGAAATATGTATTGGATCCCCCGTCAACAGTTCCAGTTTTGATGCATGACTATCATAGGGTGTGGAAAAAGAAAATTATTTTCCTAATGTATCACAAAGACTGACCAGGGTAATCTCACTTGAGGAGGTTATTAGATTTCTCTCTCATTTATTCTAATTCACCTAAACTATTTTTTAATCATTATTTAATGAAAAAAATTATAAATAATTTTTTTGTTTTTATGTTTTTTTCTAAAATAATGAAAAGACTTGAAATATGAAAATTTAAACTAAACTAACGTGAAAAGCTAAAAATAATGAGATTAGAAATAAAGGACCAATTTTTAGGTTTAGTTTTGAGTTAAGTCATTATTCTTTTTTATATGTTAGATTTTATTTTGATAATCAGAACATGAAATCTCTTGAAATCTCATTAATTCATAAAAAATCTTAATTCCACCTCCTCTAGTAATAAAGGATGATGACACACATTTTTCTAAGGTGTTACATCTTCTAGGACCCAGCTCTATTTATGTCAGTTCATCCACTGAGTCACTTAACTCCATTGTGTGAAGAGATAGCCAATGAATATATGGAAAAGAGTTTAAATAAAAGAATAGAAGTAAATTGAGTTGCATGTAATGGAGAATAATCACTACACCAAGTACATTCACTACACTCATCCATGATACTCATACTTACCAAAAACATAAAATAAACATTAAGAAAAAACTAAGAACACATTCATGTTCCCCAGGCCAAGATTGGTGTCAGACCATCATTTTCGAGGTTAAAGGATCACTTGGTGGAATGGGAATAAGGGAAGAAATAAAATAAAATATAAAGAATAATTAGAGAAGAAAAGAATAAGATAATATTAATAATAAAAAATATGATAAAAAATAATATAGATGAGAGATATAGATAATAAAATAATAAACATAGAAGATAATAAGATTTAGAAGAATAATTAAAAAAGAAAAGGAATAAAATAAATATATATAAGAGTGTTAAAATAATAATAAAATAATAAAAATAAGAAGAAGAAGAAGAATCTTGAAGAAGAAGAAGAAGGGGTGGAACATAATTTGAGAAATAAGGCAAGGATTTTATTTTATTAAAATAGAATTTAAATTATAATTAAACTAAAACTAAAAAAAATATAATTAAAATAAAAATAAAAAAAATGAAGGTGAAAAAAACACAGTAGCCTATGGCTCGTCCTCTACAGGGTTTTCCTCATGGTTGGTGTCAACTCCCCTTCATTATGGGTGAACTAATCTTTATATAGGCAAAGGGGTTTCCATCCTTCAGTATTCAAATTCAAGATCTTACAAATGTCCCTATACGATCTCATCCTTATTCTATCCACTGGATTTTTTCTTGTGGTATACCCACATAATTACAAAATTATGGAATCTTATATATTTTAAATGTGTTCAAAAATAACATTCACATTTTACTACCAAATTATATAATTATCTTATATATATAATAAAATTTATTTCCCATTAAGTACGAATATTGTTTCAAGATGGAAGGCTCTTTGAATTTCCAAAATCTGAATTTCCCATGCATTTATCAACATTAAATATTAATAATAAATTGTTTCTGTTGTTATAAAATTGTTTCCCCCATGTTTTATCTATCTTCATTTATAATTTTAGATCATTTGGAAATCCACTTATGAGATATGGGACCAACTTCAAAAATATCCAAATCTATGCACATATTTTGAGGCCTAAATTGTGATCATATTTTAGGCCTCTATAGGTTGGATTCAACTCTTCATTCAAAAAAATGTACTGAATTCCATTATTTATTTAATCCTAAAAAGGGAATTTTATAAATGAAATAAATTTATAAAATGTTTTGTCTGAAATAATTAAATAAATTAAAATTTTTAATTTCTAGAATTATTCCATTCTTTCAAGTTATGCCAAAAATTCTACTAAAAATATAAAAATGATGAAAATAAACTTGAATTGATAAATTTATAGGATTTAAATCATTGAAATTCATACTAAAAATGATGAAAATATCAATTCTATCAAAATATAAATACAACAATTTAAGGCCCAAATGGTGCTTACAAATTAGGCCTTCAAATCTATATATGAATTTGATGAATTTTAAATATTGGTTCATATATATCAATTTAAAAAAAATTGATATCAAATTTTACAATAATATAGAGTACATTATAATAAATAATTCATTAAACTATGACTATATTAGATTCTAGATCTTTAAAGGTCATAATTACATGGAAAACTAAAGCACTTGAATATTAAAAGTTATCTAGGATAAAAGAGTTTTCATTATTTATCATGTCATAAATTCCACTACATAGGTTTGAAATGGTTAACATTTTTTAGTTACATGAAGAATATATAAATGAAAAATATTTTAGAGCTAACATTTCCTATATTTGTCCATTTACTATGCCAAAAATGCACACACTTTAGAAAGATATAATTAGAGCAAAAAAATTCCACCCCTCACCCTATAAAAATCTAACTCCACTCCCTCACATGGGGTTGGATATTTTTGTTAGTAATTTTGAGTAGAAGTATGGTTCAAACTATTATAATATCTTTTTATATGTTTAGTATATTTTAGTTCATCTTTCTCTCTTCTATTTCATTTTTATCTTTTTTTCTCTCACCATACCCTTCTTAACTTGATGAATATACATAATTTAGCTTATTTCAAGTTCAAGGGAGTAATGGATGGATTCTAGAGTTCATGCACTTAAATTTTTATCATTATATTACTATAATATTTTTTTGTGGACACAAATTTTTTTAGAGTGATTTTTTTTCTTTACTATTTTTTTTACTACTCATTCATCAATATTATTCTCTTTTATCATTGTAATATTTCATATGATGTGGAGTGTAATTTTTATGATGATGTGAGGGGATATCATCCCACATATGGAGAGATGATATGGGTTAATAATAATTAACATAAGATATTATATAGTGATCTATTTGATCTCAACATTGTATTGAATAGTGATGATATATTTAAGAACAATGATTGCTTTATTGTAAACTCCCATAGATGATAAATTTTCATTCAGTAATATTTTTTGTTTTAAAATTTTTAGTTAGGTTTCATTTATATATTTATATATGAAAATAATTTTTAATCCCCCCCTTTATATTTGTAATATATTATAGTTTAAAATGGGGAAAATAGAAAATCAATTTGTGTGAGCGGCCTCTTTGAGAGATCATCCCAAAGGTGCACACAATATATAATTCTTAGTAAAATTAGAATTTATTGATTATGAATTAATAAAAATACATATAATCATAGAAATCATCAATACATTACATAAGTAATCAAAAAATAACACTCATATAATAATAAAATTTAGAAATAGTACATTCATGCTAGTGTATATATAAAAATAGAATCTCTCGTGGGAAGCTCACATACAACACACTCTGAAAATAATAAAATAAGAAAGATAAAACAAGAAATGTTTTTGAGTCCATTCCCAGTCCCATATCATTGATCCTAAAAATCTATAAATATCACCATCAACAGCAGGGCCTTATCCCCTACCTTAAACATGAACCATAAAGTCTACTTGGGTACCAAATCTCCTTAATAGGGTGTGTGTATAACTAAGTAGGCCACAACCAATGGTGTAATTATCATATACAACATAATATAGTGTATTTATAATGTGATATTCTCATAAATAACGGGGAATTAAAGAGTAAAAAATCGTAAATATATCACAAAAACATGTTCTACATAGCCACTTGGGTGTGAATATACCTACTCTGATCGAAGCTAGGGTGTCTTTTAACATATCAAAATAATAATTAAGGATAATGGGGTAGTAGGTTTCCATACTTGTAGGGTCTCTATTCAAATAATATTGACCATTGTACAATGATACAAGTCCAAGAAGATATGTGGGCCTTGTCTATATGATATCATCCCAATATGAGATAAGACCAACGGGAAAAATTAACTCAGGTCTATAATGTTCTCAACACATGGTATCTCAATTATTTCATATTTATGACAACCCTTCTTTTTATTACAACTTAAACATGCTTTATTACATAAAACTTCACTTGATACAACAAAGAAGATCGAGAGGTTTAGTGTCTTTGGGGCTTAGGATCATTACATAAAAACTCTAAACTTGAAATACAACATCCTTATTAAAAACTTCCTTTACATGACCACTACATTCCTTCGTACTTAGCATTGCATGGGATAACCTGAGGACATGCATAAAAAAAGGGTGAGCTATAAAGCCCAGTAAGGGAGTACATAATGAATAACATGAGGAGTACAATATATGTTAGGCAATAGGCATATCAATAGAGCATAAGAGAGACATGAACATAAAGGCATGATAAAGCATGATAATCATAACATGGAAATGTGGCAACAACACTTAACATTGAATTAGCATGAGCCAAGGCTCATTGCACATGGAGCATGAGTAAACCCTCATTGCACTTGAAGCACGAGTAAACCCTCGTTGCACTTGAATTAGCATGAGTCAACACTCATTGCACATGACGTATCATGATACTATACTTTACCCAATGCATTGGAGCGCTATCAGGGCGCACCCTTCTTAAACATTTCATTTCATGCATAAGTGTGCCACATGGATCATAAAACATGGATTCATAAAACATAATCATTTATTCCACGATAAAGGAATGTGGAATTCATACATGAAACTTTATAATCAATATGTAAATGTTCATAAAGGTGAATACCCTTGATGGAGAAATGGGCATGGTATTCACTACACAAAGACATTGGCTTAGAAAATCGGTGCGATTTCGGCAGCGTAACGGCGTGACATAAGAATTCATAAAAAAGGTTGATGAGAGAGAAAGGGGTTCCTCATCATATTTACATGTAATGGACAGTAAGGATATCATGTATATACATGTCCCAACAATAGAAATGGAATTTATATTCATGATACAAAAGTATTGCTTGAATGTAAAAGAAGAGAGAGAAGTTCCTTTCGGAATTTCGGCATAGTAACAGGTGTACATGGGAGGCATTTAATGAGAGAGAAAGGGTTCTCCCATCATTCAAACAATAAGAGGGAAGTATGGGGGAGGTGTGAAACCATACCCCAACATTCATAATTGAAATAAAAAGGGAAATACAACTTAAAGAAAATTGACAAAAAAATGAGAAAGGAAGAAAAAACCCTTACTTGGAAGTGTGCTTCCAAAGGCTAGAGAGAGGCTTGTGAGAGGCTTCTTGGGAGCTTGGGGCACCTTGAGAGGATTCTAGAGAGAGTAGGGCAGAGGTTGGACGAACTTAAAGGGCTTTGAGTGAGGAGGAAGTGGGAGCTTGGGTGGGTTTATATAGGAAAGGTGAGAGAATTATTTATTATTTAGGTTTGGGACCCTTATATTAAAATAATCCAAACCACAAACCATCCCATGGTATTTGCCCATGGTTTCTGGAAATGGAAAGAGGAAAACAATATTTTACAAGGCCAAGGTCCGAACTTATTAAAAAAATTAGGGTTGCTTATGTGGAGGTGAGTCACACTCCCATGGAAAATAATTTAAAAGGGCAAAGTGTTGAATAAGTCTTGAGGGCTCCATTAATGCTTTGAAAAGTGAGTCAAACAAACCCAAAACCTCATTATTTTAATGATAAAACACATATTGGCCGAACATAAGGATTATGGTATTTTATTACATCACCATTGGGTCATTATGATGTCATAAAACACATTATATATTTAAATGGTATTTAATTTTTACCCAAAAATTTGACTGTCTCATAAAATTATGAAAAATTCACCGTTGGATAATTTCGACGTCCTGATTCCAAAAATAATATTTATTTTATCTAAATAATTTTCTAAATATGTGAATTTTCACTTTTAAAATAAAAACCGACATTTATAAAAAATTCACGGGTTTTGACAGAAATGGCTTTCAAACCTTAATAAAAATTTTAATTGCATTCATAAAATTATAAGATCATTTATATTTAATAAAAATTAATTTAATATTAATAATAATATTTTATTAAAATATTATTTAATTCAAAAATCCTTTAATTTAATAAAATATAATTCTTAATTAAATAATAACTAAAAACATCATTTGTACTTTAAAAACTAATTACAATGCATCAAAAATGACTAGAAATTATATTCATTATTATATAAAAAAATAATGTACATGAACATGGTGCTACTTATTTGTTACATAACCCCTTAAAATAGCCGCATAAGACCTAAGGGTAAGGTGTGCGATGGTGACAGACTCTTGGGGTTGCTCGGATAACATTGCTCGAGTGGTAATCTCTATAAACTTCCATTTTTCCCGTAGACGATCACGTTCGAGCTTGACTTGATGAAGCTCAGCTTGGGTTTGGTCAAGGGCAAAGCCCAAAGACGCCACCTCTTTTCCGAGCTCCGACAAATGGGCTTCATAAGGGGAGATTCTACTGGATGAGGCCATCGCTTCCTTTGTCTGAGTAGAAAATTGGTTCGTTAAAGCCTTATATTTAAACTACCCAGATGATCACTGTTCAACGGCTATAAAAGTAACGGTCACAAATCTTAACGTTAAACTAAAGAAGTTGACATCTTATAAAAACATAAAGAAACATTTAACTGGATCAAGAGGGATTTTCCATTAATGAAATTTTTGGGTCGTTACAACATTCCCCCCTGAAGAAATTTCTCCCTCGAAATTTTCCTTTTCCCACACTAAAACAAATGTAGGTAAAGTGAGCACAGGTGCAGTGATAAGCCTCCTTTTCAACTCCTTGAATCTTTCTTCGCATTCATCACTCCAAGAAAACTTTACTCCCTTTCGAGTTAGCTTGGTAAGAGGGTTGGACAATCGTGAGAAGTTTCTCACAAATCGTCGATAATATCCAGCTAACCCCAAGAAGCTACGGATATCAGTTACCGATGTTGGCCTCGGCCATCCCTCAATTGCATCTGTTTTGGAGGGGTCCACAGATATCCCATTGCTTGTGATGATATGGCCCAAGAATGAGACCTCCTTCAACCAGAACTCACACTTGCTGTACTTGGCATAGAGCTTCTCCTTGTGCAAAGTCTCCAGTACAGTTCTTAAATTCTCCTCATGGTCCTCCTTGGTTTTGGAGTATATTAGAATATCATCTATAAAGACTACCACAAATTTATCTTGGTAATCTCTAAAGACTCTATTCATCAAGTCCATGAATATTTATGGAGCATTGGTGAGTCCAAAAGTCATTACTATGAATTCATAGTGCCCGTACCTTGTACGAAAAGCAGTCTTGGGGATATCTTCCTTCTTCACCCTTACTTGATAATATCCCGACCGCAAGTTGACCTTGGAGAAGTATTGTGCTCCACGCAGTTGATCAAACAAGTCATCGATTCTTGGGAGAGGATACTTGTTATTTATCGTGATTTTGTTAAGTTCACAATAATCGATGCAAAGCCGCATTGACCCATCCTTCTTCTTGACGAAGAGGACTGGTGCACCCCATGGTGATGCACTTGGGCGTATAAACCCTTTATCCAGATTCTCCTGTAGTTGTTTCTTCAGTTCTTCAAGCTCAACCACAGCCATCCTATATGGAGTCTTGGATATTGGTAGCGCCCCAGGTATAATTTCAATTGAGAACTCAACATCTCTTCTTGGAGGAAGACCAGGAAGTTCCTCGGGAAAAACTTCAGCGAATTCCCTCACAATAGGCATTTCTTCAAGGATGGTTTCTTCCTTGGACTCAATCATCTGAGCCAGATATGCGTGCTCATAAGGCAGTAATATCCATGCTTGAGATGATGGAGCTAAAGGAGATTCATCTTCCTCCTGACACTTGTAAAGAATCGGGGGTCGATTCTCCATATGGATTGTGATTTCCCTCTCCTGGCAATTTATGTTGGCTCTATATAAGGAAAGTCAATCCATGCCAAGAATTGCATCAAATTCCACCAAAGGGAGTATGACGAGGTTCGTCGGGAAATTCAATCCACAGATTATAACAGGGGAGGATTTATACTCATGGGATGCAATGATTGCCCCATTTGCCGTACTCACCGACATCTTTACTTCCAGGATTTGTGGTGGTGCAGGGATTGTTCTACTAAACTTTTGAGATATAAAAGAATGCATAGAACCTGAATCAAAAAGTACGTTCGCTATTCTTGAATGAATAACTAGTGTACCTGTCACCACTTCGTTGTCAGGGTTCACTTCGGCAGAAGTGATGGCAAAAGCTCTTCCTTTCTGTCTTGGAGGTTGTTGATTGCCTCCGATAACCCTTGGATTAGGGAACTGATTCGCAAAATGACCCGGTTCTTTTCATTTGAAGCATTGAACAATGCGTTGAGGTTAGAACGGAGCGTTCCTCCCCTCCGTCGCAGCCGCGGGTCCTTCTTGCTGACAGTTTACAGGTAGGTGCCCTTCTCTTCCACACTTGAAGCATTTTCTTGTCCCCCTAAGGCAATTTCCAGGGTGCTTCTTTCCACACTTTTGGCAAGTGGGGTGCTGGAATTTCTTAGCGTCGTTGGATTTATCCATCGGACCACCAGCATTGAATTCCACCTTCCGCTTCTTGTCCACATGATACCCCTGTGATTCTACGATCTCCATTTCAACCTTGAGGGCACATCGGACAATTTCCTCATAGCTGTCGAAGTCACGGATCGCTAATGCTTTCCGCAAGCTAGGCTTCATCCCACCAAAGAAGCGGTCAACCTTGCATTCGGGGGTAACGACAAAGCCGGAAGTGTATCGTGCAAGCCTTGTGAAGTTTGCCTCGTACGCTCCCACAGATTCCTCATCTTTCTGCTTGAGGGAAAGGAAGTCCCTTTCCATCTTAAGACGGAGGGTGTGTGGAAAATATTTATCGAAAAACATCTTCCGGAATACCTTCCATTCCAAAGCCTCGATCTCCTCCTCAGGATTCGTATTTTTGATCAACGTCCACCATTGATCAGCTTCACCCTCCATACGATAATCCACCAGGAGAACCTTCTCTTTTTCAGAGCATTGGTGGATGGAGAATATCTTTTCAATGGAGTTGATCCATTGTTCAGCAATCGTGGGATCAGATGATCCACTAAAAGTAGGAGGCCTTTGTCTCATGAAGCTTTCAATAGCGACTTGTTCTTTCTTAGGGGGGGTTGAACGTTCCTCTTGACCAGTGTTTCTATTCAAAACTTGAGTTAGCTGAGAGAGAAGCGTGACAAAGTTCGCGATTCCCGCTCCCATTGGATTGGGCATCTCATAAGTACAATCATCACACTGATCTTCACAACGGTTTTTATCCCGAGTTCTCCTATTACCGGCCATTGGCTGGAATAAAAGGAAAGTTAGGGGTAACACATAAAGGGTAATCCAAAGACAAAATTTGATGACTTATAAATAAACTTTAATCTCTTTAACTCATGAGTCTATAGGATTCAATCCAGGCTTTTCATGATCTTTCTTCTAACATATATTCTTAGGGGCATTTTTCCCTTAATAAGGGTTCATACTAAGATTGTGAATTTATCAAAACATATCCCCCGGGAGTGTCAAAACCAAGAGTGCAGCAAGGCCCGTTGTCGTTCACCAGTTCCCGTTCGAGTCTAGCTCAAAGCGGTGTTTTCGGGTTTTACCCCTAGGATACATCTGTGCCAGAGCCGCCTCTACCTGCTCGTATCCAGACAGGGATGTATTTGTTTGATAAAACACTTACTTAGTATTTACCAAAATTTAGGGATGTTTTTATTATTCTTAGTCTTGTATCTAAGGCTTTACTAGGTTTCCTAATCCCAAAAATAACTAAACCTATCCTTTGATACCAACTATGACAACCCTGCTTTTTATTACAACTTAAACATGCTTTATTACATAAAACTTCACTTGATACAACAAAGAAGATCGAGAGGTTTAGTGTATTTGGGGCTTAGGATCATTACATAAAAACTCTAAACTTGAAATACAACATCCTTATTGAAAACTTCCTTTACATGACCACTACATTCCTTCGTACTTAGCATTGCATGGGATAACCTGAGGACATGCATAAAAAAAGGGTGAGCTATAAAGCCCAGTAAGGGAGTACATAATGAATAACATGAGGAGTACAATATATTTTAGGCAATAGGCATATCAATAGAGCATAAGAGATACATGAACATAAAGGCATGATAAAGCATGATAATCATAACATGGAAATGTGGCAACAACACTTAACATTGAATTAGCATGAGCCAAGGCTCATTGCACATGGAGCATGAGTAAACCCTCATTGCACTTGAAGCACGAGTAAACCCTCGTTTCACTTGAATTAGCATGAGTCAACACTCATTGCACATGACGTATCATGATACTATACTTTACCCAATGCATTGGAGCGCTATCAGGGCGCACCCTTCTTAAACATTTCATTTCATGCATAAGTGTGCCACATGGATCATAAAACATGGATTCATAAAACATAATCATTTATTCCACGATAAAGGAATGTGGAATTCATACATGAAACTTTATAATAAATATGTAAATGTGCATAAAGGTGAATACCCTTGATGGAGAAATGGGCATGGTATTCACTACACAAAGACATTGGCTTAGAAAATCGGTGCGATTTCGGCAGCGTAACGGCGTGACATAAGAATTCATAAAAAAGGTTGATGAGAGAGAAAGGGGTTCCTCATCATATTTACATGTAATGGACAGTAAGGAGATCATGTATATACATGTCCCAACAATAGAAATGGAATTTAGATTCATGATACAAAAGTATTGCTTGAATGTAAAAGAAGAGAGAGAAGTTCCTTTCAGAATTTCGGCATAGTAACGGGTGTACATGGGAGGCATTTAATGAGAGAGAAAGGGTTCTCCCATCATACAAACAATAAGAGGGAAGTATGGGGGAGGTGCGAAACCATACCCCAACATTAATAATTGAAATAAAAAGGGAAATAAAACTTAAAGAAAATTGACAAAAAAATGAGAAAGGAAGAAAAAACCCTTACTTGGAAGTGTGCTTCCAATGGCAAGAGAGAGGCTTGTGAGAGGCTTCTTGGGAGCTTGGGGCACCATGAGAGGATTCTAGAGAGAGTAGGGCAGACGTTGGACGAACTTAAAGGGCTTTGAGTGAGGAGGAAGTGGGATCTTGGGTGGGTTTATATAGGAAAGGTGAGAGAATTCTTTATTATTTAGGTTTGGGACCCTTATATTAAAATAATCCAAACCACAAACCATCCCATGGTATTTGCCCACGGTTTCTGGAAAAGGAAAGAGGAAAACAATATTTTACAAGGGCAAGGTCCGAACTTATTAAAAAATTAGGGTTGCTTATGTGGAGGTGAGGCACACTCCCATGGAAATTAATTTAAAAAGGCAAAGTGTTGAATAAGTCTTGAGGGCTCCATTAATGCTTTGAAAAGTGAGTCAAACAAACCCAAAACCTCATTATTTTAATGATAAAACACATATTGGCCGAACATAAGGATTATGGTATTTTATTACATCACCATTGGGTCATTAGGATGTCATAAAACACATTATATATTTAAATGGTATTTAATTTTTACCCAAAAATTTGACTGTCTCAGAAAATTATGAAAAATTCACCGTTGGATAATTTCGACGTCCTGATTCCAAAAATAATATTTATTTTATCTAAATAATTTTCTAAAAATGTGAATTTTCACTTTTAAAATAAAAACGGACATTTATAAAAAATTCACGGGTTTTGACAGAAATGGCTTTCAAACCTTAATAAAAATTTTAATTGCATTCATAAAATTATAATATCATTTATATTTAATAAAAATTAATTTAACATTAATAATAATATTTTATTAAAATATTATTTAATTCAAAAATCCTTTAATTTAATAAAATATAATTCTTAATTAAATAATAACTAAAAACATCATTTGTACTTTAAAAACTAATTACAATGCATCAAAAATGACTAGAAATTATATTCATTATTATATAAAAAAATAATGTACATGAACATGGTGCTACTTATTTGTTACATAACCCCTTAAAATAGCCGCATAAGACCTAAGGGTAAGGTGTGCGATGGTGACAGACTCTTGGGGTTGCTCGGATAACATTGCTCGAGTGGTAATCTCTATCAACTTCCATTTTTCCCGTAGACGATCACGTTCGAGCTTGACTTGATGAAGCTCAGCTTGGGTTTGGTCAAGGGCAAAGCCCAAAGACGCCACCTCTTTTCCGAGCTCCGATAAATGGGCTTCGTAAGGGGCGATTCTACTGGATGAGGCCATCGCTTCATTTGTCTGAGTAGAAAATTGGTTCGTTAAAGCCTTATATTTAAACTACCCAGATGATCACTGTTCAACGGCTATAAAAGTAACGGTCACAAATCTTAACGTTAAACTAAAGAAGTTGACATCTTATAAAAACATAAAGAAACATTTAACTGGATCAAGAGGGATTTTCCATTAATGAAATTTTTGGGTCGTTACAACATTCCCCCCTTAAGAAATTTCGCCCTCGAAATTTTCCTTTTCCCACACTAAAACAAATGTGGGTAAAGTGAGCACAGGTGCAGTGATAAGCCTCCTTTTCAACTCCTTGAAGCTTTCTTCGCATTCATCACTCCAAGCAAACTTTACTCCCTTTCGAGTTAGCTTGGTAAGAGGGTTGGACAATCGTGAGAAGTTTCTCACAAATCGTTGATAATATCCAGCTAACCCCAAGAAGTTACGGATATCAGTTACCGATGTTGGCCTCGGCCATCCCTCAATTGCATCTGTTTTGGAGGGGTCCACAGATATCCCATTGCTTGTGATGATATGGCCCAAGAATGAGACCTCCTTCAACCAGAACTCACACTTGCTGTACTTGGCATAGAGCTTCTCCTTGCGCAAAGTCTCCAGTACAGTTCTTAAATGCTCCTCATGGTCCTCCTTGGTTTTGGAGTATATTAGAATATCATCTATAAAGACTACCACAAATTTATCTAGGTAATCTCTAAAGACTCTATTCATCAAGTCCATGAATATTTCTGGAGCATTGGTGAGTCCAAAAGGCATTACTATGAATTCATAGTTCCCGAACCTTGTACGAAAAGCAGTCTTGGGGATATCTTCCTTCTTCACCCTTACTTGATAATATCCCGACCGCAAGTCGACCTTGGAGAAGTATTGTGCTCCACGCAGCTGATCAAACAAGTCATCGATTCTTGGGAGAGGATACTTGTTCTTTATCGTGATTTTGTTAAGTTCACGATAATCGATGCAAAGCCGCATTGACCCATCCTTCTTATTGACGAAGAGGACTGGTGCACCCCATGGTGATGCACTTGGGCGTATAAACCCTTTATCCAGATTCTCCTGTAGTTGATTCTTCAGTTCTTCAAGCTCAACCATAGCCTTCCTATATGGAGTCTTGGATATTGGTAGCGCCCCAGGTATAAGTTCAATTGAGAACTCAACATCTCTTCTTGGAGGAAGACCAGGAAGTTCCTCGGGAAAAACTTCAGCGAATTCCCTCACAATAGGCATTTCTTCAAGGATGGTTTCTTCCTTGGACTCAATCATCTGAGCCAGATATGCGTGCTCATAAGGCAGTAATATCCATGCTTGAGATGATGGAGCTAAATGAGATTCATCTTCCTCCTGACACTTGTAAAGAATCGGGGGTCGATTCTCCATATGGAGTGTGATTTCCCTCTCCCGACAATTTATGTTGGCTCTATATAAGGAAAGCCAATCCATGCCAAGAATTGCATCAAATTCCACCAAAGGGAGTATGACGAGGTTCGCCGGGAAATTCAATCCACAGATTATAATAGGGGAGGATTTATACTCATGGGATGCAATGATTTCCCCATTTGTCGTACTCACCGACATCTTTACTTCCAGGATTTTTGGTGGTGCAGGGATTGTTCTACTAAACTTTTGAGATATAAAAGAATGCGTAGAACCTGAATCAAAAAGTTCATTCGCTATTCTTGAATGAATAACTAGCGTACCTGTCACCACTTTGTTGTCGGGGTTCACTTCGGCAGAAGTGATGGCAAAAGATCTTCCTTGCTGTCTTGGAGGTTGTTGATTGCCTCCGATAACCCTTGGATTAGGGCACTGATTCGCAAAATGACCCGGTTCTTTGCATTTGAAGCATTGAACAACGCGTTGAGGTTCGAACGGAGCGTTCCTCCCCTTCGTCGCAGCCGCGGGTCCTTCTTGCTGACAGTTTACAGCTAGGTGCCCTTCTCTTCCACACTTGAAGCATTTTCTTGTCCCCCTAAGGCAATTTCCAGGGTGCTTCTTTCCACACTTTTGGCAAGTGGGGTGCTGGAATTTCTTAGCGCCGTTGGATTTATCAATCGGACCACCAGCATTGAAGTCCACCTTCCGCTTCTTGTCCCCATGATACCCCTGTGATTCTACGATCTCCATTTCAACCTTGAGGGCACATCGGACAATTTCCTCATAGCTGTCGAAGTCACAGATCGCTAATGCTTTCCGCAAGCTAGGCTTCAGCCCACCAAAGAAGCGGTCAACCTTGCATTCGGGGGTAACGACAAAGCCGAAAGCGTATCGTGCAAGCCTTGTGAAGTTTGCCTCGTACGCTCCCACAGATTCCTCATCTTTCTGCTTGAGGGAAAGGAAGTCCCTTTCCATCTTAAGACGGAGGGTGCGTGGAAAATATTTATCGAAAAACATCTTCCGGAATACCTTCCATTCCAAAGCCTCGATCTCCTCCTCAGGCTTCGTATTTTTGATCAACGTCCACCATTGATCAGCTTCACCCTCCATACGATAAGCCGCCAGGAGAACCTTCTCTTTTTCAGAGCATTGGAGGATGGAGAATATCTTTTCAATGGAGTTGATCCATTGTTCAGCAATCGTGGGATCGGATGATCCACTAAAAGTAGGAGGCCTTTGTCTCATGAAGCTTTCAATAGTGACTTGTTCTTTCTTAGGGGGGGTTGAACGTTCCTCTTGACCAATGTTTCTATTCAAAACTTGAGTTAGCTGAGAGAGAAGCATGACAAAGTTCGTGATTCCCGCTCCCATTGGATTGGGCATCTCATAAGTACAATCATCACACTGATCTTCACAACGGTTGTTAGCCCGAGTTCTCCTATTACCGGCCATTGGCTGGAATAAAAGGAAAGTTAGGGGTAACACATAATGGGTAATCCAAAGACAAAAGTTTATGACTTATAAATAAACTTTAATCTCTTTAACTCATGAGTCTATAGGATTCAATCCAGGCTTTTCATGATCTTCCTTCTAACATATATTCTTAGGGGCATTTTTCCCTTAATAAGGGTTCATACTAAGATTGTGAATTTATCAAAACATATCCCCCGGGAGTGTCGAAACCAAGAGTGCATCAAGGCCCGTTGTCGTGCACCAGTTCCCGTTCGAGTCTAGCTCAAAGCGGTGTTTTCGGGTTTTACCCCTAGGATACATCTGTGCCAGAGCCGCCTCTACCTGCTCGTATCCAGACAGGGATGTATTTGTTTGATAAAACACTTACTTAGTATTTACCAAAATTTAGGGATGTTTTTATTATTCTTAGTCTTGTATCTAAGGCTTTACTAGGTTTCCTAATCCCAAAAATAACTAAACCTATCCTTTGATACCAACTATGACAACCCTGCTTTTTATTACAACTTAAACATGCTTTATTACATAAAACTTCACTTGATACAACAAAGAAGATCGAGAGGTTTAGTGTCTTTGGGGCTTAGGATCATTACATAAAAACTCTAAACTTGAAATACAACATCCTTATTGAAAACTTCCTTTACATGACCACTACATTCCTTCGTACTTAGCATTGCATGGGATAACCTGAGGACATGCATAAAAAAATGGTGAGCTATAAAGCCCAGTAAGGGAGTACATAATGAATAAGATGAGGAGTACAATATATGTTAGGCAATAGGCATATCAATAGAGCATAAGAGAGACATGAACATAAAGGCATGATAAAGTATGATAATCATAACATGGAAATGTGGCAACAACACTTAACATTGAATTAGCATGAGCCAAGGCTCATTGCACATGGAGCATGAGTAAACCCTCATTGCACTTGAAGCATGAGTAAACCCTCGTTGCACTTGAATTAGCATGAGTCAACACTCATTGCACATGACGTATCATGATACTATACTTTACCCAATGCATTGGAGCGCTATCAGGGCGCACCCTTCTTAAACATTTCATTTCATGCATAAGTGTGCCACATGGATCATAAAACATGGATTCATAAAACATAATCATTTATTCCACGATAAAGGAATGTGGAATTCATACATGAAACTTTATAATCAATATGTAAATGTGCATAAAGGTGAATACCCTTGATGGAGAAATTGGCATGGTATTCACTACACAAAGACATTGGCTTAGAAAATCGGTGCGATTTCGGCAGCGTAACGGCGTGACATAAGAATTCATAAAAAAGGTTGATGAGAGAGAAAGGGGTTCCTCATCATATTTACATGTAATGGACAGTAAGGATATCAAGTATATACATGTCCCAACAATAGAAATGGAATTTAGATTCATGATACAAAAGTATTGCTTGAATGTAAAAGAAGAGAGAGAAGTTCCTTTCGGAATTTCGGCATAGTAACGGGTGTACATGGGAGGCATTTAATGAGAGAGAAAGGGTTCTCCCATCATTCAAACAATAATAGGGCAGTATGGGGGAGGTGAGAAACCATACCCCAACATTCATAATTGAAATAAAAAAGGGAAATACAACTTAAAGAAAATTGACAAAAAAATGAGAAAGGAAGAAAAAACCCTTACTTGGAAGTGTGCTTCCAAAGGCTAGAGAGAGGCTTGTGAGAGGCTTCTTGGGAGCTTGGGGCACCTTGAGAGGATTCTAGAGAGAGTAGGGAAGAGGTTGGACGAACTTAAAGGGCTTTGAGTGAGGAGGAAGTGGGAGCTTGGGTGGGTTTATATAGGAAAGGTGAGAGAATTCTTTATTATTTAGGTTTGGGACCCTTATATTAAAATAATCCAAACCACAAAACATCCCATGGTATTTGCCCATGGTTTCTGGAAAAGGAAATATGAAAACAATATTTTACAAGGCCAAGGTCCGAACCTATTAAAAAATTAGGGTTGCTTATGTGTAGGTGAGTCACACTCCCATGGAAATTAATTTAAAAAGGCAAAGTGTTGAATAAGTCTTGAGGGCTCCATTAATTCTTTGAAAAGTGAGTCAAACAAACCCAAAACCTCATTATTTTAATGATAAAACACATATTTGCCGAACATAAGGATTATGGTATTTTATTACATCACCATTGGGTCATTATGATGTCATAAAACACATTATATATTTAAATGGTATTTAATTTTTACCCAAAAATTTGACTGTCTCAGAAAATTATGAAAAATTCACCGTTGGATAATTTCGACGTCCTGATTCCAAAAATAATATTTATTTTATCTAAATAATTTTCTAAATATGTGAATTTTCACTTTTAAAATAAAAACCGACATTTATAAAAAATTCACGGGTTTTGACAGAAATGGCTTTCAAACCTTAATAAAAATTTTAATTGCATTCATAAAATTATAAGATCATTTATATTTAATAAAAATTAATTTAACATTATTAATAATATTTTATTAAAATATTATTTAATTCAAAAATCCTTTAATTTAATAAAATATAATTCTTAATTAAATAATAACTAAAAACATCATTTGTACTTTAAAAACTAATTACAATGCATCAAAAATGACTAGAAATTATATTCATTATTATATAAAAAAATAATGTACATGAACATGGTGCTACTTATTTGTTACATAACCCCTTAAAATAGCCGCATAAGACCTAAGGGTAAGGTGTGCGATGGTGACAGACTCTTGGGGTTGCTCGGATAACATTGCTCGAGTGGTAATCTCTATCAACTTCCATTTTTCCCGTAGACGATCACGTTCGAGCTTGAATTGATGAAGCTCAGCTTGGGTTTGGTCAAGGTCAAAGCCCAAAGATGCCACCTCTTTTCCGAGCTCCGACAAATGGGCTTCGTAAGGGGTGATTCTACTGGATGAGGCCATCGCTTCCTTTGTCTGAGTAGAAAATTGGTTCGTTAAAGCCTTATATTTAAACTACCCAGATGATCACTGTTCAACGGCTATAAAAGTAACGGTCACAAATCTTAACGTTAAACTAAAGAAGTTGACATCTTATAAAAACATAAAGAAACATTTAACTGGATCAAGAGGGATTTTCCATTAATGAAATTTTTGGGTCGTTACAACATTCCCCCCTTAAGAAATTTCGCCCTCGAAATTTTCCTTTTCCCACACTAAAACAAATGTAGGTAAAGTGAGCACAGGTGCAGTGATAAGCCTCCTTTTCAACTCCTTGAAGCTTTCTTCGCATTCATCACTCCAAGAAAACTTTACTCCCTTATGAGTTATCTTGGTAAGAGGGTTGGAAAATCGTGAGAAGTTTCTCACAAATCGTCGATAATCTCCAGCTAACCCCAAGAAGCTACGGATATCAGTTACCGATGTTGGCCTCGGCCATCCCTCAATTGCATCTGTTTTGGAGGGGTCCACAGATATCCCATTGCTTGTGATGATATGGCCCAAGAATGAGACCTCCTTCAACCAGAACTCACACTTGCTGTACTTGGCATAGAGCTTCTCCTTGCGCAAAGTCTCCAGTACAGTTCTTAAATGCTCCTCATGGTCCTCCTTGGTTTTGGAGTATATTAGAATATCATCTATGAAGACTACCACAAATTTATCTAGGTAATCTCTAAAGACTCTATTCATCAAGTCCATGAATATTGCTGGAGCATTGGTGAGTCCAAAAGGCATTACTATGAATTCATAGTGCCCGTACCTTGTACGAAAAGCAGTCTTGGGGATATCTTCCTTCTTCACCCTTACTTGATAATATCCCGACCGCAAGTCGACCTTGGAGAAGTATTGTGCTCCACGCAGCTGATCAAACAAGTCATCGATTCTTGGGAGAGGATACTTGTTCTTTATCGTGATTTTGTTAAGTTCACGATAATCGATGCAAAGCCGCATTGACCCATCTTTCTTCTTGATGAAGAGGACTGGTGCACCCCATGGTGATGCACTTGGGCGTATAAACCCTTTATCCAGATTCTCCTGTAGTTGTTTCTTCAGTTCTTCAAGCTCAACCACAGCCATCCTATATGGAGTCTTGGATATTGGTAGCGCCCCAGGTATAAGTTCAATTGAGAACTCAACATCTCTTCTTGGAGGAAGACCAGGAAGTTCCTCGGGAAAAACATCAGCGAATTCCCTCACAATAGGCATTTCTTCAAGGATGGTTTCTTCCTTGGACTCAATCATCTAAGCCAGATATGCATGCTCATAAGGCAGTAATATCCATGCTTGAGATGATGGAGCTAAAGGAGATTCATCTTCCTCCTGACACTTGTAAAGAATCGGGGGTCGATTCTCCATATGGAGTGTGATTTCCCTCTCCCGACAATTTATGTTGGCTCTATATAAGGAAAGCCAATCCATGCCAAGAATTGCATCAAATTCCAACAAAGGGAGTATGACGAGGTTCGCCGGGAAATTTAATCCACAGATTACAACAGGGGAGGATTTATACTCATGGGATGCAATGATTGCCCCATTTGTCGTACTCACCGACATCTTTACTTCCAGGATTTGTGGTGGTGCAGGGATTGTTCTACTAAACTTTTGAGATATAAAAGAATGCGTAGAACCTGAATCAAAAAGTACGTTCGCTATTCTTGAATGAATAACTAGCGTACCTGTCACCACTTCGTTGTCGGGGTTCACTTCGGCAGAAGTGATGGCAAAATCTCTTCCTTGCTGTCTTGGAGGTTGTTGATTGCCTCCGATAACCCTTGGATTAGGGCACTGATTCGCAAAATGACCCGGTTCTTTGCATTTGAAGCATTGAACAACGCGTTGAGGTTCGAACGGAGCCTTCCTCCCCTCCGTCGCAGCCGCGGGTCCTTCTTGCTGACAGTTTACAGCTAGGTGCCCTTCTCTTCCACACTTGAAGCATTTTCTTGTCCCCCTAAGGCAATTTCCAGGGTGCTTCTTTCCACACTTTTGGCAAGTGGGGTGCTGGAATTTCTTAGCACCGTTGGATTTATCCATCGGACCACCAGCATTGAAGTCCACCTTCCGCTTCTTGTCCCCATGATACCCCTGTGATTCTACGATCTCAATTTCAACCTTGAGGGCACATCGGACAATTTCCTCAGAGCTGTCGAAGTCACAGATCGCTAATGCTTTCCGCAAGCTAGGCTTCAGCCCACCAAAGAAGCGGTCAACCTTGCATTCGGGGGTAACGACAAAGCCGAAAGCGTATCGTGCAAGCCTTGTGAAGTTTTCCTCGTACGCTCCCACAGATTCCACATCTTTCTGCTTGAGGGAAAGGAAGTCCCTTTCCATCTTAAGACGGAGGGTGCGTGGAAAATATTTATCGAAAAACATCTTCCGGAATACCTTCCATTCCAAAGCCTCGATCTCCTCCTCAGGCTTCGTATTTTTGATCAACGTCCACCATTGATCAGCTTCACCCTCCATAAGATAAGCCGCCAGGAGAACCTTCTCTTTTTCAGAGCATTGGAGGATGGAGAATATCTTTTCAATGGAGTTGATCCATCGTTCAGCAATCGTGGGATCGGATGATCCACTAAAAGTAGGAGGCCTTTGTCTCATGAAGCTTTCAATAGAGACTTGTTCTTTCTTAGGGGGGGTTGAACGTTCCTCTTGACCAGTGTTTCTATTCAAAACTTGAGTTAGCTGAGAGAGAAGCATGACAAAGTTCGCGATTCCCGCTCCCATTGGATTGGGCATCTCATAAGTACAATCATCACACTGATCTTCACAATGGTTGTTAGCCCGAGTTCTCCTATTACCGGCCATTGGCTGGAATAAAAGGAAAGTTAGGGGTAACACATAAAGGTTAATCCAAAGACAAAAGTTGATGACTTATAAATAAACTTTAATCTCTTTAACTCATGAGTCTATAGGATTCAATCCTGGCTTTTCATGATCTTCCTTCTAACATATATTCTTAGGGGCATTTTTCCCTTAATAAGGGTTCATACTAAGATTGTGAATTTATCAAAACATATCCCCTGGGAGTGTCGTAACCAAGAGTGCAGCAAGGCCCGTTGTCGTGCACCAGTTCCCGTTCGAGTCTAGCTCAAAGCGGTGTTTTCGGGTTTTACCCCTAGGATACATCTGTGCCAGAGCCGCCTCTACCTGCTCGTATCCAGACAGGGATGTATTTGTTTGATAAAACACTTACTTAGTATTTACCAAAATTTAGGGATGTTTTTATTATTCTTAGTCTTGTATCTAAGGCTTTACTAGGTTTCCTAATCCCAAAAATAACTAAACATATCCTTTGATACCAACTATGACAACCCTGCTTTTTATTACAACTTAAACATGCTTTATTACATAAAACTTCACTTGATAAAACAAAGAAGATCGAGAGGTTTAGTGTCTTTGGGGCTTAGGATCATTAAATAAAAACTCTAAACTTGAAATACAACATCCTTATTGAAAACTTCCTTTACATGACCACTACATTCCTTCATACTTAGCATTGCATGGGATAACCTGAGGACATGCATAAAAAAAGGGTGAGCTATAAAGCCCAGTAAGGGAGTACATAATGAATAACATGAGGAGTACAATATATGTTAGGCAATAGGCATATCAATAGAGCATAAGAGAGACATGAACATAAAGGCATGATAAAGCATGATAATCATAACATGGAAATGTGGCAACAACACTTAACATTGAATTAGCATGAGCCAAGGCTCATTGCACATGGAGCATGAGTAAACCCTCATTGCACTTGAAGCACGAGTAAACCCTCGTTGCACTTGAATTAGCATGATTCAACACTCATTGCACATGACGTATCATGATACTATACTTTACCCAATGCATTGGAGCGCTATAAGGGCGCACCCTTCTTAAACATTTCATTTCATGCATAAGTGTGCCACATGGATCATAAAACATGGATTCATAAAACATAATAATTTATTCCACGATAAAGGAATGTGGAATTAATACATGAAACTTTATAATCAATATGTAAATGTGCATAAAGGTGAATACCCTTGATGGAGAAATGGGCATGGTATTCACTACACAAAGACATTGGCTTAGAAAATCGGTGCGATTTCGGCAGCGTAACGGCGTGACATAAGAATTCATAAAAAAGGGTGATGAGAGAGAAAGGGGTTCCTCATCATATTAACATGTAATGGACAGTAAGGAGATCATTTATATACATGTCCCAACAATAGAAATTGAATTTAGATTCATGATACAAAAGTATTTCTTGAATGTAAAAGAAGAGAGAGAAGTTCCTTTCGGAATTTCGGCATAGTAACGGGTGTACATGGGAGGCATTTAATGAGAGAGAAAGGGTTCTCCAATCATTAAAACAATAAGAGGGCAGTATGGGGGAGGTGCGAAACCATACCCCAACATTCATAATTGAAATAAAAAGGGAAATACAACTTAAAGAAAATTGACAAAAAAATGAGAAAGGAAGAAAAAACCCTTACTTGGAAGTGTGCTTCCAAAGGATAGAGAGAGGCTTGTGAGAGGCTTCTTGGGAGCTTGGGGCACCTTGAGAGGATTCTAGAGAGAGTAGGGCAGAGGTTGGACGAACTTAAAGGGCTTTGAGTGAGGAGGAAGTGGGAGCTTGGGTGGGTTTATATAGGAAAGGTGAGAGAATTCTTTATTATTTAGGTTTGGGACCCTTATATTAAAATAATCCAAACCACAAACCATCCCATGGTATTTGCCTATGGTTTCTGGAAAAGGAAAGAGGAAAAAAATATTTTACAAGGCCAAGGTCCGAACTTATTAAAAAATTAGGGTTGCTTATGTGGAGGTGAGTCACACTCCCATGGAAATTAATTTAAAAAGGCAAAGTGTTGAATAAGTCTTGAGGGCTCCATTAATGCTTTGAAAAGTGAGTCAAACAAACCCAAAACCTCATTATTTTAATTATAAAACACATATTGGCCGAACATAAGGATTATGGTATTTTATTACATCACCATTGGGTCATTATGATGTCATAAAACACATTATATATTTAAATGGTATTTAATTTTTACCCAAAAATTTGACTGTCTCAGAAAATTATGAAAAATTCACCGTTGGATAATTTCGACGTCCTGATTCCAAAAATAATATTTATTTTATCTAAATAATTTTCTAAATATGTGAATTTTCACTTTTAAAATAAAAACCGACATTTATAAAAAATTCACGGGTTTTGACAGAAATGGCTTTCAAACCTTAATAAAAATTTTAATTGCATTCATAAAATTATAAGATCATTTATATTTAATAAAAATTAATTTAATATTAATAATAATATTTTATTAAAATATTATTTAATTCAAAAATCCTTTAATTTAATAAAATATAATTCTTAATTAAATAATAACTAAAAACATCATTTGTACTTTAAAAACTAATTACAATGCATCAAAAATGACTAGAAATTATATTCATTATTATATAAAAAAATAATGTACATGAACACGGTGCTACTTATTTGTTACATAACCCCTTAAAATAGCCGCATAAGACCTAAGGGTAAGGTGTGCGATGGTGATAGACTCTTGGGGTTGCTCGGATAACATTGCTCGAGTGGTAATCTCTATCAACTTCCATTTTTCCCGTAGACGATCACGTTCGAGCTTGACTTGATGAAGCTCAGCTTGGGTTTGGTCAAGGTCAAAGCCCAAAGACGCCACCTCTTTTCCGAGCTCCGACAAATGGGCTTCGTAAGGGGCGATTCTACTGGATGAGGCCATCGCTTCCTTTGTCTGAGTAGAAAATTGGTTCGTTAAAGCCTTATATTTAAACTACCCAGATGATCACTGTTCAACGGCTATAAAAGTAACGGTCACAAATCTTAACGTTAAACTAATGAAGTTGACATATTATAAAAACATAAAGAAACATTTAACTGTATCAAGAGGGATTTTCCATTAATGAAATTTTTGGGTCGTTACAATATTAATATTAATATAAAGGGGTAAAATATCATATATCTTTATGGTCACACCCCATAGACATCTTGAATCACTACAAGGATCCAAATAGAAGTATTTCAATCAAATAATATCAAATTATGATAAAGGAGGATAAAATCACTTGTCTATATAGTCTCACCCTGTGGGTATATTGACCCCTGATCAGGAATATAATATGACCACTGAGAAGAACAGACTAGGCCTATAATGATCTCAACTCAATAGAATCAAAATCCTGACTGAAATATGTGTATTTAAATATAATTTTTATCCATGGATGTAGGTATCACAACCTAATAGTATCTCAATAACAAATTCACAAAAACTTACAAAAGGGGAGTAGAAGTACCTACATATATGGTCTCACCCCATGACACCTTGAATAAGAAATATCAACCTCAAATAAAGGGGATAAGATACCCCGGTATATATTCTCTCACTTTATAGCATCCTGATAAAGAAATAACCTCCTTAAATTAAGGGGAGAAGAAACCCCTGCTTTAAACAATGATGATGAATAAGAAAATTACCTCGGTCCAGAATGATATCATCACTCAGGCACCGAGATCCCAACCTAAATAAAAAAATGAAAATGGAAAATGGTTGTTGCAACCCATTATAATCTTGGATCAAAATAATCTTGATCCAATGCATAATATTTGGAAGACTATGAAGAGTCATCCCATAAAAATATTACTCTCAACTCTTTAGTTTCTCGACCACTCATATTAACCAATTATTGTTTATAAAAAAAATAATTAAAATAATAATTTTAAGGATATACATAGTATACATACCTCAATGATGAAAATCTAGGTAGGTCCTCACTAACCAACCCATTCCCCATAAAACTAAACCCAAGGTCACTACCCCTTAAAATCTATTTAAACAAAGGGGGTGGCACTCAACATAACCCCATGATCAATGGATACTAAAGGAACCTCACCATGTCCATCATACCAAATCAAAACCCATATAACCCCTCTAGGGACTCCGAGCGAAAGGTTCAACACATCTCAACTAAAGAACATGACCATCAGCAGCTGCGACGTCAAGTATAATAAACGAGACAACCCTCCTGGTTCTAGAGACCATAATTCCTACAATTTAATCTCTACATCATGACCATCAGTGTCGTTTGAATCAAGAAATATCTAAATGAAAGGTCTCTCATATCCATAATAACCCACTATCAAATATAAATTAGTAAAGGAATTTTAGACATGTTTATCATATACAAAAGCTGAGGAACCTAAAAAATGTCTTAGAAATTATTCAATATCTCAAGGGAAGACCCAAATGAATATTTATTGAAAGTTTCAATACACATTTAATTCATTATCATGTTCATTAGAAATCATGGAATCTATGAATATGATTTAGAGGGTCCCTCAATGTCATATATTTATTTACCCCTCTCATACAGGTAAAAGGAAATCAATTTAATTTAAATAATGGTAAATCACACATGAGGTTCAAGACCTCATATCAAATATCACATGAAAAAAATGCATAAAATACTAGTAAAAGGTTTAGGACCACCTAAATCAGTCCACCGTAAGCCCTCACATTAAATATCACCAAAAGAATCTGATCTAATTGGTAGGAATTATAAAATTTGAAAAACAAACCCTAATTAGGCAATATCCAATGATATATAGTGAAAGTATGATAGAAATTATAAATAGAAGAAATATTAGTTGTAGTCTTGCTAAAGACAATCTCATGTGATAGAGGGCACTTCGATCTAAACCCGAATGATAAATATCACAACTTAAGAGGGGAAAATAAAGACGGAGGGGGATAAAAGTGTGTTTGTTGAGATAAATAGAGGAAACCCCATTTAAAATTACTTTAATATAGAAATATTAAATTTAATAAATTAAGAAAAATACCTAGATAACGTTTTGTAGTGTAACTATAATAGTTATAGAATAATGAACCTACTAGGGTTTCGAATATAGTTCGACCCCACATTCGATAATAAGACATCCCATAATAGAGAAGAAACCAAAAAATAAAGTTCATGTCATCACAAAACACTTCCCCCCTTCAAAACATAGGTTACCCCCACTAGTCTAGCTTTATGTTGAAACACCCATTCATTACTGTATGATACACTCCCATTCAATCAGTCCCCCATGAGATATCTCATGGGCTGCATCACAACCCTCTTGTAATAGAGAAAATTTAATCTTACATTGGAAAAAAATTAATATCACATAACCTTAGTGTTACTCTTATATAACCTTCATCTTTTAGAAAAGAATTATTCAACGGCATAGTTCTCTATAATCCAAAAAAATAATCTCACACATCAATCACCACGGTGCATAGCCATAAACCTGTGGCACAACCAACCACCTATTTATGATATTAATATTACAAATAACACTCTCTACAGTGAAACTCTACATGTTTTGGAATCATATTTGAAATACAATAGATTCTTAGCCTGAACGTAGGTAAAACGCCTATAAATAACTTTGAGCCTATTATATCTAAGATAACATTTTGGAAACATCCTCTAAATCGTTCAAATGTTTCCAAAAACACCAATACTCAACCTAAATCCAAAATTAAAAATCCAACCTGGTTCCAACCTCAATAGAACTCATTATTTCTTTGACTCCACTGACAGACTATAATGTGGAGAATTATAACCTCTCTACAATAACACATCTAATCCCTAAAAAGTTTCTAGGTGAATTTATCGCAAAACACGTCTTCTGTTAAAACCTAGTGCACATTCTAAATTCAAATCTTTTTATGACTATGATTGTTCTGACACCACACTCAAACTATAAAGGATATACAACACTCAATATGAATCATGATCTAGACTATCATAAAAACATTCCATAACCAAAAAAATATGTCTAAATAATTATCTGGTATATAATACTCAATCTCATGTGAAAAGAACTTGTCACTAACTCACTCTATTAAAAAACACAAATGACACAACAACTCAAGAATCATGTCACTATCTAATCCTCTAACCCACACGAATACCCCACCACTGGTGACTCTCATGGGTTCCAAAATCACCCATATCGTACACCCATAGTTGATGTCACTAGTCTAAAATAAACCAACATATTCTTTAAATCACAACCAAGAACATGCAAAATATTCATTCCTCTAGTTCATAGTCTCACACATGATAATCGATCAAAACATAAAGCCTCACCCCATTACAAAAAGATACATACCCCCCATGAGTACTAGAATCCCTGACCCAGTCCTCCAACTCATTAAGTTCATGAATTCCCACTTTTTAGTCCTTAAAAACACTAACCTACTTAATATTAATGATCTGACACCACAATATAGTGCTCCATCATCGACTAACTATGTATACATATATAGGATAAATTATTTCCAAGTGATAATGTAGAACCCTTACCACTAATAGTCTAGGTTCTCCAAATATGTCATAGTTAGTACTCTCCTCACACAACCCAAATAAGGTAAGGAATAAAATTATCCCAATGGTGACTCCCCACCATTTAATTTTCCCACCCCATCATTCCTACACACTAAAATTTTCATATCAAATAATCATTTGAACATTAATACTCGTAAGTCCAATATCACCACATCCCAAAAAAACATACCAAAATTCTCACTCTTGGGCCTATGATATCATGGTGATTTGTGTAACCACTTTCCAAAAGAATTGAAGATACACCATCAAAAATAAAATATTAGTGTATTTAACCCCAAAACCGGTGATCTCACTCACTACAATGCAGCTCCCACTTTTGAACCTTCTATGATCTCCATCAATTTTCACTAGTAGTCTCACAATTTCACAAGTGGAAATCTCCCCAATACCATAGATGATGAACCACCCAATCATGACTAATAAAGTAGTGTCACTCAAAACCTCAATGTTTGGATAAAACCATTAGTTTCCTCACTGGTTCCCACATCATATAAGAGATCATATATAACGCTTCTACATTGATCAATAAAAAACTAACATCAAGGGTCCACACCCATAGAATTATTTTGGTTTCTCACACCTTTCCATATTTATCTTTTACCGAATCAAACTATAAAGGTGGTCTAATAAAAATCCATTGAAAATCCTTTACCTAACTCTATGTAGCTAGGAAGTAAAGGTGTCGTTGACCCCATCATAATATGTAGTCACCTCAAAAGGTCTTATACCCCATACGAGTCCCAATGGAATAAAAACACATCCCTATTTTCCAGACCACATACTTAGAAGGAATAAAAAGAAACACTATTCATAAAAAAGGTTATCATGATATGATACAAAGAGTTATGTGACCTATATACATCCTCTCTTTAAAATTGATAGTATACAAACTCCATAAATAATGTATATGATGAGGATGAAAAGGAAGAGTCTTGGGGCCATACCTATAATGGTTCACAATACTATCTTGGTTAATTAAAATGGAAATGAAAAGAGGGACACACCATAGTTCCACTCTATCATAACAGAAATTGCCTCATTCAGAGTCTGATCTAAAATATTATAGGCTCACTAGCCTACGAGATGACTAAATATAGATAACATGTATTCCAATAATGTCATGAAAAAATGCATCACTTGTGTATCTGTATCAATATATGTCAATGAATCTATTATTTATAACCAATAACCAATCACAAATCGCTCACATGTTGTTAATACCATAAATTTCATATAAACATTTTCACATATTTATTATCTAGAAATAATTAAAATCATTGGGCTCACATATCTCCTGGGAAACCATAATATCAGCAAAACCCATCCAAGGTATATGTACGAAATCCCCCTGCCACACCACTCAAAATTGAACCACTATTATCTTGATCCAGAAACATCATTACAAGTCCCTCTAACCTAGTCAATAGACCTTTTCCCATGAACTTCAAAAACAAAAAAAAATTCATTCGTTGGTAATAAATATGAAAGGAAACTCTCAAGCCATCTCTCCATTATGGTCCATTGTTAATGGAAACATCACCGTGATAATAATAGGCCACCCACTCTGAGGATTAAATCCTCATCGGGAACCCATACCAGGATACCCCCTTGAGTATTTATATCATAACACTAGGCACATCGATAACATTACACCCTAAGAAATGTTTCCAATCATTCATTCATATAAAAAAGGGAAATAAAAAAGAAAGATTCCTTGTTATTTTATACTCACCTTACAATAAAGGGTATCACATCACTACCGAATAACTTTATCCCATACAAAATACTCTCATAGTAGGTATTATATATATATATATATAATTCACCTCATCAATTACCAAAAAATAATAACATAATCTAAGTATAAGTAGGGTTATGTAAAATAACATTATCAAGATATAGGAAACTTTTATATAATTGGTTGCTAACACTTTTAATAAAGAGACCCCATATTACAGTCAAGGTACTTAAACATATTCAAGAATAAAAAATTTAGGTGAATTATACTTATTCAATATAATGTATGAATGCACTCCTATTTCCACCAAAGGCCAATATTTAAACCAATAAGTAAATAATCCCAAATTATAATTGGTTTAGTCATAAAAAAACAACTATAATTATGAAAATTTACAAATTATAAACCGCAATCCTTGATAACTTTTATTTTTGTCATGCTGGTGCTAGTTTGGGATAACAAATTATATTGGAATCACCTAAATTATGCATATTTTATTCTGTGATTTAATGAGTAGTGAGTCAGATAATTGGATATATTCTTTCTATGGGGTTTAAATGCGAACTCTTTGTGTTTTTTGTCAAATTTCAGGTTTTCATGGTTGAATTCACTCATTGGAATGGTTTTGTAGAATAAAATAAAACTACAAAACATGTAACTAATAAATAATTGTTATGTCCTTTCCAAGACACATTACCCAGCTAGATAGAGTATATTCCCAGGTTTCTTCTCATGTAATATATGTTTTGTACATAATTGTACACATAATCTATTCTTTTTATAGAAACTAATGGTAGAGAAACTTCTATAAGAAATCATATATGATGGAACTACATATTTTCTAATTTCACCAACTGATAGGTGGGTCGTAGAATTAAATATATGGAACAAGTATCTCAAGAATGGTTTGAGAAACCCAAAGAGGCATACTTGACCAAAGAATACAATTTATACTTTGATACACTCCATTTAATTTATTTTTCTAATAAAAATACATCTTGGATTTTGATTTTGGAACTATTCATGTATAGGGTAGGTTTTTTCACTCTTCTAATTAAACCCACGAAGCTTATAGGTTCTTTTCTATTATTTCTCTTTTATTTTTATCCTCTTTATCCTCATATTTCACATGCTCCTTATGTATGAAGGGGATGTGTTATGTTTTTTCTAAACCATTGCACCATTCCAATGACAATGAGAGGGTAAAACATTTTATCTATGGTTATAATAATATGATGGGTGGGTTGAAATAATTTTTTATGCATTTCTATTTATATTTTGTTTTTTATTTGATAATATCAACAAAAAATTAAAATTAAAATCTAATGTCTAGGTTATATCATACCAAGAACAATATAATCAAGAAAAACCATGGAGGTTACAAAAGTGAACCCATGAATATTCGGTGAGCCCATTTCTACTATTTTAGGGTTTTTGAAAAAAAATAAGTTTTAAAAGAATTTAATCACTAGAGTAATTGATAAAATCTTAAGAAACATATCTACTCATTGTTACACCATGAAATGATGGTATAATTAAATCCCTATAGAAAATTAATTTTTTAAAAAAAATTATAAGTACTAAAGTATACTTTTATAATAAACCCTAATTAAAATTGAAATCCCAATATGATATTTACCATCACTGATTTTATTTTGGGTTTTGTTTCGATTTATAATTTCTTTTGTTTTTAATTTTTTTTATTCATTTTTTCCTCACATTTATTCTATGGATAATCATACAATGTTCCTTGACTTTTCAATGAAAATTTACTTCCTAATGGTTTTGATATTGATACTTTGATGCTACTATAGAGTGAAGGAAAATAAATTTGTGCATATTGAGATGGGTGTGACACAATTCTAGAACCAATATTAGGTAAGTATAAAATGTGAGTTTTTGAGTAGAAGATGTAAAATTTAGGCATTTTATGTTTTACCTCTTATATTTTTTTAATTTTTATAGGGTTTATTATTCTCACATCTAAATTAATTATTCCTCTATTATAGGTCATAATTTCACTAGGAAGTTTCTTTTATTGTTCTAAATGAATGATCAAATTCTAGCACCATTTCTAGATAAGTAAGCAGGGTGAGTTTTGAGTGGAATTTTTTTAATTTAGGCATTTTATTTTTCAAATTTTCACTTGTTTTTATTTTTTTTGGTACCTCATTGTAACATATAAATATATAATTATTCCACTAGAGGATGGTATACCTATCATATAGAATGTTTTTATCCTTATGATCCATCAAAATCATAATCATATCTTGTAGAGTGGCCAAAATATAAGGATGATGATTTTCAAGATGATAAATACCCATGAACATTCTATAATCAGTCATATTCTGTGTTAAATAATCATATGAACTGAAATTTAAATGAAAAATTATTATAAATGATGAAAAATTTCATCAAATTCATTTTAATCAATCTGAAAGGATAGAAAAACATTGAATTTTATTCGTAATGATAACATAGATAATAACTAATAAGGAAAATTTTTATAATTGTGAAATTGAACCCTTTGTTCTGATTCTAACTTAGGGGATATATTATGACGTGAAACCTAAAATCATTGGATCAAATTTTTCTAAAAATGAATTTTCTTGTGTTGAACTTGATAATTTGGATACATTACACAAAATAGTACTGAAATTAAATATCCATGAAATTTTAAACCCTTGGTTGATACCTCACCTTATTTGAAAGGGTTTGTTGAAAATCTTTAGGTTGGTGGGATTTTGAATCATGAACAACTTAGGTAGGAACCATATATCTTATACCCACCTCCCATGAACCAATACTAAGTTTCACCCTATATTCAAAGGTAATTAGTTAACATGAGGACTAGGGTAAACCTACATAGATATTTAATTAGGTATCATAGTAACAACAAGATTCCACCTCACCCTATTAAATAAAAATCCATTTATATAATAGAAAACTACATTGGGAAAATGTGGTGTTTTATTAAGAAGAATCCACACCCACCTTCAAAATATGGGTTGTTTTTATTTCTTAAGTCAATGTAAATACCTTTGAAAATGTGATTTCTATGAGGTAACCTATTAACTTCTTTTCCTATATTTATTTTATGATTTAAACAGTTTCACATGAGGCACTTGAATTCGACACACCATGTATAACTATGTTATTTCTTTGCCCAATTTTTTTAAATTATTATATACATATATGTGTGTGGGTGTGACTTTATGAGTAAAAATCATTTGATAATATAAAAAACATTTTTTTATTTATATGTGTATTTTAATAATAACATATATTATAAGTAAATAAAAATTAATTAAATAATTAGGAATGATTCATGTGTCGATGGTATGAATGTTTCAGTACATCTGAGTTTTCACTATTTTAAATCCCTTTATGATAACTGTTGATATAGGGGGAATTATTTTTTAATACCTATTTTTATTGTTGTACCTCTCGTACCCCTTGTGGTTTAATTTTCATGATCACAATCACTCTCTTATTTATCTAATATTGTTTTAAGTGTTTTTGGATGATAGGCATGATTTCAGGTTGCCAAGGAATTGGGCCAAGAAAGCAAGAAGGAAAAAGTGGACTGATTTTCAGTCCACCGGCCAACCGGTGGATGACCACCGGCCAGCCGATGGAGCCTGGACAGAAGGCATCCCTCTGTCCAGACCACCGGCCAACCGGTGTCCCACCACCGGCCAGCCGGTGGAACCCAGACAGAATAGTGTCAGCCACTGCCTCAGCACCGGCCAACCGGTGGCCTCCTCACCGGCCAGCCGGTGGTGCCTGAGCCCGAAGGCCTCTCCTTTTTCAAAGCACCGGCCAACCGGTGGCCTAGCACCGTTCAGCCGGTGGAGCCAGTCAAACTAGCCGTTGGGCTTTGACCAGGCTTGTCCACTTGACCCCCAACGGCTCTGAAGGCCTCTCCAACGGCTCCGAAGCTCCCGAAAGGCCATTTGAGGGTTCCCCCTCTATAAATAAAGGACTAGGAAGCCCCGGAACATAAGAGAAAAACACGGAAGCCCACGGGAACATTTTTGATCATTTGGCGAACCTCCGGCGGATTCTTCCAAGGAACCCCCACTTGCTCCAACCCACTTCCACATCCAAGGAGCACCACCATAGAAGCTTGGGAGCGCTCCTCATCAAATCCAATCAATCCATTGGCGCCCAAGACTTCTCTCATTACGGTTTTTATCGTTTTATCATTTTGATCTTTATTTTGGGTTTGTGCCTACAAACCCCATCTCTTTCTCTCATCCTCTCCTTTGGGTTCTCACACCACATTCAAGGTGTGAAGAGGTTAGTCAAGCCTTCCCTTTAAAAGGCTTGAGTCATAGGTGAGCTAGCCTTCACCTATAAGAAGGCTAGTGGGTTCTTGCTCAACCATTAAAAGCAATTGGGTTCTTGCATAACCATTAAAAGCAAGCTGTAATAGGTTCTAGACTACCTTAAAGTCTAGTGGGTTTCTTGCTAAAACCATTAAAAAGCAAGCGGTAGTAAATCTCTCAACGGTTGAGTTGGGAGCGGAGACGTAGGCTTGGGTTTAAGCCGAACTCCGTTATCAAGTTTTGTGTCTTGCCTCTTTTATTTCCGCTGCACTTTTAACTTTGATTTTAAATTGTTAATTATTTTTTAAAAGGCAATTCACCCCCCCCCCTCTTGCCATCACTCTCCGCCCAACATTTATAACATGACATGTAATATTTTTATAAATATTAAAAATTAAGAGGAAATAAATATAAAACCAATGATGTAATTGGATCAACCTATGGGGTCTCTACATTGGGCCAAAAGACTCCAGTTCGAGCCCTTCTAGTGGGGAAAGTTACATTATTTTTATTTAAATAAAACCACTAGTTATCTATAGTTTAGTAGATAATGATTATATTAAACTAATTAATAAATATTAATAATAATTAATATAATTAATATATATGATAATAATCAAAAAAATTATATATTGAATATTATAATATCATTATTAAAAAAATAAAATGGAAATAAATAGAAATAAACATGTATACTATGTGTAGTCATTTCCATACATGCATTCTAATTTTTCTTAAAATAACTCCAACTCCTTCCTCATCCAGAAATTTTGTTCTCTCCCTCACCCCCTTATTTTGTCTTTCCATGAAATTTGTGATTGAACACTCCAAATTTAGACTTAAAGAGAGTTTTGGGGATTCAAATATCTAATATTTTATTCCCTAGTCAAACTTCATGGTAGATAGGAATCGATCTACTTCAGTTAGGAAGTTACCCACCACTTAATTAGTACAAGATATTTATGCACCATGGATAGTTAGTATAGAGTCAATAATGGAATATCTAGTAGATCACCTACTGATATCACAGCAGTATGCATTATTGATTCTTCCTCTCGAGGAGGTATAATCTACTCTTCCATCCACATCAACTTCAGTAGAACTATCTAATGTGGAAGTAGCTACATCACCTCCTCCACTAGATATTTCAACATCACAACCGTGTACTTTATTAACTTGGGTGAAAGATAGAACACCTTCAATATGTCAGGCTCCTCAGAGATAGCCCTTCCTTATCTTCATTACCATAAGTCCTACAAGTGATCGAATATGACAATTTTTACTATGTGTGATCTAACTCAAGAGTTTTTCTCTTGATATGATCATTCATTAATGTCTTAGAATATTAGATGAGATAGTGGATTTATTGTCCAAAAGACATTTTCTAAACAATCTTCTAGTCAAAACTTCTACTTTCCACGATTCATTTATTAAATTCAAGGCCATTTATGATTTTGATAGATCTTCATAACGAGATAAGTTGAGATACACTAAGAAACCTATTAAGTTACACCTTAAAGGCTTATCATTATCATCAACCACAAAAAAATTGAATTGTGGTGTTGTTTTTACCCTAATCCCCCCTTCTTACCCCCTATACCAATATTTACCCACCCAAAATAATAAGATCTTCTATTTTGTGGTAAGATATTTCTAGAGATAATGTCCAGTATGATCCCACCTCACAATATAGCACACTAATCATATCCCAAACCTCCTTTCTTCTCCAAAAATGTTTTTATAACATCACATCTCCATTATATGTGTATGATGGAGTAATTTCAATGAGATATATGGATCTTATAGCCTTTATTTTTAATCATTACTACACTGAACACCCATATTTTTCAACCTTATATTTCAATTCCATGTTCACAATCCATCAGGGTTACCTAAATGGAGGATTATATACCCTTGGTTGGAACACCACTTAGGGTTTTTTGGTACCTATGCTCCTTATGATCTCCTAGGTTTCCCTCAACAAATTGATTATATCATGATTATTTGTATGGTGAGGGTTGAGAAGTAGGGGATGACCAATATTCTTATCCAATAGTTCCCTACACCTACTAAAATGACTAAGGACCCTAATTATTCTAGGTGTTCAACTGATTTGGTACCCTCACCAACTCTACAGGAGTCCCCACCAACATCACCTCCATAAACCCCCATCCTCTTCTACCATTACACCACCAATTAATAAAACTCCCACATCCAAACCATCAACAACCCCACCACCATCCAGTACCGTGATTTGGTACTTGATTCTCGCTTGGATGGATCACATAGATCAGTGATTTGATACATTGGATCATTACTTGGAATGTATTGAGGGGTATATGGTTCAACTATAGGTGAGCATGAGCCTTATTTATTAGTAACTTGGTAGATATTTTCCACCTCCTTTATCCCTTCACCTAACATATATTCATCAACCACCCAAGGTGTATCATTTCCCCCCACATATAAAGGATTGTTTTATTTGTGTTTTACAGATAAATACTCTATTGAGGCCACACAATGATAATTTTTGGAACGATATTTTGGATAATATATAGATTTATTTATTTATTTATTTATTTATTTATTTATTTCATTATAAGATTCTTGGATTTCCTATATATTTATCTTCATTTACATCAATATTAACTGATTTTTTTACCTTCGTTGTGTATATTAATTATTTTCATTACATTAGGGAATATCCAAAGTTCATTTTCCCACATTTATTATATATCTTCTAACTAGGGGTGTGTTATTTTTTATTTCCATTTTAATTTAATTTTTAATTCAATTATTTACTTTCTTTCCTAGTCTAGTATTGTGTCAAGTCACTTCCTCATTCCCCTACATGGTATTTCACATGTGGGGCCATATGAAATATCAAGTGTGTGAAAGGGTACCTCAGTACCATAGTGTTTATTTTCCTCAATAAAATCAAATGATGACATTTCTATATTAAGAATCACTTAAATTAGGGTTTTGAAATTTTGTCACATTTTTTATTAAATTAATTATGGTTAGGTGAATTAACTTGCTAAAATCACACTTTTTACATGAAATTTTTTATTTATATTTATTATTTTGTAAATTTTAGGATGATATTTCCAAATATTTCGTGTTAATGACTTCTAAAATAGTAATTAAATTTAATTGGAAAGATTTTAAAATTAATGGACTTTATTTTTTGAAATAATGTCTATATTTTTTATGAAGAATTACTTTAGGAATCTAGTATCCATACATGTGGTTAATATGTCCTCTTAATTTCATTACCATGTGAGATATTTTCAAAAAAAAGAGGCTTGTCATTTTAATACATTTAGGCATTCAAAAATTATTTCACCTCGACAAAAATAAATATCTAGTATTTCAAAAAAAATTCCCCAAATGATAAATACTTCTCTTAAACATCATTTAAAAACTAGGATTTCATAAATAGAAAATTGGGTTGTAGCCACATCAGTAGGGTAACTAGTCCATGTATACCCTATTTCTTTGGCCAAGGTTATCATGAAAATAGGTGGGGGTGTGTGGAAGAGTGTATTTCCCTTGGATTCTTTCATGTGTCTATAGGGATAAAAAACAACTACATGATTCGAACCCATATCTCCCAACTATGAACTAATAGAATTTACCCAAACACAAACATGCTAATTCTCAATATATACGTAATATATATATATTAAATAATTTATAAACATATTTTATTACTTTAATGAAATTAATTATAATAGTATGCTTCTGCCCTGACACCTTATATCCATAGGAAACCCACTTATTATTATAGAACATATAATAATGGTTGAGCCTATCTATGTCTATAAGAACCTAAGCCAACTAACCTATAGACATCATAAAACTCAACCATGGATATATGTCTCCAAACTAGTACCCTATATCCACGAACTAGCCTGACCAGGGATAGAGGTCCATGCACCAGCACCTTATTTCCACGATCTGCCTCAATCTTGGCTATATGTCCCTACACAAACACACAATATATATTTTTTCCCAAATATGGATATTATTCTTTAAAAAAATACATTATATCCATTGTTTGGACAGACATTGACTATAAGTCTCTACACCAGCACCCTATAGCTAAATACCATGTATGGCCATGGCTATAGGGTCTTTCATATGCCCTTCCTATAAAAAATTATTTCATTGGAATGGGTTAACATATAGTCTTGGTAATTTTTTCCTCATGTATATATGATCTTATTTCCATAGAAAATATTGGTTTTGGACATATTTCCATGGATATATGTTTTTTTTTATTAGTTCTGGTTATGAGACCTATAAAAGTGTTAACCGTTCATTCGGTATTGAGATAAAAATTTTTCCCATTCATACATGTGATATTTCATATTGAGAGATGGATATGATTTTAAATAAATAAATTCAATATCTATATATGTTAACAGAATTTTAATAATGTAATTTCAAATGAAATTACTCAAATGGACCTTGGTAGTTCACTTTTGGATTAGTGAATCATGGAGATTTTGTGTCTACTTTTAAGATAAGGAAAATAATTTCATCATGGACTTAATGGTTTTTTTATAATGATCTTTCTTTTAATATTTTTATCTCTTGGATAATTTTGTAATGTTTTTTCTTTGGGAAGTGAAAATGGCTAATTGTAAAGGACTTTTATGCACTTGAATTTTTCATATTATTTTTGTGTGATTTAAGGAGTAAATGTTCAATTGCTACTAAATATATGTTTTTATGTGATTAAAATGTTAATTTTTCGTTTTCTTAGATACATTTTATGTTTTCATGGTTGAATTCACAATTTGGATAGGTGAATAAGTTTAAAATATGATATCATGGTGTGTAATAAGACTTGTCATGTACTTTTGAAGGCACTGAATTCAACTAGCCAAAATTGATGAAAACATGATGATCATGTAGTACAAACTATGTCAATGTTTGTACAGCCCCTGTATATTATTCATATGAATATGTTGGTGGGAAAAAATGATATTGTACACCGTGAATGTTTATTCCACACATCATGTAATCTCATAACCTGATAATTGATACATAGAATTCAACGGAGAACATGCCTAACTCAACCTTCAATAGAGAAACCCCAAAATTTAATGTTAACCATCATACATAATGTTTATTTTGATACATGTTGTGTAATTTATTTTTCCTATAAAAAGATAGTTTTCTCTCCAATTTTTGAACAATTCATGCATGGGGGAGGTTTTCTCACTCTGCTAATTCAACCCCCAGAGTTTTAATTGCTTTCTATTTATATTCATTTTCTTTTTCTACTCATTAACCACTTATGCTTCACATTTATCTTCTATCCATGGGTAGGATTGAGTTTTTTTCTCAACTATTTTCCCATTCTCATGGTCATGAAAGGGTATATGACTTATGATAAGGTTGTACTAATGTGATGTGTGTGTTGTAATAAATATTTTTTCCCTATATTTCTATTTATACTTGAATTTTATATTAAAATATATTAATTGAATTAAAATAAAAAACCAAAATTTATGTTGTATATAACCGAGACAAATAAATACAGTAAAACCAAACAGGTTACAATAAGTGAACCCATGATCATTGGGTGATCCCATTGAAACTATTTTTGGTTCTGTTGGAAAAAATGATCTTTAAATAATTCAATCATGAGACCAAAGGATAAAAAGAACATAAATTATCATTTTCAGATAAATAAATAATGGTATATTTGAATCCACAACGTAAATTAATTTCATTAATAAGTGTAATCACTAATGGATATTTTTATAATAAACCCTAATAGAAATTGAAACATAGATGCATTCTTTCTCCTGGTTTATTTTCATTATGTTTTTATTTTTTGTTTATTATATTCATATTTTTTCCACACCATTTCCACGTAGATAATTGGAAAACATTAACTAACTTGATACTGAAACTTCCCTTCTATTTAGGTAAGTCCCTGATACTCCACTACTATAGTAAAGTGAGGTAAAATCAATGTCTATATATTATGATGAGTGAAACCACCACTTATGATATAAATCATGGATAATATTTACTCGCCAACCCTTTTTTCTATAAACTTAACCCATGTTCACTACCCATCATATATATTTAATGAACATAGTGAAACATTCTTATCACCAAAAACAAAATGCCAAAGTGGTTGGTATGGGTAAGTATCTGACATTAGACTCTACCCAGGGAAACCCATAGAATACACACGCAACCCCATTCTCAATAGATACTCAATGAATATAAATATATATCTTGTACAAAAATACATCTCGATTAACCCCTTAGTGGAACAAAAGTATAAGTTTCAACCCATCTCAAGTCAAGAACGTGACCATTGGCAACTACGGAATCAAGGAAAACTAAAAAGATCATTCGCATGGTTCCAATGGCCATAATTACCACATTTTAATCACTAAATTATAGAAATAAATTGTAATGGAATCAAGATACGTCAAAAAAAAAGGACTAACCTATACCTAATAATATTTTCCCACATATAAAGCAGTGAAGGAAAACATGATAGGTAATTTTTCACACCTACAGAAGCTAAGGATCCCAATCAAGGTTCTAGGATTCAAAACATAACTCAAGCGAATCCTCAAATAAGTCTCAAATGAAATTCCCAATGAAATTTTTATTCAATAGCATGGTATTTGGTGGAATTTGAATTAAAAAATAGTACTTAGAAGGTTCTTCAAGGACCTAGAAGTCTTTACCCATCTCATACTAGTCAGAGGGTAAATTTTTAATTTAATTTATAGTCAAGAGCACATGGGAGGTGAGAATACATATCACATATCCCATGAATCAATGTATAAACCATTTTTAAATATTTAGGGACCACCTACCCTAATCCACTATAATTATTCTCATAGAATATCAATATATGAATAGGATCGAATTACAAATAATTGTAATATATGACAAAAACCCCCAATTAGGGCATTGACGATGATACACAGTTAAACAGTGATTGAAATGAAAAATATAAGAGGAGTTGTATACTTACCCAAGGAAATATCCTATGATATATGGAATTCTACTATGAGATCAAATGAAGAAGATTCTAACTTATAATTATATACTTGAGGGAGGAAGGTGATATGGGCATGAATACTAGAAAACATGGGGCAAGCACTATTTAAGATGATTTTAATATAAAAAATTAATTAAAAAAACTACCCAAAATATTAATTTTTCCATGATTATAATAGTTATGATAAAATTCATTGTTCCAAGGTCTCCATTGATGCATGGACCCATTAAATATAGCACATAACCCCATAGTGAGGAAGGAACCAAAAACCAAAACCTATGAATTTATGACTTAGACTTCCCCCTCCATGGAACCACTCGACCCTACTGGACCAACTTCATGTTGTAACACCTATTTTATATGGTGTGATACACTTCCCCTCATGTGAGACCATGTGGTGTAGCTAAGGGATTCTAGTGAAACCTTCAACCCATAAATAAAATTGTATCTTATATATAAATATATAACTCTAATGCAGCCTTGTAGTTTCTCTTACACATACTTTTCAATGTCACGAATCCTTTCTCTATATTGTGGTTCAATTGACACTATAAAAAACTAATCACACAAAGGTATTACCGTAGTATAACACCCTATGGATACAGTGAAACCAAACACATAAGATATCAATCTTACACATGACAATCACCATGATGCAATGATCTAGGATACAACATGGTCTCTGAAAAGCAATGAGTTCTCAGCCCGAACCTACGGGAAAATCTTGAAACATAATTTGAGCCTCTTATACTATATATAAAATCTCAAAAACATCCTCTAAATCATTAAAATGTATCTAAAAATTCCAATTCTCAAACTGAAACCAAAAATCCAAATTGTCCCCACTTCCAAGCTCATTGGAACTCGGTTTTTCTCTGAGTGAACTAACACATTCTGGTGTAGGTAGTTACAGTTTAGTTTTATTTTATATTTAATTTGGATTATAATAGATTATGGTATTTTATTTAATAGAAGATTATAGTTGTACATATTATGTTCTAAAATTATGATGTAATTGAGGACTCTCTTGAGTAAATTATATTTTTATATAGGGAATTTGTGTCAAACTGGTCACTAGTAGGGAGGCTTATGCCTTGTCTAGAAAAGTGGGGGGTTATCTATCTATCTATCAAAGATTACTCTTCGAGGGGTTTTTAGTTTCATATAATTCTAAAAAATTACATGATATATTTTCATATACATTTTCCATGGGATGCATTTGGATATCTGATAATACATTTGGATTTTAATTTGGGTTAGCAATACAAGCTATGAGGTGTGTTAATCATTACACATCAGTATGGTTTGAATATATTGATTTATTAAAAGGAAAAAGATTCCAAAAATATCATTATAATGATATATTCATTTAAAGGGAATACATGAGATAAGATGGTGAGATTAAATCTCCTTTAAAATAATAAGTTATAGATTATTTCCAAAAAAAGATATCTTTTCAAGACCTTAATCATCCCACAAAATTGGCCCAACTAAATTTAGGTTCACCTGGATTGTGTAAGAAAATTAATTAAATTGATTTCACAAATTAGATTATATTCCCATTTGTGGAATTTCGTTGGGGTTACAGTTAGTTGGTAGGCCCTAATAGGATTAGGCTATAAGAGGAATAGATTTATGTTAATCCATATTATAGAATATGATAAGTAGTTTTCAGCTCAACTATCCAAGATTTATAGATGATATTATTGGGATTATCCCCTATCTATATAGCTAAGTTATTGGAGAAATTCAAAATCATCCCAATGATTAGTGAAATATTGATATTTTACCACAAATTAATATGATGGATTTAAGAGGTTTCCACATTTTAATGGGGGAGAATTTAATAAAAAAAAATTTAAAAGAAAGTAAAATATTAAAATCATCTAATAAATACTTATTCTACATAAAATTATTATAATTATTATCAAACATTACCTTGAGATAAATTCTATGGAAAGTAGAATCTTAATGTAAGTAACTTATTACACTAGTAAAAACATAAGAATTGTTTTAAGAAAAAGGGATATTCTATGTGTTATAGAAACCCCATACTATGTCAAAAATTATTGATTTTTTTTAATAATTTAATTTGGATGCATATGGGAAGTATATAATGATTCAATCAAGGTTTCCTGTAAGTATTGATTCATAAATATAAATCATTATGGTGTCTGTAATATTCCTATAATGTAAATGAGTTAAATAAATGTTTCCATGATATTTTCAAATCATTGAGGATAGATAAATAGGGAATGCAATCCTTTGATTTGGGTGTTTAATTGGATTTACAAGTGCGTAAACATTCGAACTAAACGAATGAAAATTATTTTGAGAATCCAAAAATGTTACATCAAGTTTCCATCCAAGGTCACTGAAACCTAAAAAAGGTTTTAGTAGGGGGTGATGATTTCATATAATATAATTGTCCAAAAATACATAAAGGAGTTTTGGAAAGCTCCTTGGAGAGTTTTTGTTTGGTATTAGTTTTATAAAAATCTCTTGTTTTAAAGGGTATATGATTGAAAAAGTATATTTTACAAATGTTTTAAATATAAATGATTTCAAAATCAATGTAATATTTAATAGATCTTTTAATTTTTACTATATTGATGATGTAAAGGGTTGAAAAAACAAGGAATGGATAAAAGGAACATATCAGGCCCAGAAAGATCTAAATTAAGGATTTATATTTTCATATTGAATTATATTTTATGATAAGGGATGTTTTTATTCACAGTGTTTTTTTATAAATAATATGAAATGATGGATTCAATACTCATGGTTTATGATTCATCTGAATTTTTAACATGTATTTGAAAATATGAAAAGAAACAAATGTTTTATTTAGGATAATATTATTTATTTATTAGTTTTTCAAAATATAATTTATTTTATCCCACCATAAGTGGCATATTTAAAGAAATAAAGTACTCCTTTTATAAAAATTTTCTAATCACATACAATTTCATATATGATAAGGCAAAAATAGTTTTTTGAAATAGTATTTATACTAAGAAGAAAGAAAACTTATTTCCTTACACAAGTTGTTTTTTTGTAACTTATAATTCCACTATAGGTAGAATATGGAGACAAATAGAAGGATGTGATTATGTCTGTAATTTTATAATTTAATACTATAATGAATTAAATATTATTACAGTCATTAAAAGTGAATGTCACTAAATATCTTTAAATCTTTATGATATCTCCGAAAAATATTAATGTAAAAAAAGAAACATTGATAACTAAAAGACTTCAAGGAAAAAAAGTTTTATGGAATAGTTTCCAAAAAATATGATGATGAAAAACTCATAAATAATTTTAAATAGAAAAAAAAAGTTATTAACATCGTAAAATTTGTTGTCATAAAATTAAGATGTTTGAATACTATGTTCAAAGAGTTGAACATTATGAATATGATTCTTTAGTAAAACTATTTATTAAACTATGCTACTTAATATATTTTACTCACTAAAGATTTTAGTGGAAGTATTTTCTCATATGGCCACTTATATATGTGGTAGTAAATACATAGATAGGTTATAATTTAATAAAATCCTAAAAGTTAAGCAAACATAAGGATGATTTAACAGGCTGTCGTATATGATATGGTTAAAAATATATTATGTATGGATTTTTTTAAGTATTTTTAAACCCGTTTAAGAATATATTTTATACCATGTTTAAAAAAAGGTAATCTCAACTTCTTCATTCTTTCATGTTTATAGAATATACTCATGAAGTGTATTGATAAACGAACTCTCAATGTATAACCTTGAGTTATCCCTAACTGATGTTTGTTATGATGTATTATAGGTTCTGATTAAAATCTATGTTTATGGTGGTTATGATTCTTTTATTGTGATATAAAATATGATCATGTGGCACAAAATGAGTTTTGTGCACTAGATGACCCATAAAACATTACACATGAATTTTCATACACTATGTCTCCGGTATACTATGATTGAAAGGTTAAAATTTGGATTTAATTATACATCATTTTTGTGGGATAACTATAATGAGAACCGTCATACTTTGACACCTTCCTTATAAAATATTTGGGTCTTAACTAATCAGGGGGTGGTTATGTATGTTACTAATCATATAACTCATTGGATCTAAACCAAGATTAGATTTCTCCTCTCATATGAAGATTCTGAAATCTTCATCCCTGGTTGAGATATATATATGAAGTTTAAAACCATACCTAGATAATCCATGTGATGTGATTATCAATCATGTGAGGGGCATGTGATGTGCTCGTCCATAATGTTAAATTACATGAGATATATTCACCAACCAGGTAAGTCAATACTTGGATAATTGAGAACATATAAGGAGTGTATATGGTATTGACATACCTTTTGTCACATGGTAACTTGATGTCTTATAAAAACAAACCACATGAAAATGAATTATTTTATATGATGTAGATGGTGGCCATAGTTATTGAGAGATATGTATTTGATGAAGATCAGGCCAGATCCCTTTTTAGTTTGAGTAATGATGTTGTTTTTATTGAGGCTACTCTTTACATACATCAATTAATTTTAGAATTAATAGTTTTTTCAATGATATAAAAGTCACTGGGGATAAAATTTTTAGTATATTTAATGGGGATTGAGTTTTACTCAGATGTTTTATCTAAAAGTGTTTTAGAGTTTATACAAAATAAGGATTTAATGGTAATTATAAAGTATTACATATAATAATATATTTGACAAATTTATTTAATTTTTAATGTGTTTTAGAGGATATATGAAAGGTTTTTTAGATATTGTTTCACAATTTATTGTATATGATACAATATAAGGTAAAAGGTATAAAGTATATGAGGGTTTAGGGTTAGTGGGGTACGAAAGGATATATGTTCTAAAGATAATATAAATAATGAGATTTTATTTTCAATGTCATAACATATGTTATAAGTTTGTGGTAATTTACAACATGACTGAGAATTAGGGAATATCATTTTAGATGATATATGGATATTGTATTACTACTGCATGAGCTATTTATATTATGAAACTTTTTAATACTTATGATTCTTCAGGAAATAAAATCATTAGTATTATGAATCGAGTGATCTTCCTTATGGGATATCATAACTAAAATTTTATATGATTAAATATTGTGAGGATCAACAATGCATTCATGTAATGATTGCATGAACGTATAAATCATAACTCTACATTATATATCCTATGAGGTATATAATTAAGGATCATAGAGCATCCTAAAAGATTATATATATGGTAAATATCCATTAAATGGGGTTTTTTATCATGGTCAGTCCACTTTAATTTCTCCCTATGATCTATTCGTTCTTATATATTAGCTTCTATTACATACCAGCATATCATGGTTTGGAGGAAGTTCATACCCATGTGATGGGTGATTCAATTATCCCAAGTAAACACTATGGAGGAGGGAGTATGATGGATACCTCTTAGTGTTATTCACTAACCATATGATTATATATAGATTCACTACTGGAATGTAACCTTTCAACACCATTTTACTCAATTGTAACATTGGTTAAAAGTGATGTAAATACATACAACATTAAAAGAATTGATTTAATTTAAGTAATTTAAACCAACATTAAAACTAATTTCATTACAAGTTACTATAAAAGTAATGTTGAAATAATAATTAAATATAGTTCTATAGGGACAATCAATGTTGATTTTTTATAAAAAATAGACATTGAAAGACATTTTAACATATGTTTCTATAAGAACACATCATTGAAATCCCAAATAAATATAAATATTTATTTCGCACTTTTAACTTTATTTATTATAAAAACTTATTTTTAATGGTCATTCAATGTGAGTTTTCAAAATAACCAATATTGAAATTCTCAAATAAATATTGATATAATGAGATTTTTAATATTTTTTTTTATGAAAATTCATGTTGAGTCACTTTCAATGTTGGTGTTTATTGGAAATCAATGTTGAAAGTGATTTCAAGGTTATTTTTCAAAATAACTGATGTTAAAACTTAATTATTTTAAAATATATATATATATATAAATACAACAACCAAAGACTTATAACATAAATTCCATCAAACAAATATCAGAAATATACAAAAAAATAATCAATGAAAAATTTAATACAACATCATTTACTAAAATAAAAATACAAAATCATGAAACGTGTAGATGTAAATCTAAAAATAATTCCAACCTAGAAAGTATTATTCAAATAATCCTCGAATATAGTTGAATTTTTTATCTGTATATGATGAAACATCATAAAAAAATTATAAAATAATATGTTATAAATTGAATAATACAACTTATTGGCTTAAAGAGGAGTTATAATAAAACTATCCTACTGAAAATGTATCGTCATTATGATCATGATAATCTAAAAAAATGAATCATAAAACAAAATAACTATATTAAATACATCATATTTGATGATGATAAAGTGGTTATGAAATAATACATTGAGAATAAGAAAACTATATATGTAATAAAAAATGTATTAACTAATATAGAATTTTTCCACCTACACATTCACATAATTAATTTGATTTATCTTCTTTATCGATAAGTGAAACTTATCAAACACTTTTAATGAACTATGTTTTCATATATTAATTTCTAAAACCTATTTAAAAATAAACATTTATTATTAATTAATAATAATTCTGAATTCAATAAACTGTGAAAAAATTTACAAAAATAATTCATGTGTGAATAATAATAATTTTCATTAATGTACACTAAAATAAAAAAAAAACACAACATTAATGAAATTAAAATTAATAGTACTTCATAATTATATATATATTCTTACCTATAAAGTAATGGAAAAAACCAATACCTCATATATATATATTTGATAATCTTACACACATATATATAACTATATTATCCTTATAAAAATATTGCACATCCTTTGAATTATATTTTGTATGAATAAAACCATAAATGGAAGTTCTTAATTTTAGATTAAAAGAGTATGGAGAGACCAAATTATATAAGTAGTAAATTAACTTTTTATTTTTTCTATTAATTTAAATAAATTCAAATTCAAATTCAAATTTATATACATGGAAAACAATTAGAACATTGTTTTTGAGAGATAATAACCAAAAAAAACTATCCATTATCTATTTTTGAAAATATTTTTAATCCATAGTATCCCCTACATATGTAAATAGTCATAAAAACTCATAATAAACTGCCAATATAAAATAATTTAGGGTAATTTTTTTATCCCATCAAAAACATGAGAAGAATTTTGGGGTGTTAGTTCCTGATAATTTTTTTTCATTTATAATGATTCCCTTTATTTTAGATACTTCTACATATGGTCAACATAAGAAAAAATAACAAGTAATTTGAAATCAAAAGTAAATAAAAATATAAAAACAACAAATGATTAAAATGTAAACTGATGAAGAATACTAGTTGTATAGAGTAATTAATGACATATATTATCTCTAACTCTCGCCAATTCCTCGGTAGGAAATGGAACTGCATCAGTTGGGTCAATAATATTATACACAACTACTCTTACCTAACACAAGTGTATAAGATTTTGGCATACATATTCAAACTAGTATGACTTATTATTCTACAATATGTAAATGATTATAACTAATATGAAACACAAAATATATATTCGGGACTAAATGAAATGCTGGTAGATCTGGGTAGCTAGGTTGAGCAGGCTACATCTGTGTCCCAATTTCTACAAATATAACATGTATAGATGATTTAATTCGATCTTCTCTATATTAATTCGTCTCTCATAGATCATCATTTTTGGAATCTATTTACCCTCTATATTTTTCACCCTCAATTTCATAATAGGATTTAGGGGTAAGGCTCATATAGGTAAACGTTTTTTGAATGGTGTAATGAAATAATTTATGTAATTTCTTTATTCGTGTGATAAATTTTTAAAAAACTAATATTCAATAAAAATAATTATTCATTTCATATAATATTATTATCTATTTGTTTTGATTGATCTGTGTAAAATTTCCCCTTTTATCATCATTTTCCTTTTTTATTTTTTATAAATAATGGGAGAGATGGAGGGCTGAAATAAACCACATAGGAGATACTTCTAGATTTAGCTATTAATTCATCAAAAAAATTGGAAATAATTTTATCCTCCATTAAATGATACACTCCACAAAAATAATGAGGGTAAACATTCAAAAACTAGATCTCTTTGTGATATATCATATAGCTCTATTATATAATAATAAATGAATAAGTAAAAAATTAATTGACAAATAATTTTAAAATTTTAATTTGTACACAGTAATTATCATACTAGAAAAGATTCCTCCCAATAGTTGAAGATAAACTTCTCTCATTCCTCTCTATCTAAAAACCCATATTCAAGGCATGGGTTTTCATTTTTTTCCTCCCCAACAAGATAAATTGACATCAATTTTGATTTAAAATCTCCCTATTAAATTTCTAAACAGTATATCCACCACTTCTTAATTGATCTCATGTCAGGAAATTTAAATTCTTTCTATCATTGAATAGATTAAATATAATTCATATGAAATTTATAATATTTTAATAATTTGAAAAAATCAATTCAGATATTTTACCAGTATGCACTCCCACAACTGATCTTTTTTATCTATTTGATGCTCTTCCAATCAAGGTATAACATGTTAATCTTACAGTGACTCTCTATGGATATATTACTCTTAAACTTCTTTTCATTCAAGGAAGCTAGATTATTATTATCATCAAATTCAATTTCCAATCACTTTTCCCTATTTACAAGTGAATGTTTTGTTAACCATATAACCACATTTCTACTAAATTTGGGTATCAAATTCTCTATAGAATAATAAGGCTCAACCAAAGTAGTCACACTGGTCGTTCAACAAAATATTTCGACAAAAAAAAGTATAATTTCACTAAATAATTTATTTATTGAAAAAATATTTACATAAAAAACCTTCACATAACTCAATAAATGTTACACTACCTCTGTTTCATTTAATTAAATATATGAATGTAATGAAATTATTTTTCTTATATTTTGTGACAGTTAAATGTTTTTTCTAATTAAATAATAATAATATAAATAAAATTATATTAATTATTTTAAATATTATAGCTAAAGAAAATTTAATATCTTGAAATGATGAATACAAAAAAATACTCGAATAAAAATAATAATGTCTGGTTTTTTCAATCATAAAATATTAACTAAAACTTATGAATACAAAAAATAATATAAGAAGATAAATGATCAAAATTTATAAAATAAATTAACCAAGTTAAAAAAATGATGTTATTACTAGTGTACGTTTCAAAAAAAAATAATATTATCGGTCTTATTCAACCAAAAATTGTGAAAATAAAATTGATGAATATAAAAATTAATTCAAAAAATGGCATAAATGAAAAACATCTATGGATATATATATCTAAATTAAAAACTAGTTTCTTACTAGTTTAATTTCCACACAAAAATAATGATTTCATGTTTCTTCAAAAGAAAATTATAAAACTAAGACAGTTGAATATAAAAAATAGTACAAAAATAGAAAAAAAACATCAATAAATGTATATATATATATATGAAATTGATGAATCGTTTTCATGCATGATCTCAAAAAAAATTATAACTAAGTGCGGCACAGGGCCAGACCTAGGTTGTTCTCTTGAGGAACCTTTTTGGTCAATCACTCACTACTTCTAATCCAATTTTTAAATTTTATTACTTATGAAATAAAATTAAAATAAATATATAGTTGAGAAATGAGAATGACAAAATAGAATTAAACATGAAAATGAAATGAAAACAAAATTAATGCAAACAGAATGATGTTACAAATAAAGGAGACATTCTTAATAGAATCACCCAGATTTAACCTTCATTGTATTATTAGTAGTTTCAAATTTTCTTAATAAATGCACTTCATCATATATGTGAACATCCTACTCTACATATGTTTGTGAATATATGGTTCTCTCAATAATTTCTGAGAGACCGCACATCTACCTCCTCGATCGAGGAAAAATATTGCAGAATCGATAGTTAAACCTCGGGTGGCAAGTGGAGACACCAAGGCACATTTCCCACTGAGATACCTATTATATTAACACTAAGAAAATAAAATAAAATAAAATACTAAAATACAGAAAATGTCTAACAAAGAATACCACAAAGTTTCCAAAATCTTTAAATGATGAAGAAACATTATTTTATAGGCGAAGGGGGTAAAAGTTTTGGCTCTGAAATCATCCTCCAAATGTATCCCCATGGTAGACATATTTAATGGCCTAATTTTGAAAAGAGTTATTATTAAAATTGGTTTTTTTATATCTTCTATATCTACCCACAAAATATTATCTTCATGTTCCATGTGTTGTCAGAGATATGGCTGATTTACTCCAGATATTTCTTATTCCCAAGCTATCTTTTCATATTCCAATTCACTAAATTCTTATCCCATAATAACCATGATAATTTGGGAATAACTCATGGATATAGTAATAAAATTTGTTCCTCAGGATGTTACTTATGTCCTTGCATGATTTCAAATCAGTTGAGACAATGATTTTTGAGATATGGTCCCAACAATAAAATTATGCAGATCTGTGTATAGTTTTTGAGGCCCATCTTGTGAGATAATTTTGAGCCCTCAAATGGTAGATTCAGCCTTGGGTAATGAATAATAAAAAGAATAAAAAATGTATAAAAACCCAAAAAAGATTAATTTTTCATTTTTTATTAGTGTAAAAAAAAGTAATGGATGAAATACATAAACAAATAAAATATTTAAAATCCAAAATTAGGCTATTTTTATAATTAAGCTCAAAATACATCAAAAACAATAAAATGTGACAATTTCCCACAAAATAACACATTTTGGGATTAAAAACATTTAAATTCAAAATAAAATAACTGAAAATATTTTACCTATCAAATCCTCCACAATTAAATATTTCACTCATGGGTAATCATCTTATACAAAGGTCAAGACAAATTTCCAAAAGCATTAATGACAATACAACTCAATTATAATATCAAAGAAAATATGATACCTCCTTTGTGGATAAAAATTATCTAATTCCTTAAAAATAATAATAATCTATTAATTTTTTTTAATCATCGCATGAATATCATACCTACCTCCTTGAAAAAATATTTATCTCTTCACTCAAGGATATTTAATGTGTAGTTTTTTTCATCCTTAATAACATGTGTGATATCCATAGGATTTCTATCCTCCAATTATCTCTACTTCCTAGAGTCAAAAATGATCCATTGATAAGGTATTTATCATGTTTTGTTCTGAGGATAAGGGTTGGTATATTTTAAATGTAAAAACACGTTAGGCAGAATGAGGAGGGTTAAGCTCTAAAGTAAACTAATAACATGAAAATAGTTTATCTCAAGAATAGTCTACTTCTTAATTAGTACAAAAATGAATCACCACCGAAAACCACTTTCTTTGGGAAGTTCACACTTGTAATTTTAGCATTAATGATGAATTTGTTACCCCTTTTCCCAATTTGTAGCATTCTTTAATCTTGAATTCATATCTATATTTCTCTTAAGAATCATGTTTTTTGGGAAAATAGAGGGATATTTTGATCTTAAAATATTTGTCAACACTCAATCCATATTTGTAATGATATTTTTTTCCACCCATGTATCCTTTCATCATTAAATTTCTTCCACAATAGCATTATTAATATATGTCAGCACTTTTTTTCATTTTTTCACAGCTAAAATAGATTCTTCAAGAAAAATACAACTCATATAATCCCTTTCCCACACTTGAGTTCCACAATAATCATGAATTTAACTTCTAGAGAAGGTTAGAAAGGGATAAATATATTTTAATATGGTTTCCTAACAGGTTATTTCATGGATACTAGGGTCTTAGTAATGGTCATATGAAAAGGTAGATAAAAAATAGAGTTCAATGTAAAAGAGGTTTTCAAAGTGGTGCCTTAGTCATACATGACACATTCAATGAACCCTAAAATCTTTGAAAAATAGGGTAAAACAAGTTATGGATCACCCAACATGTATATTGACTCTCAAGAAAAATATAAATGTAAATAAAATTTCAAAAAGTTTTAGAAACCTATCTGGTTGGATAATATTTTCAATTCAGATAGTACTAGTGCACATGAGTTTCAAAATCAGTCAAATGTCATCAAATGAAAAGATTAGAAATAAAGAAACTAAATATATTTATAAATCATTTGAATCCTAGAAAATTAAAATCAATTAGTGTGTATAGGATACCATGATGGTTCGAATTTCACAAATTATTCAATTTAGATCAAGAATCCTAAAAACACACCCACAAATGAAAAAAGAAAACAAGAAAAATTCAAAAAAAGGAAAGAAAATTAAATTTCAATCACAAAAAAAATACTAAAATAGGTTGAAATCTATCCACCACATTTATTCTATTTACTATCCTATTTTTATCTAAAATCATATCAATAAATTTTTACATGAAAAAATTAAATTGGGTAGAAAATAAAATAATGAAAAAGAAATGCACAACATGATTTATTTTTCAGTGGCATCCTTGAGTTAATCTCCCAAATAAAACTGCTTCAAAAATATAATAAAGAAAGATACCAAACATAATAAAGACAAATAAAATTAAAGATAAAGGCGATATAAAAGTTATAATTCTTATTTTATACACCCGAAAAGATTCTAGGATTTTACTATCCTTAGTAATCCAATTACAGTGTATTCTACCAAATCAGAAGGTGAATATGGTTTCTTTGAGATAAACCACCACAAGTAACTTTAACCAAATTCCATGAGTAGACACAAATATTAGAGAACCCCAAAGAAGATAATAAAATTTCAAACCCCAAAAAATTAAAAAAATAGAATTTGAGTTCAAGAGTGGGATGGAATAGAAAATAGGGGTGCTGCATATTAACTTTTGTGGTTTCCTCCTCCATATGTTATGAAACTTATTGTAGTAGAGGTAGTCGCACTACCACATTATGCTTAAAATATTCTTATTTGATCACCACCACTTGGATAATATCTTATTTAATAATTTACAACACTTGGGAGGTTTTTTCTTTAATACCCAAGTCCAGGTCCATTTTGGTTGTATTAAAAATTATGGAAAAATATAAGTCAGCAAACAATTCTTCTTGATTGAGATTAAAATATGAATAATTACTAAATAAATATTCACTTTCAAGTATTTCATCAGGAAAATTTATCTCTTTGTGAAAGACCAATGGAAAATCAATCTTAGTAGGTTAATCTTCATCACTATATTCTAAAGAAAGAGATGGGTATAATGGTAGTGATTTTCCATCATCAAGGGTGGGATGATTTTGTTTCTGGTCACCTTCAACAACAAAAATCCTAGATTCTTCCAAAAAATGTTGATATCCTATAAGTGCATCATCTTGCATGTGTACTTTAATTACCTCCTCGAGCAATGGATGAATGATGGATGACATGATTAATTTCTTTAAAAGTACCTTACCACCTTCTTTAGTTTCTTTAACATAAAAAATGATTCATGAAATATCTTCCACCACTCGTTTTGGTTCTAGTTCTAGCTCAGGTTTGGATTTCTCTTCACATATATGTATGTATTCAGTATTCTTTTCTCCGTGAATCTAATGTTTTTTTATTTTATCACTAATACATTGAAAAATATCTTCGTGATCATTGTAAACTTATTATGGAACCTGACATTGGTCAGTCCATGCATAATAATTTTCATTGAAAGACAGGATGAACAATGATATTGTTTTAATATTTTTTGAAATTTATGATTTTTTTGTGTTTTTTTAATGACAACAAATAAATTATTTAAAAAATGTGAATAAAAATAATGAGTGAAGACTACTTGGATCCCTATAAATGATGCTAATTTATGAATAATTGTTGTGAATACCCTCAAAAATATTTATAACTAAGTGCAGCAAAGGGGCTAAAGTTGGTTGTTCTCTCGATGAGCCTTTGCGGTAAATCAATCACTACTTATAATGCATTTTTCCTATTTTTTTAAATATGAAATAAAATAAAAATAAATGTATATTTTATAAATTAGAATGAAAAACTAAAATTAAATATGAAAATGAAATTTAAACAAAATGAATATAGACAGAATGATATTAGGACAAAAGGAGACATTCCCAAGAGAATCACCTAGATTGAATATTCATTATATTATCATTAATTTTTAATTTAATTAATGAAAAAACCCAATCGTATTTGTGAATATCCTCCTCTGCATATGGTTTTTTAATATATGGTGCTCTCAACGATCTCTGAGATACCATACATCCACCTCATCGTTTAAGGTAAAATATTGGAAATGCGAAAGCCAAACATTAGGTGGAATGTGGAGCCCAAAAGGAACATTTACCAATGAGATCCCAATTTTATTAACTCTAATAAAATAATAAAAAAAATTCATAAATTTTAAAATTATCGGGATCAACACTGAATTACTCCCCCAGGAACTTCCTTGGGTTAGCTACTCATGATCCTGAGTATAAGAGTTCAGATTGAATAAGAAAAGGGGGGAAGAAAACAAAAGGGAGAAACCAAATGAAAATAAAATAAAACTAAAGACTAAAAAATTAAAATGTACCATAAGGACTACCCCTATTTTGGTAATAACATGAAATGAAGAAGAAAAATTCTTTTATAGGAAGAGGGGGTGAATGTTCTGCCTCCAAAATTATCCTACGAATGTAAGTGCATGGTTAACATATTTAATGGAATAATTTGGAAAACATATTCTTGAATGTTGTTTGGTTATATATTATATGTATATCCTCAACATTTGAGCTTCATTTTCAACGTTTGTAGAGAGATATAGATGATTTTCTCTTTTTATTTACTCTTCCCAGGCTGATGTTTGAATTAGAATGCACTGAGTTCCCATGATATTATGACCTTAATAAAGTGGGAATCATTCATGGACATAGTAATGAAATTTATTATCCCACATTTCCTCTAGGTCTTTGTTGAATTTAAGATCCTTTGGGCCATGAATTTATGAGATATGGTCCCACCAATAAAATTTTCTAGATCTGTGTATTATTTTCGAGGGATATTTTGTAATCTGATTTTGGGCCCTCAAATGGTAGATTCAGCCTTGGGGCCTGTAGAATAAAATTAATCCAAAATTTTATAAAAACCTTCATAAGAATAATTTTTCAATTTTTATATATTTATAAAAATTAATGGCTGAAATATAGAAACGAATAAAATAGTTAAAATCCAAAATTAGGCCATTTTCTGAAATTAAGCTCAAAATACATCAAAAACTATAATATGTGACAATTTCCCTCAAAATAACACATTTTTGTGATTAAAAACATTGAAATTAAGAATAAAATATTTTCAAATATTTAATCTATCAACAACTTATAAAAATTAGTGTTTTTACATGTGCAAGGTTCATAAGAAAATAAATATTTCATGATTATTTAATAAAAAAACATTTTATTAAAATAGATAACTATAAAAATTAAATCAAAAATGGAATATGTGATAAATATCTATATATTTAAATTTATTTTTTAAAAATAGTGTTTTTACATTTGTAACTTTCATAAAAAAATAAATATTTACCAAAATGTAGTGATTTTTTTTACCATATCCCTTCTATATGACCATTTTGTATAGTGTGGAAAATATCTACATCACATTTATTACTATACTTATGTAATCATGTAATAAATGAAGAAAACTCACATTGGACCACAAATTATCCACAGCTTCGTCACCCAAATGAATTTTTTCTTTGAAAACTTATCTACCACTAGGCATTCGATGGATTCATGACATAAGATATACCATTCACACGTGTCTCCATGATAAATGGTTCCTCTTTGAAAATAAATAATTTCAAATAAATAATTTTAAATCTATAATTCTCTTGTTTCACAGCATTGATACTATCAACAAAATAAAATTTTAACACTATTTCTCAAAATTTAGTTTAATGAATTTCTTATATATCCTTAACAACTCCAAAATGTTTTGTTTATGAAAAAATTAGGTTTTCTTATTTTACACTTTAAAAATTCATTACTTTAGTTATGAACATTACACCCTTGTTTTGAATGGTACTAATGTTTTATGTCATATTTGTTTCAATTAATTTCAAAACTATACCTTGCAATTTCATTGACACATATCCCCCAACTAATAATTTTAGGGTTTCTAATATAGATTAATCACTATTGAATTTATCCTTAAACCATGAAAAAAAATATTTTTATGCTCATTCATCTACTAAATGTCATTTATTTTTAGATATAATACCTTGAATATAGAAATATGTGATGAAATGTATGGTTGAATATCCCATGTTTTCTTAAATGTATATATGTGCATCCATCAATATATCAATTTCAATTAACATTACTTTTAATCAAAAAATACAATTACCTTCATAATTAAATACTAGATACTGAGACATAGGGAGACCAACATGATCCAATTTTTATAAGTATCTAATAAAAAACAACCACATCATTTGATATATATTTTTGAACAATTGAGGCCTCATGTTGATTCAAATTTATAACATAACCCTTTCTAATTTTCATATATTATTCAAATGGATACAACCAACATAATTATATGATGTCACATTTCTTTATATCTCACACCAAATAAACCAAATTATGATCCCTTGTATAAAAACAATAGTGGAAAATATATCTCTAGTTGATAAATTATGAGTACTACTTCACTCTCCCTCACATTTAATAAATTTGGATACATGAATTTATTGAAATTGAAATTGAAATGTTTCACAATTTTATGATATATTTCTAACATTCATCAACAATATGCCAAGAAGTTCAACTAGTAGTAACTATTTCATCAATTCATGATAATACTTTTATTTCATCCCCATTAACTTAAAATCATTCATTGAAATCAATTTCTTTCATTTCTAAGAATGCCCACAATGTACATTATTACCATACATACATTTAAAAAACATCTTATCACTCTTGCCTAATGTGTGAAAACATGTAGGTTAAGATTTTCTTCTTTCCTTACACAGTTGGATCTAACTCCAAACATATTCACATAGATATTATGTCCAATTATACATCCAATCAAAAAAATTTACATTCCTTAATTTCTAAACAAATCAATCAAACTGTCAATATGTTTTTCTTAATATGAATAACATAAATGTTATGTTTTACCTCCAAAAATATACAATAAGGTAAATTGAATAATGTGGAAAATTTATTCTATGTATTTGTTTGATAACACAAAATTTTTATCTTCCCAAATGTGATATTAATTTTATCACATTATTTTAATATTATACATTTTATGAAGGTTGTGGGGGAGGGGTGAAATAACTCTTATAAATTGTTAAATTCATTTTTTCAGTCCTCGAAATGAGAAATCTATTAAAAAAATCTTTGATGACCCATGTATACTATCCTTCTCCTATTATATAATTCATGATATGATTTTCCTTCTTCATAAATTTGATAAGATTTAAATCCCTTAAAATTATATCTAGATAAGTTTACATATTTATTAAAAACATTTATAGTGAACATTATCATAGAATGAAAAATAAAAAACTATTTATTGTATGAATAAAAACATTAACCCCTACCACCCATAGAAATATTAAATCATTAATCACTAATGACTGATAACCATCAATATCATTTCCAAGCTGTTTTATCCCACAAATCATAAATCTCATCATAACATAATTTTTTCTTCATACATATCTATGGTAATATGTTTTAAACTACAAAAATAAAGGGCTAGAAACTGTATTGGCTACTGAGGCTCTAATATGGATTCATTCCATTTGTTAATAGTCTCATTTTTAGATTTCAAACTTTATTTCAAAATCAGTGAATTATTGATGAAATATATTTCATTATGATGAATTTGCAGGGTGAGATAGGTTTCGATCAGATATTCTTTCATTTATATGTCATATAATCCTTTTTTCATTATTTTAATTTGAAAATAAATGATTTAAATAAGGAATTATTACAATTTATTAAATTTCCTTTATAGGATTTTTGGATCTTTCCTTTGATAATGAATCAAACTTGAATCTCTCATACATCTTATATCATGATGTCCTGCATCTAGGGAATTCAGATAAAAGTTCATATACATTTCTATATTGTACTCAATTATTGGGGTAGGCATGTTTTTTATTATAACCCAGTCAAATTGGACATAATATTTTTATAACACCCTCATATTTTATGATATATTTATCTATAAATAAATTTTAGTTTATTGATAGATTTCTTTACACACAACACTGAGTTTAAATGAACCACGTCATACTATTAAAATATTATATAAGAGTTATATCCTATCTGTTGCGTTGGTTGGTATGAATTTGGTATGGTAAATTATTAAATAATAATATTTTAAATAAATTCATTACTTTTCAAATGGTTATAAATTAAAAATAAAAACATTCGACTGTAATTGGATATTTTTTCTCAAAATGTTTTTTATTCACACAATGTGTTGTCATATAAATAATTTAGAAGAATTTATATTGAAGAATGATTTTAATTAAATTAAAAGATTATATATTCAATAAAATTATCTTATATTCATCTAAAGGTTTTTACTAGGCATGGAGTATGAATAAATCCAATTTTATATCCAAATATACATTTTTTTCCTCAAAATAGTTTTTTTGTTATTTGTGTAATTATTATAAAATGATTTTATGAATCTTCTAGAAATTAAATATTGAAAAATGGATTCCATATTAGGAATCTTCAGGTTAAAATTTGGTATATAGGTCCATTTTATTTTTGTTCATTATAAACAGTAACCTTGGTTAACATTTATCACCCTGGTAAGGGTAAAATGGTTAAAACAAGGTTAAAACTTTGGGATAAGCCTTTTCAATTTCTATAAATCTAGAATTTATCTAATTAGATGTGTGGAGTCCAAATATTATCATTAATGTTTTGAAAATATGTCAACTTAGTTCCATTTTTCATGGATTATGAACTTTCTATTATTTTAAGAAAATGATAATTACAAAATCTATCTCTCTTAACTTTATTAATGTTATTTCATAAGGATAAAAAAAGGTTGTGTTCATTTTGAAATTTTTTTCTGAATATTAATTAATGAAAAATATATTATTAAATTATTTTAAATTCATAAAAAATAATATCATTATCCAAGTGAATGGTATATGGTTGAAAATATAAAACATGGTCCAATTATGGGTAAATTGTTTATGGTATCATTCATTCCCCTTAAATATTAAACAACTTTGATAATGTGGTAATTGTCAAAATGGTTAATGGGGGTTAAAATTAAGAGAAAATTGTAAAAATAACACCTAATCATTTCAAAAAAATATTGGATGAGAGTATTTAGACTTATCCTCATATTATATTTAAAATATTTCATGTTTACCATATGTGAACTTGAAAATTAATTTATATTGATTTAATACTTTAAGTAATACCAAGAGTGCTCCTCCCCTCACTTATAGAAGGGAGCCTATTCTCCTATATTATTATCATTTTTTAGCCGTATATATTAGATATTCCATGCCATAATAAAATATTATAATCCTTAATAATCTCCTATAAACTCTGGTATTTACAAAAGATGACCCTTTTAATTCTTAATGTGTAATCCAAAACAGGTTTCTAAACAAAGAGGTATAAATCTTAACTGAGTATATATAATTTTATTTATTTTTTTACCATCTTTAAATCTATTTTATACATTATAAAATGATTAATTAGGTATATTCAATGATCTTAATTTCCATACTGATTATTTAAAAACCATGAATCACCTCGTTTTTATCATATGGGAGAAGAAAATATCGTATGTTCATACGTGTGGACTACCACCTCTATGAAGCAATGCATTTTTTTATCACCACATCACATTGATGGTTATAATGATATAATTACTTAATTTATATTATATATATTATTTCATTATGGTTAAGTTATGGTGAATTATTATTTACCTTTATTTTACATGCATCAAAAAATGGAAACATCACTTGTGCATACGTATGGACTACCATCTCTAAGAAGTGATGTAATTAATTTTTCATCACTACTATATTAAAATTTAATAAAATTTTATAATATTATTAAATATTATACATATTACATGATTAAAATTTTTTATACGATGGAACCATGATCAAAGTTCTAGGATCGGTATTGCCAAACAGAAATATGCATGAAAAATGTAGATATTTTCACCCAAAATAGTGAATTTGATAAAGAGTTTTTAATAATCAAGTGATAATATGATATAAGTAAATAATATGTGTTATGATGTATATTATTAATGTTATGTAATAAATTTATTAGAATTTTATATTTATTATACATGATTTTTTAATGCGTAAGAAGAAAGACGAGACTTGAGGTATGGGATTTATACGTCAATCCCATTTTAATCAAAATTATTTAGGAATAAATTTATATTGAGGAAATATTACTATTATAATATGATAAATACATTAAATTTTATTCTAATATATTTATTCATTTAATTTTAAATTAATATTATAATTTTCCTCTCTATGATACTCAAACTTATTTGGAAAATGGTTCTGAGAAAAACATGATTTATTTCTTTTTTGGTTTAGAATATTTTTTCCCATGTATATATTTTCATTAAAAATGTTCTAAATAATGTTTTCATATTATCCTATGAATATTTAAATTAATTTTTACCCATGTTTAACTTTTTATAAAAAAAATTTAAGGAATATTCTTCTCCTTCTCTAAATTAGTTACTTTTGACTTTTTACCAAAATTATGAAAGAAATATTTGTTTTAATGTACACAACATGAATAAAGTTTCCTTCCATTTTTATCGCTCAAATATTTGAATCAATACATTTTTCTATGGATTTATTTAGATAAAAAAATTTCCATAACATATTTGAAATTTTTATATTTTAAAGAAATGATTGAAATGGGTATTTTCTTCATGAAATATTTGAGTGATATTTGATTGGAATTTTCGTATATGATAACATCCTTTGATGTATATTATGATTTACTAGGCATATTAACTAATGATACCTTAATTATTATTTCAATTTATGGTGTATTATTATGATGATGATATTTTTATGAAACCCATTTATTTTCCATTGGTTTTACTATGATGAAATAATGAAATGTTTATCAAACTCCTTCCATTCTATGTGTTATGTTATGATGATATGATAAATATTTTATGATATTGTTCCATGACTATGTGTGGATTTTATTATGTGATTGGTGTTCTTGAAATTATATAGCTCTATAATTCATTAGATAAAGCTTTAAATCTCATGATATAAATATAGGAAACAAGTTGATGTGCTTGATCCACAATGGAAAATACGTAGGGATTCTTTATCCACTATAGGAAATAGGTATCAATGACTGATCAACTTTGGGATATTTGTGGCGATGTCTAATCAATAATGATATGGGAAACAGGTTTTGATGCATGATCCACTATGATTTGATGGTCTTGATAGCTAAACATGATATGTAATGGTTTGTATGTCTATTATAGTTCCACACTTTTAAGAAATTTTTATATGATTATTATTTCTAGTCGCGATTCATGATTGATTTATAATCATTTCTCACCCTTATGGTTCATGTATTTTGAAATACTAATGTTTTATTCCATGGATAATGTTTATGATCAATGACATATTGGTTATTAATTTTGTAAGTTATGATCATGATCTCATACCCTTATTCAAATCTTATTCTTTAAAATGAGAATCAATTGATATCTCCCATTTTCACCCTTACTGAGCATCTGAGCTCACCCTTTCTTATATTTTTTCCCCAAGTTATGAAGAAAGGTTTTAAGTGGGGTATATTAGGAAGGGTAAAAAGTGAGACTAACTTTATGAGAGATGATGAATAATGTTCCTAAAAAGATATTTATGTATCTATTCTTTAAAGAAACATAACCATTGTTATTTTGACTTTGATTACAATGCTATTCATTGAATATTCATCAAAAATCATGTAATATTTACATATGAAAATCTTGGGTCAACTCAATTGGTATCATGGTGGAGTTTATTCAATCATTAGATATTAGTATTAGTGAACTTTGGTGATAACATAGGGGATAGGTTTAATTATAGGATAAAAACAAAGTTCTTGGGTAAAATATATATTATGTAGTTTTCTAGCAAAGAATCCCTATATAGATACTAAAATTTGACATGTTTTGGGCATATATGAATCTAGGTTTAATAATCCTAAAAACAGTCAGTTATGTATATCATGGTAAACATTCTAGTGTATGATTAATGTTCTCTTACTACATTACTAGATTTAAATGCATAAGGGATATGCATGATTTACCTCATATTTTCCTTATGAACCATTATAAAGGATTTAAATAGATTATTACCATGAATTACCGAGATTAAACCTAAGGTGATATAAGTTGAATAATAGTTATCGTGAATAATACATCCTATATATTATTATTTTCATGATTATGTGGTTTCTCACTATGAAATTTTTTTCTCACGATATGATTTTTGGTTTTAGTTAATGACTAAAACCCAAAGAAACATTGTTAGTTCTCAACGTAATAAACAATGAAATTTTTGCCCTCATGTGAAACTAAAATATTTGGTTTCTAGAGTAAAAAATTATTTTTGTTATGCTCACACAACTTTCTCTATTCGTAAATCATGTTGAGCTTCTGAATGATCAAATGAATGAACAACCTATTTGTGAATCTTTAATGAGGAAACATGAACCTTAATGAGTTGGTTTTTTGATCCACTAGTGGCTGGGATATGGATTAACAACATACAGAAAAAAAATCTATTTTCTAATGCTTGAAACAAGAAAAGGTTATCTTAATATTTTATTATTTTGAAGGTGAAGCATACCAATGGTGGAATCATTTTAAGAATACAAGGTAATAGGAATATATTGAGTCAATGGAATGAAATGAGTTTAAGTTAATATATTTAATTGAGAACTTGCCTCATAGTTTATATACCAAAATATAGAATGATTTTATTGAGATTAATCAGAGGGATTATGGATCCATTGATACCCATGAGGAAAATTCAAAAATAATTTCATGTTATTCTTCTGGTTTAATCATAATATCTAAAAGAAAAATTTATTGATTATTTAGTGGCTTAAAAACAAGTCAATTAAAGTAATTATCTATAAGATACTTTAGTTTATATGAGGAACTGTTTTGATGTTCACTCATGGTAGAAATGAAAATTGGATATTTCCATTATTCCCATGATTTTGATAAGAAAATGAAGTTGGTGACTCATGAAAACATGAATAAATCAAATGGTGGAAAAAAAATTAAAGTCATATTCATGACATAAATATTGAAAGAAACATCAAGTAAATAGATTGAATAGAACAGGGATGTGGTTTAAATATAAAAATACTAGTAAAAAATATCACGAATATTTAATGGTAATGAATAGGTTGGTAAATGAAATGTTGGCAAATATGATGCTAATTAATCCATCACCCACACTTTAATTCATAAAATGAAAGGAGTATGAGAATTATAGGAACCAGTTTTTGAATATAACTTTTTTTTATGATGATTGGAATCCACATCCTCTTGATCCCAAATAAAAAGCGAAATATCATGTGATCAAGACTGCCGAAGTAGATTTTTAGAATGACATTGTGAAAGGTACACTAATCATCCACTCTAGAACAACTAATGTCTTATTTGATTTTAGCTCTACCCACTCCTTTATATATAATGAATTTTTTGAGGGTATATAATTACCACCTCAATGATTAGATTTTGAGTTATAGGTGAAAACTTCTAATGGTATGATGGTTCCATATCAAGCCTATAATAACTCTTAAATTAAAGTTTATAGGAGCATTCTTCCTACAAATTTTTTTATTCTCCCTTTAGTTTAATTTTATAGGAATGGATTATATTTCTTTATATAGATCCCTTATCAATTTAAAAACAATTGAATTTAAATTTCTTATTCTGAATAAACATGTGATCATTTATCAATGTGAGGATGAATACAAACTTCCAATGGAAATCACTTCTATATTATGTGTCATAATTCCTAACCATGAAGGATATATATCTCATATTATTGGATAAAAACTCAACATTTTGGATATTCCAATTGTATGGTAGTTTTTAGGTGTCTTTATAGAATATATTCCTAGTCTTACTCTAAATATTGAAATTTATATTTCAATAGAAATCATATCTGGTGGTACACGTATTTGAAATACTTCTTATAGAATAACCCCGATTGAGTTATAGGAATTGAATAAGAAACACCATGAGAATGTTGATTTTTGATTCATAAACCCTAGTGAATCACCATGGGGTGAAACAACTATTTTAACTATGACCAAAGATGGTTCAATGCATCATTTTATCGATTATTGGGAACTTAACAAAATCACTATCAAGAACATGTATCCTCTACATCGTATCAATTATTTGTGAAATCGATTACAAGGACATATAATTTTCAAATAATTTATTTCTTTCTGGATGTCTTTAATTAACGGTTATGAATGAGGATATACCCAATATAACATTCTGTATGAGGTATGGGAATTTTTAATTTATAGTAATTCTATATGGACTTATTAATTCCCCTACTAACATCATATATTTAATGACCAATGGCCTAAACCAACCATGGTAAACAAAATATATAGTTTTTTTTTTGGGTTATTTAGACACTAATTAAATTTTGTGAGATATTTATTATGATTATATAATCCAGTCACCAAATTGATTCGGAAGGGGATTATGTTCTTGTGGACAGATGAATGTGAAGAGAATTTCAAGGTGTTGAAGAGAATATCAATTAGTGCACCCATGATCACACTACCCTATAGTAGATAATGTTTCATAGTACATTGTTATGAATTAAAAAATGGATTGGGATGTTACACCCTAAGATTTTTGGATTTTTTTTCTTAAATAAATTTAATTTCATTGATAGCTTATGATACACACAAACCCGAGTCTAAATGAACTATTATATTGTACACTATTACAAACTAGCCATTAAATTGGAAGTTACGAATAATACTACCTAAATTATAAATAAAATTTGGTTTATATATATATAAAATCAATTCATTGGTTATCAACTAAATAAAAGTAAAATAAATATCATTTCAAAATAAAGGAAATGTTTTTCTAAAAAACTATTTTCATGCGTTCAATGTGTTTTTATCTTATTAAATAAAATTAATCACTATTATTAAATGACTTTATTGACATATTGATATAATATATTGAATAAAAAATTAAAAATTCATCACTTTTTTTTAATCATGGGATCCGAATAAATCCACATTTATGCTTAAAAATATCTTTTTCTAAAAAAAGGTTTATGTCGCATTTTGTGTACTTATTTTAAAATTAATTTATGATAATTATAGAAGTTGAATTGAGAAAAATGGATTTAATATTTAGAATCATTGGGTACTAATTTGGTGAATAATTTCCATAAATTTTTTACGTATTATGAATTGTAATCGTGTTAAAACTTATCATAATAGTAAAGATCGCATTGGGTTTACCTAGACTAAAACTAAATGTTATGGTCACCATTTTTCATCTTAATTATTATTGGATAAATTTAATTTTACCCTTATAACCTTAATCTTGAAATTTTATTTTTTTAATGGACACTTGTCCATGAAAATAACCTGTATAATATTTTTAGAAATGAAAAATGAAAAATATCACTCTCTTACTTTTAAATATTTCATATGTCTTCACATAGGGACAAAATCAAGTTGTTAATGAATATTGATGGTTATTTTGATAATAATTAAATTATTTTCATAATTTTAATTTATTTATAATTTTTTATAAATTATATAATTACCATAAAATCTTATGAAACGTCGACAAAGTATTTCTCCAATTAATAGAAAAATAAAATAAATGGATTTAAAAAAATTAAAAGTTATATAATTCGAGTGAGTTATAATGTTTCTATAATTATATAGATGAATATAGGTTATTAGTATTATTATAAATGATTATATTCTAATTTAAATATTTTTCATTGTTTCATTAAAGTGAAATTAAAGGAATAGTGTAAAAATGACATTATTGATATTTTATGAAAATAATATTTCAATAAAATATCTAAAATTCATAAAAATAATGAAATAGGAGGGGTTAATAAAATATGGTCTAAAATTGCATCCCTTGGACATTTATGATCCAATTTCAACCTTATAAGTGAAATTATAACCCTTTAATAGTGAAGAATATGTTTCCATGGTTATGGTTAAGATAATTTAACTAATGGGATAAACCAAAAAGATAAGGTTTAAAACACCAATTAAACATATAAAACTATTATTTTTTGATGATATTTTAACCAAATCCTACCTTATCTTTAAATATTATTCCAACTAGTATCATTTTTCTATAGAATTATCTTTTTATATTTTAATATTTTATGAAATTCCAAGAGTTCCTGTCACCTCACTTATAAAAGGGTGCCTCGCTTTATTTTCATTTTAGCACTTTGAGCCTTATATCTCAATGAGACCCTAAAATATTATCTTCTAAAAATATTTATCTACATTATAGACGTTTTTTTATTCCTAAAATACCATCCCTATAATCCTTAAGTAGGGACCTAATGTAGTTTATTTAAAGAAGTGGTAATCATCTTAAGAAAATAGATTTATATTTTATATCTTTTTTAACTCTTATAAATATATGGTATTTATCATAAAATAATAAATTAAGTATAATCAAGATACATAAAAGTTATAATGATTAAAAACCACCATTATAGACCCTCTTTTCCATCAAATGGGAAGAGAAAGTATCATTTGTGCGTATGTACGACATACCGTCTCCATGTGGAGATACAATTCATTTTTTTGTCACTATATTTTATCGATAGTATTTGATACGCCCTCATGAATTGTTTAATACAAAATGGAATTGATTAGATTAAAAATTTATATCCCTAAACAATACTCACTACTAGTGTTAGTAAAGCAGTAGTTCAGGTTCGAACCAATTGGGATCACTGGTAGGCTAGAAACTATTCGAACAAAACCCATTAAAATTATTCCTCACATTCGCTATTTTAGATACATTTTTCCTAAAAATTGGTATTTTAGATTTTATTTTGATGACAAAGAATGTTTCATGGTCAATTTTAGGGATTTATTCAAAATATAATCTTAAATCTATCATGGAATAGTTCTACAGCTTAGGCAGCGAATTGGAACAAGGGTTGCCAATTGGTTTTGGTCAAACCAATTAGATCATCCTACGCTACAACTATCCCATGTAGTTTGAGTATAGCTAACAAGCTAGATTCATTATGCTTATATTCTATTCAAAAATATTCATGGGATATTGTTAATAGTCTACTGAACTCTAATTAGGTTAGGTTCATTTAATTTCACCTCCCATGGTCAAGGTTGTACAAGAGAATGTGATGAAAAAAATTTTGTAACCTAATTATTATCCATAAGCTTAATGAGGCTCAGTATATATATTCATTAATCATAGAAACATCCCTAATCTAAAACTATAACCCTAAGTAGATTATTCGTCAAATATAGTAATGATAAAAAGTAAAAAAAAGTAAAACATATTGATAATAATCATGAAATAGTTCAGAAATAGGAAATCCACACTTTAGAACATGCAATAATCCAGAAAAAAACACTTTAAAAGAAATGCAAATCCAATCAAACACTTACTCAGAATGAATAGTCAGTGAAGTAATTGAATGAATTGATGAAGAATAGATAATGGTATCAAAAAATACCGTTGAAACAAAATTGGAGTAACAACAGATGAAGAATAAATTTAGAATGGTTAACAGATAAAAAGGATTTTATAAAACATTGAAAGTAATGAATTAAAACTAAGTTTGGATGAGAAAGAAATGAAAAAAAAGACAAAAAAATGAGATAAATAATAGGTATCTAGGGTTTTTATGATGGAGGAGGCACTAGAAAATATATAGGCTTGAAAAGTACATTTCTTATAAAGCCTTTACATGGTGTAATGGACTTAAGTGTCTTTATCCTTACCTTCTCGCATTATATAATCTTGTTTCATGTCTTGTATTTGAGATCCAAAATCTCTTATGGAAAATTGGTATATATCTTTGACTAAGTTGTCTCTTGAACTTTTCACCTCGTGTAACTCTATACTCTATGTATTTGGTTCAATTTTAGTAGGATTTGGTATTAGAAATCTGCATGATGTGTAATGTATTTACCCATCGGGTATGAGATTCACGTCGTGTAAATTCATTACTGGTTGTTTTTTGGCTCAACAAGAATGTTTTGAATAATAACCCCACATCATGTATGATATACATTATGTTTATGGCCTATTTTTTCTACTTTTCATCATTTCTTCTATTGAGTAAAAAATTCCAAATTCAAGAAAAAACAAACCAAAAACCAAAGAATTATTGATTAAATCATGAATAAAAATTATAAAAACATATAAAATATGTATATGCAAATTTATTAAATCAAATTCCCCCACACTCGAACAATTTCTTGTTCTCAAGAAAAAAAATTTTCAATTGGGATTCCAAAAGAAAAAATTTGTTAAATAAGAAACATACATTATAAATAAGAAAATAAAACTATGTGTAAATAGAAAAATTTATTCCTCTAGAACCAATCCTATAGAAAAAAAATTTCTTAGCTCATAGATCATTTCTTTATCTATATTCTTTATTCCTATAATTATCATTTGATAAATATTCTCTAAATGTTATACCTATTTAATAATTTTCCTCATAATAAATGGTTTCTCATCGCTTAAGTTAAAATGTAACTTGATTTATACCAATACCCTGAATATATATTCCTAACCATAGGATTTAATTTCATCTAACATCTTCACTTCATAAATAAAAATACAAAATCAATCACGAGGGATTTAGAAATAAGGTTCAAATTTCTCTGAGGCTGAGGGATGGTGGGTAGAAAATAAAAATCCAACTCAAATTGTGGGAAAACTCTAAATTATAATACATGAAAATTCTGATTAGTGTAGTGAATTAACTCCTCTAGAACAAATTGTGTCTATGATTCAACAGCTCATGGTGGGTCTATGATTATATCAAGTAAATATCAAGAATGTACCATGTTATTTTCTTTTCCTTTTCATTTATTTTCTGAAAAAAATATCTTGGAAAGATCTCACATCCATGACCTAACCATATATAATCCATCATAATATTCATCGGTCTAATATTGGTGATTTTTTACCTTCTTAATACACAACCCAATACATATTTTTCTTTTTTTGTATTTATTTTTTTAAAGGAAGAAGGTAATCATAGAAAAATAAAAAATTAAACGTGGAACACATCAGATCAATCTTGTAAGGTGTCACTATACATCTCCTAAATGTTAACAACTTTTCTCCTTCATTAGTAAAAAATTTCCAACACTTATTCAATGGACAATCATGCATCATATCGAGATCTGGGTAGGATGGGATAATCAGATTGAGAGGTATCCATCCTGAAAAGGTAATTCATGGATACTATGATCTAAATAAAGAAATATGTACTAGTGGGTATTAGGAAACAATTATCTCACAAATATTTCCATAACCATTTAAAAGTGTATTTGTTCAATCATATCCTCAGTAAGATATCAATGAAATGTATTATTGGTTTACATTCCGTAGGTGTCTCTCAAGAAATATTCTTAGAAAATAATATGAAATCATGTGTTTGGAATAATCTCGGTAATGGGAGTATAAAATAACTAGAAATCAATCAATGTATATAATCCTGCCAAAAGTCATTCAAAATAAATTATTAGAATATAGAATTATAATTAAAGTACTAAACTCTGTAGTCATACTAAAAATCAAAATAGGAGTAGAAATGGGTATCAACAACCTATAACAAAAAAATTATTTTATTTTAATGGGTGTAATTAGATTAAAATTTTAAATAATTATTTCAATGAAAAATTGCTAATAGATAATTAAAAATAGGAAATAATCCATCAATGTCGATAGTGAAGCATTAAAAAATCTCCCACACTTAAAACGATACAGTTTCTATAATGTTTTAGAAATATTTTTGGGAAATATATCAATATAAGCAAAGAAAAAAATGATATGTTAATTTGAAATTGAAAATATTGAATTGAGAGCTCCCTGTAGTGAATTTAATTCCATGGGGAGACTTTTTGGATGGTGATTTGAGCATTTGGATGCCTGCATAAATTGTGAGAAACAAAATTCCTACACTAGATTAAACATTAGACCACATGGGTAAAACAATATTAAAGAAGGAAAATGGTCGGTGAACACGGTTAATAGTAAGGAAAACTAGTTCAGATAAATGAAGTAATGGAGTACAGTGGAGTTTGAGACACCCTACAAACAAAAATTCTAGAAAAATGAAAACAACGATCCTAATTACATGATTTAAATAAAAGAAATATAAATATGGATTTCCCCAAATAATGTGATAACAATAACATCATTAGATAGATGGATGGATAAAGGGATCATTTTATTTCATCCATATACTCAAAGGTATATTTCCTCTATTAGGAATAATTGGATATGTCATTGAACTTTCAGGGATTCTTGGAATATTAACCACCTCAAGATCATATTGAACATAAATATCATTTGGAAAGAATTTAATCCATGATATTCATGTTGTGGATCTCTACTGATCATGGATATCATGTGAGATCTCCCTATGTTTTCATATGCTATCATCTAGATGCAAAGTCATACAATGTAATAGAGAACATGGTGGTGGGAAAGGCATGTCAATAACCATTGATGAGGAAGAAGAGCAGGACATTGCTAAAGTAATGAAACTATAAAATTTAAATAAGTGTTATAGTAGTAAAGACAAAAACTATATCACATCCATATATATATGTAATGATACAACTAGGAAAATAGAATACAATGAGTAAAATAAGGAAATCCAAATAGAGCATAAAAGGGGAGAGGAATAGGACATAAATAAAATATAAAATCAATGTAATCGACATCCGCATCATATTTCCCCTCCTAAAACATGGGTTCCTATAGTTGGCCCACCCTATCGATGTCAAGGATAGTGGAAGGGGATGGGGGATTGAACACTGTGGTGAGTATTGTGGTGATGGTATCTAGCTCAATCAAGGATGGATGAGGAAAGTTTTTTATTTATATTGTGGTAATGTGACTATAAGATGGATATATGAAGGGAACATCATATATATATGGAATAATAGGCCCTTTCTCCATATAGCCTACAACAATGGGTACTTTTATTGGGCATCAGGGTCAGTAATATTGGGGTTATAGTGGCTGGGGTGGGATGTGGTGTGGGATGGGATGAAATATCTAAAGAAACAGGTGGGTGTGATTAGGAAGATGAATTAGGGGATTGTGGGGTGGAGGTGAAGTGATATGGGTCAGTGAATTGAATTTATAGATGGTGAAATAGTCATCATTGGTTCAGCAAGATGGTCTAGAAAAATGGAAATAGATTTTTGAGAATGTGTGGATTGGGTGAAGATGTAGCAAGGGGAGTGGTGGTGCTGGTAGAAGTAGGGAAAGGGGTGTGGTGGTGGGTGGTGGTAGGTGTAAGGTGGTATGGTATTGGTAACAGGGTGAGAGGATGAGGTAGAGGTAGTGGTTGTGGTATCATGGTCATGGACATGGGAGGCTGGGTCATCTTCATGTATGGTTAGTTCCCTATCATTATTCTCAACATAATTCAACTGCCACCAGTATATGTTGTCTATATTTGTCAACAACCCCACCATAGGGAGAAAATGAAAAATAATGCTCTCCATTGGGATGATAGTGGTAGAGGCTAAGATAAATCAAATGTACCAACATTCCTAACCATATGAATTACAAAATAACCTCCCAACAGCATAGATTATGTATATATCACATAGGATCGGTTTATCTTGTCAAAATACATATCCATATTGATGGTTGGGCCACCTGTAGATGATCTCAGGATGACCACCTAAATCCATCTAACTCTCCTGTGAGCATTCACTTTGGACAACTAAAAAAGATCCAATTCCTAGAAAAGAATATGCAAGGAGGAAAAATGGAGTTGGGTCCTCTTCATCATGCAAGGATAATAGGGGATCTTTGGATCTCATGTGATCCTCATCTAAATATGTGAAAAATCAGCCATGTTAGTCTTGATATTTAATGACAGGAATACCAAGGAGGAAATGAAGTTGGTGTAGTATATGTTGATCCCTATATAAAAATTTCTTAGGGTGAGCTCCCAAGTGTTACCTCTGAGTCTGAATCTGATAGAGTCGATGGAAAGATAAAAGGTGGCCAGAAACTTGAGGAAGATCTCAATGTCTTTTCTCTTACCCTGGTGATGGGTGAGAGGTGTAGTTGTTTCATGAGTTCAAGGACCTCCTGATTAAATTTGATGTGCTTGAGCACAGTGAGGTCCATAACTTTTTTATCCCTTATAAGTTTATCTTGTAAATGAACCAACTAGACTTGGTGCTCAGCCACCGAGAAATGGAGGCAGGGATGAAGGTCAAGATGAGAAACACCCTGAAAATCATCAAAAAATGACTGTGACCCCTTGGAATATGAAGTGGAGGTAGAGGTGAAAATAGTGGTTGAAGATTTTGGATCTATTGGTGGTGGAAAAGGTGCAACCTTCTGTCGCTTGGGTGGTAGTGGCACCTCACCTCACTAAAGAATGCTTTTGGTGAGTGAGATGCATACCATTTTGATTCTATCCATTTAAGAGGGAGAGGAAGGAGCATGGGATGGATATTGATAGGTGTGGTGAGATGATAGGATTTGAGGGGAAGATCGCAATGAGTATGGGAAGAAGGGGAAGAGGTGTTGGGCTAAGGATCTCATGGGAGACGATTAAAATGAGGGGTGAAAGCTATGAACCTAGGGTTCAAGGGAAATAAATCTCTCAAAAACATAAAAGTCATGTATTTGACACATGATGTGTACAAATTGAATTTCTTTTTCTAACCTTAGACATTTACACACCATGTAAGAGTTAAATGACATGTATATGGCCTTTTATGCTGCTTTTTGAGTTAGTTCCTCTTAACAGTCTTCGAGCAACTCTAAACCATCCTAAACACAAAACTAATCTATTATAGCATATTCAACCTACTCTAGGATTCATCCCAAACATAGATTTATTTATTTTCTAGATCTAGACATTTTATTAGGAAGAACAATTCAATTGTGAGGTGATACCCCTTAAAGAATGATTCTTCAAAATAGAGGGGAAGAATGGTGGGATGACCTTAATTATTATAGGTTTAGTGTAATCCATGTTCTTTTAAGCACTGGATCAATTATCAATAAAAGGTAATTTCTTACATCCATCCTTAATGGTAATATATACATCTTTCTTATCAGTAATAGATATGGCTTGGAAAGTCAATGAATCGTCATTTTTAATACTCGAACATACAATGTTCTTCACCAACTCTGAATATCAATCTCCCTTTGTTAACATCACTCGGTTGCTTTACATTGGGAAGAAATGGTCTTCTTAAAATGAGAGGAATATTCCTTCTTCTTCCATGTCTATGATGAGGATTTCAGTAGGGAAAATTAATTTCCCAATTTTTATTAATGCATCCTCAGGTAATCCTTGAGGATTATTCTCTATATGGTCATAAAGTTTCAGTGACACCCTTATTAGATTTAATTCATCAACACCCAGGTTTTGAAAGATTCTCATCGGCATAAGATTGATGTTTTCACTTGGATTTCATAATCCTCTTCTCAATTTGTGTTTCCCAATAGTATATGTAATCAAAAAGATTCTAGGTACTCTCATCTCAGTGGGAAGAGTTTTTTAACAATAGTATAGCATTCTTCATTTAATGAAATGACACCTAAGTCTTAGATATTCTTTTATTTTTAAATAAATTTGTTCAATAATTTCACATGGGTATGAATTTGAGTGAATTATTTAGATAAACAGATATTAATGTGTAATGTTTTGAACATAGATACTAATTTATTATAATTCCCTTCAACCATTCCTCACCTTAGTCAATTTTGAGAATGGTAGATGGGATTTTTACACTAGCAGTTTCATATAAACATATTCTTTTTCAGGTTTTTATTTTATTGCAGGTTTTTTAGTAGCTTCTAATTCGATACAAGTTTTTTACCTAATTACTTTGTATTTTTATTTCCATACTCACTAATTAGTTTTTTATATTATTTATCTTCTTCTGGATTATTTTCCTCCTCTTTTCATTGTTTATGAAATTCCATAACTTTTCTACTTCTAATAATTATTTATTTAGCCTCCTCCCTCAGATAATATTAGTTATTACTGGGAAAAGTACTTGGTAGTTGATCGGATAAAGTTTTAGAGAACTTCATCATTTGATGTGCCAAGTTTTGTATTACAGTCTTGTGGTTTTTTAAATTTACTTTCATTGGTTTTCATCCTTTGGTCTGATTTCTGCACGAATTTAGTTAACATTTTTTTGATATTGGATAGGAGAGGTTGTACTTGTTACGGTGGTCTTATCAGAGACTATTAATACCACAACTACTGATCTGGTTGAAACTATTGAGATCTATGAAATGTTTATTGAAATTGTTACCATGGTTAAGGAGCTGGATCATTTGGGGGCACCGAGGTGGTCCCTAATTCCAGGGTTTCACCGATCCATTCCTCTGCTAGAAATAACATTGGTTTTTTTGTTGCAGACATTGGGCGAGTCTCTGCTTAAATTTTTTCTCTTGATATTGTGGGGGATACTAGTACTGCTAATTTTGTTTATTGTAATTGACATAATTTAAATATTTGAATTGGGTTTCCTATAGTATTTTATGGATTTCTTGGTATGGGAAAAGGCCTTCTCACATATAAAATTATATTATTTCCATCACTAGGGTAGGAGGGGGAGGTGGTGTAACAGAAAGCTGAAAAGACTCAAGATTCTTTTTCTCGGCTTCAACTTGGGTTGATAGGTGGGTTGTCTCATCCAATTCTTGTATTCCATGATGGGGTTGTCCTATATCAATTTTTTATAAACTTTAATTGTGGGAAACTTCATGAAGAATAGATGGGCCCACTTCCTATATCTTAAGCATCAATCTGCCATCTGTAGTGTTGTCCACTATAATTCTTGCAGTAGGTTGGATTACCTTGAAAAATGTTTTCAATTCTTTCCACACATCTAGTTCTTGATGTTTTCCCTTACGGGTCATCACCTTAAATCAGTCCTAGGATTCCTAATATAATTATCTATCTTCCTGGGTGAATTTTAAATGTCTTTTCAAGGTTTCTAAGTATTTATCAGAGGGAAGTAGTTGCCCAAGAAAATTTTGGAAATATTAACCCAAATAATTATCAAATTGGGAGATTGGATTTTATCCAATCTTTGTCTCTCTTAAGCAAGGATAATGGGAATAAATAGAGTCATATGGTATTAGATGATGTAGCCTGGTTAAGAAAGGTATCTCAAACATCTAAAAAGTTAAAAATGTGCTCATGGGGATATTTACTTTTAATCCCACTAAATTGACCCATATTATGGATCATGTGAATGTTTCCAAACTTAATTTTGAAAGTGTACACCATAATAGGGGGTGAAAATGTTGTAAACAATACCACTAATGGATGGAAAGTAATAGAACATTAAGGTTTGCTCCTATAGTAAGGGTTTCTCTCCTACCTTGGTATTTGGAATATATTTCATATTTTTCTAGTTAGGATATGTAGGATTGCAGCAATCGGCCATTGAAAAGAGGAAACGTCTAGTTAATGGAAGATTCATCTTGGGATCAAAAAATTTATTTCTTTACTATCAAGGATATTTGAATGAGTCAAAGACCATAATTCATACAATAGCATAAAAAATGAGAGTGATGATGTAGGTGCACCTGAAGGAGAAAAATGAAAAAAAAAATGAAAAAGGGGAAGGAAAAAAGAAGAAAGGATGAAAGGGAGAGGTAACCACAGTTTTGATATAAAGGCTACTATTCCTAGGCAATATTAATCCTCAAAAATAGTAACCCTTATCAATGATTTCAAAATATGATTCTCCCACCCATGTCTTTTAATATACTCATATGGTGATCAAATTGTAAATTTGTAGTCCCTCACTACACTCGCTACAAGTGTGTAGTAAAGAGGTAGTGTGGGGTCGAACCCATAGGGATGACTAGTATGTAAGAAATATTTAGAACAAAACCCTTTGAAAGGATTACTCTTTTTCACCCTTCAAGAATAGGTTTTTCTAAAAATTGGAAGTTTTGATTTATTTCAGATAACTAAGAAGGGTTTGGGATAAATTTTAGGGCTTTAGAAAAAAATAGATAATCCTAAATATAGCTTTTAATAGTCCAACATATTAGGATGTGATGAAATTAAAGGTTTTGAAATTGTTTTTGGTCAAGGAAATTAGATCTACCTATACTGAAAATATCCCTTGGTCTAGGTATAGTTAAAATCCTATATGAATTACACTTAGCTTCTATTTAGAAAGAATCATAGGCTAACAGGCATAGCTTGATCAGCTCCAATTACTTCAGGATCATTCAATTCCACCTATAATGGTTAAGGTTGTGAAATAAATTGTGATGAACATCTTTTTTAAACCTACTTACTAGTTGTAAGTTTACCAAGGTTCAATATATAGATTCATTGGGCTTGGAAATACCCCAACTCTTGACCCCTAACCTTAGGAGTATTAGTTGTGCCTGATAGTGATAATAAAAAGAAAATGAATATAAAACATGCTTATCATAATCAGGAAATGGTTTACATATTAGAAATCCAAAATATAGAACACGAAATAATCATGATAAATTTTTTGTATCTTTGACTATGTTCGATCTCAAAATTTTCACATCATGTATAATATGCACACCATGTATTTGGTTCAAATTTAGTGGGATTCTATTTTCAAAATTCACATGATGTGTAATGTATGTACATGTCGTGTATGAGACTCATGCCATGAAAAGTATTCATAGGTTGGTCTGTAGATCAACAGGAATGTTTTGAATGTAGAATACACAACATTTATGATGTACATAATGTGTAAAGCATGTTTTCCCACTTTTCCTTATTTCTTCCTTTTAGTCTAAAATTTCTATTTCCTACAAAAATAGACCAAGACTTGGTGAATTATCAAATAAAACAAGAATAAACCTTATATAAATATATCCAATTTGTATAAATAAACTCATCTTATCAATATTATTATGGGTTTAATTTTTTTTGTATGATATCTATGACATATTTATTCTTTTTTTATGATAATATCATATATAACTTCTTGCCTTGTGATCCACTAGAAAATGATAATGTCGCTCGTACGTACGTGTGGACTACCATATTCACGAAGCAATGCGATTCGTTTTTCATTTCCACTTTACATGGATGGTAACATGGATGGATTTAATTAATATATCTGATGTGTATGATATAATAATTATTCTTTAAATTGTAATTATTATTTACCTTTAATTCATTCCATTTTTGAAAATTGAAGACAATGTTCATACATAAGTATGGAGTACCGTCTCCATGAATGGTGTAATTCATTTTTAAATATCAAACATTTATGGATGAATCTATACATATATAATTAATATATATATATTTTATATCATTATTAAATTTCAAAAGGTTATTGAACCCTGATAAAATTATAAGGACAATAACTATCAAACTGAAATTATTATGAAAAAATTAAATAGTCAACACATAGAAATGATAATTTTATTAAGTTATTATTAATAAATGTGTGATAAAATGTTATAAATAGATCATATATGAAATAATTAGTATGTATAATATTATATTATATAATTTTAATAAATTAATATTTTTTATACATGATAATAGATCAATTTCAAATCTAGAGGAACTGGGGGTAAGGGTTTATCATCCCAATTTGTCTTCTTTAGGATATATGTTATGATATACACTTATATTATTTTTTGACATATTTATAAAGACACTTTTTCATGTCATATAATGAATATCATTATTATCATGACACTTAAAGTTTCATTTTATGTTATTCATTCATGGGGATTATGATTCAAAAGTTACCAAATTGGTAAGGGGTTTATATTACCATATCACTGTTTATTAGGATTTTTTATGATTATATTTATGAATAGGAAATTTTTATGATATAACTATTCATATGATAATTAATTTTATTATCGTATAGATATTTATGGATATTAGATGTTTTCGTTTCATTTTCCACTCTTTAAGAAATTAAGAAATCGAAGGAAAATTTTTAAAGAAATTGGACATTATTTCTCTCTTTGAATTAAATTACTTTTTCTTCCATGTCCATATTTTAAAAAAATGGTTTCAAGAATATTTTTAATATTTTCTTATGATTTTTTAACTTTATATTTATCCATGATTTATTTTTTAAAAAACTTTTTAAAGGTAATATTCTTATCATTTTTCGAATGAGGCATTTTTTATTTATTTTTAAGTACAGAAGGAATTTTCTCTTTTACCTTATACAGTATGAATGAAATTTCCCTCCATCCTAATAACGTAGTGATTTTATGTTTCCTTTACAATTTTACAAAGATCATATCAAAAAAATCATTGATATTTGGGAAATTGATTTATTTTAAATAAGTGAATCCAAAATGAAATGGTTATTTTCTTCAAGAAATATTAAATATATCTTTTAAAGGTATTTTTATATAAGATCAAATCCTTTTATAGTAATTATAAATTACTAGGGATATTATCCAAGAATACCATCCACTTTCATTCAATTTATGTCTTATTATAATAATAATTTAAGGATGATTCTATGAAATTCATTTCATTCCTAGAGTTTAATTATGTTATCAAACCCATTTATTTTTCACGGGTTATACTGGGATGAAATGATAAAATGTTTGTTAAAAAAAATTCTTTTTCATAGTTTATGATATTATTAATGATTTATGATCTTTTAGAACACATATTTATGATTTTCATAATGTTATGGGTGGGCCCAAAATTATATTTCCCTCTAATGAAATGCATAATGATGGATATCTCATGAGAAAAACAATACTGCAATGAGGAGTGAACCCAGTTCAGTAAGATAATCTATCCAAAATGATAGTTTAGAGAGTTAACCTTGACTACTATAATGGTTTTTAGAGTGAACCCAATCCTCTACGATAATAGTTGAAGTAAAACTTGACTACTAAGAAAATGATTTTCTATGCTTATGTGTATTCCATGAACTTATGCCTTATGTCAATGTTAGGCTCTCACGGATCATGTTGTTTGATTACTTTATTATTTATGTCTTAATAATTTCCAATATTTATTCCATGATTCAAGATTATGATCTGTGATATAAAGGGTATGGTGTTTAAATTTTATTCTCATGTTCTCACACCCTAATTCTCATGCTATGTTTAATTGATCATTAATATCTCCTTTATTTACCATTATAGAGAATCATAGCTCACCCTTTCTTATGTTTCTTTTCCCAAGGTTATGAATGAAGTTATTATATATGATATGACTAAGAAGGGTGATATATATGAAGAATATAGTGGTAGATTATATAGTTTACTTATGAATCAGTTGTATATGTATGAATGTTTCCAATGGCACTAGACCAAAATGATTCTGGAATAGATCATTATGTTATTATAAGGAATATTCATCTATTAATATATTATATATATGCTTGAGAATTATGGGTAACTATAGTGGGTATCAAAGAAATTTTTAGTAACCTTTAGAAACTAGGATTAGAAAATTTTAGTGATAACCCTTTGGTTGATCCTAAGTATTGAATAATATCCTATGTTATGCTAAAGGAGTGTGTTTTACTAGAAAAAAATCCATATTTGGATATTAAAAGTAGATATGGTTTTGGAATTGGTGAATATAGGGATAATATACTTTAAAGGAGTTGGTCGATGATATCTCATTCATCATTCTGGTGCACAGTGAGTCTGCCCTTAACATGCACCCAGTTTGACACTCCCCGGGGATATGCTTAGGATAAATCTCATTTTAATTATGATCTATTATAGAGGATTTGAATAGATTATGACCATGAATAACATAGGTTAAACATATTGTGTATTATATTGAAAAAAAAATCTTTATTTCTAAATCCTATGATTGTTTTTTAAGATTATATGATTGATCAATCTAGTTTATGATGTTTAATGGTAAAATGAACCATTTTGGTTTTAGTAAGTGGTTGATGATAGAATAATGAAGTATAGGTTGTAATAGGTAAGCTCAAATACTTAATTATACTATTTGAAATTTGTTATGTGAATTATTATATATCTGGATAAGTATCGATGAATTTTAATTCATAACCTCAATAATTAAATGTTAAATTAGTAGTGAACACCAATAATGGTATGATGATATCATATCAAGTCTATGATTATTATCTAGTTTCAATATATAGTAATGTGATTATTTTAAATCTTATTAATCTCCCTATGATTAAATTTTATTTTATCTTAGGAAGGGGTCGATTTTCACTATATAAATGCCACATAAATTTCTGAGGAAGGGAAATAACTATTGATATTATGAACCACCCAATTATAATCTATTAGTATGGTGATAAATTTAAACTTCCTATGGAAATAACATCCATTGTATGAGTCCCTATTCCTATTCAAAAGGGGTAATTATCTCATATGGTTGGGGAGAAACTTAACATTGATGATATGCTTATTGTGAGTGAGTTTGTTGTTCTCTTTACATAATGGTTTCATATTATTCCATAAAATCCTGAATTTGAGTTCTCAGTAGAAATAATACATGGTGTTACACCTATTTCAAGGACTCTATATAGAATGGACCTAATTGATTAACATTAATTAAAGAAGAAAATCCAATAAAATCTTGAAAATGGATTTATTTAGAAATGTGCATCACCTTAGGGTGCACCTTTTCTATTTTTTAAGAAAAAATATGGATCGGTGAGACTCTACACTGATTATTGAGAAATTAAAAAATCATAATCAAGGATAAGTATCATATTACCTATATTTATGTCTTGTTTTATCAAGTACATAGAGCTCAATACTTTTTCAATATTGATATTCAATCTGTATATCATCAATTGAGGTTCTATAAGGAGGATATATAGAACAAAAATTCTATACAAGGTATGACATCTATGAATACAGAGTGATGATGTTTGGTCTTACTAATTACCCCCATTATCTTCATTAATTTAATGAATAGAGTTTTTAGTGTTTACCTTGATCAGTTTACAGTGGTCTTTATAGATGATATTATTATATATTCAAAGAGAATGTAAAATTAGGAATATGACGGAAATATTATACTGAATACCCAAATGATAAAATAAATGTATGAAAAAATTAGAAAGTTTGAATTTTAGACAAAAAATGTTTCATTTTTGGGTCATATAATCTCAAACATGGGTATATGAATAGACCTACAAAAGATGGAAGGTACTTAACATTGACCATGACCAACCACTAGGACTGATATCTGAAGTTTTTTTTTTGGTGAATATTATCAGGGCTCTATAAATTATTTCTCATAACTTTATAATCCACTCACTAAGACAACTTTGAAGGGAGCCAAGTTCCTCTGGACTGGTGAATTTGAGGAAAATTTGAAGGAAATAAATAAAAGTCTAGCTAGTGAACCTATAATTAAATTACATTGTAGTGTAAAAAGGGTTTTTGGTCTATAGTGATATATCAAAGAAGTTTAAAGATTTGTTTTCGTGGGGAATGATATTGTGATAGCTTATACCATAAAAAATTGAAAGTTCGTAAGAAAAATTACCTAACTCAAGACTTGGAGTTACCTATAGTATTTTTTTCATTAAATATATAGAGGAATTATCTATTTGGATAATGGTGTGATATATATACTAATCAAAAAAAATAAAAGTAAAAATTAAAATAGAAAGAGAAGACTATGTGGCAGAGAAGATGGTTTTAGCTGATTAAAGATTTTGAATTCTCAATATATTACTACGCTAGGAAAAAAACATGGTGGATAATTATTTAAGTCGAAAGGATTATGCTAGATGACAAATTATGAGGATTATAAAAGATCCAATATTTATGAATTTTCAAAGTATGTATCTAGAAATGTTCAAGGAATATTGAAATATTATCTTTATCAAATGATGTTTTAACCATCTATCCATGTGAGAATTAAATTGGTACAGAAGGAAGATGTGGAACTATAGAAGATGGCCAAAAATATATCTAAATTCAACCGTCACTATGATAAAATTATAATCTTTAGGAACTATGTTTGTGTTCTATAAATATGATATTTTAAGAACGGGTTATTGGATAAGGCTCATAACTCATAATTATTTGTTCATCACAGAAGAATTAATATGTATAGAGATCTAAAATAGTATTTATGGTGGGACAGTATGAAGATAGATATTTCAAAGTATGTATCTTGGTTCATGTTATGTTAGCAAGTTAAGGTTGGGAGACAACAATATAAGGGGATGTTAAAACCATTACCCGTACCAGAATGGAAATGGGAAAACATCACTCTATATTCTTTCTTCAAACTCCCCAAAATATATAATGGACATAATGTTATTTGGATTATAGTTTATTTTCTTATGAAGTCAGCACGCTTTATTTATATAAGAGAATATTTCCCTCTTGGTTATAATTCCATAATATGTGTTATTAAAGTGGGAAGGTTATATGAAGTAGAATATTTTATTGTACAATATCATGATCTTAGGATTATCCCTAAGTTCTATTGAAGTATTCAGAATGATATAGAGGTATAGTTGAGCTTCAATACTACTTATAATACATACACATATTGCCAGTCTAGAAGAACCATTCAAATCTTATAGGATATGCTGAGATATTATTCTTTAGATTTTAAAGTTTTTTAGTGACAACCCCTTCCACTAGAAATTTTATCTTATAAAAATATCTTGAAATTGATCATTCATATGGCTCCTTATGAATACCTATATGTAAATAGTGGGTAGAAATCCAATTATTTTGATTGAAGTTGGAGAAATAAATCTATTGGGACCTAATCCAATTAAGGAAATTGTAGAGAAAGTTAGATCCATTCAACAACACATCAAGGTACCTAAGAGTTGAAAAAATCGGTAAAATTACAATCATCAATGAAATATAGAATTGGAGTAATGTAATTTTTAGAGAAATATTCATTTTAAGTACGGTATAATGAAACACTCCAAGATTTTGTGAATTGTTTTAAAATAAATTTAATTTTTTTATAGCTTGTGATACACAAAACCCCGAGTCTAAATGAACTATAATATAGTATACCATTATAATCTAGGTGTTAAATTAGTGGGAATGAATAGGACTAATGAAAATATGAAAAATGTATGGATTATGCCTGTATAAAATGAATTCATTGGTTATCAATTAATTATAAATGAAAATAAAAAACATTTGAAAATAAAGGAGATGTTTTCTAAAAAGTTTTTTATGATCATTATGTGTTTTTAACTTAATAAATAAAATTAATCTATATTCATGAATAAATGTTAATGAAATTTACATATTATATATTCAATAGAAAATTTAACATTCAATATTTTTTTAAGCACCATATAGGAATAGATCCCCTTTTATTATTAAAATGTATTTGTTTCTAAAAAAATTATTTTCATCGCAATTTTCACAATTATATTAAAATAAATTTTAGAAACATATAGAAATTAAATTATGAAAATTTATTCCATATTAATATTTGGGAGGTATAAATTTTGTGAATCATTCCCCTTTATTTTTACGCATTATGAATAGTAACTATGGTAAATTTTATCACCTCGGTAAAGGAGAAATTAGATTAACCAGGGTTAAAACTAAATTTTAAGTTCACCATTTTTCATATTAATTCTTATTAGGTTAATATTATTTAACAAAAATCACCTTAGGCTAGAAATATAATTTTTTAATGGATTCTTTTCCATGAAAATGATCTATGTAATATTTAAAGTAAAGAAAAATAAAAAATTCCACTCATTTACTTTTAAATATCACATATGTTTTCACATAGGGACAGAAGAAAGTTTTTAATAAATATATATGGATATTTTGACGAAATACAAGACTTGAGGTACGGTATTTATACGTCAATCCAATTTTAATCAACATTATTTAGGACTAAATTTCTATTGAGGAAATATTATTATTCTTATATGATAAATACATTAAATTTTATTCTAATATAGTTATTCATTTAATTTTCAATTCATATTACAATTTTCCTCTATGATACTCAAACTTATCTGGAAAATGGATCTTAGAAAAACATGATTTATTTCCTTTTTGGTTGAGAATATTTTTTTCCCATGTACATTTTTTCATTAATAATGTTCTCAAGCATGTTTTCATATTATCCTATGAATATTTAAATTAATTTTTAACCATGTTTAACTTTTTATAAAAACATTTGAAGGAATATTTTTCTCCTTCTCCAAATTAGTTACTTTTCACTTTTTACCAAAATTAAGGAAAGAAATATTTGTTTTAATGTACATAGCAAGAATAAAATTTCATGTCATTTTTATCACTCAAATATATGAATGAATACATGTTTCCATAGTTTTTTTCAGAGAAAATATTTTCCATAACATATTTGAAATTTTTATATTTTAAAGAAATGATTTCAAATTGAAAAGGGTATTTTCTTCAAGAAATATTCGAGTGATATTTGAGTAGAAGTTTCATATATGATAACATAATTTGATGTATATTATGATTTACAAGGAATATGAACTAATGATACCATAATTATTATTTCAATTTATGGTTTATTATTGTGATGATGATATTTTTATGAAACCCTTTTATTTTCCATGGGTTGTACTATGATGAAATAATGAAATGTTTATCAAACTACTTCCATTCTATGAGTTATGTTATGATGATATGATAAATATTTTATGATATTTTGCCATGAATATGTGTGTATTTTATTATGTGATTGGTGGTTTTGAAATTATATATCTCTCCAATTCATTAGATAAAGCTTTAAAAATCATGAGATAATTATTGGAAACAAGTTGATGTGCTTGATCCACAACGGAAAATAGGTAGGGATTCTTTATCCACTATGGGAAATATGTATGAATAACCGATCAACTATGGGAAATTTGTAGTGTTGTCTAACCCATTATGATATGGGAAACAGGTTTTGGTGCATGATCCACTATGATTTGATGGTCTTGATAGCTAAACATGATATGGAATGGTTTTTATGTCTATTATAGTTCCACACTTTTATGACATGTTTATATGATAATTATTTTTAGTCACAATTCATGATTGATTTATGATCATTTCTCACACTTATGGTTTATGAATTTTGAAATACTAATGTTTTATTCCATGGTTCATGTTTAAAATCTATGACATATTAGGTATGAATTTTATAAGTTATAATCATGATCTCATACCGTTATTAAAATATTATTCTTTAAAATGAGCATCAATTGATATCTCCCATGTTTACCCTTACTGAGCATCTGAGCTCACCCTTTCTTATGTTTTCTTTCCCCAAGTTATGAAGAAAGGTTTTAAGTGGGGTATGTTAGGAAGGGTAAAAAGTGAGAATAACTTTATGAGAGATGATGAATAATGTTCCTAAAAAGATATTTATGTATCTAGTGTTTAAAGAAACTAAACCATTATGATTTTGACATGGATTACAATGTTGTGGATTGAATATTCATCAAAAATAATTTTATATTTACATATGAAAAGCTTGGGTCACCTCAGTTGGTATTATGGCAGAGTTTATTCAATCATTAGATATTAGTATTAGTGAAATTTGGTGATAACATATGGGATATGTTTAATTATAGGATAAAAACGAAGTGCTTTGGGAAGATATATATATTATGTGGTTTTCTAGCAAAGCATCCCTATATAGATACTAAAATTTGACATGTTTTGGGAATATATGCATCTAGGGTTAATAATCCTAAAAACAGCCAGTTATTAATACCATGGTAAACATTCTAGTGTATGATGAATGTTCTATTACTACATTCCTGGTTTGAAATTCCGAAGGTATATGAATGGTTTAACTAATATTTTCCCTATGGACCATTATAAAGGATTTAGATAGATGATTACAATGAATTAACTAGATTAAACCTAAGATGATATAAGTTGAATAAAAGGTATCGTGAATAATACATCCTATAAATTATTTTTTTCATGATTATGTGCTTTCTCACTATGAAAACTGTTTCTCACGATATGATTTTGGGTTTTATTTAATGACTAAAACCCAAAGAAACATTGTTAGTTATCAACGTAATAAACAATTAAATTACATCCCTCATACAAAAATAAATTATTTGGGAGCTAGAGTAAAATATATATTTTTTATGCTCGCACAAATTTCTCTAGACATAAATCATTTTTAGCTTCTAAATGATCAAATGGTAGAACAACATATTGTTAAAACTTAAATGAGGGAACATGAACCTTATTGAGTGGGTTTTTTGATCCACTAGTGGAAAAGATATGGATTAAAAACATAAGGAAAAAAATTTATTATCCAATGCTCGAAACATGAAAATGTTATCTTAATCATTTATTATTTTGAAGGTGAAGCATACTAATGGTGAAATAATTTCAAGAATACAAGGTAATAGGAATATATTGAGTCAATGGAATGACATGAGTTTAAGTTAATATATTTAAGTAATAACTTACCTCATAATTTATATACAAAAATATAGAATTATTTTATTGAGATTTATCAGAAGGATGATGAATCCATTAATACCCATGAGGAAAATTCTAAAATAAAGTTATTCTTATCATTTAATAATAATCTCTAAAAGAAAAATTTATCAATTATTTAGTGGCTTAAAAACAAGTTAATTAAAGTAATTAGTTATAAGATACTTTAGTTTCTATGAGGAAGTTTTTTTATGTTCACTCATGGTAGAAATTAAAATTGGATATTTCTATCATTCCCATGGTTTTGATAAGAAAATTACGTTGGTGACTCATGAAAACATGAATAAATAAAATGGTGGAAAAAATTCAAGTCATATTCATGACATAAATACTGAAAGAAACGTCAAGAAAAAAGATTTAATAGAATAGGGATGTGGTTTAAATATAAAAATACTAGTAAAAAATATCACGAATATTAAATGGTAATTAATAGGTTGGTAAATTAAATATTGGATAACATGATGCTAATTAATCCATCACCCACACATTAATTCTTAAAATGAAAGGATTATGAGAAAATATGGAAACCAGTTCATGAATATGATGTTTTGTTGATGATTAGAATCAAAATTCTATTTATACTAAAGAAAAAAGTAAATCTCATGTGATCAAGACTGCCAAAGTAGATTTTTAGAATGACATTGTGAAAGGTACACTTATCATCCACTCTAGAACAACTAATGTATTATTTTATTTTATCTCTACCAACTCATTTATATCTATTGAATTTTTTGGGGGTATATAATTACCACCTCAATGATTATATTTTGAGTTAGAGGTGAAACCTTCTAATGGTATGATGGTGCCATACCAAGCCTATAGTTACTCTTCAATTAAATTTTATGGGATCATTCTTCATAAAAATTTTGTTATTCTCCCTTTAGTTAAATTTTATAAGAATGGATTATATTTGTTTATATATATCCCCTATCAATTTAAAAAGAAGTGAATTTAAATTTCAAATCCTGAATAAACATGTGGTCATTTATCAATGTGAGGATGAATATGAACTTCCAATGGAAATAAATTCTATATTATGTGTCATAATTCCTAACCATGAAGGATATCTGTCTCATAATATTGGATAAAAGCTAAAAATTTTGGATATTCCATTTGTATGTGAGTTTTTTGGTGTCTTTATAGAATATATTCCTAGTCTTACTCTAAATATTTAAATTGATATTTCAATAGAAATCATATCTGGTGGTACACATATTTCAAATACTCTTTATATAATAACCTCGATTGAGTTATAGGAACTGAATAAGAAACACCATGAGAATATTGATTTTTGATTCATACATCCTAGTGAATCGCCATGGGGTGAAACAATTATTTTAACTATGAACAAAGATGGTTCAGTGCAACATTTTATTGATTATTGGGAACTTAACTAAATCACTATCAACAACATGTATCATCTACATCGTATCATTATTTGTGTGATCGATTACAAGGACATATACATTTCCAAGATATTCTTTCTTCTGGATGTCTTTAATTAAGGGTTATGAATGGTTATATAGCCAATATAACTTTATATATGAGGTATGGGAATTATGAATTTATCGTAATTCTATTTGGACTTACGAATTCCCCTACTAACATCAAATATTTAATGAATAGAGACTTTAGATATTACCTTGATCAGTTTGTTATAATATTTATATATGATATTCAAATATATTCAAAGAGAAAATAATAGGGTGAAGATAATTTGATAATTTTTATTTAGACCCTAAGAAATGTGAATTTGTATGCACAATTTACCAAGTGTTAATTTTGGCTTCAGAATTTTTCATTATTGGGCCATATAATCTCAAGTGAGGTTATATCAGTGGATCCTTAAAAGAAATAAGTTATTGAGAAATTCCCTAAACTAACCATGGTAACCAAAATCTATAGTTTTTTGGGTTATTTAGACACAAATTAAATTTTGTGATATATTTATTATGATTATATAATCCAGTCACCAAATTGATTCGGAAGGGGATTCTGTTCTTGTGGACAAATGAATGTGAAGCGAATTTCCAGGAGTTGAAGAGAAGATCAATTAGTGAACCCATGATCAAACGACCCTATAGTAGATAATGTTTCATAATATATTGTTATGAATTATAAAGGGATTGGGATGTTACACACTAAGATTTTAGGATTTTTTTCTTAAATAAATTTAATTTATTTGATAGCTTATGATACAGGCAAACCCGAGTCTAAATAAACTATTATATTGTACACTGTTATAAACTAGCCATTAAATTGGAAGTTACGAATAATATGACCTAAATTATAAAAAAAATGGTTTATATATGTATAAAATCACATCATTGGTTATCAACTAATTAAAAATGAAAATAAAAATCATTTCAAAATAAAGGATATTTTTTTCTAAAAAACTATTTTCAGGCATGCAATGTGTTTTTATCTTATTAAATAAAATCAATCAGTATTAGTGAATGATTTCAATAAAATGATGATATAATATATTTAATAAAAAATTAAAAATTCATTATTTTTTTTAATCATGGGATCGGAAGAAATCCACTTTTATGCTTAAAATATATTTTTTCTAAAAAAAGGTTTGCGTCGCATTTCGTGCACTTATTTTAAAATTAATTTCTGATAATTATAGAAATTGAACTGTGAAAAATGGATTTAATATTTGGAATCATGAGATCCAAATTTGGTGAATAATTTCCTTTAGTTTTTTACGTATTATTAATAGTAATTGTGTTAAAACATATCATAATTGTAAAGATCACATTGGGTTAACCTAGACTAAAAATAAGTGTTTTGGTCCCCATTTTTCATCATAATTATTATTGGATAAATTTAATTTTACCCTTATATCCTTAATCTTGAAATTTAATTTTTTAATGGACATTTGTCCCTGAAAATAACCTATATAATATTTATAGCAATGAAAAATAAAAAACACCACTCTCTTACTTTTAAATATTTCAGATGTGTTCACATAGGGACAAAATAAAGTGGATAATGAATATTGATGGTTATTTTGAAAATAAATAAATTATTTTCATGATTTTAATTTATTTATAATTTTTATTAATTATATAATTTCCTTAAAATCTTATAAAACGTCGAAAAAGTATTTCTCCAATTAATAGAAAAATAAAATAAATGGATTTAAAAAAATTAAAAGTAATATAATTTGAGTGAGTTACAATGTTTATATAATTATATAGATGAATATAGGTTATCATTATTATTATAAATGATTATATTCTAATTTCAATATTTTCCTTGGTTTCATTAAAGTGAAATTAAATGAATAGTGTAAAAATGACATTATTTATATTTTATGAAAATAATATTTCAATAAAATATCTAAAATTCAAAAAAAATAATGAAATATAAGAGGTTAATAAAATATGGTCTAAAATTTCATCCCTTGGACATTTATGATCCGATTTCCACCTTATAAGTGAAATTTTAACCCTTTAATAGTGAAAAATATGTTACCATGGTTATGGTTAAGATATGTTACTTAATGGGATAAACCAAAAAGATAAGGTTTAAAAGACCAATTAAACATATAAAACTTTTATTGTTTGATGATATTTTAACCTAATCCTACCTTATCTTTAAATATTATTCCAACTAGAATCATTGTTCTAGAGAATTATCTTTTTATATTTTAATATTTTATGAAATTCCAAGACTTCCCCTCACCTCACTTATAAAAGGGTGCCTCGCTTTATTTTCATTATAGCACTTTCAGCCTTATATATCAATGATACCATAATATGTTATCTTCTAAAAATATTTATCTATATTATAGACATGTTTTTATTCCTAAAATACCATCCCTAGAATCCTTATGTAGAGATCTATTATGGTTATTTTAAATAAGTGGTAATCGTCTTTAAAAAATCATTTTATTTTATATCTTTTTTAACTCCTATAAATTTATGGTATTTGTCCTAAAATAATAAATTAAGTATCCTAAATATACTTAAAAGTTATGATGATTAAAAACCACCATTATCCACCCTCTTTCCCATCAAATGGGAAGAGAAAGTATCATTTGTGCGTATGTATGACATACTATCTCCATGTTGAGATACAATTCATTTTTTCACCATCTTTTATCGATAGTATTTGATACGCCCTCATGAATTGTTTAATACAAAATGTAATTGATCAGATTAAAGATTTATATCCCCAAACTACACTCACTACTAGGTGTAGTAAATCAGTAGTGCGGGGTCGAACCCATTAGGATGACTGGTAGGCTAGAAACTATTAAAACAAAACCCCTTAAAATGATTCCTCATATTAGCTAATTCAGAATCATTTTTTCTAAAATTTGGTAGTTTAGATTTTATTTTGATAACTAAGAGGGTTTCATGGTCAATTTTAGGGATTTATTAAAAATATAATCTTAAATCTACCATGGAATAGTTCTACAGCTCAGGCAGCGAAGTGGTACAAGGGTCGCCAATTGGTTTTGGTCAAACAAATTTGATCTACCTATGCTACAACTATCCCATGTGGAATGAGTATATCTAACAAGATAGATTTATTATGCTAATATTATATTCAAAAAGATTCATGGGATAATTTTAATAGTCTACTGAACTCAAATTAGGTTACATTCATTTAATTGCACTTCCCATGGTCAAGGTTGTACAAGAGAATCTTATGAACAGTTATTTGTAACCTAATTATTATCCATATGGTTACCAAGGCTTAGTATATATATTCATTAATCATAGAAACGTCCCTACTCTAAAACTCCAAACCTAAGTGGATTAGTCGTAAAAGATAGTAATGATAAAAAGTAAATAAATTTAAATCATATTGAGAATAATCATTAAATGGTTCAGAAATAGGAAATTCACACTTTAGAACAAGAAATAATCAAAAAAAATAACACTTTAAAATAAATGTAATTTCAATAAAACACTTACTTAGAATGAATAATCAATGAAGGAATTGAATGAATTGATTATGAATAGATGATGGTATCGAAAAAGACCATTGAAACAAAATTATAGTAACAACAGATGAAGAATAAATTTAGAATGGTTAACAAATAAAAATTATTTGATAAAATATTCAAAGTAATGAATTAAAACAAAGTTTGAATGAGAAAGAAACCAAACAAAAAGACAAAAAAATGAGATAAAGCATAGGTATCTAGGGTTTTTATCATGGAGGATGCACTAGAAAATATATATGCTCGAAAAGTACATTTATTACAAGGCCTTCGCATAGTGTAATGAATTTAAGTGTATTTATCCTCACATTTTCACATCATATAATCGTGTTTCATGTCTTGTATTTGAGATCCAAAATCTCCTATGGAAAATTAATATATATCTTTGACTAAGTAGTCTCTTGAACTTTTCACCTCATGTAACTCTACACTCTATGTATTTAGTTCAATTTTAGTGGGATTTTGTATTATAAATATTCATGATGTGTAATTTATTTACACATCATGTATGAGCTTCACATCGCATAAATTCATCACTGATTGTTTTGTGGCTCAACAAGAATGTTTTAAATAATTACCCCACATCATGTATGATATAGATTATGTGTAAGGCCTATTTTTTCCAATTTTCATCATTTCTTCCATTTAGTAAAAAATTCTAATTTTTTGCAAAAACAAACCAAGAACTAATGAATTATTGATTAAATCGTGAATAAAAATTATAAAAACATATAAAATATGTATATATAAATTTATTATACCAAATTCCCCCCCACTTTAACAATTTATTGTTCTCAAGAAAAAAATAATCTCAATAGGGATTCTAAAAGAAACAATTTGTCTAATAAGAAACATGAATTATAAATAAGAAAATAAAACTATGTGTAAATAGAAAAATTCATTAATCTAGAACCAATCATGTAGATAAAATTTGTCTTAGCTTATAAATCATTTCTTTATCCATATTCTTTATTCCTTTAATTACCATTTGATAAATAATCTCTAAATGTTATACCTATTTAATAATTTTCCTCATAATAAATGTTTTCTCATCTCTTAAGTTAAAATATAAATTGATTAATACCCATAACCTGAATATATATTCCTAACCGTAGGCCTTCATTGGTTCTACCATTTCCACTTCATAAATAAAAATACAAAATCAATCACGAGGGATTTAGAAATAAGGTTCAAATTTCTCTTAGGATGAGCGATGGTGGTTAGAAAATAAAAATACAACTCAAATTGTGGGAAAAATCTAAATTATAATACATGAAAATTATGATTAGTGTAGTGAATTAACTCCTCTAGAACAAATTGTGTCTATACTCCAACATCTCATGGTGGGTCTATGATTATATCAAGTAAGTATCAAGAATATACCATTTACCTTTCTTTTCCATTTCATTTATTTTCCAAAAAACATACCAAGGATAGATCTCACATCCATCACCTGACCATATATATTCCATCATAATATTCATCGGTCTAATATTGGGGATTTTTTACCTTCTTAATTCACAACCCAATATATATTATTCTTTTTTTGTATTTATTTTTTAAAAGGAAGAAGCTAAGCATAGAAAATTACAAAAAGTAAACATGGAATACATCATATCAATCTTGTAAGGTGTCACTATACATATCCTCAATGTTAACAACTTTTCTCCATCATTAGGGAAAATTTCCCAACACTGTTCAATGGAAAATCATGCATCATATCGAGAGATGGGTAGGAAGGGATAATAGGATTGAAATGGACCCTTACTAATAAGGTAATTCATGGATACTATGAGATAAATAAAGAAATATGTACAAGTGGGTATTAGGAAACAATTGTATCACAAATATTGCCTCAATCATTTAAAAAGTGTATTTGTTCAATCATAGCCACAGTAAGATCTCAATGAAATGTATTATTGGTTTACGTTCCCTAAGTGTCTCTCAATAAATATTCTTAGTAAATAATATGAAATCATGTGTTTGGAATCCTATAAGGAATAGTAGTATAAAATAACTAGAAATCAATCAATGTATATAATCCTGAAAAAAGTCATTCAAAATAAATTGTTAGAATATAGAATTATAATTATAGTACTAAAATCTGTAGTCATACTAAAAATCAAAACAGCGGTAGAAATGGGTATCAAAAATCTATAACAAAACATTTTATTTTATTTTAATTGGTGTAATTAGATTTCAAATTTAAATAATTATTTCAATTAAAAATGGCTAATAGATAATTAAAAATAGAAAATAATCCATCAATGTCGACAATAATGTATAAAAAACTCCCCCACACTTAAAATGATATAGTGTCCACAATGTTCTAGAAATATTTGAGGGAAAGATATCAATATAAGCATAGAAAAAATTGATATGTTAATTTCAAATTGAAAATATGGAATTGAGAACTCCCTAAAGTGAATTTAATTCCATGGGGAGACTTTTTGGATGGTGATTTGAGCATTTAGATGCCTACATAAATTCTGAGAAACAAAATGCCTACACTAGATTAAACATTAGATCACATGGTTAAAACAATATTAAAGTAGGAAAATGGTTAGTGAACATGGTTAATAGTAAGGAAAACCAGTTCAGATAAACAAAGTAATGGAGTATAGTGAAGTTTGAGACACCCTACAAACAAAAATGCTAGAAAAAGGAAAACAACAATCCTGAGTACATGACTGAAATAAAATAAATATAAATATGGATTTCCCCCAATAATGTGATAACAATAACATCATTAGCTAGATGGATAGATAAAGGTATCATTCAGGGTCATCCATGTACTATAAGGTCTATTTCCTCTAGTGGGAACAATTGGATATGTCATTGAACTTGCAGGGATTCTTGGAAGTATTAACCACCTCAAGAGAATATTAAAGATAAATATCATTTGGAAAGAATATAATCCATGATATTCATGTTTTGGATCCCTAATGAGCATGGATATTAAGTGATATCTCCTCAAGTTGGAATATGATATCATCCAGATGCAAATTCATATGATGTAATAGAGAACATAGTGGTGGGATAGGCATGTCAATAACCATTGATGAGGCAGAAGAGCAGGACATTGCTAAAGTAATACAACTATAAAAATTAAATAAGTGTTCTAGTCATAAATCCAAAAAACTATATCCCATTTGTATATATAATTAATGATACAATAAGTAAAATGGAATACAATGAGTAAAATAAATAAATCCAAATAGAGCACAAAGGGGAGAGGAACGGGACATAACTAAAATATAAAATCAATGTAATCGACCTCTGCATCAGATGTCCCCTCCAAAAACATGGGTTCCTATAGCTGGCCCAGCCTATTTATGTCATGCATGGTGGAAGGGGATGGGGGATTTAACATTGTGGTGGGTATTGTGGTGCTGGTAGCTAGCTTAATCAAGGATGGATGAGGAAAGTTTTTGATTTGTATTGTGGTCATGTGACTATAAGATGGATATATGAAGGGAACATCATATAGATATGGAATAACAGGCCCTTTCCCCACATAGCCTACAAAAATGATTATTTTTATTGGGCATCAGGGTCGGTAATATTGGGGTTATAGTGGCCGGGGTGGGATGTGGTGTGGGAAGGGATGAAATATCTAAAGAAGCAGGTGGGTGTGTGTAGGAAGATGATGTAGGGGATTGTGGGGGTGGAGGTAAAGTGATATGGGTCAATAAATTTAATGTATGGATGGTGAAATATTCATCTTTGGTTCTCCAAGATGGCCTAGATAAATGTAAATAGGTCTTTGAGAATGGGTGGACTGGGTGAAGATATAGCAAGGGGACTGGTGGTGCTGGTAGAAGTTGGGGAAGGGGGTGTGGTGGAGGGTAGTCGCGGGTGGTATGTTAGTGGTAACAGGGGAATAGGATGAGGTAGAGGTGGCGGTTGAGGTATCATGGACATGAACAAGGGAGGTGGGGTCATCTTCATGTTGGGTTAGTTCCCCATCATTATTCTCAACATAATCTAACTGCCACCAGTATATGTTTTCTATCTTTGTCAACAACCTACTATATGGAGAAAACGAAAAATAATGATCTCCATTGGGCTGATAGTGGTGGAGGCTGAGAAAAATCCAATGTACCAAGATTCCTAACCATTTTCATTAAAAAATAACCTCCCAACAACATAGATTATGTATATCTCAAATAGGATCGGTTGATCTTGTCAAACTAAATATCTATATTTATGGTTGGGCCACCTGTATATGATGTTAGGATGACCACCTAAATCCATCTAACTCTCCTGTTAGCATCCCCTCTGGACAACTAGGAATGAGCCAATTCCTATACTAGAATATGCAAGGAGAAACCATAGAGTTGGGTCCTCTTCATCGTGCAAGGATCATAGGGGTTCTATGGATCTCTTGTGATCATCATCCAAATATGTGAAAAATCATCCTTGTTAGTCTTGATATTTAATGTCGAGAAGACCAAGGAGGCAATGAAGTTGGTAGAGTAGATGTTGTTCCCGATAAAAAAATTCCCTAGGGTAAGATCCCAAGTGTTACCTCTAAGTCTGAATCTGACAGAGTCGATGGAAATATAAAAGGTGGCCAGAAACTTGAGGAAGATCTCTTTTAATGTCATTTCTCTAACCTGGGTGATGGGTGAGAGGTGTAGTTGTTTGATGAATTCAAGGACCTCCTGATTAATTTTGATGTTCTCGAGAACAGTGAGGTCCATAACTTTTTTAGTACTTATAATTTTATCTTGGAGATGGAAAAACCAGACATGGTCCTCATCCACCGAGAAATGGAGGCAGGGATGAAGGTCAAGATGAGAAACACCCTGCAACTCATCAAAAAAATGACTATAACCCCTTGGAATCTAAAGTGGAGGTAGAGTGGAAAATAGAGGATGAAGAGTATGGATCTATGGGTGGTGGAAAAGGTGCAACCTTCTATCGCTTGGGTGGTAGTGGAACCTCACCGCACTCAATAATTCCTTTGGTGAGTGAGGTGCATACCATTTTGATTCTTCCCATTTAATAGAGAGAGGAAAGAGCATGGGATGGAGATTGATAGGTGTGGTGAGATGATATGAGTTGAGGTGCGGATTGCAATGAGGTTGGGAGGAAGGGGAAGAGGTGTTGGGCTAGGGAGCTCATGGGAGAGGATTAAAATGAGGGGTGAAAGCTATGAACCTAGGGTTCACGGGAAATAAATCTCTCAAAAACATACAAGTCATGTATTTGACACATGATGTGTACAAATTGATTTTTTTTCTAACCTTCGACATTTACACACCATGTAAGAGTTAAATGATATATATATGGCCTTTTATGATACTTTTTGAGTTAGTTCCTCTTAACAGTTTTCTAGAAACTCTAAACCATCCTAAACACAAAACTAATCTATTATAGCATATTCAACCTACCCTAGGATTCATCCCAAACATTGATTTATTTATTTTCTAGATCTAGAAATTTTTTGATGTATAAGAATTCAATTGTGAGTTGATACCCCTTATAGAATGATTCTTCAAAATAGAGGGGAATAATGGTGGGATGACCTTCCTTTATAGAGGTGTAGTGTAATCCATGTTCTTTTAAGAACTGGATCAATTATCAATATGAGGTAGTTTCTTATTTCCATACTTAATGGTAATATAGACATCTTTCTTATCAGTAATAGATATGGCTTGAGAATTAAATGACTCGTCATTTTTATTACTCGAACAGACCATGTTCTTCACCAACTCTGAATATCAATCTCCCTTTGTTAACATCACTCGGTAGCTTTCAATTGGCAAGATATGGTCTTCATAAAATGAGAGGAATATTCTTTCTCCATCCATGTCTATGATGAGGATTTTAGTAGGGAAATTTAATTTCCTAATTTTTATTAATACATCCTCAGGTAATCCTTGAGGATTATTTTCTAAGTGGTCATAAAGTTTGAGTGACACCCTAATTGGATTTAATTCAACAAAACCTAGGTATTTAAAGATACTCATTGACAAAAGATTGATTTTTTTTACTTAGATTTCATGATCCTCTTCTCAATTTGTATTTCCCAATAGTATATGTAATCAAAAAGCTTCTATGGACTCTCATCTTAGTGGGAAGATTTTTTTAACAACAGTATAGCATTCTTAATTTAATGAAACGACACATATGACTTAGATCTTCTTTTATTTTTAAATAAATTTGTTCAATAATTTCACATGGGTATGCATTTGAGTGAATTCTTTAGATAAATGGATTTTAATGTGTAATTGTTTGAACCTATCTAATAAATTATTATAATTCCCTTCAATCATTCCTTACCTTAGTCAATTTTGAGAATGGTAGATGGGATTTCTACACTGGTAGTTTCATATAAACATATTCTTTTTCAGGTTTTTATTTTATTGGAGGTTTTTTAGTATCTTATTATTCTATACATGTTTTTTACCTAATTACTTTTTATTATTATTTACATACTCTCTAATGAGTTCTTTCCATTATCTAAGTTACTACAGATTATTTTCCTCCTCTTTTCATTGTTTATGAAATTCCATAACTTTCCCACTTCAAATAATTATTTTTTAGCCTCCTCACTCAGATAATATTTGGTATTACTGGGAAAAGTACCTGGTTGTTGATCGGGTAAAGTTTTAGAGATCTTCCCCATTTTATGCTCCAAGTTGTGTAGTACAGCCTTCTAGTTTTGTTAATTTAGTTTCATTGGCTTTCATATTTTGGTCTGATTTCTGTAGGAATTTAGTTAATAGTTTTTTTATATTAGATTGGAGAGGTTGGACTTGTTACGGTGGTCTTAGCATAGCCTATTAATAACAAAACTACTTATCTGTTTGAAACTATTGAGCTCTATGAAATGTTTATTTAAATTACTGTTGTGGTTAAATATCTGGACCTTTTGGGGGAACCCAGGTGCTCCCTAATTCCATGGTGACACCAATCCATTCCTCTTCTAGAAATAACATTGGTTTTTTTGTTATAGCTGTTGGGAGCGTCTCTGCTTAAATTTTTTCTGTTGATATTGTGGGGGAAAATAGTACTACTGATTTTCTTTATTGTAATTTACAAAATTTCAATCTTTAAATTGGGGTTCTTATAAGATTGTATGGATTTCTTGGTATGGTAAAATGCCTTCTCACATATCAAATGATATTATTTCCATCACTAGGGTAGGAGGGGGAGGTGGTGTAGTAGAAATCTGAAAAGACTCAATCTTCTTTTTCTCGTCTTCAACCTGGGTTGATAGGTGGGTTGTTTCGTCCACTTATTGTATTCCATGATGGGATGGTCCTATATCAATTTTTTATAAACTTTCGTTGTGGTAAACTTCCTAAAGAATATATGGGCCCATATCCTGTATCTTAATCATGAATCTTCTATCAGTAGTGTTATCCCCTATAATTCTTGCAGTAGGTTGGATTCCCTTGTAAAACTTTTTCAATTCTTGCCACACATCTAGTTATTGATGTTTTCCCTTGAGAATAATCACCTTAAATCAGTACTAGGATTACCAATATAATTATATATCGTCTTGGGTGAATTTTTAATGTCTTTTCATAGTTTCTAAGTATTTATCAGAGGGAAGTAGTTGCCCAAGAAAATTTTGGAAAGATCAACCCAAATCATTATCAAATTGGGATATTAGATTTTATCCAATCCTTCTCTCTATTACGCAAGGATAATGGGAATAAATAGAGTCATATGGCATTAGATGATGTACCCTGGTTAAGAAAAGTATATCAAACCTCTAAAAAGTTTGAAATTTTCTCATGGGGATATTCACTTTTAATCCCACTAAATTGACCCATATTATAGATCATGTAAATGATTCCAAACCTAATTTTGAAAGTTTACATCTTAATAGGAGGGCGCAAAATTCTGTAAACAACACCAATAATGGATAGAAAGTCATAGTATATTATGGGGTGGTCCTATAGTAAGGTTTTATCTCCTACCTTGGTATTTGGAATATATTTCATATTTTTCTAGTTAGGATATGCAGGATTGGTGAAATCATCCATTGAAAAGGGGAAACGTCTAGTTAATGGAAGATTGATATTGGGATCAAAAAAATTATTTCATTACTATCAAAGATATTTGAATGATTCAAATGCCCTAATTCATGCAATAGACTAAAAAATGAGAGTGAGGATGTAGGTGAACTTGAAGGAGAAAATGAAAAAAATGAAAAAGGGAACGAAAAAGGAAGAAAGGATGAGAGGGTGAGGTAATCATGGTTTTTATATAAAGGATAATATTCCTAGGCAATAGTAATCCTCAAAAATAGTAACCCCTATCAATGATTCCAAAATCCGATGCTCCCACACATGTCTTTTAATAGATGCATATGTTGATCAAATTATAAATTTTTAGTCCCTCACTACACTCTCTACAAGTGTGTAGTAAAGAGGTAGTGTGGGGTCGAACCCATAGGCATGACTGGTAGGTAAGAAACCATTAGAACAAAAACCCCTTTGAAAGTATTACTCTTGTTAACTCTTCAAGAAAGGTTTTTCTAAAAATTGGATGTTTGGATTTAATTCAGATAACTAAGAAGGGTTTGGGATAAATTTTAGGGCTTTAGAAAATAAAAGATAATCCTAAATATAGCTTGTAATAGTCCAACATATTAGGATGTGATGCGATGAATGGTTTTGAAATTATTTTTGATCAAGGAAATTAGATCTACCTATAATGAAAATATCCCTTGGTATGGGTATTGTTAAAAACCTATATGAATTACACTTAGCTTCTATATAGAAAGAATCATAGGCTAACAGGCATAGCCTGATCAGCTCCAATTACTTCAGGATCATTCAATTCCACCTCTAATGGTTAATGTTGTGAAATAAAGTGTGATGAACAGTTTTTTTAAACCTAATTACTAGTTGTTGGTTTACCAAGGTTCAATATATAGATTAATTATTCTTGGAAATACCCAAACTCTCGACCCCTAACCTTAGGAGGATTAGTTGTGCATGATAGTGATAATCAAAAGAAAATAAATATAAAACATGCTTATCATAATCATTAAATGGTTTACATATTATAAATCTCAAATTTAGAATAAGAAAGAATCAAGATAAACAATTAAAAATAAATATAAATCCAACCACTTACTGAGAATGAAGAAACAGTGAAGAAATGGAAAGTATTGATCATGGATTTTTAATGGTATCAAAAGTGAGAATTGAAATGAAATTAGAATCAAAATAGATGAAGAAATAATATTTAATGATTATATAATAAATTTTTATAATAAAAATTTAAAGGAATTAATTAAATATGGTTTTTCATGAGAAACAAATGAAAATAGAGAAAGAAAATGAGATAAGGTGTACGTATATGGGTTCTATATCATGGTAGTGGAACTGGAAAATATATAGGCTAAAAATTTACTTGATGTTTAAATACTTTACATCATGTATTGGATATACGTGTTTTTGAACCAACATCTGTATATAATGTAATTAGGTTGCACGTCAAGTATTTGAGATCCACAGTCTCCTCTAGAAATTTTTTTGTATCTTTGACTAAGTTGGATCTCAAAATTTTTACATCATGTATAGTCTTCACACCATGTATTTGGTTCACTTTTACTGGGATTCTATTTTCAAAATTCACATGATGTGTGATGTATGTACATGTCGTGTATGAGCCTCATGCCATGAAAAGTATACATAGGTTGGTCTGAGGATCAATATGAATGTTTTGAATGTGTAATACACAACATTTATGATGTAAATAATGTGTAAATCATGATTTCCCACTTTTTATCATATCTTCCTTTTAGTATAAAATTCATATTTCCTACAATAATAGACCAAGACTTGGCGCATTATCAAATAAAACAAGAATAAACCTAATATAAATATATCCAATATGTATAAATAATCTCATCTTATCAATATTATTATGGGTTTAATTTTTTTGTATGATATCTATGACATATTTATTCTTTTTTATGATAATATCATATATAACTTCTTGCCTTTTGATCCACTAGAAAATGATAATGTCGCTCGTACGTACGTGTGGACTACCACATTCACGAAGCAATGCGATTCGTTTTTAATTTCCACTTTACATGGATGGTAATATGGATGGATTTAATTAATATAAGTGATGTATATGATATAATAATTATTCTTTAAATTTTAATTATTATTTATCTTTCTTTCATTCCATCTTTCGAAAAGTGAAAACAATGTTCATGCATAATTAAGGCATACCGTCTCCATGAATGCTGTAATTCATATTTAAATCTCTAACATTTATGGATGAATCTCTACATATATAATTAATATTTTTTTATATCATTATAAAATTTCTATAGGTTATTGAACCCAGATCAACGTATAAGGACAATAACTATCAAACTGAAATTATTATGAAAAAATGAAATAGTTAACACATAGAAACGAATATTTTATTATGTTATTATTAATAAATGTGTCCTAAAATGTTATAAATATATCATATATAAAATAATTAGTATGTATAATATTATATTATATAATTATAATCAATTAAGATTTTTTATAAATGATAATATATCAATTTCAAATCCAGAGTAACTTGGGGTAAGGGTTTATCATCCCAATTTGTCTTCTTTAGGATATATGTTATGATATACACTTATATTATTTTATGACATTTGTATAAAGACAATTTTCCATTTCATATAACGAATCTTATTATTATCCTGACACTTAAATTTTCATTTTATGTTATTCATTAATGGGGATTCTGATTCAAAAGTTACCAAAGTGATAACAGGTTTATATTAAAATCTCATTTTTATTGGGATTTTTTATGATTATATTTATGAATATGAATTTTTTATGATATAATTATTCATAAACTCATTAATTTTTTTATCTTATGGATATTTATGGATATTATATGTTTTCCTTTCATTTTTCACTCTTTAAGAAATTAAGAAACAGAAGGAATATTTTTAAGTAAATTAGACTTTATTTCTCTATTTGTATGAAAATACTTTTTATTTCATGTCCATATTTTAAAAAAAGTTTTCAAGAATATTTTTAATATTTTATTATGATTGTTTGAATTAATATTTAACAATGATTTAATTTTTAAAAAACTTTTTAAATGTAATATTCTTATCATTTTTTGAATGAGGGGTTTTTTAAGTACAAAAAAGAATTTTCCTTTTAACTTATACAGAATGAATGAAATTTCCCTCCATCCTAATCGCTTAGTGATTTTATGTTTCCTTTACAATTTTACAAATATCTTATTAAAAATCCTTGATATTTGGGAAATTTTCTTATTTTAAATAAGTGAATCCAAAATGAAATGGTTATTTTCTTCAAGAAATATTACATATATCTTTTAAAGGTATTTCCATATAATATGAGATCCGTTTATGTTAATTATGAATTACTGGGGATATTATCCAATAATAGCATCCACTTTCATTCTTTTTATGTCTTATTATAATAATAATTTAAGGATAATTCTATGAGATCCATTTCATTCCTAGAGTTTAATTAAGTTCTAAAACCCATTTCTTTTTCAAGGGGTATAGTAGGATCAAATAAAAATTTTTGTGAAACCAATTTATTTTTCATGGTTTATGATATTATTAATGATTTATGATATTTTAGAACACATATTTATGATTTTCATAATGTTATGTGTGGGCCCAAAATTATATTTCCCTCTAATGCAATACATAATTATGGATATCTCATGAGAAAAACAATACTGCAATGAGAAGTGAACCCAGTTCAGTAAGATAATCTATCCAAAATGATAGCTTAGAGAGTGAACCTTGACTACTATAATGGTTTTTGGAGTGAACCCAATCCACTATGATAATAGTTGAAGTAAAACATGACTACTAAGAAAATTATTTTCTATGCTTATGTGAATTCCATGAACTTATGCCTTATGTCAATATTAGGATCTCATGGATCATGTAGTTTTATTACTTTATTATTTATGTCTTAATAATTTCCAATATTTATTCCATGATTCATGATTATGATCTGCGATATGAAGGGTATGGTGTTTAAATTTTATTCTCATGTTCTCACACCCTAATTCGCATGTTATGTTTAATCGATCATTAATATCTCCTTTATTTACCATTATAGAGAATCATAGCTCACCCTTTCTTATGTTTCAATTCCCAAGGTTATGAATGAATGTATTATATATGATATGAATAAGAAGGGTGATATAAATGAAGAATATAGTGGTAGATTTTGTATTTTACTTATAAATCAGTTGTTTATCTATGAGAGTTTCAAATGGATCTTGACCTAATGGTTCAGGAATAGATCATTATGTTATTATAAGGAATATTAATCTATTAATATATTATATCTATGCTTGAGGATTATGGGTAACTATAGTTGGTATCAAAGAAATGTTTAGTAACCTTTGGAAACTAGGATTGGAAAAGTTTAGTGACAACCCTTTGGTTAATCCGAAGTATTGAATAATATCCTGAGTTATGATAAAGGAGTGTGTTTTTACTATAAAACATCCATATTTGGATAGAAAAAGTAGATATGGTTTTGGAATTGGTGAATATAGGGATAATAGACTTGAAAATAGTTGGTCAATGATATCTCATTCATCATTCTAGTGGACAGTGAGTGTGCCCTTACCATGTACCTGGTTTGACACTCCCCAAGGATATGCTTAGGATAACTCACATTTTAATTATGATCTATTATAGAGTATTTGAATAGATTATGATCATGAATAACATCGGTTAAACCTAATGTGTAATATATTGAAAAAAAATTCTTTATTTATAAATCTTATGAATTGTTTTTCATGATTATATGATTGATCAATCTGGTTTATGATTTTTAATGGTAAAATGAACCATTTTGGTTTTAGTAAGTGGTTGATGATAGAATGATGAAGTAGAGGTTGTAATAGGTAATCTCAAATATTGAATTATACTATTTGAAATTTTTTGTGTGAATTATTTTATATCTGGATAAGTATCAATGAATTTTAATTCATAACCTCAATAATTATATGTTAAATTAGTAGTGAACACCAATAATGGTATGATGATCCCATATCAAGTCTATGATTATTATCCAGTTTCAGTATATGGTAATGTGATTCTTGTAAATCTTATTATTCTCCCTATGATTTAATTTTATGTTATCTTGGGAAGGGGTTAATTTTCACTATAAAAATGCCACATAAACTTCTTGAGGAAGGGAACTCACCATTGATATTATGAACCACACAATGAGCATATATTAGTATGGTGATAAATGTAAACTTTCTATAGAAAATTACATTCATTTTATGAGTCCCTATTCCTATTCAAAATGTGTAATTATCTCATATGGTTGTGGAGAAACTTAACATTGATTATATTCATATTGTGAGTGAGTTTTTTGTTGTCTTTACAGAATGGTTGTATAGTCTTCCATCGAATAATAACATTGAGTTCTCAATAGAAATAATACATCGTGTTAGACCTATTTTGAGGACTCTATATAGAATAGACCCAATAGAGTAACAGTAATTGAAGAAGAAAATCCAATAAAATCTTGAAAATGAATTTTTTTAGAAATGTATTTCACCTTAGGGTGCATATTTTCTATTTTTTAAGAAACAATATGGATCAGTGAGACTCTACACTGATTATTAAGAAATTAAAAAAATCATAATCAAGAATAATTATCATATTCCCTATATCGATGTTTTTTTATCAACTACATGGAGCTCAATAATTTTTCAATATTGATATTCAATCTGTATGTCATCAATTGAGGGTCAATAAGGAGGATATATAGAACAAAAATTGCATACAAGGTATGAAATCTATCAATACATAGTGATGATGTTTGGTCTTACTAATTCCCCCATTATCTTAATTAATTTAATGAATAGAGTCTTTAGTGTTTACCTTCTTCAGTTTACAGTAGTATTTATAGATGATATTATTATATATTCAAATAGAATGGAAAATCAAGAATATGACTTAAATATTGTACTGAAACCCCAAATGATAAAATAATTGTATGAAAAATTTACAAAGTGTGAATTTTAGACACAAAATGTTTCATTTTTTGGTCATATAATCGCAAAATTGGGTATATCAATGGACCTATCAAAGATGGAAGTTACTTAACATTGACCATGACCAACCACTATGACTGATATCTGAATTTGTTTTGTTTGGATGGATATTATCTGGGCTCTATAAATAATTTCTCATAACTTTATAATCCACTCACGGAGATACTTTTAAGGGTTCCAAGTTCCTCTGGACGGGTGAATTTGAGGAAAATTTGAAGCAACTAAAGAAAAGGCAAGCTAGTGAACCTATGATTAAAGTAACTTTCAGTGTAAAAAGGGTTTGTGGTATATAGTGATATATCAAAGAAGTTTAAAGATTTTTTTTCATGTGGAATGATGTTGTGATAGCTTATACCATAAATAAATTGAAGGTTCATAAGAACAATTACCCAACTCATGACTTGGAGTTAGATACAGTAATTGTTTCATTAAATATATAGATGAATTATCTATATGGAGAATGGTGTGATATATATACTAATAAAAAAATAAAATTAAATATTCATATATGAATAGTAGAATATGTGGCATAGAATATGTTCATAGCTGATTAAAGATTATGATTTCTCAATATATTACTACTCTAGGAAAAAAACAAGGTGGATAATTATTTAAGTCAAAATGATCATGCTAGATGCTACAATATAAGGATAATAAAAGATCCAATGTTTATGTATTTTTGAAGTATGTATCTAGAAATTTTCAAGGAATATTGAATTACTATCTTTATCAAATGATGTTTTAACCATCTATCCATGTGAGAATTAATTAGGTGCAGAAGGAAGATGTGGAACTATAGAAGATGGTCAAAAATATCTCTAAATTCAACCACGACAATGATCAAATTATAAGATTTAAGAAATGTGTATGTATTCTATAAATAACATATTTTAAGAACGGGTTATTGGATAAGGCTCATAACTCATAATTATTTGTTCATCACGAAAGTATGAATATGTATAGAGATCTAAAAGAGTATTTATATAGGGATAGTATCAAGATAGATATAGCAGAGTATGTATCTTATTCCTTGTTATGTTAGCAAGTTCATTTTGGGAGAAAACAATATAAGGGGATGTTATGACCATTACCTGTACCAGAATAGAAATGGGAAAACATAAATCTATATTTCTTCTTCAGACTCCCCAAAATATATAATGGACATAAATTTATTTGGATTGTAGTTGATTTCCTTATGAAGTCAGCACACTTTATTTCTATGAGAGAAGATTTCTCTCTTGGTTATCATTCCATAATATGTGTTAACAAAGTGGTAAGGTTATATGAAGTACCATTTTTTATTGTACAACATCATGATCTCAAGATTATCCCAAGTTCTAGTGAAGTATTCAGAATGATATAGAGATATAGTTGAGCTTCAATACTACTTATCATACATATACATATGGTCGGTCTAGGATAACCATTAAAATCTTTTAGGATATGCTGAGATATTATTCTTTAGATTTTAAAGATGTTTGGGGTCAACACCTACCACTAGAAATTTTTTCTTATAACAATATCTTGAAATTGATCATTCATATGGATCCTTATTAATACCTATAAGTAAATAATGGGTAGAAATCCAATCAGTTGGATTAAAGTTGGAGAAATAAATCTATTAGGACCTAAGCCAGTTGATGAAATTGTAGAGAATTTTAGAGTCATTCAACAAAACATCAAGGTATCTCTGAGTTGTAAAAATTGGTATAATGACAATAATAAATGAAATATTGAATTTTAGTAATGTAATTTTTAGGGAAATATTCATTTTAAATGGGGTATAATGAAACACCCCAAAATTTTGTGAATTCTTTAAAATAAATTTAATTTTTTTGATAGCTTGTGATACACAAAAGCCCAAGTATAAATGAACTATAATATAGTATGCCATTATAATATGGGTGTTAAATTGGTGGGAATGAATAGGACTAACTAAAATATGAAAAATGTATGGATTATTCTTGTATAAAATGAACTCATTGGTTATCAATTAATTACTAATGAAAATAAAAATAATTTGAGAATAAATGAGCTATTTTTCTAAAAAGTTTTTTATGATCATTATGTGTTTTTAACTTAATAAATAAAATTAATCTCTATTCATGAAAAACTTTTAATGAAATTTACGTATTATATATTCAAAAGAAAATTTAACATTCAATATTTTTTTTAAGCATCATATAAGAATAGATCCCATTTTATTCTTAAAATGTATTTGTTACTAAAAAATGATTTTCATTGCACTTTTCACACTTATATTAAAATAAATTTTAGAAACTTATAGAAATTGAATTATTAAAATTTATTCCATATTAATATTTGGGAGATATAAATTTGGTGAATAATTCCCCTTTATTTTTACACATTATGAATAGTAACTATGGTAAAATCCATCACCTCTGTAAAGGATAAATTGGATTAACCTGGGTTAAAACTAAATTTTAAGGTCACCATTTTTCATATTAATTCTTATTAGGTTAATTTTATTTATCCATAATCAAATTAGGCTAGAAATATAATTTTTTAATGGATTCTCTTCCAAGAAAATGATCTATGTAATATTTAAAGTAAATAAAAATAAAAAATTCCACTCATTTACTTTTAAATATCTCTGATGTTTTCACATAGAAACAAAAGAAAGTTTTTAATAAATATAAATGGATATTTTAAGAATAATGAAATTTTTTTATAATTGTAATTTATTTATTACTTTTAGTAATTATATCATTAACATAAATTCTTATACAATTCCCACACAGTATTTCTTTAATTTATAGAAAAATAGAATAAATAATTTTAAAAATATGAAAAGTAACATAATTTTAGTCAGTTATAGTTTTCTAAGAATTATATATATTAATATAACATGTTAGGGTGGTTTTGAAGGATTATATTCAAATTCATATTTATCTTTTAGTTTTTAAAGTCAAAATAAATGAATACTGTCAAAAATGAAATTATTGATATTTCGTGAAAATAATATATTAATGAATTATCAAAAATTCAAAAAATAAACACTTAAATAGGAGAAGGTATAAGATATATGGTCTAAAATTTCATACTTTTTCTCTTTATGATCCAATTTTCACCTTATAATTAAAATGATACCCCATTAAGTGTGAAAAATACATTACCATGGTTAAGGTTCAAATTTGTTAACTAAGAGGTTAAACCAAACGATAAGGGTTAAAACACCCCTAAAACCGATAAAATTTTAATTGGTTGATGGGATCTGTAATAAATCATACCTTATATTTCAGTCTCTTTCCATTAATAATCATTTTCATAGATAAAGATCTTTTTATATTTTAATTTATAAGAAATTCCATGATTGTCCCTTTCATCACTTATAAATGGAAGCCCCCCATTTATTTTCTTTACAACACTTTGAGCCTTATAGATGATAAAAAATCTAAAAATTTATATTATAAAGAAAATTAGATACATCATGGTGGTGATAACCTTATCAAAAGACCAGCCCTGATATCTTTAGTAGGGTATCTAAAGGAGCCCATTCGATGAATAGGTAGTCGCCTTAACCAATCACTTTATTTATTTAATTCCTCTTTTATCTTATAAAAATATAAATAATGTATCATAAAATAATATCTTCAGTATCATAATTATATTTAAATTTTATTATAATTATTAAACCACCATTATCCATCCTTTTTTCTATCAAATAGGATGTGAAAGTATCTCTTGTGTGTGTGTACGACTTATCGTCTCCACATAGTGATACAATTCATTTTTCGTAACTATATTTTATGGATGGGTATTATGATGGGTTTAATTTTTATATATTATATTTATCAAATATTTATTCCTTTTTAATGATAATATCATATTTTACTTCTTACCTATCAATCTATGGGTAAATGATAATAGTCACTCGTGGGTACTTGAAGACTACGACCTCCACGAAGTGATCTGATTCATTTTTCATTTAAATTTTAAATGCATAGTAATAAGGATATATTTTATGAATATTTATTATTTTAATGATATAATAATAATTTTTTAATGTACAATCATATTTTACTATTCTTTCGTTACATCCATCGAAAAGTGAAAACATCGTTCGTGTGTACATACGACCTATCGTCTCTATGAATGGTGTACTTCATTTTTCTATCACTAACTTTTATAGATGAATATATATATATATATATATATTTAATGTATATTATATTTATATATTGAGTAAAATTATAAATATTATTGAACCATGATCAAAGTAAAAGACCAGAACTACCATACAATAATTCTTATGGAAAAAAGAAATAGCCAACACTTAGAAACAAAGATTTTATTAAGGAATTATTAATAAATGGGTGTTGAAGTGTAATAAAGCTATAATATATGATATTATAAGTATTTAATTTATTTTGGTATAGAATTATAATAAATTAAAATTTATTATAACGTAGGATATATCACTTTTAAAGTAAGTGGAACTTGAGGTAAGTGTTTATCAACGTAACTTTCCTTCTTTGGGACATAGGTTATGTTATGAATTTATATTATTTTAGGAGGTGTTTATACATAACCTTTTTAATTTTATATCATGAATAAAATTTTTATCATGACACATAATGTATTATTTTAAATTATTCTCTTACAAGGATTATGATATAAAAGTTATAAAGTGGTAATGGTTAAATATTACAATCTCATTGTTTATCAGGATTGTTTATGATTATGTTTTGGATGAGTAAATTTCACGATCTACGACTCAATAAGATCATGAATTTTATTATCCTATATTTATTTATAAATATTATATTTTTTCCCTTTCATTTTCATCTCTTAAATAACTCAAGAGACTGAAATAGTTGTTTTAATGAAAACTGACTTTATTTCTCTCTTCAGGTCAAATATATTTTTTCTATCATGTACATGATTTATAAAAATGTTTCCAAGATGGTTATTAATATTTTCATATTAATTTTTAAATTCATTTTTACTAATGATTTAATTTTTTAAAAATGGTTTAAAATGGATATTCTTTTATGTCTTTCGAATAATGTACTTTTTCAATTTTTACAAAAGTTTGAAAGGAATGTTTCCTTAAACTTATACAACCTGAACTAAATTTCCCACTATCATGACCTCCCAATTCTTTTAATATTAGATTAAAATTTTCAAAGGTTCTTATCAAATAAAATTTTCCCTTAATGTTTGGGAATTTTTTATACTTTAAATAAGTGATTTCAAAATGGAAAAGATATATTCCTTAAGAAATATTATAGATAACTTTTAAAGGTATTTTTATCTAAGATGATAAAATAGTATGTTTCTTATGAATTATTTAGGTTAATATACAATGATACCATACACTTTCATTAATTATATGTATTATGATGATGATGATATAAGGATAATTCTATAAAACCCATATCTTTTACATGGATTAATTAAGTTATGAAATCTATTTATTTTCCATGGGTTATGCTATAATGAATTGATGAAATGTTTATAAAACTAATTTTGTTTTAATGTGTTATGATATGATGAATTATTTATGATCCTACGCCATAGATATGTATTATTTTTATTATTTGGAAAGTGGTCCTAGAATTATATATCCCTAAATAAATTGGGTAAAGATGTATATCTCATGTGATAAATAGTACTGGAATCTTGGGTGAACCCAATTTAGTAAGAGACTATGTCCACTGTGATAGTTTTGGGAGTAAACCTTGACTACTAAAATGTTTTTTGGAGTGATCCTAAATCACTATAATAGTCTTGGTAGTAATCCTTGACTAATGGGGAAATGATTTTCTATTATTATATATATTCCACAAACTTTTGTCTTATACCAATGTTATGATATCAAGAATCATGTTCTTTAATTAAATTAAATTTCACATCCTATGAACTACCATAATTTATTACATGATTTAATATTATTATATATGGTATAAGGGGGATGTTTTTCAAATTCCATTCTCATGTTCTCATACCCTAATGGTTATGTTATGTTTAATTGATCATTGATGTCTCCCTTATTTACCCTTACTGAGCTTCAAAAATAATCCTTTTTATATTTTATTTGTATGAGTTATGAATAAATGTTTTGTAAATGTTATGTATAACAAGGTAGATAGTTATGAAGAACATAGTGAGCAATTATTTTTTTCACTTATGAACTATTTTTTTATGTGTCCAAGATTCCGAAGGCCCTACACCTGTATGACTCTAGCATGGATAATGGTGTTGTTGTAATGAATATTCATCTTTTAAGATGTGATATATATATATATATATATGAAAATTATGAGTTGAAATATAGGATGTTTCCACATATAGAATGATTTGGTGATATAATATGCCTCACTAATTGAAAATTCATGAGAAAAATAAAATGAATAATGATTTAAAGCTAACAGTGGTATTTTTTTCATTGAAGATATGAAGGATTTATCTAGATGGATAAAGTTGTGACATATATAACAATTATAAAATATTGAAGTATATATTCACATATAAAGAGTTGAATTTATTCTATAAAATATAGTTGTAAATGATTAAATATTATGAATGCTCAATACATTACCACTCTGAGAAGGAGAAAAAGGTGGTTGATGCTCTGATATATGAGGACTATGCTAGTTTTTCCATGATGATAATTGAAAGAGATCCGGTACTTATGGATTCACAATGGACAAAACTTGAAATCCCAAGGAAAGGTAAAAGATTTAATCATTCTTAGATTAATACTAAAACATTTATCCATGTGAGGATTAATGAGGTACAAAATGATGATTTGGAACTACAGAAAAAGGTCAGAAATATTCCTAATCTCAACCATGATTATGATGGAATGATAAGTATAAATAAAAAAGTATGTTTCACATAAATACTATAATTGATGATAAGGATTTTATATAAATATCACAGTTCATCGTTCTATATTCATCTTGGAATCATGAAAATTTAAGGAATCTGAAAGAATATTTTTTGTGATACAACATGAAAAGTGATATTGCAAAGTATATATCTTGATTCCTAGTATGATTGTAATTTAATGATTATAGATATAATTATAATGGGATTTTATAACCATTACCCATACCATAATGTAAATGGGAAACCTAACCATGTATTCCATCATCAAAAAACCCAAAACATATAAGGGTATAATGCTATTTGGGTTATAGTTAATTTCCTTACAAAGTAATCATGATTCATTTAAATCAGATTATATTTCTATCTTTATCATATCTTAAGTATATGCATCAAGTAGGTGATGATATTTCATAGGGAAGTAATCTCAATTTCATTTGACTATGATCCAAGTTTTAGCTCGAAGCACTAGAGAAGTATTCAGTGGGATTTGGATACAAAGTTGAGGTTTATTTAAAAATATCATCATAAAATAGATGGATAGTTTATGAAAAACATTAAAACCCTATAATATATGTTCATGGAATGTTCTATGTATTTTAAAGGTGGTTGGGATCAATATATTTCTATGGTATAATTTTCTTATAATACTTTCTTTCACTCAAGAATTCAGATGCATATTTATGAATCCTTTTATGGTAGGAAGTAGATAACTTCAATGATTTGGGATAAATTTATAAAAATAAATATATTGGGAATTAATATTGTTTAAGAGATATTATATAAAGTTGTGTTCATTCATCAACACATAAGCACAGGTTAAAGTTGACATAAAAGTTATGCTGATAGACGTCAGAGATATCTAGTGTTCAAAGATGGTGACAAGGTATTCTGATGATTATCACCTTGGAAAAATTTTATTATATATGGAAAGAAGGAAAATTTTATCCCTTTATATATCTTTCCCTTTTAGATTATTTATATTAATAAGATGCTATTTTATTAATTTGTACTAACACCAAATATCTCTCAAGTGTATGAGGTGTTCTATATCTCTTTCAAGAAAGTACATACTTGATCCTTAACATTTATTGAACTCATCAATTGTACCACTAGAATATGATATTTCATATGCATAATAATTGGTATAAATATTTGATTATAGAGATAAAGTGTTACTAAAAAAGACTACTCACCTAGTTAAAGTTCTTTAGAGGAATCGAAAACTCAAAAAAGAAACTTGGGAACTTGTGGATGTCCTGAAATAGATATATCATATAATTTTTATCAGAGTGATGAAATTTTGAGAGATAAAATAATTTATGGGGGTATAATTTAACACCCTAATATTTTATGATATATTTACCTATAAATAAATTTGATTTCTTTTACAGCTTAATTTTCAGGGAACAGTGAGTTTTAAGGAATCACATTATACTATTGAAATATTATGTGACAGTTATCACCAAGATGTTAGATTGATAATTATGAATAGGGATAACTAAATTGTGAAAAAATATTATCCAAAATTATTATCATAGGATTAACTAGGTTATGATAAAGAACTGATATCAACTTCCACGCATTGATGATTTGTTTGATCAGTTGAGGGGATCTTATTGGTTCTCTATGATTGACCTGTGATCGAGATATCATCAATTGCAGGAACGAAAGGAGGATATTCTGAAAACATATATTAGAAGTAGATATGTCCATTATGACTTTTTGGTTATGCCCTTTGGTCTAAGGAATGCACCATCGGTTTTTATGGAATTGATGAATAGAATATTTTAGAAATATATAGATTCTTTTGTAGTGGTATTTGTTGATGATATATTGGTTTATTTTAAGGAAAAATTAGAGCATGGGCATCCCTTGGAGATAGTTCTAAGGATATCTGGAGAACATTCTTTATATGTCAAATTTTCATAGTGTGATTTTTGGACACAGGAGTTAATTTTCTTGCTGATGTTATTTTTGAGAAAGGTGTTTTAGTTGATCTGAAAAGGATAGAGGTTGTTATCTCATAATAGCCACCAAATAATGTCTTTGAAATATGTATATTCCTTGGTCTAGTTGGGTATTATCCGTATTTTTTTTCTTAACTTTTCATGATTAGACTCACTGATGAAAGCTTTGACAATTTATAATTTTATATTTCAATGGAATGAATAGTATCAAAAATCTTTTGAAGAGATTAAGGGTCGCCTTACATCAGCACCAATGTTTGTTTTTCCAAAACTAGGGAAAGGGTACTTTGAGTATAGTGAAGCATTAGGATCAGGGTTAGGTTGTTTCATCATTCAAGGGGGTCATGTGGTAGAGTATGTCATATGGAAGTTGAGGATTCATGAGAAGAACTACCCAACGCATGATTCGGAGTTGGAGGTTGTAGTTCATGCCTTGAAAATGTGGAATAATTATCTATTTGGTTAAAAATTAATGGTGGTTACTAATCATAAGAGTTTAAAGAATATTTCCTCACAAATAGATTTTAATTTGTGGAAAAAGTATATGGATAGAGTATCTACAGATTTTTTTGATTTTATTTAATGTACACACTGGGTAAGGGAAATTCATTGGCGGATGAATTAAGTAGGAATCTGTATGATCTGGTGGTGAAATAGGTATCAGATAATTGGAAATTGATGTAGGTTATAGCTGAAATATTATTGGAATGTGATAACTGGGGTGATAGTGTGGTTTTTTTCCTAATATCATTTTTTCTTAACTTGGTTGGCTTGGATAAAGAGGTGTAGATGTATGATTCTGAGTGTATGGAGATGAGTTCAAAACTCAATAGTGGGGAAGCCATTGAGGGATATAAATTGAAAGGGCATTTAGTGTTGTACTTTTGGAATTTTATGGTTGTACCATTAGATTTTTAGGAGAAAATCCTAATTTTTTATCATCATTCTAGGTGGGTTGTATCTCATAAAATTCACAAAATGTATAAGGATTTGAAAGCATAGTTTTGATGGGCGGGTATTAAAAGAAAAGTGTGGGCATTCATTTCGAGATGTTTGACTTGTCAACAAGTCAAGGTAAAGAATATGTGGACCGAATGTATGTTACAATATTTACATGTCCTCATTTGGAATTTAGAATAGATAGAGATGGATTTTATTATAGGTCTCCTAAGAATGGTCAGAAAGCACGATTCCATATGGCTAATAGTGGATCAGCTCACAAAGTTAGCCCATTTCATCCCTATTCATAAATCTCATATTGTAGAGGATATATCCAAAAAATGTATCCCTGAGGTTGTAATGATTCATGGTGTTCTAGTATCGATCGTATCTGATAGAGATCTGAGTTTCATATGTAATTTTTGTTAATCCTTGAAGCAATCCCTTAGGATCCATTTGACCATGAGTACGGAATACCATCCTCAGACAGATGGGAAATATAAGAGGAAAATAAAAACATTGGAAGAAATGTTATGGGATTGTGTAATGGATTTTGGTGTCTCATGGTAGGATCACTAAACATTGGTGGTATTATCCTATAATAACAGTTTTCAGTCCTGGATACAAACGGCTCTATTCAGAGCACTATATGTGTATCTATATTGCTCTCTGATTTTTTGGGTGGAAATAGGTGAGACCTAGATAGTTGGACCAAGCCTCTTTCAAGAGACTACAGAGAAGATAAATTTGATCAGTAATATAATGGGGAGGTCTCAGAGTCCTCATAAATCATATGCGTACCATCTTCGATAGTCATTGTCGTTCATGGTGGGTAATCATGTGTTCATAATAATCTCTCTTATACTTGGAAATAATTTGTTTGGAAAGTAGGGTAAGTTAACTCTACGGTATATTGGGCCTTTTGAGATACATTAGTGGGTTGGAGAGGTGGATTATCAGTTTTATTTTCCACCATGGTTTATTTTGGTGTACAATGTGTTTCATATTTCTTAGATGAAGAAGTGTCAGTCGGATCCTAGCCATTTGATTTGATGGGATCATGATGAGCTAGAGTCGAATGATTTGTTTGTGCATGTGCCAGTGAGGATTATGGATAGGAAAGAGAAATTATTTCTTGGTTAAAACATCAGTCAAGTTCAGGTTTTATGGTGGCATGGTTAGATGAAGAAGTGTCAGTCGGATCCTACCATTTGATTTGATGGGATCATGATGAGCTAGAGTCGAATGATTTGTTTGTGCATGTGCCAGTGATGATTATGGATAGGAAATAGAAATTCTTTCTTGTTTAAAACATCAGTCTAGTTCAGGTTTTATGGTGGCATGGTTAGATTTAGGAGCAAACTTGGGAGTGGTAGAAAGAGATGGTCGAGCAATGGCTCAAGATCTTTTGGTAAAGTGATGGTTCTCTACTTTCTGGGGATGTAAACTTCAATGGTGGGGAGAATTTAGAACCCCAATTTTGAGGTATATAACCTTTTTTAATCCTTTTTATGTTTATAATGTTTTTGGGTATTACTTTATAGTGTTTGGGAATGTTTTTGAATGGTTTTGGGATTTTTCAAAAGGACTACGGTTTGAGCACGATTAGGGGAAACCATATAGAACCCCCTAGTTAAAATTGAAACTTGAGATAGTGGGATTCACATGGTTTGTCTAATCATGTAATAAAACCATGCAGAGCACCACTTGGATAGTATCAGGAGCATGGTAAGCGCACAGTTGTCTAACCTTGTGAGATAATCATGCAAGCTAACCGTGTGCGGCATTAAAACTATGTTTTTAAAAATGAGACCACATAGTATTTTCCAAAAACACTTAATTTCTTCCCCAACTCAAACCCCGCTCATGATTTTTGGTTCCCAAGTGTTATAGGGGATCTCCCAGTCATTTTGGAGGTGATTCTATGGGTTTTAAAGGTTCGGTTAAAGAAATTATTCTCTATTAAGTCTCTTCTCCTGGTTCATTCTTGGTTTATCTTAGATATGCATCTCCCTCTCTCAGTTTTATAGATCTACAACCGTCTCATGTAGATATTGGTTTTTTGTTTCCCAAAATTATGAGTTTTTGTCTTGTTGATGATATGAAAATAGATCTAAGGTGGTTTTGGTGGAGATCTAACCTTGATTCTTGGTGCATTTTTTAGTTGGTCAATTTCACTGAAACCCTAAGGTATGAGGATTCTCTCTTGACTCCATTTTTATAGAACTATAATCCTTGTCTTCAATTATTATTTTTTGAATTTGGTTGTGATTATGATGTTTTAATCTTGATTGAAATTCATTATGTGATGATTTGTGTATTTTGGGGAAAATGGGGTATTGTGGTGAAAATTTCTTGATATTGGATTTTAAAATTCATTTCATGGGTTAATATGAGAAAATGGTAGTGAAAATGGTTTTCAATAAAATGGGATGTTTTATTAGAAGGTAATGTGGAATGGATAAGTTTTTAAGGGGTTGTTTGGGCTGGAAATAGTTGTTTTCATAATGTTGTGGCCTTGGTGTTCCATATTCTTGTTTATTGGTTAATTATTTGTGCATGTTATTGAAATTTATGTGAATTGGGTGGGTAATACCATTATAAAAAGGGGATGGATAGTGGATGGAAGGGCCACCATCAAGGATAAGTGGTCTGGAAGTACCACTTGATTGGTAAAGTAGTAAACATGCATGGATGGGAAGTTCTTCCATGATTGTTACACCAAGTTGAGTGTTTGAAGTTATATGGATATGTTTTTATTATATTTGTGGATAAGAAAGATGAAATTTTTGTTCTACTATGTGATGGTGAAATGGATTATGGATTTTTTTGTCCTTCCCTTTTATTTTGGGATTTGGGTGAAAAATGCCATGGTAAGGGTGTGTTTGGAATGCTGTAAATCATTACACTATTTGATGTTTTATATAAACTACTTTATATAAAAGTGATAAGGTTTCTATCCTAGTGGTGTGTGTAGGGTATTAATTTGGGTAAAACATACTGATTATTATTACTCACCCCATGCTTTGGCCCTTGGGTGCTTTTGCAGATGTGGTATTCCAGGAAACTGGTAAAGGTAAAGCATCCCATTTTTCTATCGGCACATCAAGATGCATGGGAGTAATTGTGGTTCTTGGAGAATGTATATTGGTGTTGATATGTGGAGTGTTTTATGTTTTTCTTTTGAGTATTTTTGACGATTCTTCCTCTTGGTACTCTGATTTTGGGATTCTTTTTATTTAAGTTTATTGGTTTTTGGAAATTATTATGGGAGTGTTTGGTTGTTTGGTTGTCTCTTGGTAATTTGTTATCATGATTTACTTTATTAATATTTATTATGTAGTCTTTTTTTCTTATTCCTTATTTGGTTGGTTGGTTTTTTTTAAAGGTAAAATCATTTCCCAATTATTCTTGAAGCCCTCCGCGTTTATTGCTGGCCTTTGGCGCCTTGGGAATGTCGCCTAAGGCAAAGTAGCATCTCACAGCCTTCTCATGATAATGAGGATGGTGGATGTTACATAAACCTATCAAAAAACATTTTTGGATTATTTATACATATACTCATCCTATATTATAAATATTTCTATTTGGAACCACTTGGACTTAAAAATTAATTTATTACTCTAAATAATTCTAATAGTTCCTCTCCCCTAACTTATAAAATGGAAACCCTTCTCTTCTCTTCCTCTCATGTTTAGAGCCTTCTATCTTAGCCAATACTTACCATAATACCTTCATAGATTTATTCCTCCTGTTATTGAGCTTCTTTTATTTCTAAAATACCATCCTTTCAATGATTTAGGAGTAAGTGAAAAGTGGTTTCTCATTGAAGAGGTATAACTCTTAACCAAGGAATTTCAATATAATTTCTTCTTTTAACACTTATAAATCTATATTTTCCATTCTAAAATGATCAATTATGTATCAAAAATATACTGAATTGTTATTATAATGGTGTAACTATAATAACCCATACTTTTCAAATGATATTATTTTCCTGAATAAATGTTTATTATATATTAAATAATACTATACATATAAGGCACCGGCCTTAAACCTTACTTAATATTTAATTAAATGAATAATTCACATTGAGGATCTTTTCAGGTTTAGAGTTTTTGAGAATTTTGACATAACTATTACATCTCAAAAGATTACAAAGTATACACTTCTACTAAGTTTCCATAAAATAAAAACTCTTAAAAAGAAACATGTCTAGTTCCATGTTTTAGATAGCAAGAATTTTCCTTGATCCCATCCTTGACCCTATTCCATATTAATTAGTGTGAAAAACATTTCAAAAAAACTTAGGGTGAGCATAAAAAGATCCGTAAGGGATACACAAAGAAGGAAAACTGTTAGTTTTTCAAAACAACAAGTAAACCATGAATACTTTATCAAAGTAATACCTTTCACCTTTATGGAGTAGTAAATACTCCTCACTGAATAAAAGATCATTACTTACCCTTTTGTAACCAAAATATTACCATAAAACCCATATAAATAACACGTAACATAATATGGTACCTTAGGACATAAACATACTTAAATGGAATAACCATACGGTCGACTTCCACACATATCACTTAATGGAATAGCCATACGGCCGACTTCCTTACCCAATTCATTGGAGGTTATAACGTAACCACCCATCCCAGTATTCACGGCACCACCCGTCATATGGTTTATCACATAACCACCCGTCAAATTTCCAAGTACCATTATAAAATCATAAGACATAAAACAAATATAATGGAAAGAAAACATTTCCACACATTGATCACAATATATCACTTAAATATATTGACATAACAAATCCATTATAAACACACTTTTCAGTACCAAAATACATAAAACAATATATGGTATTTATTTAATTTTAAAAAACATTACGGCTTGTTGAGGAAGCCAAAGACCAAATAATACTCGCGATGGCGGAAAAGGTCATTGTCACCGCGTACGTTAAAAGAAACATTCCATTTTGTCATTTAGTAAAACGCTTCGTATAAAAATATTCCTTTTGAATAAAATTAAAAGTCAAAGGGTTTTATACACCGTATAAAATAAAGTTGTGTATAAAACAAAATATGCCTCAATGAAAGTATATTGAGACGAAGTCCCTTACCTCGGTTCCGACTTGACTCGATCGTTCTTTAATGTCCTGAATAATAAACTTGAGTTAATTTCTAATTGCTTAAGAACCTTTTTCAAGTTCATTATTCATTTTATATAACTTATTACTATGTTATGAACATTATTTAATCATTTAAGTTAATAATGGTCATTTTTTCAATATTTGGTACTTGAGTCAAAAGTGAACTTCTTATATTTACAAGTTGTTCATGTAGTCAAATATCCATTATCTCAAGAATGATATTCATGATGTAGATGCCATATAAATCATATATATCCAGTATATACATGCATTTATAATATTACATAATCATTTAGAGGTAAGAAATGAAATTCACTATTCATGGAGACGGTAAGCCGTACGTACGCATGAATGCTACTTTCATTTCTATGTCATATTAATGGAATTAAAACTAAATGAGAGATGTGTATATTTTAATTCCAGAATTATATTCATCATTTAGATGTAACATAAATCATATATATCCATTATATATATGTACTTATAATAGTACATTACATTTGGGGATAAGAAATGAAATGCACCGTTCATGGAGACGGTAAGTCGTACGTACGCATGAACGCTACTTTCATTTCTATGTCATATTAATGGAATTAAAACTAAATGAGAGATATGTATATTTTAATTACAGAATTATATTCATCATTTAGATGTAACTTACATCATATATATCCATTATATATATGTACTTATAATAGTACATTACATTTGAGGATAAGAAATGAAATGCACCGTTCATGGAGACGGTAATCCGTACGTACGCATGAACGCTACTTTCATTCCTATTTCAGATTTTATGGAATGGAATCATAATGAATTAAAGGTATATTATAATTTCAGTATAATTTCATATATAATATCATTAAATATATCCTTTATACGTACCACATATGGTATTAACGTATCAAATCACTTTGAGGGGGCGGTAGTCCGCACTTCCTAAAATGAAGATATCGCGTTTACCCATAATGGAAACCATAAAGGTATGCCATAAATGGAAAATACAGAAGTTTAGGTAAACCATAAACATATTATATATCATATATAAATATAGTTACATCTTAATGGCCACCTTTGAAGGTATTAGAAGAATATTGAACAATCATCGTTTCGTGAGGCAGAAATTTTCCATCCACGGAAACAGTATTCTCTTTTACCATTAAATGAAAGTGTGTGTAAGTGTAGCTCCAATACTTATTATAACAACATCCTAGTATATTCAGTATACTATTTTTGTTACAAATGAAATTAATAAAAAGATTTTAGGGGGTTGGAGAAGAAAAATAAAACAAAAGAACACAAGTGAAGTCATTACCTTAAAATCGGGTAACTCCCTTTGGTTTGAACCAAAAGGGTTTCTTGAAGAGCTTTCTACCTAAGGTAAGGATTCTAGGATGAGTAGAGGGACGTGGATAGACAATATGATTAGATATTGGCCGAGCCAAAGGCTTGAGAGGTGTGGGTAAGGTGGTAGAGGTGGGGGGCTTTTATAAGAGGAGAGGAGGGGCACTCTTGGAAAGGTATAAAATGTTACTTTATTTTCAAATGTGTTTTGGATTTTAAAGGTCCCACATTGATGTATTTTAGGGATAAGGTGATAAGAGTTCTAAATCCACCCATAAAATAGGTTTTTGACATGTGTAGGTTTTATATTTTACATTATCTTTTCATTTTATTTAAATCATTAAATAATGAGGTAAACGCCGCATCATCATGATGTCATAAATAATTTAATTTATTTAATGTCTAAAAATTATAAAAAAAATATTATGATGTAGAAACGCATTTTATCTTTCCAATTACTATTTATAGTCAAAAATATGACTTCTATAAACCTATGTAAAAATTGTTTTAGTAAAACAATACATGTTTGTGTCATTTTTACTTTTACTTTAAATAAAAGGCATAAATGTCATTATCTTACCCAAGTGGCTTCATGGGGTCCCAAAAATCGACCCATGGGTTTTTTGGTCGGACATGACTCATAAAATAGGGTTAGGACAAGTGTCTAGATATTTTCATTTTATTATAATATCATTTTTACCTTAAATCACACTAATTGCCCTTTAATCGCGATTAAAAACTTAAAAGTTACTATTCACCAAAACATTATTTTAATCCCATTGAACCACATTTTACTTATTAATGAGAATAATTTATATTAGATTTTTTAAATTCAAATCACAGAAGTGGTAAAGTTCCATTTAAATGAAAAATTAGTTTTTGTAACTACCACTTTGTGGTTTCACTATTCATCAAAAATTAAGGTTTTTTAGAAAAATACCAAAACTTCAACCTAAGATATATTTGATATTCCGAATTCAAAAATGATGTCTATTTTACGAAACTCAAAACATATAAGTTTCATTAATTAATTTAATAATTAATTCCCGCTGTCAAAACAAATAGCGTGTTTTTAAGAAACAATATGTATCAAAAGATTGACACTAGTTTAAGTCCAATTTCAAAGTGAAATTAATTCCAATGACCACCATTGGATTAAATGGAAAAAATATATTCTAATTTCACTTTAAAACCAATTAAAAAGATAATATAACTATATAAATAAATTAGATTAAAAACAGGTTTTGAATTAAAATACAACACCTTTCACTATTCATTAAAAAATGAACATTATCAGAAAAATACCAGAAATTTATCCAAAGTAAATTTCAATGTCCCAATCATAAAGAATAAGTTTATTTTGAAAAATATAGCTTATAAAATTGTAAAAAGTTAGATTTAAAAATTGTTCACCATCAAAAGGCGGTAAAACATTCTTATAAAATATTAGACTATTCCATGCTTAAGATTGGACTTATTCTCATTTTTAGCCTCTAAAACACTATCTAATTAATAAATAGACATAGATAATAATATATATTATTCATTACTTACTTGGGATGTTACATCCTTCCCCCCTTTTGGGAATTGTGTACTCGCAATTTTATTCACTTATCAAAATAAGTGGGGGTATTTATCCCTCATAGCATTTTCAGACTCCCACGTTGCCTCTTCAACCATATGGTTTTTTCATAAAACCTTTACCTGGTGAATTACCTTATTCCGTAACACTTGCTCTCTATGGTCAATAATCTGAACCGGTTGTTCCTAATAATATATATTCTCTTCCAACTGAACTACCTCTGGGATCAAAACATGAGATGGATCTGGCATATACTTTCTCAACATCGAAACATGAAAAACATTGTGTACCTGAGATAAACTCGGAGGTAAATCCACTCGGTAAGAAATTGATCCAACTTTCTCCAGAATTTCATATGGTCCAATGAACCTTGGACTCGTCTTTCCTTTCATACCAAATCGCATCACACTTTTCCATGGTGAAACTTTGAGAAAAACATGATCACCTACCTTAAAAGATAGATCCTTCCTCTAGTTATCCGCATAACTTTTCTGTCTGCTCTGAGCTGTTATCTTGTGTTTTTGAATCAACTGAACTTTTTCTACCATCTCTTCTACCAATTCTGGTCCCGTCAACTTCCTTTCACCTACTTCATCCCAAAAAGCTGGAGTTCGACACCGTTTACCATATAATGCTTCAAACGGATCCATCTGTATACTAGAATGAAAACTATTATTATATGAAAATTCAACCAAATAAAGATGTTGGTCCTAAATTCCCTGATAATCCATAGAACAAGCATGTAGCATATGCTCCAAAGTCTTAATTGTTCGTTCTGACTGCCTATCTGATTGCGGATGAAAAGCTGTACTAAAATTTAATTCAGTACCAAACAAATTTTGAAGGCCCTTCCAAAAGTTAGAAGTAAACCTAGGATCATGATCAGATACAATGGATAGAGGAACTCCATGCAACCTGACTATCTCTTTAAGATACAATCGAGAAATTTTATCTAGAGAGAAAGTATCTCTAATAGGAATGAAATGAGCAGATTTAATCAAGCGATCAACAATAACCCAGATTGCATTATTACCTCGAGGTGTCTTCGGTAATCCCACAACAAATTCCATGGATATATTCTCCCATTTCCACTCTGGTACTGGTAAAGGTTGAAGCATCCCTTTCGGTAACTACCGCTCTGCTTTTACCTATTGACAAGTCAAACACTTCATAGTAAAATCAGCAATATCCCTTTTCATTCCGTCCCACTAGTAATACTCCCAAAGATCTCTATACATCTTAGTACTCCCTGGATTAACTGAAAACGGAGAACTATGAGCTTCTCATAACAAATATCTCTTCAACTGTGAATCACAAGGCACACACAATCTCATCCCAAATCTCAAAACACAATCATTATCAATGTTGAATTCATGAAACTTACCCTTCTGAACCAGCTCTACCTCTTTCTCCAACTCGCTGTCTTTCTTCTGCGCTTTCTCAATTCTATCTGATAGAGATGATCTCATTGATACCTGAAACAAAATAGAAGAAATTCCTGCACCAAAAACTTCTATGCCAAAGTTCATCAAATCCTTAACCAAAGGATCACGTTCCAAATGCAACATTTTTAATGAATCGTTACTTTTTCGACTCAAAGCATCAGCCACTTTATTTGATTTTCCCGAATGGTAATGAATTGTACAATCATAATCCTTGATTAATTCTAGACATCTCCTCTATCTCATGTTCAATTCTTTCTGAGTTAATATATACTTTAAACTTTTGTGATCAGTATATATTTCACACTTTACTCCATACAAATGATGCCTCCAAATTTTTAGAGAAAAGACAACAGCAGCTAATTCTAAATCATGTGTAGGGTAATTTACCTCATGAGTTTTCAACTGACGTTAGGCATAAGAAATTACCTGATCATTATGCATAATGACACAACCAAGTCCCTTCAACGAAGCATCAATGTAGATAACAAACTCACCATTCTTGGAAGGAAGTGCCAAAACTAGAACATTCACCAATATTTTTTTCAACTCCTGAAAACAATCATCACATTCTTTTGTCCAGATAAACCTAACACCCTTTCCAGTTAGCTTAGTCATTGGACTAGATAATCGTGAAAAATTTTCAACAAACCTTCTGTAGTAACCTACCAAACCAAGAAAACTACGGATCTCGGTTACATTTGTGGGTCTTGGCCATTCTTCAACAACTTTTTTTTAGCAGGATAAACAGTTATTCCATCTTTTAAAACAATGTGACCAAGGAAAGAAATTTTTTGTAACCAAAACTCACACTTGCTGAATTTTCCATACAGTTTCTTTTCTTTTAAGGTCTGCAAGATAACCCTTAAATGACTTTCATGCTCCTCTTTACTTTTATAAAACACCAAAATATCATCAATAAAAACAAATATTTTTCACCTGAGTCAACTGATCTATCACTACAACAAACTGTTCAATTCTAATTCTGACCAACTCAGTATGCTGATTTGGAAGGTCATTTCCCTCAGTATACCTTCCCAAAAAAACTTCTTTGTTTCCTCTACGAAAAATCATTCTTAACACTGAAATATCTTAGGTTAAGCAACATGGTAATCTTTAAATTCTATATCATTTCAATCATACCATAAATTAAATTATAATTTAAAAATGTTTTAACTCCTAAAGTTGTCTAAACCGACCATTGATACCAACTATAAGGCCTCGGCCTTAAACCTTACTTAATATTGAATTAAATGAATAATTCACATTGAGGATATTTTCAGGTTTAGAGTTTTTGAGAATTTGGACATAACTATTACATCTCAAAAGATTACAAAGTATACACTTCTACTAAGTTTCCATAAAATAAAAACTCTTAAAAAGAAACATGTCTAGTTCCATGTTTTAGATAGCATGACTTTTCCTTGATCCCATCCTTGACCCTATTCCACATTAAGTCCTATGAAAAACATTTCAAAAAAACATAGGGCGAGCATAAAAAGCTCCGTAAGGGATACACAAAGAATGAAAACTGTTATTTTTTCAAAACAACAAGTAAACCATGAATACTTTATCAAAGTAATACCTTTCACCTTTATGGAGTAGTAAATACTCCTCACTGAATAAAAGATCATTACTTACACTTTTATAACAAAAAGATTACCATAAAACCCATATAAATAACACATAACATAATAAGGTAACTTAGGACATAAATATACTTAAATGGAATAACCATACGGTCGACTTCCAAACATATCACTTAATGGAATAGCCATACGGCCGACTTCCATACCCAATTAATTGGAGGTTATAACGTAACCACTTGTCCTGGTATTCACGGCACCACCCGTCATATGGTTTATCACATAACCACCCATCAAATGTCCAAGTACCATTATAAAATCATAATACATAAAACAAATATAATGGAAAGAAAACATTTCCACACATTGATCACAATATATCACTTAAATATATTGACATAACAAATCCATTATAAACACTCTTTTCAATACCAAAATACATAAAACATTATATGGTATTTATTTAATTTTAAAAAACATTACGTCTTTTTGAGGAAGCCAAAGACCAAATAATACTCGCGGTGGCGGAAAAGGTCATTGTCACCGTGTACGTTAAAAGAAACATTCCTTTTTTTTGTTTAGTAAAATGCTTCATATAAAAATATTCCTTTTGAATAAAATTAAAAGTCAAAGGGGTTTATACACCACATAAAATAAAGTTGTGTATAAAAAAAATATGCCTCAATGAAAGTATACTGAGACGAAGTCCCTTACCTCGGGTCCGACTTGACTCGATCGTTCTTTAATGTCCTGAATAATAAACTTGAGTTAATTTCTAATTGCTTAAGAACCTTTTTCAAGTTAATTATTCCTTTTATATCACTTATTACTATTTTATGAACATTATTTAATCATTTAAGTTAATAATGGTCATTTTTTCAATATTTGGTACTTGAGTCAAAAGTGAACTTCTTATATTTACAAGTTGTTCACGTAGTCAAATATCCATTATCTCAAAAATAATATTCATGATGTAGATGCCATATAAATCATATATATCTAGTATATTCATGAATTTATAATATTACATAATCATTTAGAGTTAAGTAATGAAATGCACCGTTCATGGAGATGGTAAGTCGTACGTACGCATGAATGCTACTTTCATTTCTATGTCATATTAATGGAATTAAAACTAAATGAGAGATGTGTATATTTTAATTCCAGAATTATATTCATCATTTAGATGTAACATAAATCATATATATCCATTATATATATGTACTTATAATAGTACATTACATTTGGGGATAAGAAATGAAATGCACCGTTCATGGAGACGGTAAGCCGTACGTACGCATGAACGCTACTTTCATTTCTATGTCATATTAATAGAATTAAAACTAAATGAGAGATATGTATATTTTAATTCCAGAATTATATACATAATTTATATTTAACATACATCATACATATCTATTATATATATGTACTTATAATAGTACATTACATTTGGGGATAAGAAATGAAATGCACCGTTCATGGAGACGGTAAGCCGTACGTACGCATGAACGCTACTTTCATTTCTATTTCGTATTTTATGGAATGGAATCATAATTAATTAAAGGTATATTATAATTCCAGTATAATTTCATATATAATATCATTAAATATATCTTTTGTATGTACCACATATGGTATTGAAGAATCAAATCACTTTGAGGGGGCGGTAGTCCGCACTTCCTAAAATGAAGATATCACGTTTACCCATAATGGAAACCATAAAGGTATGCCATAAATGGAAAATACAGAAGTTTAAGTAAAACATAAACATATTATATATCATATATAAATATATTGACATCTTAATGGCCACCTTTGAAGTTATTAGAAGAATATTGAACAATCATCGTTTTGTGAGGCAGAAATTTTCCATCTACGGAAACAGTATTCTCTTTAACCATTAGATGAAGGTGTGTGTAATTGTAGCTCCAATAAATATTATAAAAACATCAGAGTATATTTATTATACTGTTGTTGTTACAAATGAAATGAATAAAAAGAGTTTAGGGGTTGGAGAATAAAAATAAAACAAAAGAACACAAGTGAAGACATTACCTCAAAATCGGGTAACTCCCTTTAGTTTGAACCAAAAGGATTTCTTGAAGAGCTTCCTGCATAAGGTAAGGATTATAGGATGAGGAGAGGGACGTGGAGAGACAATATGATCAGATATTGGCCAATCCAAAGGCTTTAGAGGTGTGGGTAAGGTGGTAGAGGTGAAGGGATTTTATAAGAGGAGAGGAGGGGCACTCTTGGAAAGGTATAAAATGTTACTTTATTTTCAAATGTGTTTCAGATTTTAAAGGTCCCACATTGATGTATTTTGAGGATAAGGTGATAAGAGTTCTAAATCCACCCATACAATAGGTTTTTGACATGTGTAGGTCTTATATTTTACATTATCTTTTCATTTTATTTAAATCGTTAAATAATGAGGTAAACGTTGCATCATCATGATGTCATAAATAATTTAATTTATTTAATGTCTAAAAATTATAAAAAAAATATTATGATTTAGGAACACGTTTTATCTTTCCAATTACTATTTATAGTCAAAAATATGACTTCTATAACCCTATGTAAAAATTGTTTCAGTAAAACAATACATGTTTGGGTCATTTTTACTTTTACTTTAAATAAAAGGCATAAATTTCATTATCTTACCCAAGTGGCTCCGTGGGGTCCCAAAAATCGACTCATGGGTTGTCTTGGTCGGCCATGACTCATAAAATAGGGTTAGTACAAGTGTCTAGATATTTTCATTTTATTATAATATCATTTTTACCTTAAATAACACTTATTGTCCTTTAATCGCGATTAAAAACTTAAAAGTTACTATTCACCAAAACATTATTTTAATCCCATTGAACCACATTTTACTTCTTAATGAAAATCATTTATATTAGATTTTTTAAATTCAAATCAAAAATTGGTAAAGTTTCATAAATAGACATAGATAGGAATATCTATTATTCATTACTTACTTGGGATGTTACAATACACATAAAAAATAAATATAAACCAACAAAATTTTATACCATTAAAAATGATCATTATATTATTCATCTATGAAACCAATTAAAATTACAATCATTACAACTAGAAAAAAAATATAAAATTAAATATATTAAATGAGTAAGTATGTATCACCCTAATCTAGTAGATTCATTCCCCACACTAAAAATTTTATAAAAATGAAACAAAAAATTATTAAACCAATCAATGTATTAAGAAATGAAAATATAACCTTAGGGATAAATTTGTGGGGAGTTTTGAGTGAAATAATGATGTTTTATGTCTAGGGTATAAAGGGAAAAGTGGTCATTGGTATTCCACCAATATATTTCCATTGGTCAAATATGACTGTTAGTCAATATGTCCATTGGTCAATATGGCTATTGGAAACTATACCCTTTTTTAAAAAATTTACCATTATAATTAGTGTTTATAAGTACTAATGAAAATTTATAATTTATTTTGAAAGTAGAATCAATGTCCTCAACTAGTAGAGTCACACCCTCTGAATCCCATTTATCAGAACTTGGGGGGGAGGTACCATTGGGTATTTCTTTTGAAGAATACCAATATGAGATTTCAAAAGTTAATCTTGAATGAAATTTACTAGGTAGAAGTTCATATTAGTGGAGATTACCACTCAACCGATGTTAGCCAAGCCACCCCCATGAAACTACCTCAATATCACAACTTACCCTTAGGCTGTATACGTGTATAATGAGGTCTTACATGTCAATAACCAAGTTATATAAAGTGAAACTTCCTTTGTATAAATAAAACTTGTATTCCATAAATTCCTCTTAATAATTTTTTAATTAATAAAATATTATTTTAATTGAGATAAATTTGATAATTTCATTTTTGGGTAAAAATAAAACATAATTGTTTTATCTAGAAAATATAAACACCTGTTTAATAAACTCACATATTCTAAAAAAATTAATAAGATATTATTTTAAAACTCACTTATCAAAATTTAAATGATAAAATAAATTTATAACGACCTATGAAAGTTTTTATATGTGTCAAAAAAATTATTGTGCCTTAAAAACTTCTATTTTTAAATAAATAAGTATTTTTATATTTAAAACATAAAATTATAATATTTAGATAATTTTTCTATTAAAATTAACATCATATTTTAAATCAAAATGTTGAAATTAAATTAGGGTTAGTTTATGATAAATTTATAGAATACTTTACTTTTTATGTGAAGAGTAAAAAATATAGTTCTAGAAACATTATTTTACATGAAAAAAGAAGTATTAAAAAATAATTTCCAGATCTAGTGGGTTAAAAAAACATAAAATTTGATCCAAATTTCTAAAACCTTGAGCAAAAACCATAGGTAAACCAATGGTTTTTCACTTTCCATAACGTATTTTTCTAAGATCATTATTTGGAAATTATTAAACAATGTCTTCACTTTTTCAATAAATAACCACCCATTTATCCATTTACATTAACTCTCAATCCATACTATATAATTTTTGGGTGTTTTTTCATCCCAAGGAGACCCCCAAGTTGTCCTCAATTATCCAAGGTTCTATTCCACAAGATCTAGGAGTAAGCCTTCAAGGTAATGGAATTATACTTCTTTTCTCTTCAATTCAAGAACCTCTTTTTGTATATTCATTATAAATGTTATGTATACTCTATTTTATTTCCAATTTTATCATAACCTTAATTAAAAATTATGTTTTATCAATGGGTGACCCTTTTCCCCTCTTAATTTACCCATTTCTAAAACCATGTTTTTTATTAGTCCTGCTGCAGAATTTACTTCTCAAATTTCTCTTTTTACTTAATAAATTATATTATATTATATTTTTTGAATTCCTAAACCTCTTTATTTTATAGGTTTATTCACCTATATGTAAACATTATTTATTTTATTTGGGTATTAACACATAAGCAACCCGCATTCCCTTTTTGTGGGCTAAAAATGACGGAATGATCATAACTTAATCCCTTTTGTATTCCAGGATTTTGATAAGAAACTTTTTATTTATTTCTTCATGAATTAATAATTAAATTATTCATTATGATATATTTGGCTCACATAAATTAATTCATATGAAGGTTTTTCCCTTATAGCACTACAATGCATTGGGTAATTAATTTAATATCTAGAGATGATATTTTTTATAATACCTTAGGGAATAACCTTTGTAATTTTCACTTATGAAACCTTGGTGATATGATTATGAATTTCTCATTAAAATTTTGTAGCCATATTTCCATGTTATGATTAATGTTCTTATTATTATGATATACCTCTGGTTCATGCCTTATTCTTATGCCTCGTGTTATTTTTTATATGTCACATGATCACATGTTATATATCTCTCTTGATTATTCCCTTACTGGGATTTTTGGTCACACATTTCCTTTTATGTATGTCCCCAAGATATTAAATGAAGTAAAATTAATTAATTTTGAACCCATAAAGGTGTATTCAAGTGGACATATAATAATGTTTTATGTTTTTAATTAATATATAACTTATTTATAGGAAAATAAACTTTAAAAGATCCTATGTTTGTACCACAAAATTAAATTTTATGTAATAAAAAGTTAGGATGACATATTAACAAACATTTTCCACCTATTTTCTATCATATGGGAAATGAAAACATATTTTGTGTGTATTTTTAGACTATCATCTTTATGAATTGATGCATTTTGTTTTTCCATAACACTTCACATTTATGGTCATAATTATGGAATTAATAAATATATATCATAAATATTATATTATTATGGTTATATAATGGTGAACTGTTATTTACCTTTATTTCGTTCCATCCATTGAAAAATAAAAACATCCCTTATGCGTATGTACAACTATCACATCCTTGAAGTAAGTTAATTCATTTTTCATCAGTAATTTATATAAATACTTATAAAATTATATGTAATTATTACATGTGATACTCATGACATGATTAAAATTTTGTATACTATGAAACCATTATCAACGTATAATTAATGGCACTACTAAACCAAAACATTCATGAAAAATGTAGTAATTATCTCCTTGAATAGTTATTTTAATAAATAATTTCTAATAAAAAGTTGATAGGATGTTTTAAGTAAATCATATATGGTAAGATATATATGCTTAAGGCTTTGTAATAAATTTATAATAAAAATATATTTATTATATTGTAGGTTTGAAGATAATTATGCTTTAATAGAGATATGATCTAATAATACCATCATTATTCTTTCTTTGGATGTTTTATGATTATGATGATGATATTTTTATAAAACATGTTTATTTTTTATGGGTTATTCAATGATGAAATGATGAAATATTTATGAAAACCCTTTCCCTTCCATATATTATGTTATAATGATATTATTAATATTTTATGGTCTTTTGGCGCCTATATATATGGTTTTCATTATGTGGCGTGTGGGATTAGAATTATATGGCCCTCCAATGCATTGGGTAAAGCTTTATATCTAATTATATAATTATGGGAATTGAGTTAATGTGCTCGATAAACTATGGGAAATAGGTAGGGATTCCAAAAACACTATGGTAAAAAGGTAGGGTATACTAATCCACTATGGAAATGATGTGGTGATTCCTAATAAGATATGATAAAGGAAAACGGTGTTGATGCTTGATACACTCTGATTTTACGGTCTTGGTAGTTTACCTTGACAAATGAAATTTTTTCTATGTAAATTATGGTGCCTCACTATTATGGAATTTTTATATGATTATGATTTGGAGTTTTGGTTCATGGTTGATTTATGATGATTTCTTGCTCTTATGATTCATTTCTTTTTAAATAAAAATGTTTTATTCGATGAATCGTGTTGATTTATTATGTATTAGGTATCAAAATTTTTAAGTTAAGATCATGATGTCATACCCTTATTATAATTTTATTCTTTCATATGATCATCAATTGATATCTTTTATGTTTATGCATACTAATCATCTCAGCTCATAATTTCTTATATTTCCTTTCCCTGCGTTATGAAGAAATTTCTTAAGTAGGGTATGCAAATAAGGTTACATAGTTAAAAGAACTTTATGAATGATTGGGAATAATTCTTCTAAATAATATGTTTATGTATCAAGTCTCAAAAAACACTAAACATTTATGGTTTTAGTAGGGATTGTAATGATATATATTAAATATTTTAATAAAATGATGTAATATTTATGTATGAAAATATTGGGTCACCATAATTTTTTTACATGAGGATTGGAATATATAAGTTCATTACCTTCTAGAAGTAAACATTTCAAAAGTATAAGTAATTAATTAAAACAATTTTCACTTCAACCATTTCCAACTTTTAGTTTAACCAATATAAACACAATTGATAACACTATATATTTCTCACCCACTACGAACAATGGTTTGTAATATCTTTATACAATCATTTAACCATTTATATTTTTCATCGGTTTCAATGATAACATTATTAATTAATTATGATCCATTAATTACCAAAAACCAAAATACAATATTTGAGTATATTTAAACATAAAAACATTTAAACATATGTATAAAAAATAAATTTAAAACACATAAACATATAAATATAAAAAATATATATAAATAAATTGATTCAATATAATAAAAAATTAATTAGACAATAATTATAAAATATAAAAAATAATACAATAAATAAATGAATACATATAAAAAGTGAGTACAACATTTATATGAACAATAAATAAATAAATAAAATTTAAAAATCAAAGACATTTTATAAGACTTATAAAAAATGAAAGTAAAATTTGTAAATCAAAAAATAATGTAGATACATGAAGTATATCAATGATTAAAAGAGGAAAAATAGTAGTAAAAACTTATTATTTCATAAAATTAAGTGGTAGTGTGGTCATTATTAAATTAATTAAAACAATTTGAAAATCACAAACATATAATAAATATTCTACAAAAATAAAAATAAAACTATCTCATAAACAATTTAGATATAGGAAGTATATTAATAATAAACATAGGAAAAATAATAATAGATATAACACCCTAAGATTTTATGATATATTTCTCTTTAAAAAATCATTTCATTGATAGCTTACTTTACAAAAACAAGAGGTTTAAAACCCGAAAAAAACTATTAAAATATAATTATGTTAAAATTAAGGGATTTTATTAATCATGTAAATATTGTCTTTGGTTTTAATTTATTGTATTTTCTTAAAAAAATTATTTTTCAGTAAATAGTATAAAATAACTATTTTGTAAAACAACCATTTTTTCATTATATCAAGGAATTTAAAAGTTTCATTATATTTTTTATTTTCTATTAAAATTATGTAAGTTCCATTCTATTAATAATAATTCAATTAATTACTTCAGGATCAGAATCTTAAATGATTGTTATATAAGAAAATTTTAGGATTAAAAAACATTTTTCTAGAAAACCATTTTCTTAGCATTTTTTGGATTTATTTTTTAATTAATTTATGAAATATTTGTGAATTCAAATTGATAAAATGAATTCAATATTTAGAATCTGGGGTATCAAATTTAGTAAATAGGACCCTTTTCCATTATTATTATAGATCTTGGTAAATAAATGTCACCTTGGTTAGGGTAAAATGTGTAAAATATTGTTCAAAATTAGGGATAAGGATTTAAATATTCACTAAAAATTTCCTTTATCATATTTTATATGTGAATTTATACAATTATCTACCAATTTTCAAAAATATGTCCACTTGGTTCCATTTTTCTTTGATATTGACCTTTCTATTATTTTAACAAAATAATAAATAAAAAATATCACTATCTTTCCTATTATAATTATAATATTTTTTCATACGGATAAAATTATTTATATTAGGTTTTAATTTTTTTTAAATATTAATTAATTATTTTTATCGTAGTAATTTATTTTTAATTTTTATTGAATGAATAATTATCTTAAATTCTTACGCAACACCAACTTCATGTTTATTCAAATAATAGAACAATAAAATAAATGAATTTAAAAACATTAAAATTTATAAACTTTAGATGAATTATTATGTTACATGAATTTTATAGATTAAAATAACATATTATGGATGTTTTAAAACATTATATTCAAATTAAATCTCTGTATTCATGTCTTTAAAGTCAAATTAAATGAATAGTTTCAAAAATGACATTAATGATATTTTATGAAAAATAATTTTTTATTAAAATATCTAAAAATCATAAAAATATTGTAATAATACAAGTAGGATCATAAATTTTCTAAATTTTCATCACTTGGTCGTTTATGAGTAATTTTTAACATATATATAAAATGATACCCCTTAATATTGAAAATCATTACTGCAGTTGATGTTAAAATTGTTTAACAAAGGGATTAAACCAAAAGATAAGTGTAAAAATAAACTAAAAACTTTATCAAAACTCCATAGTTCGTTTTATTTCTGAATTAACCTTAACATATATGAATATGAGTCATGTTAGAGTAATTTTTAAAAGAAATTTACCTAATGATATTTTAAAACATTAAAAATTTAAAAAAGTTTCACTCACCTCAACTATAAAAAGACACCCCTTAACTCTCTTCTTTACACCAATTTGAGCCATATGTCTCAAAACCCCCAACCTATTTCACTTATATACATCCATATCCAAGTTCAATATGTTTTTTTCTCCAAAAAATACCAACCCTGGGTCACTTCAGAGGAGAGTTAATGGAAGTCTACCAAAGAAGAGGCAATTGTATTTAATGACTCTTTAAATTTTAATTATTATTTTACTTACTCTAAATCTATTATTAAAATACTAAAATAATAAATAATTTAAAATAAATATACAAATATTTTATTATAATTATGGTACAACCATTTTTCATCTCTTTTCCTTCCTATGAAAATCATCAAATCGCTAGTATGTATGTACGTCTTACCATCTCCACAGAGCGGTGTAATTTGTTTTCCATCACAATTTTACTAGGATGGTTATAAATATGGGACTAATGAATATATATAATATTTATGAAATAATTATTATTCTTTAATTATAATATCATATATCCCTTCTTACCTTCTAATCCATTGGAAAAAAACATCGTTTGTGTGTAATTGTGGACTACCACCTCCACAAAACGATGTGATCCATTATTTATTTATAATTTACATGGATGGTCATAAAATATATTTGATGAATATATGTTATATGTAGTTTTTAACAATGATCCAATAGAGTTTAATTATTATTTACCTTTTTTCATTCCATTCATGCAAAAGTGGAAAAAAAACGTTCATGTGTATGTACGACCAACCATCTCTATCAACGGTGTAATTCATTTTTATATATATACCTTTTATGGATGACCCTATATATCTATATATATATTTGTGTGTGATGAATATATATGATATTTATATCATTATTAACATTTTGGAGGTGATTTAACCATAATAAAAGTATAATAAGTGGAACTATCGAACCAACATTCTTATGAAAAAAAGGATTAGTTAACACATGAAATAATGATAATAAAAAAATATTGTTTAAAAAAATGTGATAATATGTTTTAAATTGATCATATATTATATTATATATTGTTATTTTGTTATTTTATATAATTTTATTAAATATAAATTTATTATATAGGAGGTTAAAATCACTAACTAGGAAATTCAAACATGGCATAATGGATTTCGTCACAATTTCCACTTCATGAAAGAATATTTGGTATTATGAACCTATTTATTTTTATGTGATATATATTCTAAATATTTTATTTATTTATGATAAATATATATTTATTCATGATGATTAAAGTTTCAATTCAAATTTACACTTTCTAGGGATTACAATTTAGATGTTACCAAAGAGGTATAAATTTATTATACAATCTCATTTTTTGGGATTGCTTTTATTTTTATTGAAGGGGTATTATAATACATTCTTCATATACTACATGAATTTTATAGTCCTATTAATATTTAATGATTTTCCATTTTTCTAAATTTTTCACTCTTTAGAACATGAATTAAGAAAATTATTAATTATATAAAAATTCGATCTTATTTCTCTTTTGATCTGAATTATTTTTCATCCATGTCCATATTTTTCAAAATTGATTTAAAAAATACCTCTTTATTTATTCAAAATATATATTATGTACTTTCTTATGTTATCCTTGACTTTTTAAAAGTTTTTAAAATAATATTTATAATGTTTCCTAAAATGGTAATTTTCAACTTTCTTTACATTAATTCAAAAGGAATGTTTCTTTTTAATGTATATGGAATTAAAATATTTTCCTACCACTATAACCATTTTATTCTATTTATATTATTCTACAAGTATTATAGTGTTTCAAAAACAATTTAATTAAATTTTTATTTAAATGTTTCAATTATATTTTTTTTTACTTACTCAAAGGATATAATATTATTATAAAACCTATATTTATAATGAATTGTGGTCATATTATATCTCATATTAATTTTTTGATCATTAATTTTTTATTGAAATAATCACTTTATTTTTATCCTTTTTCAGGAAACATTAAATTTATAATAAATATATACATTCCCACTATAATTGATATGCTTATTTATTAAACTATATACCATTTCTATATACTTTGTTTTACTATAAAATGTATATGATTGACTTGATAAATCTTGATGTTTCATGTCTTCTACTCGATATGGATATTTTTTATAAGGTATATTATTTAAGAATTAAATTTATTATTCAATATATCAAGAATAAATTTGACATGCAGTAATGGGTGGGTCTCAATTATAGATAACCTCTAGATTCATCAAAAGGCCACATGAGACAAACCAATTAGCCAAAAATTATTAAATAGGATTTTAGTATATATCTACCCATTAATTAAATTTTCATGGCACAAGGACATGATAGAAAATACATCCTGATGTCTGAGATCATCATTACCAACATTAATCATTTCCTTAATTAATAATTAAATTATTATTATCCATGATATTATTGTACTGATATTATCCATGGATTCAGTTCAGGATCTAGTTTTTTATTAAATGAAATGAGTTTTCAGCTATTTACCTTGCCATGTTGATTATGTATTATTTAATCATGATAGAATCTACTTTACATAACTATTATTGAGAATATAATATCAACATTTATTTTTTTTCCTATCCCTAGGATATAAAGAAGGATATTATTAATAATATCAAGGATGTGAGACTATTTTGTATGTTAGGTATTTTATATTTCCATTGTAATATGGGAATCATGTATGTATCTGTTTTTCAATACTGCTAAATAATCGCCCCTTCAGGATGATATCCCTTATATCTTATGATAATTTAATAAATTATACATCAACTCTGAGTTACTAGAACTGGGGTTTCTACAATATATGAACTTCAAATTCAATGTATTTATGTGGGATCACAGTTCAAAAAAAATATCAGTGACAACAGTAGGGGAACTGTAAGGATAGATATTCGAAGAAATGTGGAAAAGGGTATTGTAAGGAGAATAAAAATGTGGAAATTTATTTAGGGATAAAATTATAAAAAATTAGAAATCAGATCTAATGAAAAATGGAGAGGGAGTTTTCAACTCGTAAAACTTTGGGTTTTAGAATATTAGGTGTCAACCGAATGAGAATAATAACAAGTCTCATCTGTTTTAATTTTTTAAAAGTTTTTAACATCAATTATAAAATAACCAATATTAAAATAGATATTTATTGTTTGTAATCATATAAATGATTTAATAATTCAATGGTCTTAACATTGGTTATTCTAATAAAATATTTTAAAACTCTAACCATATAAGTTCTCATATCAGTTATATTAATAAACAACATGAAATACACATCAGTTAGATTTTTTTACATTGATTATTAGTGTAACAAATGTTAAAACCCCAAATGATGTGTTTTTAACATCAATTATAAATTTTGAAAATGATAAATCTATAACCATCAACATTTTCAAGTTGGTTATTAATGAACGATAATGAATCTTGATAGTGAAATATGCTTCTCCCACTAGTTTTGTTGTAGTGATTCATCATAAAAGGTACAAATAAGTTTGTAATTATATATATTTACCTGTATTTGAGTTTTAGGCATGTATGATCTTGGGTTTAAGGGTTTCTTTTATACTAGGTTGGTTGAGTGTCAATCAATCCTTAGAAACCCTTTACTTGTCTATGTTGTTGACATCATATTTTTGTGGTAGGAATATAAAATCCGTGAAGTAATTTAATCTTATTATTTGTTAAAATTTAAATATTTTAATGATAGAAGATATCACATATTTCCCTAGTCTCTAATTAAATCAAAATGAGGGATACCCACTTATTTCAAAAGAAAAATATTTTAGGGAACTACTGAGGAATCTTTAAATGCATTATAGAAAACTGATTTCAACACTGATTACCATTGTAATAATGTTTAGGAAGCATGATAATGGTAAATAATTTTATTTTACTCTTCATCAAGAGATTGTTGAAAGTTTTTTATATCTCGTTATAAAATTAATATACTTTTTTATGCAACATGCTTAGATACTCAATTTTAAAGTTGTCTGAAGCTGGAATATCTCACTAAATTCAATAGAATGTTACAGTATAATAAAAGAATGCTTGACTATAGTCTAGTTTATTGTGTATTAATTGATCAAGAAAAATTTTTATACTTGAATTTGGATTGGGATTGAAACATTTATGATACAAAATACACAAGGTTGGTATATTTCTCTTTTTGGATAAAAATGAATTGTATAGATTATAAATAAGTGGTAAAGTGACTATCTTATAATTGATAAATAATAATATATATCTTCAGAAAAGGTATGTAAATACCTATTATGGACGAAATAGGAACTAAAGGATCATTGGGAAAATGTGAAGGTACCCTTGGTAGTCCATTATGATAATAAGGGTGTAATTAAGGTGATGAGGAATATGGTAAAACATATTTGAAAAAATAATATTGATCACTAATGTTATTTAATTAAATAAAATATTTATAACGGAATTATCAAGTTGAAGAACGTCTGTATAAATCATGAATTGGTGGATATTTTCAAAAAAAATTAGCCACACCAAAATTTGAGAAGCATCCATTAAAACTATATATTAAACCACATCTCTCAAATTAAGGAGGTATAGATACTTCCCTATCCTCATATGGTTCTAATATCTAACTTGGATGTTTCCATTTTATATAACATTAACTGTTGGGTTAATTTTTAAACGTGTTGAAATATTATGAAAATAAAATTCAATAGTTGTGTTCTTATATCAAAGGGGGTCTTACCTTTGAGGGGGAGTATTTTATCTGAATATAGAGTGAGATATAATTTAGGGGAATGAGATATTGAAGAAATTTAAGATCATTAAATATAGAAATTTTCTATTTTAGAATTTATTTATAGGTGGTATCAAGTGGTATGATATTATAATAATATGAAGTTTGAAAGTACATATTGAATTATATATTTTTATTTTTATTTTCTACACAAAGAATCGATATTTTTGAGTAATAATGATTTATGGGTTATTATATTAATTTAATAGTCCTTTTAGAGTTGAATTTCTCTAAAGAAACCTTGTGTTCCAACAAAACCAAAGGGGGACAATGTTAAAAACAAATTTTTTTAGTGGTTGTGTTTATTGGATAAATGGGATAAGTATGGAACCAAGGTGTTTGTATTAGTGTAAGTGCTATGTTTATTTTCAATTATGGCTAGAATCAAATATTTTAGCTAATATTTGGGATAACATAATATTTTTAGATACTTAGAGTCATCTTGGTTGATCTTGGATGTTTTTTAGAGCTATTTCTTCCTAAAATAATGAAAACATGGTGGAATGGTATACCCCATGCCATTATGGGTAATAAATTGTAGTAATTTAGTTTTAATGTTTTTGATTCATGTTGAAAGTCTCATGTTTATGAAATGGTTAAGACCTTATATAATTTATGTAATCTTCTATCTTTGTTGGACAAAGAGATCACACCCCAAAAAATACAACCATTCAATAATCAGTCATTCATAAGATTAAAGTTATAAGTTATCAAAATGTCTCATGGAATATATCACAATCATAGAAATCTGGTACTATTCTATTATTTAGGTATGGGTAAATTTGGTTGAAATTCGTACATCATATTGTAATATTGTATGTGTCGAGGATCCCCACACCAAAATAGAAGTGGCTATAACATGGAAGGAATTTTTTTGGTCGAATATCTTGAACACTTTGAAAACATAGATTTATAAGGTCACACTACAATCAATATACCATGAAATAATAAGTCTAATGATTGAGAAGTTTTGAATAGATCACAATGGGACCAATTTGGTTTTTTAAATATTATTTTACCTGGATTTGATGGATCTTTATATTGAATGAATGTCACACCATATTGGAGTACATCACACTATAAATTGGGAGTTTTAATAAGTGTCACATCATAATAATGTTAGTTGCACCATGAAGTAGGAAATAATGGAAGTTACTAAATTTTAATCCATCTCATACTTTTTGGGATCAAGCTTGATTTTGGATGACTTAATTAAATTTTAATGGTTTTTTAAGACTAAAATAGGGTAAGAAAATGGAAAATTCATGGAGAACATTTTTGGCAGATTTAACCATTTAAATTATATTAATCAATATATATTTTAAGATAGAAAAAATGTAAAATTAATTCGATTGAGAATATATTACTATTGTGATTAATTTCCTTAAAGATATAGAGCCGGAAATAATAATGTAAGTAAAATGAAAAAACCCATACTAGTTTGGGGTTTATTCTTTGTGAATAATTCATGTAAGGGATCATCAATTCATAAAATCTTTGTAACTCTCCTTTGAATTAATGATTGGATAGATAGAGAGAGGGAGTGACCCTTATATTCGTAGTGTTTCTTTCACAAACCTTGTAATCATCTAAAATGAGTATTGATATCCCATAGTACATCGATGAAACATCGACATATCCTCTTTGGAAAAGACCTTAGTGGTAAACCAAGTAAAATATATTAGAGTAGGTGGATTATAAGAAAATAAATTTTTACTTGAAATTACCATAATATAACCATACACATTGATAACATAGTTAATTTTCTTCTACATAATATTAATGTGATAATTTTCTTGTACTATTATTAAAATTAATAGTTTATAACAGTTCCTCACTATAATGAGAATAAGTAAATTCTATGATGATATTATTAAATCCTATCATATGGTCAATATTGTTAGGAAATATGACATCTATTTAAATTTTATATTTTTAATGTAAGGACTCAAGATATTCATATATGAATATCACAACTTTTTATAGGAATATTCAATACATTACATAAACACATTCCGGATGACTGTAATAGTTTAGTGTATTTTGAGAATAGAGACACAATATTATTATTTCATAAAGATCATAAAAAAATCTAATAGTGATATTTTCACATATTTATCCTCTTAGGCATACCGTTCCAAAACGTTTCTTCATAACCTTGAGAAATAAACATTAGAAATGGTAATCTCATATGCTCAATAAGCGTAAAATTATGATATATAAATAGTTGATCATATAAAAGTGTAATATAATCATAAGGGTATGTGATAAAGAACATAACTTACAAAGTTCACACCCAACCATTCATATATCAAAAACATGAGTCTTGACATAAAACTTTATCATTTCCAAAAACATGGCCCGTAAGAGTGATAAATTATCATAAATCAATCATAAATTGTAATTTCATGTCATAAAAGTGTCCCACCATCATAAATATAGAAAAAATATTTCATATGTTAAGGTTAACTACCAATACCATCAACATAGTAGATTAGAACTTATAATATCTTTCCCATTATGGATCAGAATGCACCTATTTCTCATAGTAGATTAGGGTGCACCTATTTCCCATAGTGGATTAGGATGAACAAATTTCCAATATTGGATCAATCCCATAAACTATTTCCAATTATTATCTCATGAGATATAAAGATTTACCCAATTAATTTAAGGGATATATCGGTACCACCCATCACATAATTAAAAACATACAAATGTGTGCCACAATATCATAAAACATTTATCATATCATCACATAATAACTCGTGTGACGAAAATTGGTTTCATAAACATTCAACCAATTCACCATATCATAGCCCCTAAAAAATAAATTGATTTCATAAAAATTTCATTAACATGGACATTAACCATCTCAAGAAAGAATAAGGATGGTATTATTCATTATAATCCCCATTAAATCATAAGTAACATCAAAGGATGTCATCTTAGTTTAAAATCTGTTTTGAAGTTCACTTACAACATTTCTTAAATAAAATATCCTTTTTTACTTTGAAAAAACAATTTTTAAAGTATAAAATATTTTTAAAATCCATTTATTTTCAATTAATTTTTAAATTCTTTTAAATTAATTTCTTGAGGAAAACATTCTTTCCATTTTCAGAAAACAAATTAGCACAGAAAACATTATAAAAACCCTTTTATTGTAAAATAATATTGAAAACTTATAAGGTAATTTTTAAAAATCATTTAAATCATTTCTTGAATAAAATACCACTTCTATTTTGAAAATATATTTTTAAAACATTAAATTCATTATAAAAATTATAAATCTTTTTATTTCAAAATAAACTTTGAAACTTATAAAGGAATATTTAAAGAAATTATTTGGTCATGAAGGAATAAAATAATAGTCTTTACATACATGTTAAAAAATAGATTCCTTTCAAAAAAAATTAAAAGGCCAAGCATGGGTAAAAATCTCTTTAACAAATCATTTATAGGATTTAAAAACATTTTTAGAAAGCACGATTTTGGAATAAAAACTTTTTTTGGCCCAAGTGAAAAATAAATTTGGTTTTCTTTAAAAAATATATTTTGAACTATTGAGTACATAAATAGAGAAATATTAAGGGAAATAATTCATTCTCATAAATTAAGGAACCACATTATTTTAAAAATAAATAAACAATCTTGATAGCCAATGAGATTGTATCATAAAACCCTTACCACATTGCTAAGTTTTTTACTATAAACACCATGAAAGATAGATCCCCAATTTTATATGTACGTCAAAATAATTTTCATTATAATAATGACAAAATAAATTCAAGGTTATTATATACCCCAAATAAAATAAACATGTGGTGAATATGGTATGTGTCTCCTAGAAAATAAAATTGAGCTGGAAATATCTTACATTAACTATCGAAATACTTAATATAAATTAAACCCCATTATATAATATATATAAGTGTATTATAAATATATTAAAGAACCATAATTATATATATAATAACATATATTATTTATTATTGACCATTTATTACCTGGTTATTAACAATTCCATGTTTTTTTGTAACGTTTCAAGCAATAACTGATTTGTTTTTTTGTGTATGTATGGACTTCCAATTTTTGGGACATTTAATATAATCATGGTTTAATAATCACAATAATGTTAAAAATTGTATAAATATCATATATTTTTAGTATAAATTTATTTATAGTAATCCATAAAAGTAAGAGATAGAACATGAAATACACTGTTAATGGAGATGGTATGTTGTAAGTATGCATGAACATTGTTTCCATTTTCTATACGGATTGAAAAAACCAAAAGTAAATAATATATTACCATTATAAGATCATTATTATTTAATATATTTCATTTAAATTCATTAAATTGTTCATTGATACCTTCCATGTAAATTGTAAGAAAAAATTAATCACATTGCTACATGAGGCGGTAGTCCGCAGTACACACGAGTAACATTATCGTATCCCCCACATAGTAGAATGTAAGATGGTATATTTTATATAATAATTTTTTAAGTAGATTAATTTCTTAAATAAAATAAAAATATTTAAAATCCATCATTATATACATCCTTTAAAGATTTTTATGGAAAAGAAACTACATCGGTTCGTGATGTGGTGGTCGGTCGTACACACGATAGACGATTTCATTTTACATTTGATTAAAGTTGATATATATATATAGGTTATTGAGTTATAATAGTAACATATATGTATATATTATTTAATTTTATGATTATATTATATGTTTTAATACATAATTTAATGTGAAAAAATAATAAATAATAATTTGGAGCTTAGTGAAGACAATTACCTTCGCTTAGAAGAATCTCCATTGGATCTCTTATTAAGGGCCCTCGTGTTAGAATTTTGGAAGGAGTAGAAGATATATAACATTTATACAAATGTTTGGGAGTATTATTTCACGTTTTTTATGAACTATATAGATTTATAGGTGTGATTAAATGAAGTTTTGTGTTGTCCTTTTATAGGTGGGGGAAAGGATCCCACTTGGAAACTACTTGGAAATTTCCCAAAATAATCGAAAATAAAAGTCATTACCAAGATAAAATATTCAAAATGAATAAATATTATAACTTGGGAATAATAATATTTAAATATGGTCATATAATTGGAATTTTTTAGTTTTATTGTCATTTTAACCATTATTTTCTTAGTTTAACCCCAGATAAACCAATACTTACCATAACTGCGGTAAATATTTTGTTTCATTGTTAAGTATGGTAAAAAATAGATTCACCTTATTAGATAATGTAAATTATGAATATTAAAAATATCTAATACATTTTTCTAAATTTATTTCATAGAAGTGTCATAAATTTATATAAAATTAATCTCAGAGATGCAATGAAAAATTGGTTTTCCAAAGAAAAAATGATCAAAATATTGAAACATTTTTATAGAAACATTAAATATTAAATTGATTATAATTATCTAAATTGGATTAATAGATATATAATTGAAATAATATTACATTTAAATCCATCTTTAAAAAAAATTCATGTCTTAAAATTCTTTAAAAGAAATTATAGTTCTTAATAAAAATATGTATTTTTCACTATTCATCAAAACATTTAACTTTCTAGAAAATTCTCAAAACTTAAGTCCTATAAAATTGAAATTATTATTTATAAAATTACATTAATTGTTTAAAATAAATTTTATAAAAGTTAAAAAATTAATTTTTAAATAAGTACAGCAAAGGCAATAAAAATTCTATTTAAGAAAATATAGTTTCTAAGCATAAAATTAGATTTTTTTTATCTCGTGTCTACAAAACATATAATATGAATGTTAAAAAATTTATTGAATATATGATAAAACAATTTCACTAAATTCATCAATCAAAAGTTATTTTGTTAATTTTTTTATGTAAAACAAAGTTGTGTGCATAAAAATAGTTCTTCATAAACAGTATTTTTTATTTTCAAAATGTTTTTAGTTTCATTTCTAATTAATTAGTCACCAAATAATTTAATATTTATAAATTGGTAAAACATATTCTCATAATCTAGTTAATATTACACATACCATCCATTCCAAGGGCTAGGTGATAACTATTATATTAAATAATAATATTTCAATAGTATGTTATGTTTCTTTAAACTCAATGTTGTGGGTAATGCAATCTACACTCAGTGTTTCATCTAATGTGAGATAAACATACTGTTGTTTTTAACAAAAAGATAAACTCTATGTTGTATATAATGAAAAATATCAATGTGATTAAATTTATTTTAAAAAAATTAAAAAAATCAATATATTATATTATACCTCCCTTAAAATGAATTTCTCTTTCAAAATTCATCACTTTAGTACAAAAAATGAGGATAATTATACCTGATTACATCCTTAGGTTCCCACATAACTACCATATGCAAGTGGTTTTTCTAAAAATCATTGACCAGGTGAGTGGTCCAATTTAATAAAACTTTTTTTATGATCTAGAATCTCCATCATTTGCTACTCATTAGAAAGATCACGCTCTAGAAATTCAACCTATGAGTTCAGCACATGATATATATGAGGTATATACTTCATAGGTTTTGAAACATGGAAAACATCATGTAATTGAGAGAGGTTTAGTGAAATATCCAATTGATAGGATATCATCTTGATACTATCAAGAATATCAATGGGATCGATATACCTAGGGATTATCTTTACATTGTATCTTAAACACAATTTCAACCTTTGGTTGTGCTTTGATCAATTTCAACTTCATATCCTACTATAATAAATAAAGATAAATTTTTTATACCTGAAGCAGTAGTGGATAAAATTATACATAATAGAATACTAAGCCATTAATTATATCTCTAGTTATCGTCATAGAGAAATGTTTAGCACAATTCATCCAATATGCATAAATATTCACATTGTTAAGAAATACATCAATCTCTAAAACCTCATTCAAAGCTAAAATTAAGCTATTCCATAAATGGTTAACTTTATGACCCTTAAAAACTCAAAAAAATTAAATTAGGTCACAATATTTCCTAAAAAAAACTTAACATTGAACCTATAAATATCATTAAGTATCTATTAATGGACACATGATAAATATTTGATTACTTTTGGTATATATTCTTTTGAAACTTGTTAATTACTATGATCAATGTAAAACCTCAATAAAAACATGTATTCTTCCTCATTACTTGAATAAAAACATAGATTATTGAATATATTTGGTAGATCCAATAATATTTTAAATTCCATCATTGATAAAATATACCATTTTGTCAAAAATCATTAATCAATTTTGGGTTCATCAATACAATCTAGTTTAATTTATCTATATCAATCATCTCATTATCCAAACTAAACACCATTTTCTCAACATTAGGAACGTATAAGTGTTATCTTCCCTTAATAAATTTTTTTACATAAAATGTCATATTACCATTAAATCACTTTTCTAGATCATCTATACCATTCAATGTGTTCTTGAAAATATATAATGAAAAAAGAATACAGAACAATCCAAATATATTACATGATTTATATAACATAATTATTTAATTTTCATACACAAACACTTTAATCATTATACTTCATTATTAAACCACTAAATATTTTTCAATATCTAATTATATTATACCTCTTTCCTATAATAGTAAATATGGATCTTTTCTTTCATAAACCTCAAATTAATCATGTTTCATATGTTTTACCTAAACAATACTGTTAGAATAGCCCATACCTTTCATATGTCATTTTTGGTATCTTCATCATCAGCAGTATGACCATTACTCATACCACCTTACTGATTCTCTTCATGATTTTCCCCTTAAGATATTTATTTTCATAATACCCATACTTTTCATATTTAAAACATTCATCCATTGAAATTACCTTAGGGAGACCAATATTCCAACCTATTATGTTAACTGAAATTTTCATTTTTCATAGAAAATTACTTAATATATGGCCATATTATCCACACATAAAACATTTTCGTGTTCCTTTGAGATATTCCTTGGAGTCAGTATTCAAAAATTCTTGATATATATGAAATTTAATATGCATTCCTTCATGGTTTCCACCACCCAAACTCTCAATGAACTCTATCATTATCTTCATTAGTGAGTCCAAGAGTTGGTTAAGGTGAAATTTTTTAATAATATTTTATGAAAACTGATTATGCATAATCACAATATCCTTTACTCCAGTTATCATCACATTTAGTTTCCCATCAACACATTTTCTATCCCATTAAACATTAATCAAACTCTTTTAGGTTCCTTCCATTGATTAAAATCAAAAAGGATAGTGAATGTTACAATATCAATATAGAAAACCAAATAATCATAAAAATTTACTTTTAGGATGTATAATTTAGGACACATTCTTTTAAATATATGAAACATTGGGCTTAACCTAGGTTATTTATGGTCATTATTTACAACCTTCATGATGGTTTTAGAAAAATTTGTAAATTTACTCAATATATCCTCTAAGAGTGTCAAACTAGGTGTGTAGAAAGGCCCATTTCTATGAAACAAGTGATGATCAAGTCTAGTTTAATATTCCCTTTTTTTAGTTTTTACCCCTTAGAACATTAGTGCTAGATCCATATATACTTGTAGTTTCCATATAGGGATGTAATTTCATAGAAACCACTCTCTATGTCCTCTACCAAAATTCCAGGACATTTATCTATACTTTGACTCATCTATAAAATTATTTATATGTGTATCATTAATAATATTTTAATAAATATCCCTATTTATCTCACTAATGTTTTCTAATCCTAGTTTACAAAGGTTAACTAAACTTTTTCTATAATACCAATTATAGGGATACAGGATTTTCATACATGAATATCACAAGTTTTAAGAGGAATATTCAATATATTTCATAAACACATGCTTGAGGAATATAATAGTTTTATGTATTTAGAGAATAGAACAAAAATGTTCTTATTTAATGAAATATATTCATCTTGTATCACAAATATCTTTACACATAATACTTGACTTCGGCATACCCTACCCAAACCTTTCTTCGTAACCTAGGAAACGAAACATAAGAAAGGTTGAGCTTAGATACTCAATAATGGAAAACATAAGAGATATAAATATATGGTCATATGAAATCATAAAATAAGGGAGTTTGATCATGAAGATAACTTACGAAGTTCATACCCAACCATCCATAGATCATAAACCTGAGTTATGGCATAAAAAATTATCATTTTTAAAAACATGGCCCATAAGAGTGATACATTATCATAAATCAATCATGAACTGTAAGATCTGGAGTTAAAAATGTGTCACCATCATAAATATAGAAAACAAATTCCTATGTCAAGGTTAAATACCAACACTATCAATATAGTGGATTGGTAATTATAACATATTCACCATTGTGTATTAGGACACACATGTTTCCCTTAGAGGATCCGGATGCACTTGTTTCCCATAGTAGATTAGGACGCACCTTTCTCCCATATTGGATCAATCCCATCAATATGTTTCCCATTTTAATATCATGATATATAATGTTTTACCCAAATAATAGGAAGGACATATATTTACACCCATCACAATATAAAAAACATACATCTATGTGCCATAATTTCATAAAACTTCTATCATATCATCACATTATAACCCATGTAATAAAAATGGTTTCATAAAATCTTCATCAATTCAAGATAGCATAACCCATGAAAAATAAATTTTTTTCATAAAAATTTCACCAAATAGGCATTAACCATACCGAGAAATAATATTGATGGTACAATTAAATATTATCCCCATTAAATCATAAGTAACATCAAAGGATTTAATCTTAGATGTAAAATAATTTTGAAATATCACTTTGAACATTTCTTCAGGAAAATTTCCCGTTCACATTGAAAAATAATTTTTAGGACATAAAACATTTTCAGAAATAAATTATTTGAAAATAAGATTTAAATATATTTTAAAAAAATTCTTGAGTAAAATATCATTTCCACTTAGAAAAACACTTTTCAAAACATAAAAAAACTTCAAAATTATTTTCTTAGAAAATATGATTTGGTACTTATAAATAGTGAAATAAAAATAATTTAAAACATTTCTTAAGGAAAATATCCTTTCCATTTTGAAAAAAAAAATTTAAAACTATAAATTCATGAAACATTTCAAAAATCATTTTCCTTAAAAACAAACTTTGAAACTCATAAATGAATCCTTAAAATAAAGATTTGGTCATAACGGTATAAAATAGTGTCTATGTCATACACATTATAAAAATTTTCCTTAAAATAAATTGTAAAAATATCAAGAATGGGTAAAATTTTAGTTAATAAATCATTTTTATTATTTAGAATGATTTTAGAAAACATTTTTAGAAAACATTATTTTATAAAAAAAGGATTTTCAACTGAAGCGATAAATAAAGTCAGTTTTCTTTAAAAAACATTCTTTTGAACTATTGAGTATATAAAAAGAGTAAAATAAAGTGATACCTTGTATTGTAATTAAATAATCATAGGAGAAGAAATTTCATGAGTTTATTAAAATAATTATCATAATATTTCATCATTTTAATATAAAAAAAATAATCTTGATAAATAATGATATTTCACCATAAAACTCTTACCACTTTGGTATCATTTATAATGTAAACCATGTGGAAGATATATACTCAAATATATATGTAATTAAAATTAATTTTCAGTAGAATAATCATAAAATAAATTCATGGGAAGTATATAAACCACAAAAATGAAACAAGTTGTGAATATGTCATGTGTCTCAAAAAAATTAATATTTAGAAGTACATCCCTTACCTTAAGTCTCAAATTCACTTGTACACATTAAAAACTCATATATAATTAATATATATTTATTATAAATTTATTAAATAACCATAATTATATATATCATTCCATATATTATTTTTTTATGTCTTTCTATTACTCATTTATTAACAATTTCAAGTTAAAGTCATGTTTTGGGCAATAACAACTTTCTTAAGGTCTGTTTTGATTTTTTATTTTTGGTCCTCTTAATTTGGTTATGGTTACATAATATCAATAATGTTAAAAATTATATAAATATAATATATATTCAAAATATGTGTATTTATATTAATCCATAAAATTTATATATAGAAAATGAAATGCATCATTCATAGAGATGGTAGGACGTACGTGTGCATGAACTCTATTTACATTTTCTCAAATAACTTAACAAATAATGGTAAATAATATATTAAAATTAAATATGTATTATTATTTCATTTATATCATTATTATTCACTAAATATTTTCTTACTACCTTCCATGTAAAGAGAAAATTAAAACGAATCACATCACTACGTGAGGTGGTGGTTTGTCATACCCATGAGTGATGTTATCATGTCCCCCTGGAATGGAAAGTAAGAAGGTAGACTGGATATAATAATTCAATAATTAAACTAATTACATAAATATAATTTAAATATGTAAAATACATCATTATATATATCCTTGAAATGTAATTATGGAAAAAAATTACATCATCTCTTGAGGCAGTAGTCCATCGTACACACCATCGACGGTTTTGTTATCCATTTTATTGAAGTTGAGAAGGATAAAGATTATTAAATTAGTTTAATAAAATATCATTATATAATATATAATTTTTTATTATATTATATGTTTTAAGACATAATTTAAATTATACAAATAATAAATAGAAAGAATGAGCTTATTGAAGATAATTACTTTCTCTTAGAATCACCTCCTTTGGATATCTTATTAATGACCCCAGTATGGGTCTTTTGGGAGGAACAGAAGCTCTAGTAAAATTATAAGGATTTTATGGAGGAATTTTTCTGGTTTTTTATGAATTATATGTGTTTATATGTGTGAAAAAGGGAAGGGTGGTTGGGGGAAATGAACCCACTTGAAACTAGTTCAAAATTTCACAAAATAATCCAAAATAAAAAATTCATTTTCAAGAAAAAATCTTACATATGACTATATATTTGAAATTGGGAAGAATAATATTTAAATATTTACATAAAATAGAAATTTTAATCGTTTTATATTCATTTTAACCGTTATATTCTTAGATTGACCCTCAGTAAACCCATTTTTACCTTAATTGTTGTAATTAATTTTTTTCAGTTTTCACCTTTCATTACAGCCAAAACATAAGTTTACCTTATTAGATAATATAAATTTTGATTATTCTAGATATTTTATCCATTTTTCCAAATTTTATTCACATGATTGAAAATTAATCTAGAAGACGTGATGAGAAGGTAGTTTCCAAAAATGAAAATGTTAAAACGTTTCAAGAGATTTTATATCAATAATCAAGATAAAAATTATTATAATTAAATAAATTTTATTTATATAAATATAATTAAACAAATTTTACTTTTAAAAAAATATTTAATAAATTTTTCTGTTTTTAATTTTTTAAAATAAATGAAAATTCCTAAAAAATTAGTATTTTCATTATTCATTGAAATATTTATCTTTTCCAAAAATTGTAAAAACATCACTCCAAGATAATTTTTACATTATGAATGAAAAAATAAAGTTTAGTTTTTCCAATAAAGTTTATAGAAGTGGAATAAATTAATTTTAAAATAAGTGTACCAAAGGCGACAAAACTGGTTTTTAGAAAATATAGTTTTTAATTGTAAAATTGGAATTATTATTATCCCTTGTTAGAAAAGCACGTAATATGAATGTTATGCAATTTTATTGAATATATAATATATAAATTCATTATATTTATTCACAAAAATGTTATTTGGTTAATTTATTTATGTAAAACACATTTGTACAAAAAAAATAGTTTTATCAAAAAATTATTTCTTTAATTTTCAAATAGATTTTATTTTAATTTCTAATTAATTTGTCAAAAAATAAATCATTATATACACATGTATAAACTATATTTTTATAGTTTATTGATATTATTCATACCCACCATTCCAATGTTTAGGAAATAACAATTATATTAAATAGTAATATTTTAATAGTATGTTACATTTTTTTAACTCAGTGTTGCATTTAATGATAGATAAACTCATTGTCGCATATAACTCAAGATAAACTCAATGTTGTGTGTAATGTAAACTAAACTCGGTGTCACGCATAATGAAAAATATTTAAGAGATTAAATTTATTTTAAGGAAAATCACAAATTCTAATGGTGTTACATATATGATTAGAAAGATAGTATTTCAAAGATAATTTTAGAATGATGTTCAAACTAGTGGTAGAGGATGTCTAATAGAGGTAAGTAATTCAAAGGTTATGCTATGAAACAAGGTATATAGATTGTTTGGTGTTAGAAATATGGATGAATATAAGTTAACAAATACATAATGGACAGTGATATTAATTTATAAGGATCTTATTCTATGATTTTTCAGCAATGGATAGTGTGTAAGACTCGTCAAAATGGTATATAATAATAAATTCCACTTCTATGAAAAATTAGTAATCGTGGAAGAGGCACTTATGGGATATTGGATATAACCAAGTAAAACCTATAGTCACTTGAAAGTGTAGTAGTAACATGGAATTATTTCACCAGATAGACCCTACTATATGGTGGTGACCTGACCACTTGTACATGTGTGTGAAAGAAGTAAGAGGAAGAGTAAATGTAATTAATAGTCCAATTTAAAACTTTTACAATAGTGATTTCAATCCTATTAATTTTTCTAAATTAAAGGGTGTATAAGTGTTCTTCCATGGATGTATGACTTATTATATTAACCAAAAAAATCCTTATTTTCATTTCTTGTATTCTTTATTTTATTTTTATTTTTTCCATGTGTTTTTTATTGAAGTTTGTGAGGATTTTCATCTGTGTGCAGTGATTTGTGGTGTATTTCTCATTCCTAAGTTTTGGTACATCAAAATTGTGGGGTTTTTCTAGTATAACGAGTTTCTAGTGAAAGTTTATGTATTTAATGTTGTGGATTCATAAATTTTTATGATTATTATTCACAAATCCAAACAAGTTGTATCCAAGATTTTGGTTGAATAAGTCCCAAAAACACACTTGGTAGAATACACATGTGACATTCTTATCTTAACAATATTTGATTAAGTGGGAGTCATTATTTTTGAAGGTATAGTGTCGGAAGAAGGAAATGTATATATAGATAAATATTTTGGGATGGGCTTAAATTTCTAGAGTATTTATATGGAAGAATTTTTTACTTAGAAGAAAATTTAGGTTTTGTTTAAGGGGTTAAACCATAGATTATAGAAAATGAGAAATGGGAAAGGAGGGATAGAAAAAAAATTATATTTATCTAAATTTAATTATTATATAAATTTGGTTTCAATATCCAAGAGATGAAGTGTAAAATCCTAAAAATTAAGCATAAAATAATACTATTCTTTATAGATTAATTAACACATAATAACAGCCATTAAGAAAACATTGATATACTATAGAAAATATAATTATTTATATTTGATCGTTATAACTTGGTGGTTAAATTAGTGTTATGAATAGAAGTAAAAGGTTATAAAACATATATATAAATGTCTTAAATAATAAAAATTTATTTATTAATTCTTAAAAAATAAACACATATGTTTTATTGAAGTCATTTTATGGTTCGAAAATACTATTTCTTCAAAACTGATTTTTATTATTTTTTATAGAAAATATTATATTCAATTTCTATTACATTTAGAAGTTTTATTTTATAAAAAATATATTTTTATTTTTGAAATCAAAATATCTGAATTATTTTAGGGAGATTTTTTGTATTTTTATGAAAAGATTAATTTTTCAGTGAACATGAAAAAATACTAATTTTATAGGGAATAGAATTTTCTATTGAAGAATTTAGTAAGTCCCGTTTTTTTGAATTTATTTTAATTTTTCATTATTTACTTTTAGTTAACAATAATCCAATTCATGTGATTAGAATCCAAATTATGCCCAATTTTGGTACAAAACATTTTTATACTTAAAAATATATTTTTCTAGAAAAATGTTTTTCAACACATTTTTCTAGTTTATTTTATAGATAATTTATTCCCATTATAGGTATTTAATTTGATAAAATTTATTTTATATTTGGAATACTCGTGTATAAAGTTTTAAAATAAGACATATTTTTTTTGTCATATTAAATAGTAACCATGGTAAACTTTATCACCATAATAAAGGGTAAATTGGGTTAACAAGGATTATAACTAATGTGAAAAGTCCTTAATAATTATATTTAATCTTTTATATGAGTAGAGTTTAATAACCCCCTTAAAATATTTTAAAATATGTATTTTTTGAGAAATTTTTCATTGATGAAGACCAATATATTATTTTAAGTAAAAAATAATTCTCAAATGTCAATAAATTGATTTTAATTGTCATGTCCCCCTCCCTCAAAAGTTACCTATCCTAGGATAGTAATTATATAAGGAAAATAATGATGTATTAAGCTCTCCTCCAATATTCCATGGGTTGGCGATAATAATTTAGATTATATCATACACACAAATGGGATGCATTTCCCTACCAGATTTTAGAAGATGAGAGATAAGATAGAAACACCAAAAATCCCCTTAATCAAGATAAAAGTAAAAAAAGATCCAAAATACCTAATTATAATGTCATAAAACTAAACAACTAAAAATAGGGAACTACAAGTATGAAAAGATAATCCTCGGCAGTGACAACAAATATCAAAAAATCTACCAAATAACCCATGAGCTAGTAATGTCCAGGCCAATCACTAACCAGAACCTGCAAACCTGAAAAACATTTTTTATATATGTAGGGTGATAATAAACTTTATACTATGTTGTATCATGCCTAAATCATATCATGAAAAAGATAAATAAAGAAAACAAAATCCCAATAAATAGAAAGTGAAGCTAAATCAGCTCCTAAAAATTTCTACTTAGTTACTATCCTCACTATGAGTATATCTCATAAACAATTTCTTATAAGAGATCGTATAATGTATTATCAAAATAAGTTACCCCTAAACCACTCTTCCTATAATTTTTTGTGTCACCCAAATTTCACACATCCTGAAGACACCTAGGATAATGTATCTTTTCATGAATCTCTTTCATCACGTTATCTCATTACATACCATTAAACCTGTGAATCACATCATCCCATCTTCTCATTCCATGTCTCTATATATTAACGAATAAGTTTCTAGGAACCATCACTATATGTATGTCATATATTATACCAAAATCCAATACGCATCATACATGTCAAACCTATAATAATTCATATGATAATATATCTAGAGATACATGTGTGTGAAATAACCACAATTCATTACATTACTCAACACACGTATATGGTAATGGTAACCACCACGAAAATAGCACATAATACTACCAATAGAAGGCAATGGTGTCAGAGGGGTAGTCATCCATTTGTTCCTTGGAAACATGAATGTTGTAAAAAAACCCTCCTAGAGTCCATTGGGTGTTAGTATACCAACTAATATGGGTAGGGTAGAATATGAAATCACATAACATACAAGATTTAAAATAGCTCATAACCACACTATAGGTATTAACCCTATCATAAGCACAAATGAAGTTATCGTCTCTTTAACACTTGATTGTCACCGCTAAGAACTAGATATCCTATAAACACGTAGGAATTCATAAATAATTTCATTTAATTTTTTATTTCCTTGTAACATTTCACTTTATGTTAATTAATTTATTATCCATTAATTAATTTTATTATATTCACATTTCATTAAACAACAAGAAACGTACATGCCCTGTAGGGATAATCTAGTTGATTCCATGGTTCCACAATATTATCAGTATTTTAATTCTATTCAAGCACCAACCAAATATATTAATACATTTATTAAACATTATCATTACATAATTATAGGTAATCTTGGAAACATATTATTCAAAAATAAAATAGATACACAACCAAGCATTCCATCTCCCTTAAGTAGTGGGGAAAGTAATGCAAGAACAAGAAATCAGGCTATCCAATCATAAAATGTATTTATTAAAGAGAAAGAATCTAGATTAAAGAACAATAACAGGAATTCTTGGATTCAACTTTTTTCCTCAATATCAGCACCATCCTTGAAACTACAATATATATCACCATACATCCCACTTTCATAGGAATGAATTATTACAACAACCCCCCCCCCCCCCATATCAGATCTACCATCAACCATCTTAAGATAACATCACATCACAAAGCAAGTCTCACATCCAGATAAAAACACATAAGATAGAAAAAAAAAGATTTACCATGGAATCTAGTCCCAAAGAACAAGTCATTTAGTCTTTCCATGAAAATGAGCTCACTCATCTTCAAACATTTATATTTATAAAACAACTATTTTTATTACTATCATGGATTAACTGATTCATTTATCACATGTTTCAACTAATGGTAACCTAAGAAATTAACTATTATAATTAATTATTTAAACATTATTTCAAGTATAACTTATTGTTTTAATAAAATTTAATAAATAAAAATTCTACCAACATATGGAAGAAAAATTCCAATTAAACATGTTTCAAGGATTATTTTTCTTCCATCAAATTATAAGAACTAAAATTTAAAAAAACATGTCTCTTTAATTATTTATCCAACCTAAATTACTGGATTAATATTCTTTAATAATTTTCCTAAAATTATATTACAAACCCAATAATAACAAATAATATAACAAGTATAGATATCGACAACATGTTATCTAGAAAATCACGAGATGAACCATTATCATGGTGTAAAAATATGTGATCTCTAGAATCATAAACCATTTCTTTTCATTAATCTAATTTATACTTTATTATGGATAATTTAACCATCACCCAAATAGAAGAAGCATTATTAATTTATGATTGCAAATAAAATAATAGGAGAATCAATAATAGGGTGGTATACTACCTCTGTTATTATCAAAATGTGGCCATAAGCCTCCCTGGGTAAACCTATATCCATGGTTTACTCAAATAGTGTCTATATATAATCCTATAGCCATATTTTCTTAACTTTTTGGTCGTATAGAGATTTGAGAAAGTGGAAGGAACCACTAATTTTACAAGGGAAATTAGTGGGAAGGATTATAATCATGGTTTTGTTAAATCATTGTGGTAGAGATGGTTATAGCCAAAAAAATTTAAAACTATGGCAATAGGTGTACATATAATCACATATAGACATGATTTGAAAAAATGGTTGTGATAACTATAACAATAACCATAGTTATAGAAACATTTGATGATAAGTCCAAATATGTCCTTAGTTAAAGGAATCCATGTCAATAGTATAATGTGGAATTACCTATGGAAATGGGTTTGCAAAACTATGGCCATAAACTTGTATGTATTTGCTTACGATCATGGTTTTGGAAACTATGTAAATAGGAATTCCATTTAAATATATATTTTTTTAATATTAAAAATTATAATTATATATAATAATATATGAATATATATCTATATATGTGTATATATATACATATAACATATCATTGGATAGTTGTAAAGTGTTTAGTGTAATTTTGAAGAGAATGCATGGTTGAAGCCTAAAGGTTTCGTTTAATTTTTTTAAAGATTATCACCACAATTTAGTAAAATGTGACGATAATTGTATTGTATTTATCCTGTATACATGGTCCATGTAGACGATAATGATAAACAACCAATTTTCAAAGTTTAGTAAATAGTGGGAATAAGCTCTATTAGAATAGCTTATGGCTACAGTCCATGTGGAATGTGGTCATAGACATCTAATGCACATGGTTTAAAACTATGTTTATAGAATAGAGCCTATTTCACTATTGATGGGGTACAGAGTTTACATAAACTATGACCTTAAAGGATGGCCATGATTGTTTGGGCAATTTAAATTGTTTTAAACCATGGAAATAGGATAATTTTGTAGTTATGAAACTACATCCCTCTAAGAGCATTACAATATAATGGTGAAAATTTTATAAAACAAATCCTTAATAATGAATGATTTCCACTTCCATAGAATGGAAAGAAATAAAAGGATGAAAAAAGACCGATCGAAGAATAAATCATAACAGAAATAGGGAAAACTCACCTCATATCACCATAGATCAAACACAAAATGTTTAGGATCAATCCCTTTTGAAAGGGATTTAAAATTTCCTTGAGATAAATCCACTAGTATCCTATATTTGGTAAGGAGTCAATGGTTTTGGGAAAATTCAATGGTGAAAGAGGCGTTAATGGAATTCTTCTAGACAAACTTATAAGGTGAGAATGTGTCATTAATGTTACGAATGTACTGAGTTTAAAACTTGCCAAACAACACATCACCAAGATCTAGAAAACCTAGTATTAATTCATTTCATGAAACTAACATTTATATCATTAGTATTCAAATATACATTCAACAAATCTAACTCCTTGACCATTCATTTCTAGAATGGATGGTTTACATCGTGAATTACACCCCGCGAACCACCCTCACTAAAGTCATAACTTATATCTGGTCCATAAAACAAATCTCATATTTTGAATGCAGTTCACATCATGAACTTCTTCTAATTCCATATTATAGATCCCAAAAACCAATAAACCTTCTCTAGGCCTCCTCCAAGCAATACGACCTTTGAAAACATGCAAAGGCACAGGCTGGCGGGATATAGGACCTTACATTAATATCTATAATATATTTTCATAGGCATAAAAACAATTTATTAATGGTTATAAATGGTTATTCTAAAAAGGAATATTTTTTATGGTAATTTATTTTTATTTTTTAGTGATTAAATAATTAACTTACACACTTATGAAATAATGACATAGTGCTTGTTAAAATAGTATAAAAATAAATAATTTTTTTTAAAAACTATAAAAGAAATAATTTCGGGGGTATTTTATAGTTTTAAAATAATATTTTAGATACATATAATGTATTACTGATGTGTTAAAATTGTTTAATAAAATTAGATTACCTACCTAATGTTTGTAAAAGTTAAATTATGTAAACATTCTAGAAAATTATTTTAATGGTGTTTTATGTTAAATAATATTTTATTATATGATTTAAAATTAATTTAAAATATTATATTTGACCAAGTTAAAGGGATGTGGTATAGAATATAAACTATATCCACTTATGTTTTACTTTTCCTTTTATTGTTACATTCGTGACCCCCTGAAGAGTAAAAACATTTTCATTGTGGTAATTATTAAAATGGTTAACAAGAGGTTACAACTAAGAGATAAAGGTTAAAAAATCATCTAAAATAGTATAAATTTTATTATATGAAATTATTTAGACATATTTTAACACTATATTTTAAATATATCAATTTTTTGTCACATTAACATTAAAATTAATTTATATTAATTTAATATTTTATGTAATTTCAAGGGTCCCCCTCTCCTTTCTTTTATAAGGACATCACCCCTCCGCTCTTCCTCACACTTCACGAGACCCTTATATTAAAAAAATCTTAAAAACTATTATTAACTTCAATATAGACATTATAGAGGTTATTGTATTCTTAAAATATCATCCCTAGGTCCCTTAAGTAGAGATCCAAAAGCAGTTCTTCAAAAAAGAGGAAATCATTTCAATAGAGCGTTTACATTTTACTTATTCTTATACCTCCCAAAATTACATCATAACCAATAAAAATTTAATAAAATAACTATAAAAAATATTCATATTTTTCATTATATCAATTTAATAACCTTATTCATATCTTTTATCATTAAATAAGAAAACAACCCTCATTCGTGCGTGCATGCGGATTACCGCCTCATGTACCGATGTATTTCATTTCTCATCACTGCCATTCATGGTTATTTCTTATGATGTAATTACTATATATATATTATATGATTGAAATAAATATGATTATTTAAATATAATATATCACCAATATTCATAGAATTCCAATCCTTAAAAGTAAAATCATTTCATGTGCGTACGTATGGACTACCATCTCCACATAGTAAGGAACTTAATTTTTCAAAAACTGCCTCTCATGGTTGGTCTTGGGTATGCATTTAATGAATGTATTTTAATTTTATAACATGAAAATAATAATAATAAGATAATATTTTATTTTATTTCATTATATTCTATGTGATGAAAATTAAAAACATCCCTCATGTGCATGTGCATACTAACACCTTATGAGCTGATATATTTTGTCTTTAAGGTCCTATTTTCATATATGGATCTAAAATTATATTTAATGTATATAAATGATAATTATTTGAGGTTTATAATACTAGAAATTTCATAATAATGATACCTTTTTCCATGTCCAACCTACCAAATTTGTTTTGGGGATTATGAACCGAGCGTCCCCAAAACATATGACATGAAATTAATCGATTCAGTATATATATAAGATATGATATTAAATAAAATAAATGATATTATGATAAGGGAATAAACCTGAAAATGGGTTTTAAGAAATTATATAATTAATATAACTTCATTATATAGGAGTTAAAGAACATATGTTTTTGGTTGGGAGACTAGGTAATGGAATTTTATTTGAAACGTTATTTTAAATGTTTAAATGTTTTTCTTATACTTTTACTCGAAATACATGTTCCTAAACATGTGTAAAGTATTTCATTGATATTCTTAAATATATGTTAAAAGTAATTTAAAAATATATTTTACTTTCTTTATTATGGTTTTAAAAGAATAACTTTAAAAAATTTATAAATATGTTATTTTTTATAATTTTAAAAAATTGTAAAAGAATATTTTTAAACGTATATAGCATGAGTGGAATTTACCAATTTTGTGAATATTATTATTTAATAAGATTAATCCTTAATTTTTATTTTTATTCAAAATAATGTTCCATTTCTAGTTCATTTTGATATATTTTTTTAAATATTTTTTGAAGAAAAAAGTTTTTTATCATAATTTTTACATGAAGCCCAAAAGTGATTCTATATATGTGTTAAATGGGATATTTTATGATATTTTATGATGTATATAAGGACATGACCTTAAAGATTACATAATCTAGATGATTCAACTAAAATACACTTATTAAATTCTTAAATATCTCTTTGTTTTATAGTTTTAAAATGTTAGGACATAATTCATATATATCTACCCTAAATAATAAAAATTGGGTACTACTAAAATAGTATACATTTCATCCAAAATACAAAAAAAATAAAACATGAAAAACTTTTATGAAAAATTTTCACAACATTCTTCTTTGATTCTCCTTTTCTTTTACCCATCCTTAAACTCTATGAGTAACATTTTAAAACTTGGTATGAGCATAAAAACTCAGTAAGGGACATAAAATAATGGAATGTGTTAGTCCATGAATACTTATAAATATATGAAATCATTTTCACAAAGACATACTTCTCACTCATAAATTATCATATACTGAACTTGTGAAAACAATAGATTTCCATAGAATATATAAAACATAAATTAAACCAGATAGATAACTTGAGTAATTAATTATTTTAGATTATAACCCTCATAGATACCATATAATTTTTAACCCTCATGGATACCTTACAGTCTAACCCTCCGGACAACCCTATGGTGTAACCATCATAGTTACACTTGGAATAACCATTATAATCAGCTTCTAACATAAACATACCAAATACATTATAGGGAAACATAGGCCACACCCTTCATTATAAAAAATACCCAAGAACCAGAAAATAGACATTAAACATTAATACTTGTATCATAAAAACATAGATTTTGAATTTTGTAAAAATATAAAATTAAAAGAGGATTTTTTAATAAAGTCAAGTATCTCGGGTTCGTCTAACTTTAAAAATGTTTAAACCTATGATATAAAGGTTTAAATAGTGTTATTAATATATTTAAAAAATTATTCATATTTTTAATTACATATATTATCTTTATATAACATATTTCTACCCATTTATTTGTAATATTTTTTTATTTTCATTTTTTCTGGTGTATTTATTTAAAGCTTTTCATGGTTTGTTCATTATGGATTTTCTTGTTGAATGGAAAAAAACTCTAGAGGTGGAATGAAATTGGATTAATATGTTTCATTTATAGTAAATTATACCATATTTCATTTTTTCTGATATGAGGATAAATTATTAGATAAAACATTAATGAAAATGACTTAATTTATTTTGGTAGTTTTTATGACCATCAGGAACTTATATCATTTTATTCAATATCATTATCATATATTGGTTAAAAAACATTAAATAAATTATAATATGTATAAAAATATATTATTTAAGCATAATAATGGTTTTATTACTATCCTTTAAGGCATTAAAGTAAAATGAAAACACATCGTCCATGATGATAGTAAATCGACACATCATAAATAATTTTTTCATTTTTTAGAATAAAAGGGGAAGAGGATGGGATTGGTGATAGATATTCCATTAAAACAATAAAATTATTTTATTTGTAATATACTAGATTTATCATGTCACTTTTATTGGGGTAGGTGAGGATATAATAATAAAAGAAAAGAAATTGAAAATAAATTAAAAGAAAAAATGGTGATTTTACCTCTTGAATTCTCCTCCTTGAGAACATCCTTAAGGAACTTGTTTTTTGGAATTTTTGTGAGACCAACTGGTATTTTATGTGTATAAGAGTCTTGGGAATGGAATTGGTAATAAATTAAACAAGATAAAAGGCTTTGAAGTGTGATGAGAATAGGTGGTGAGGGTGGTATTTATAGTGGAGGAGAGGGGTGTTTTCTCATTATTATATTCATTAGTTTATTGTTTTGGATAAAGACAATGAATAGTTTGATAATTATCACAAATTATATTAAAATAATGAATGGTTGTTCAATATTATGGTGATTAATTCAGTAATGAATAATGTAATAGTTTATTTAACTTATAATGTATATATATCATAAATTGCAGTATTTGACTGTTCACTAAAATTTTATGTTTTTTAGAAAAATCCCAAAACTTCACCCTCACAATTTATAATTGTTTAAAATTAAAAATGGAACTCCATTTTATTAAAATAAATTTTTAAAAATGATAAATTTCAATTTCAATTAAAGGCATCATTTATTTGAAAAATACTGATTTTAAAATTATCACTAATTTTATGACACTTTTGAAATATAATCAATGTCTCATAAAATTAACTTATAATCATAAGATAACAAAATATTTAATATTTAATATATTTTATATAGAAAATTTTAATTTTAATTAATTATGAAATTATAAATAAATAATTATATTTCACCAAAATACCAACACTTATTTTTTTTTGAGCATTTATATATATATTCCAAGATATAAATATATCATATTTTCACTTACAAGATACATAAATTTTATGTATACTCTCGTAGATGAGGTTACTGGTCTAGTAGTATAGATTCATTAATTGTGATAAATACCACTTATTTCACTACACATTTATAATGAATTTAACTATTTAATTCCAAAAAAAATTATTTTACAAGTACCTTGGTTGTTATATTCCACCCACCTTCTAGAAATTGCATACACACAATTTTTATTTACTTATTAAACAAGTTAGGATTCATTTCCCACATAGAATTTTTATATTCCAATGTTTCTTCTTAAACCAAGTGTTTTCTCCACAAAACCTTAACCAGGTGAATTACCTTATTCTGTAATACTTTCTCTCTAAGATCAAAAATATAAATAGGCTTTCCTCTCAAGAAAGCTTCTCTTTTGACTGAACTACTTATGGGATCAAAACATGAGACAAATCTGGCACACACTGTTACAAATCGGTCCAGTGGGGCTCATGGTGTGACTCCCCAAGACCGCCTCCAATATGCCAAGGGATGATGACTAGCACCGAGTAAGCATATCACTAAAATGGGAGGCATTTCCTATGTACCTGTAAACATGAACACATATCAAAGACCAAAAGTTATTGAAATGTAAAAACAAATGAACAACCAATGCATGCATGCATCTATATCCCACAACCAGAGTACAACAGGAAGTAAAGAAAGTAAAAAGGGCCAAATACAAGCCCACGAAAAAGAATTATATAAAACAAGTCCAACCTGAAGGTAAACGTACTAGGATTGCTCTCTGAAATCCGCAGAAATATAGATCAGTCTGTTCGGCCTCACTAAGAACCATCTGGTCCTGGTCTACCTAGGACTCCATCAAAAGGTCAATCATCTTCACAAGACAAGACACATGCGAGCAAAGCCCGTGTAGGGGTGAGAATAACAATACTCAGTAGGACACCCTAAAACAACAAATAATATAACAATGGAAAATACATTCAGCTCTACATAGGTACATGTCTATAACATATATAATAAGAATATCCATATATAGTCAATAAATACATATAGTTTATGATTCTATCTTGAAGATTCCATGAAGCACACATCTAGGGGTACACACTTCTGAGTTCGATGGAACTGATGATGTCCATCCGAGAGGTACTGGTCCTTAGGTCTCTTCATGAGAAAGAATACGCTAAAAGATCTGAATATAATACGATAAAAAGATAGGGATCATTAGGGGTGATACCAACGAATTCGATCTAGATTAACCCTACTAAGTAAGGGATCGGCACCTGGGTAGTGTTGGTCACATAGATACCAAGAACTCTACCTAGAGAATGAACACTACTAAAAAAATGGGGTTATTGGAAGGGTTTTTTCATTTAGAAGGGCTTATAACCCCTTCTAAACACATTAGAGGTGGTTACCTATAACTACCACCAATATTCTCGCCTACTCTATTTAGGGGCGGTTTTTGGTAAGCACCGATAAAGTGATCCTGAATTTAGTGGTAGTTCGATTAGAGGGGGTTTAACCACCTCAAATAATTCCCTATATAACAAGATTAGGGGTGGTTTTAACTACCCCTAAATTAATGTTCCACTTAGAGGTAGTTATAAAACCCCCTAATCTATTCCAGTATTCAGATTTTTAGTGGTGGTTATGTTGTCGTCACCCTTAAACGGACACCTTTGACAACTTTATAGACCCCATGACACCCCCATGTGACACCCTAGATGCCCACTGATGAAAACCCATAGACACCCCCCCCCCCCCCCCACAAACCCTGGGACACCCCCCCCCCCCTCCCAGACCCCGCGACACCCCCCATGTGACACCCCGGACACCCTCCAACACCCACCCATGACAACCCACAAACACCCCATCACACCACATAGACCTAAGGACACCGCCAGACCCCCCCCCCCCCAAGCACACCCCCAAACTACCAGCACCCCCCATGGACTGTCCTAGGGATGAGACTAATCCGCCCTCGGCCCCAGCGTGCGTAGCGCGCCTGTTCACTGACAGGAAAGGGATTAAAAAATCCATTGGTGTTGGGATTCGAAGCCATGACCAGCCACATAAAACATTTCATTGGAACCAACCGAGTTGATCAACTTATTGTTTTTATATACAATATAATATATTTATTTAAATATAGGAAATATATAGAATATATATATATATATATATAAATTTAAAAAAAAAAGATAATATATTTTTATTTGTGTATAATATGTAATATATTTGTGTATAATATATATATATATATATATATATATATATATATTATTTTTGTATAAAAAATATAAATAAATAATTATATTTACATATATAGTTATATATTTATACATATATTTATAAATACAATTATTTGTGTGTGTGTGTCTTTATATATTTATATAATATTTATAAATATAATTAAATTATAATATATATATATAATTATTTTTAAATACTTATATATGTGTGTGTGTGTGTGTAACAATAATATTATTAATTATTAATTATTGTTGTTATTATTACAACTATTTTTTAAACTACAAATTATATGTTGGTTTTATAAATTCTATACATTTATATGTTTTATGATTTATATTATAAATATATTATATTAAATACATTTATATTTTATATTTATATATGTAATTATATAAATTTATATTATATCATGTACACACAGAAACACACATACACACACACACACACACACACACAAAATAGATTAACATTATCTACCTTTATGCCCTTATGATATAACTAATAAACAAACATCTCCTAGAAAAACTCATAAGACACATCCTCACAAAACTATGAAAGACCTACCAAATATCTTCACTATCATCTTTGACCTTTGAAAAAATCCTTCAATATCACCCTCCCATGAATCTTTGAGATATCCAAGAGAATTTATGTTTCCCATGACTATTTATAGTCACTCCTTCACTACAATGGAACCCTAGTCTCCAAAGATAAAATGAAGATACTGATTCAAAAAATTCCAGATAAGGTCTCAGGGTAGAAAAGGTTCTAAGTCCATCACTCCATTTAGAGTCTGGGTAGAGTTTAAAACATGAATTATATATTTTTTAAACAACTAGAAAATTAACCTAAAGGATCATCCTTGATGTCAATCCATCTTTTTCGTTTCCTAAGATTTCTGAGAGGAATCCTATAAATAACACAATACAAGAACTCAATAAATTCATATCTCACAATCTTTTAAATCAACACCTTTATCATTCATAGAAAAAAAACCAAACTAGATATACCACATAAAATAGAACATAGAAAATATGACTTGAAAAATCTCTTTCATTACAATAATCAACCCTTAAAAAAATCCATTTTTAATAAGTCACTCATTTGAAGAAAAACCACCACTTTTGATAAACAAACCAACCTTGGTAAAATAATCCACTCTATTTAAAATTATATGAAATGATTTCAAAATTTTAGTATCCTTTTAAAATAATTTCTAAATCAAATAGGTCCACTTATAAAAATTATATGAAAATTCGATGTTCACTTCAAAAAAATTTCTAAACACCATAAAAATAATCAATTTTATGAAACACACAATGAGAAATTAAGTAGCTCCTTTTTAAAAAACACACTAAAATTGGTTTTGAAATAAAATCTCTCTGAAATTCATCTTTTAACACACACACCAAACCAATTTCACTATAATTACATAATAAATAAAAATTAAAAAATTTTAATAAAAGACCCATTCAACCATATAAACATATTACAACACCATCCTTGATCCTTTTATCATCTCCCAACCACCAAAGTTGGCCTAAGAATTATGTGTACTAAATAAAAAAAACTAAATGTGATGAAAAAACATCTATTAACAAGGCCATGTGGTTGGATGAACCATGTTTAAATCATTCAATAGTTTTTACCAAAATTCCAAAATCAAGAGCTTGGTCACTCTATGGATTTTTCAGGACATGAAATCCAACCCTACATCCCTAATCTATCTCTATTTTAATCCAAAAATACTAGGACCAACACCCATGGAACCTCACATAATTGCAATGAGGATCAAAAAACATCATCATAAATATCAATCCATAAAAGAAGAATCCAAACGAGATCCAAATCATGAATACCCATAAAAACATAAGGATATTAGTGACAAAGAGATTGTGAGGCCCTCCCCACACTACCTATTGAGTTCGAAAAATTTTATTCTTATTTATACCAACTTTTCTAAATAAAACGTGAGAACTATATAACATATTACCTTCCTTGAACCAAGGATTTGATACCATTTTAATGAACAGTACTGAGCTTCCAGCAACCTGGAAACTGAACTAAACCATCACTAGACCTGAAGGGCATTCCCAATCCCTATAGGTTAGGAACTAGTTCCAGAGAATCACAAAAAACTACCTTGCGGAAAAATTTCCCTCAAAGAATAAAAGAAATTACATGAAATGAAATGACCAAAAAACCAGATTCATCAAAAAAATAAACGGATACAGATTACACAACAAACTACTATAAGATAAATACAAAATGAATAAAATAAAACATAATTTATTTTCTGATACAATAATAAAAAAATATAAAATAAAACCAAAACCATAACAAAAACCCAATCCCATTAAAACCCTAGTTTCTCACCATGTCCCAAGTCACCATCGGTGGACCATGAGTATAATTCAAATATGAAGATGAAACATTCATCCTATATACAACATGAAGCTACATACACAAATATGTGGGTGTGTATATAGGGTGTGAATGAACGCACCGGGTAGGGTATCATCATGGAGTCTATGAAATTATATTCGTTAAGTAGTTCATAATTTATAGTTTGAAATAAAATATAAAATATGGTTTTTAACTTAAATTGTGTGAGTAAAATAATATCATATTAATTTAATGATAATTTAAGAAACAATTCCAATATATTAAACTAATTTGGAAACCTAAATAGAACAAGAATCTTTTTTATCCTAAAAAATAAAAAAAAAATCTTCTTTCTAGAACATTTGAAAATATCATTCTAAAAATACATTTTAATACCTATTTAGATAAAACAAACCAAGCACGAAGGTTAAATCATGATACAAAGTTTTCATCACAAGTCAAGTGAAAATAAAAAAATAAAATGATAAAAGGTGCAGAAAGAAATATAGGAGAAGGGAAAACACCAAAAACCATTGAGAAGGAAATACCCCATAGTAAACCACCAATCAAGGTATAAATTTCACGGGCGACACTCTAGGATCTAAACAGAATGATATTGGACATGGTTCTTAGATTCACTAGGCTCGTATTTTTCTTTTAAAAATATGTCCTGTTGGACATATTCACTAGGGAGTGTTTGGTAAAAACCTATACCAACACCTAAGAGGGAACTACTCTCTTAAAGAACTTGCCATATTAAAGACACTATACTATCACAACACACATATAAAACTTCTATTAATTACTTTAGGTTACCATTACCTTAATATACTTGAGGTGATCAATAAACCAAGTAAAAAATGCATCAATGTATTATAATCAAAATCGATCACCACACCTCTAACTCACTCACAAGAAACAACCCCTTTATTTAACATCCAAACACCACATGATAGAACACCACCCATTAAGGGAAGCAAAACACCTGAATAATCAGTATAAAGAGGATCTCACACATGTTACAAGTGTTTCTTATAAAATTTCTAAATGATATTTCCTAATAAAATGTGTCTTGGAATGAAGATCCATATTTTACCTCACAAAATCCCTTTTTAAACAACCTTTAGAAAACCCATAAAACCAAACACACCCTATAAACATTTCAACCATCTAGTTTTAAAACATTTAATAACTTTTAAGGAGTGATAAATGAATTTTCACTAGGGTCTTAGAATAACTAATAATTTATTTAAGGAAACATTTTAAATAATATGAAGAACCTTTTAATTCCAAGATTAAATTCTATGGAAACAACCTAGAAACATGAAAAACATATCATATATAACTATTATTTCAGTAAAAAAATGTATCTATAAATCTCAATAACACCGTAAATTAAAAAATAAAGGGAAAAATAGAAACAGTCTCCTTAAATCAATCGTAATTTAGTTAAAATTCTTCTACCTCCATGGAGAATACCTAATGGAGTTAAAAATAACCATCTATAGGCCTTAAATGACCAAAAACCAAGGATTAGATTAAATAATACCTTACATTTTCTTTATAAAATGATTATTGATCTTATAGATATGGTAAATTATAGTAAATATTATAAGGTAGAGAAGTGATTAGGAGATAAAGAAGAGAGAGGGGTTTATCTTCAATAACTACTTAGAAATCCTGAAAAAGTAGATAGAAATCAAGATGGGGGAGGAATGAATCTCCCCAAGGGAACCATGATGATCAGTTGTATGATATGGAGGAATACGATGGGGTTGTATAATTAAAAACAATGGGATTAAAATATGATATTCAAAAAAAAATTATAACTAGGCAGACTGAACTGTTTAGCTGCACAATTTTCTAAACATTGTACCAACTATGTAGGAACCACTACCCAATACACCAAAACGTACATGGTTTTCCTAGATACCCAAAATGATTTGAAAACTCATGTTTAAAATATATTAATCCTCATTTTCATGTCTACAGACCATCTATATGGTTTCCACATGGGTACTTTAGACTATGTGGGCCAACTGTAAAATATCCAAAAAATTTCAAAAATTTCAAACTCGGTGAAAAAAAATAAAAAAACTAAAAATAAATCATAGTAAAATAAGTCATAGTAAAATAAAATAAAATAAAATAATTAATTATAGTAACACATGGATTTTATATAGCGTTCTATATTATATTAATAATAAACTAAGTGAAATATCCTAAATCATGAGGCTAAATTCTAGAATTTATAAGTATATTTTGATAGAACCAATCAATTGTACAACATAAATTGATTTTATGAGTCCTTCCCCATCAATTGGGTAGAATATTGTGAAACAAATGATTACTATAAAACTAGTGGATGTAACCTTCCACAAATTTTTTGGATGTTTATCATATATCGATGAGGATACCAAGGATCGAGACAAACTTGAATTTAAGCTACGAGAATGTTTCCTTGTTGGATATGTAGATGAAAAATACGGTTTATGGATTTGGGATTATGACAATCCAATGATTATTATAACCCAAAATATTCTATTAAAAGAGGGGGTTTGTGGAAAGATCATAATTTGGTGGAAAATGAAGTTGAGAACCAAGAATCAACTGAACAAACATAAGTTAACCAGAATGGAAGTTCCAAAAGGATTCATGATCTATAAAGTTTAGGAGAAAATAATTCTCAAAAGATTTTATTGAGCTAGAAAAATATATACCATAGATCTTAAGGACTATAGAGGATTAGGAAAATGTTCTAGATATTGAAGTTCTAGAAATTATAGTTCCAAAAAGAGAAGAATATAAGGCTGATTTTTGGAGTTCTATAGGATTCATATGGCTATTTATAGGTCTATAATATACATTAATTACTTCATTTAGATTGATTTATGAGAGCATAAGATCATAAAATAAGTTACCAGAAACAAAAATTCTTGAAAGTATGAGTTATATATGAAATATGAGATGGATTCATTAGATTAAAACAGAACATGGGAGATAATGTAACTACCATAGTGGAAGAAATTATTATAGAATAAATGGGTCTTTTGATTTAAATAAGAAGAGGATGGTAGGAATAGGTTCATTGTTAGGCTATTTGTGACAAGATTTTAGTATAAATTATAATTTTAATTCTCCAGAAAAAATTTTTTGGTAGTTAAATATACTAACATACCATTGGGGATGTGTTTTGTTGTTTTTCAAAGATTTTATCTGGAATATATGGATATAAGTAATAAATTATTTCCTAGTTACATGATAGAGGAAATATATATATGAAAAAACTATATGATTTTATAGACAAAACGAATGATGTATTGGTGTGAAAAAGAAAGATATGTATTTACATCCTAAATTAAAAGCTAATAAAATATGACTAAAATTCATAATCCTTCATGATTGAGGTAGGATTTCTCCATAGTAACTTGGAAGTTCTAGTAATTTGGGGTATTCAAGAGGTGAAATTTTATTTTTTTGGAAGATTTTAGATGAAGGATCTTAGTGAGGACAAGAAAATTTTGATAATATGGATTAAGAGAGATAAGAAAAATAAAATTTTGGTTTTGTTGTAAATGGATTTCATTGGGAAGGTCATTGAGAAATTTTCAATGACTATATGTATGCCAATGGTAACCCTATTGGTCAGAAACATCAAATTATCCATAGGGAAAGCATTGAAAATAAGATAAGTTTCTAATTATATAGTGAAAGTTCTATTTTTATCAATGGTAGGTAGCTTTATGAATTCCATATCATGTAAAAGGCCAAAATTTTCATTTATAGTGGGAGTTTTTAGTCATTTTATAGTGATTCTGGTGAAATAACACTAGGAAGATGTAAATTGTATTATCCAATATCTAAAAGGATTTGAAGATATAGCCTTGTGTTTCGGAATGGATTATACATTGTAGGGTTACATAGATACAAACTTTTTTGGGGATAAAAAACATAGAAGAGTTATGCAAGTGATTTTTTACTCTTTTTGGAATAACCATTAAGAGGATTTCTATATTATAGCTAATGGAATCATTATCCACAATGAAAGATGAAAATGTCATCATCGTGGAAATATGGAAAGAATTGTTATGGATGAAGTGTTGTTTTATGTAACTCAGAAGAAGTCTGGATAATCAATTTTTATGATATGATAGTGTGAGTGAAAATTATTTAATTAAGAATCCAGTTATTCACACATGGGTGAAACACATTTACTTGAAATATCATTTCATCTCAAATATTAAAGAATATGCTGTGTGAGATCTATAGAATATAGGTGGAAATTAGAATCTATATAACATGTTTACAAAGGTTTCAATCAGGCCTTCACTCAATGCTTCCATAGCACCTCAAAATCTTTAAGTGGTATGAAAGTGGTCACAATATAATTTATAATTTGTTTGATAAATTTTATATGTTGGTTTTCTATTTTTCATATTTTTAATTTTTTGAAAAATCCAATGATCAAGATTACGTGTTAAGAAAACTTCACACGATCAGAAATAGGATAAAACATAACACTAAAAATACCCATCAGGAGGTTCCAAGTTCGATGGTTTTGTAGAATAATTACTCAATGTGTAACGCTAAACCACACACTATGTAATGGGTTTTGAACAACACAAGGACCATTCCATGTAAATTAAAACACATCATATGGGTTAGTATGCAGCATCATTACACACAACATGTTGATTATAAGTGTTCCATGTAGATTAAAAGGGACTACAAGACATATAGTTGTCTTGGACACATCTTGTAACTCCACACTGATTACACACCACATAAATCATGGTAGTGTCATTACATATCTCATTTGAATAAAAACTGAAAATTTTGACAAGACATAAACTATACAGTGTATAGTTGGATGTACATATCATGTGACACATGTCACTCCACACTAAGTACATGCTAAGTGATATTTCAACTTTCAAGTGGGTTAACATGTGAAATTATTTAATATTTCATTAAATATTCCATTACATGATTTGTAAAGGTTTTCATATACATCTTGCACTTCACACACTTTATCAGAGGTAAATATTGTGTATATTTATGGCATGCCAAGGGGTTATACTCACTATAAAGACTATGTGGTTTAACTATATAAAACTACACATTTATTATATCATGATATATAACATAGGTATATATGTCATGTAAGTATACAATATACGATGTGGACCATACACTACATGTTCCACATGAAAAGTAGAGTGACATTACACATTGTATAAATGTTAATTTATAGAAATGGTATTTGATATGATGAAAACAATACACACTATGTGGTCTCTAAATTATATTTTGTGTACTTAAATTATATTAAAATTAAATTATAGTTATTTAAAATAATAAATGATGGGATTCTAAAAATGTCACAAAGAATGTAAGTTTGAAAGAATTTAAGATAAAGTATAAATTTATTATTTCAAGAAAATTTATCTTAAATGGAATGATTTGTAATGAATTCTCACAATAATAAATGTGTTTTTGATTGTATATTTTGAATAATAATGAACTTTTAACAACCTATGTATATATTAAATTTATTTATTTATTTTAATTTTTTTTTACATTGTTTTATTTGAAATTTTTTATTATATTAAATATAATTATCTATGAATTATCTCTTATTCATTTATTATTTATGGGTTTTTGTATCAATGAATTATTTTATGTAACACTAAACACCTTGTAACCCTCACCGGGTGTGAGTAAACATTCATTAAGGATGGAGTTCCCAGCTAGAGAAGATAGTTTAGGACATGAATTAAGTTAAATTCAACCCAAGATATATGCAAGAGAATGGTGAAATTATTCAAATCATGAAAAGTAAAGGCTCATACAGTTATTTTCCTTATGGTTATTGTCGGTTTATTAGCACCCGATAAAGCAACGAGTAGATAAAATCTCATGATCATTTAACTTATTTATTTTATTTTATCAATGTATGGTTATTTATTTATTTAATTGATACATGGTTTAATTAGATAATTAAACATGATAATATAAAGTAAACAAATTAACAGTCATGTTTATATAAATTGAAATAAAATATATAAGTTTATTTAAATAAGTTTAATTAATTAATTATATAAGTACCATATATGGTAATTAATAAAGGGTAAAATTTGATTTATATGGGTAATATTTATATATACATATATGCTTATGCTAAAATTATTTTATAATCCATGTTTAATTATTTACATAGGTTATACATAAAATTAATAAGCATATGAAGTATAAAATAAATGATATTTACATATAAGTTAATAAAAATACCTCAACTGAAATATTAAGTCATTAAATTTCTTCCATCTTTAGAGTTAACATACAATAATTGTTAAAGTGTTAGTCTAATCATAGTTGAGGATATTCAATTATTCAGTAGTTTTTTTTAAATTCCATATCATGATTTATTTAAAAGAAAAATATTACATGAGTCTAAAGGATGGGATAATATTACAATCATTATCATTAAGATGAAGATGATTAGTGGGAAGATCATCAAGATAGGTAATTTCTCGATTTACTCCTTTATTAGCAAGGCCATCTGCAACCGTATTTTATTTACGATTGATATGAGTGACAATGTAGTTGATATCGAGAAGTGATCAGGTGCAATCCATCCATCGGGTTGTGATAGGACACCCAAGGTGTGTAACACTGTTCCAAATTTCTTACACCATGGTAGTTGAATCTCTTTCGAACCATAGATTTTTCTAACCATGATTCCTTGTAAAAGAAATATCATGTATCATACCCATCATTTCATCCCCCAGAGAAGAGGCAATACCGCAGTTCCCAAGAAAGCATTTGAAGATCTGACCAAGGTGATTCCTAAAGATAGCACCACAACCTGCGGGGACCAAGATTTCTGTTTAAGTCACTATCCACATTGACTTTAATCCAACTAGAAAAGGGAGCACACCAAAACACTTCAAAGGTACAACGCGATTGACAAAAATTTCCTTCAATCTAAAGATGTCATAGAATTGTAAAGTCATCAACAGTGTTATTGTAGTAACCCTTTTGCATTAATGCAGCTTAGCATATGGAATTAAGAATCCGAATCTGACATGCATTATGATTCAATGAGGATTTTTTATATGTAATAGAATTTATATCATACCAGGTCACATGATGGTGCTTAGAAATAGAAGCAAGGAAGAGGTTTTTAATTTTCAGAGAATTTTCCATTTCCACACATCTCTTTAGTTGAGTATTGACAAAGTCAAGAATCAACCATCTGCTGTTGAAAATGTCAAATATATAGTTACAAAGAGCATATGCACTAGAAAAATAATGGAATAAGTTATTAGTGTCTTCTCTGTGTTGATTACAGTGCCTACATTTGGAGAAAAGTTAAATACAAAACTATTGAAGGAATCTATTTGTGGGAATTATTTTGTGAGAAAGGTGCCAAATAAGAGTGAATCTTGAAGGCTTTATCCAGGGTTTTTCAAAGAGTTTTATCCAACAAAAATCACTTTCAGAATTAGAGAAAAAATTATTATAAAAGTTTTTTTAATTAAGCATACCATTGTGATCAGGTTTCTAAATTAAAAATTCATCAGTGTTTGAGAAAGGATAGTTGTTAATGATGTTCATAACAGCTTTAGGAATATTATCTTTATGATAATTTATCATATCTCTAATTGAGTAGGTGGTTCTTTCAGGGGTTTGATCAGGATGAATCATAGATATAAGGGGGGTTCCATCCTAGTTATCTAACCAGAAATTAATGGAGGAATCCCTAGTAACCATCCATCTGGAATCATTCGTGATGGTGGAAAACGATTGCTTAATATATGGCCATATAAAGGATCTAAGGAAGTTCAATTTTCCTTCCTTAAGTTTTCCAAGAAATATATTTTTAATAAAAGAGGCAGAATCCTAATTATTATAACGAAGGTTCCAAGTGAGTCTATCTTGAAGGGACTCATAAAAGTACCTAAGATTTCTTAGGTCAATCTCACCCTTAAAAAAGGTATTGAATCAAATTAACCAAATTGGTATTAAGGGTAGTGTACATAGTCTCTTAATAAAATTTATTGGAAAGTGTTGAGAAAATTTAGTATTGGTTTTTAGTATTTGGGATTACACATAAAAAATTAAGGAGCTGTGAGTTAATTCAATTGAAAAGTAAAACCTATAGAAATACATATGAGTAATTTTAATTTCCATATTTTAGATTGTGATACAGGGAATATAAGTCCATTACACTAAAATGTTAGTGCGACTAAATATTATGAATCCAAACGACAGCACGGGAGTCGACTCGATCCAGAAAGATATTGATCGGATGGAGGAGTATTTGCTGTTGGCATGGAATGAGGATACGTTTACCTCGCATTGTGACAAACGGGTTTTCTTGGTAGACAAGCTGGGGGATATTGAGAGGGACCTCATACAGAGGGCGCACATCAAATATCTTAAGGAGGGTGACCTCAATAGTGGATTTTTTCATGCATGCCTAAAGGAGAGAGAATCCTTGAGGATTAATATTCGGCTGGATAACGGTGAATCTATGAATGATGTTGAGGTTGCTGGGGGTATGGCGCTGGACCATTTTGAAAGGTTACCGGCTGGATCGAGGGAGGCAAGATCTGGGAGTCAGGGTAGTAGCGAGGATGACGCTGATTTTATGGAGTGTATACCAAGACTGGTGGGGGCATCTGAAAATGAGAGTTTATCGATGATTCCGAAGGAGGAAGAGATCAATAAGACAGTGATGTAAATGCCAAGGGATAGCGCTCCTGGCCCGGACAGTTTCCCAGTAGGTTTTTATGTGCATGCATGGAATATTGTTGGTCGAGAAGTGGTGGCAGCGGTCCAAGACTTCTTCTGGGGGGAGCTTTTGGCAAGGGTGCGAGCGCTTCCAGAGTTGTGCTCATTCCTAAGACTAAAGACGCCACAAATATTGGTCAATTTAGGCCCATCTTATTATGAAATGTTTCTTATAAAACCCTTTCAAGCCTCATAGCTAGGAGGATGGGTGGTATTATTCCAAATCTGATTTCCAAGGAGCATCATGGGTTCATTAAGGGGCGATGCATTCAAGGCGCGGTGGGTATTGCGAGCGAGCTGGTTAATGATATAAACCGGAACTCGGTGGGATCCAATGTCATTTTGAAAGCAGATATGGACAAGGCCTATGATAAGATGGAATGGTCTTTCGTCCTGAGGGAGATGTGCAGGTTTTGATTCCAAGAATGGACTTGCGACCTCTATTTCTGGTGTTTTTCTTCCCCCAGGTTGTCCATCTCCTTCAGAGGAAAATTCTTTGGCTTATTTAATACGGTCCGAGGAGTGAGACAAGGAGACCCCCTATCTCCTAGTCTCTTCATTTTGGCATAGGAGGCTCTGTCTAGGATCCTCCAGAGGAGAGCGGAGGATGGAAGACTGAAGCCGTAGGTTGGGCAACGGGGTAGGGAAAGCATTTCACATCTCATGTTTGCAGATGATGTTTTAATTTTCACCAACGGGAGTCTACGGTCCCTGATCAACCTTATGGAGGTTTTTTCCAGGTACGGCAGAGCCAGCGGACAGTTCATCAACCCAACCAAGAGCCAGGTTTACATCTCTTCTAAATGCTCTTCTAGTAGATACACGAATATTCAATCCACCCTTTGCTTCCAGTAGAAAAACTTCCCCAAGAACTACCTCAGGGCTCCTTTATCTTATGGTCGGATCAAAAGAACTCTCTTTGAGGGGGTTACGGACCGGTTGCTGGGAAGAATCTATAACTGGAAAACTAGGTTTCTATCCTTATTTGGGAGAGTTACCCTGATAAATAATGTCCTATCTTCGATTCCAATGCATACTTTCTCTATCATCCATCCGCCAATGGAAACTGTGGATAAGATGGAAAAGGCCATCACGTCCTTCCTGTGGGATTCCAATCACACAGGCCGGTTCCATTGGGCTTCCTGGGCTAGACTGGCTAGACTAACTGAGGAAGGGGGAGTGGGGTTACGCGATCTCACGATCACCATGAAGGGCATGCAGGCACGTTTAGCATGGGATATTGTGGCAGGGAACTCTTTATGGGCCACTTTCTTCAAAGGGAGATACGGGGATCTGGAGATGAGTAATAATGAGCGTAGGGTTCGCCCTCTCGACTGGGCAGGAGCATGCTGGTTTTCCTTGTGGAGCTAAGTGGCTCGAAGAGGTGGATAATTGGCAGAGGGGATGTCAGTTTTTGAAAAGACAACTGGGTTGGGGAGTGCTTATTTTTTCCCAGATTCCCTACACCAGATATCACCTTTAGGGAGGCCTCTGGACATCTAGCACTCATATGTTCAGTCCTTAACCAAGAACAGAGGAAGGTGTTTGATAGTATCTGCCTTAATGAGTAAGTCGATCGTTGCTACTTTACGGGCTCAAGCTCGGGTCGGTTTTCCACTCAGAGCTATAGGGAGTGTAAGAACGTGGAGATCAGCCCTGGAAATGGATCAAAGAGAATCTGGTGTAAGGAGACCCCAACCAAAATGAATTTTCTGTTCTGGCGTGCCCGCAACAGAGCCCTCCTGATAGAGGAAAATTTCCAAATCAGGGGAATATCCCTGGTGTCCCGCTTCTTCTGCTTCAGAACTCTGAAGAATGAATCGACTACTCGTCTATTTTTCCAAAGTGACTGGGCGGCGGCTCTTTAGAATATGTTCACTCCTCGGATGTGCTCCAGCTTCGATCTTTTCTACTTCCAGGATCTCCTATCCTCGTTTTTTACCGGAAGTTATAGCAGCAACTCTGAAGGTAAGGTACGTGCATGTATTCTTGCTGCAATATGCTGGGTCATTTGGGAGTCTAGGAATAAGGAATGTTTGGGTTCCCGGAGCTCGATATCTATGCACCAGTTAAGAGTTAGGTTGCTGGTTTATGAGCTGGTCTCCCTGTTGAAAATCGATCAGTGCTTGGACTCGGCATGCAATATCCTGGGTATACCTTGTGGTACAGAATGGTTTGGAGGGCGGTGGGTTAGATGGAAACCTCCATTCAATGGGATTAAATTAAATGTGGATGGGTCCTGCATGCATGGAACGATGCGAGGCGGTGGGGTTTTACGTGATTCATGAGGCTCGGTTCTCCTGGCCTTTAGTGCCACCTTTGGGATAGGCAATTCATTGGGGGTGGAGTCTCGGGCCCTTATTATGGGGATACAGGTATGAAAGAGAAGTGGTTTCCATGTTTCGGAGGTGGAGATGGATTCAGAAGTTTTGGTTACTCATGTACGGGGTGGGATAGATGCGCCTTGGGAGCTGGCTTATATCATCAGGAGGTGTAGCATGGAAACCAACCAAGGACGGATCATACAACATATATGGAGGGAGGGAAATTTTGTTGCGGATGCGTTATAAAAGATTGTAAGTCCTGAGGAAGAGCCCATTATTTATAGAAGAACGGGTACTATGCCTCTTAAGTCCAGGTCTTTTGTGATGAGGTATGATTTAGGGATGCACTACTTTCGACCCCCTTGAATGATGGGGTTGTTTGTGTCCTTGTAAGTGTCTCTGTACATGGCTTTTTTACACTTATAATAAAAAATCAATATTACTACTACTATTAATCAAGATAATGTAATAAAATCAACTATTCTTTTTTTATAAATAATGACATGTAACTTGACCATATCATTTTCATTATAATATATCTTGGAGAAATAGAATCTCTTAACCGGTGTTAACGTACTTGAGTGGTAAAAGAAATTACATATATTAATATACCTATAAATGAATTTTTAGGTTTTGCAGTCCCCTACACTTGATCAGTTACCTCAAGGAGAAAGTGAGGGTGAGGAGGAAGCTTACACTAGGTGTAGGAATAATCATTCAAATGTTTATTATTTCATATTATCAGTTATGTATAAAGATATGAAGATACAATATAAAGGCATAGATCTATACACCATGTTAAATCATCTCCAAGAATGTGAAATAGAGAAGATATAAAAAAATATAAATGATATTGTCACTACGTTGTACAAGTGGAAACTTGAATATAGATACCCGATTATGATCACATACTCAATATGATAAAGTATATCGGTCAATTTGAAAATTTGTGATTCCAAATAGATAAGAACCTATCCATTAATCTCATGTTATCATCCTTACCATATGTGACTCATACAGTTGTATCCAAATATAGGAACTAAGGAATATTAGAAAGATTGTAAGAATTGAGGTGAAACATCAAGTTGTTGATGGGACATGACATATACATCAGTTAAATAATATTAGAACTTCAAAATTTCCAAGTGGATTGATTGTTGTAAAACTATTTTTCTGTATTGAGTATTACCAAAACATTTATCTTAGGGTCTAGTTCTAGATTGAATTAAACCTTATTTCATGTATGAAATGAATATTTTTATGGTATAAAATACTAAATTAATAGTTTAATTATACTTGAATCATAGATATCCATTATAAATATTAAATGGATAATATAAAAAATAATACACAAGCAATACCCAGTTGTATAAAAATAATAATTTATCAAGTAAAACTAAAAGTTATTGTCAATAATATATCCAAAAGAATATTTACAGTCTTTAGAGATAAAAATATTAGGTATTTAACATTTTTAATTTGAAATATTTTAGACAAATAAACTTTTAGAAATTAATGGTAATGATGAAAAAATCTAATAGAATTGGTTTAATAATATATCTGTTCATAAAAAATTTATAAGTATAAGCTAGATATAAATTCATATAATTCATAATATTCATTTAAAGAAATTTTTAAAAAGCAAAAGTGGTGTGAAGAATGTGTTTAGTAAAATATATAAGATTATTTTGTCCAATTAGTCATAGAATATCTTAACCAATAATTCATCAATCATTAAAATTTAGAGTGAAGTTATTATTAAACTCACATTTCTGTAAAAACACCAGATTGATTATGTTTGTAAATAGAGGAACAATAATGAGATGTATAACTATTGAAAATCATCTATTACCAATTTTAGGGAGTGCTTTTAAAATATATTCATTAACACCAAACCTTATGTTGACCATAATAAAGAATGGATATCATATAATTTATAATATGAATTCAGTATTTTATGTTACATATTCATGTGTTTTTATGTGAACCATTTGTTAATGGCTGATTTTAGATATAAACATTCATCAATAAAAACATAAATTTTAGAAAAGTTGATTTTTCTTATGTTACTAGGGATAAAATTATCCGCAAAAATCAAAAAAAAATATTAGTAAAGTGAATTACTATATTTCAAAAATATGAAACTGCATTTATTTTTGAGAAAGTGAGAGAAAGCTAGACTAATGACTTTTAGGATCCAAATGTACATGAGTTTTCATAGAATCATAAAAATCATTAGACTTAGTAGGAGGAATTTTTCTAGAGATACATACTACATAAGATAGATAAAAAAAGATTTATTTGGTTTTATAATCATTGAATTGGGTGAGATAATTCATTATTACTTATCCTATAAGGAATGAGTAAATGTAACACAAGATAAATTTGAATATTGGATATAAAATTAGAAATGGATTTCATTTACCAAAACCAATCACTATATTTTGGTGATTTCTTGAGTTGATATAAATCTTGTTGATGGGTATTCAAGTAGAAAATTGACATTGATGTTTATGTTATCACTAACAAGGAATGATTAGTTGCTAAAGGTTTTGATAAATGTCAAATAATTTACTATTATGAAACCTTTTCACTAATAAATATAATAAAATCTGTTGGAATTTTGCTTTCCATATAAGCCTTTCATGATTGTGAATTTTTTTAAATTTCTATCAAGAAAAACTATCATTAATGGAAACATTGTGGAAGATTTCTATATGACACAAATATAATGTTTTGTGACACAAAATGATTATAATTAGGTAAGAAAGTTTCATAGATCCATTCTTGGGTTGAAGAAAGCATAACGATTAGGGAATATTCATTTTGATGAAGCTATAAAAGTGTTTAGATTTATTAAGAATAAATATGATCCATGTGTCTACAAGATATTTGTGGGAGAACCATATATTTATAATCCAAATATATTGATAAAATATGTATAAATAGATATTAGACTTATAGTTATTTAAGACTAAGTTGAAAATTATTTCTCTAAGAATGACTTAAAGTAGAAATTAAAGTTCTAGGAAACATGATCTACTAAGATAGATCTTTGGGGATGCTTATATCAAGTCACAAAACATACATTGATAAATTATTGAAAATAAAAGATAGAAAAATTTAAGAGTGCATTTTTTCTATGTAACTTGGCATAAATTATCTCCAAGATGAAGGGTTAAGCCACATGAGTATATTGTTATCATGAGTATAACTACATAGGCTTATGTGATTGATTCTATCATATATTTGATGATATATACTAATTTTTTATATTTATTTTCCATAAATTATGAAAGATAAAATATCAAATAGAACTAGGGGAACTACATAAGATTATAGTCAAAACTATCAAACAATACATGAGAAAGTAAAAGATATATGTTTTTGGTACTTGAACAAGTGGGGATTTCAGTTTTCAAGGGGATTCCAAACTGTACTTCCTTCAAATCAATTTGATAATATATCTCAATTAAGAAAATTAAATATGAAATATAATATAATTGTATTCATTGATGTCCAAATTTATGAATATGAAGAATGATTTCTCTTTTGATTCAGCTAAATAAGAAGCATAAAATACATAAATTTTTTAGATCATGTAATTGTACTGAGATAGTAAATTATTATAACAATATATATAATGATAATCACATAACTATGGTATTAGACAATATTTAATGTTTAAAAAGTAAAAAAATGTAAATACTTGGGGATATCACATATTAAGAGTTTCAATTAGAGAAATGAATTTGTAGTAAATAAACTATCCATAGAGAAAAACATTATCCCAGTGAATATAGTCATATCAAAATAGAATCATAAATATCATATTAGAGATAAAGAGTTGAGAAACATTAGTAGTTATCTATATTTTTTGTGGGATTCTGTTAGAGTTTTTTCTATAGAACCAACTGATTTTTTTACATTTAATTACTGAAATATATTCATATACATTTATCACATAGTGATTGTTCATCTATGTAATATTTATGTTATAGTATCAATGCAATATCCATCGCATTAATCGTTTGTTAAAGTTCCCTGCTATAATAAGAACCTATTGATGTTATGATGATATTATTAAAACATGTTCTTTAGTTTGGATAATATATTTATGATAGGGAATGAATAATGTTGGACTATCAGGTGTTGGAGGACAATAAAAAATTGATACTTCTTCTCCTGAAATTCACACTTGGTGATCTCTAAGGGAAGGTGGTCCTGGGGATGGGCCCACCAATAGGAATGTTGAATGGTTTATGTTTGGGTGGATATTAATATATGAGAATGTGTGTATTGTTCCATAAACTTATATAGAACCACAACTGGAATAATATAAGATGAATGGGGGTGAATCATTTATCAAAATTGTTTTTCAGTTAATTTTTCCTAAAATAGCCCTCAACATCTAGTTGAGTATTTTGTTAATTGTTGTTTTCACACTCAAATGAACCCCAACACAAGAGAACATGATATATTTAAAAGGTTCACATATAAATGTGGGGAGGATATTATTTAGTGTGATATTTATTCCTCTTGGATCATACTACCCACTAGAATCATCATGTGAGTACAAGAAAGATGGTATAACCCTGAAACTATAATTTTTATGTCTCTCGACTATGCTCAATTTTATCCCACACACAATTTCACCCTCAACATTAAAATATTCAATGGTTTGGGTAATAACTTATACAAATTCCCCTTGTATATTTTTTTCATGTTTTCAAATGTGCTGAGTCTTTTTCTTCCTCTTCTATTGCACAACAAGACACTTATTCTTCCTGCATACACATCACTACATAGAACAATATCCCTCTATCTCTTTATATTCTTGTGAACTTCATGACCAACTCACCCAAATAGTTTATTCACTAATTTCTCAAAAAATATTATTCCTCCTATGATGAATATTTATTCAAAAAATAAATCATATGTGTAATAGTCATACTTTAATTCCCTCTCAATTATTCTTTCAACTGTAAAAATATAGTTATGACATTTTGAATTTAAATTATCCTAAACTTTCATATCTTTGAATTAAAAGACTCATTTATTCACTTTTCTTATCCAATTTGGTAACTATAGGAAATATATATATGTAGTAACTACCACATTATCTTGGAATTATTCCTCATTAAAACATCAAATAAGAAATTCCTTATTTCTATTATATTCCATAAACTAAAAATACTGCATATATATGAAATATTATGCATCATTTTCATGTCCTTAATCTACTCCGTAGGATAATTTTTATGTAATAAAGATGAATATCAATATATGCATGAATGTATGATCTATGTTTATGGAATATCCATTTTTTGGATAAGGATAATACCTCAATATATTCTTCTTCTTTACACTCACCAAGATCCTAAAACAATTGTGCATTGTAATATATATTTTTCATTTAAGGACTACATACCTAGTAACATCTCAATATTAAGGCACACTAAATTTGTAATTTTTTAGTCACTCAAATAAGGCCCAAACATCACCTCATTGTAAAACCATTTAGGTGTTCAAATATGGAAACCTTTTATTTTTTCACCCAAAATTTCACCAAAAATTATCTAAGTATTGGGCATACCATTTAAAACAACTGTCACGGGATAAACTATATGATGAGACAAATTACTATGAGGATTGACCATGGTATACAAACTTTCATATGATTTTATAGTCAATCTATCGACCATAGATAAATTGACCTCAATATAAATATTATAGATAGTCTCAATTAAGTGTAGTATGGATAGATCATACAAAAAAATTCAATTGACCATATAACTAACTTGGTACCAACCACGTGACTAATTATGGATCGACTACATGAACAACTATACATTAACTCCATCACCAAATCTAGATTAACCGCAAGACTAAATGTGGATAGAATGAATAGCCAAATCTAGATCGACCACATAAAAAATTAATTTATCTTACAACACAATAAGACATCAAAAGTTAGTTCAATTAGTGGATCGACAACACAAACAAAATCCAAATCGAAAATACATGTATCTGTATTAAAATGTCAGAAATTTTTATCTTCAGACTAGATCATCTTTAGTAAATCTTCATCCTTCCTCAAAACTCTCAAAACCACTTCACACCTATTGAATACAGTGTCACTACCTTCAACTACACTTGTCCTTGATTCCATTTAAGAATATCTCATCAGTCATCACAAATTTATAGTATTTATTAGTTTTCAAAAAACGAAAAAAACCAAAGAATAACCACTCCTTATTCTATTAACATTATCTTCAAACTTGGCCTCAATAAACTCCAACTTAAGATTTTTTTCGGAAACCATGCCATATAAATCTCTATTAAATTCAAAGTACTTATCAATGGATCACAGTTCAATTATTCTAATCACAATTTAGTTATCTCTATTAAGGAAATTATAAAATTTAATAATTATACTATTTTTTCTATAAAAATAATGGTTTATATTAAAATTTTAAAACCAAAAAGACTTTATAGAATCAACCAATCTTGAAACCTGTAAGTAAAATAGATTCTCATAAGTGCATCATCCAATTGTTAGAATAGTCACATCCAAAATGTTGAAATCACATATTATCCCTTTTTAAAACTCCCCTAAATATATAATCCCCTAAATCAGTAAAACACAGACAAATCAATCAATATATTTATGTTTTCATATTTACCTATTTAAAAAAAATATCTGAAGAAAAGATGAGAGAGGTAAAAAATACCCATTCCTTTGTCTTGCATTTATTGAGTTTGAACACTTGACTTCAACCTTAGATTCTAGAAAGCTTCCTTTAACAATTTATTGATGAATACATATGTAATCTAATACTTTATTGGAATATATTCTAAATTCAAGTCATTTCTCTCCATGATATCCATGATAAAGTTATATTTAATATCAATATGCTTTATCTTGTAGTGATGAACATGATTATTTTAAAAATTGATATCACTTTCATTGTCACATATAAGAAGAAGTGGAAGCTTCACGTCAACTTTCAAATCTTACAACCACGTCTTCATCCACATTCACTGAGTTATAGCATGAGTTTCAGCCAAATATTCCACTTTAGTAGTACATAAAGTCATAGAACTCTACTTATTGGTTTTACAACAAACACATCTATCTCCTAAGAAGAAAACTCCATTAGATGTGGATATTATATCATAAACATAGCCTACTTAATTTGCATCTGCATAAACCAGGAGATCTAAATTTCCTTTTCTTTCATATTTTCACTAAAAAATATTCCTTTTATAAACCTATGAATCTTTTTTCATACTAAAAAATGTTATTCTTTATGTGAAATTTAATATTTATCACAAATACTGACAAAATATATCAAATCTAGGTTAAAAACATGTGATATAACTAACTTCTAATTAACATTATGGACTCACTTGGGTCACCATCTCTTACTAGTTTATCTTTTCATAGTTTAGTTCCATAAAAATTATATTTTTTGAATTTTACATTCCAAATATTTTCAATAGTTCCTTATCATACTTTTCTTGAGAAAGAAAAATGTGGTCTTTATCTTGAGAGATTTATATGCTAAGAAAGTACATCATTTCTCCTTACATTAAGATTTAAAATAATGTCCTCATCCCCTAAGAGAAAATTTCACATATTTCTTCTTCATTTCTAGAAAATATTTTATCATCTACATAAATTATAACAAGAAGAGATACCACTTCGTCATCTTTGATGAAGAAATTTCTATCCACTGATACTTTTTTCTAAAATTCAACCTCTTCAAGTAGGAATGGATCTTAGAATACCAAAACTATTAGAGGTTATTTCATCCCATATAAACCTTTATTTAACTTAAAAACATATCTATCGTCTACTCTAAGAAAGACCCACACGATTTCTCTATGTATAACTCCTCTTCTAACTTGCCATTAAAGAAAGGAAGACTTGACATCCATTTGAAAAATATTTTATTTCATTTTTGAAGTAATGGAAAGAAATATTATAATAGTTCCAAGGCTTGTAACTAGTGAAAATGTTTCATCAAAATCCACTATATCAACCTATCAATACCCATTTCACATCAATCATGATTTTTTTCTAAAAACATCACCTTTTTTATTAAACTTGTTTCAAAAATCCACTTTGATCCTTTCAGATTCTTCTCTTAATGTTTGATAACCAAATCCCAAGTCTCATGTTTTTTATTTTATTAAATTATTCATTAATATAATCAACCCACTCCTAATATTTTAAATTTAATAAATCTCTTTAGGTTCAACTCAGGATAATAATAAAGTATGATATGTTTTCCTCTAAGTTTTATAGGTTTTTACCTACTAATTTTGATCTCCAATGATGTTTTAAAACATTAATTGTATTTATAATCTTTGATGATATAAATTTAATTGTTCCTCATCACTTGAGATGGATTAATATTATTCTCAAACCTATACAATTTTAATAATTTCAACTCCATATGAAATTTATTTAGGCTGGTCAATAGAAACATCATCAATAAAACTTATAAAAATTGACGCTTCATGTGTAACATCCTTATTTGAATGTTATATAATATTTACATTATTTTTATCAATAATTGTTCTATTTTATTTTTAAAAAAAATGATAACACGTTCCATTTGGATATAGAAAAGTAAAATTCCAAAAACTTATATTGGATCAAACTTACCCAAATTTTCACTTATTTACTGTGAAAATACATGGGATTATAAAAACTCAAAGATAATTTATACTTGGAGATTTTTTATAACACATATCATAAGGATACATATATGAATTTTTCCTATATAAACAAAGATTTTGAATATGAACTGCTACACTAGTATCTTTTCCCTAAAAAATATAGAGGATTATCTTTCTCAACCAACATTATCCAAGATATCCCCACCAAACACATATTATTTTATTCAGCCACAACATTTTGTGTGGTTTGTATAGTGTTCTAAGTTCATATTGAATTCTATGGTTCTCTAAAAAATATTTAAATTTTCCATTTTTTAACTTTGTTCCATTATCTTCCTAGATCTTCTTAAAAGAGAAATTGTGCTCTTTTTCTACACCTCATTGAAACTTTTTAAACATTTTTAATTCCTTAGACTTGTGTTTGAGTGAATTCATCAATAAAATAAATAAAATACTTATCTATACTGGTTTATTTCTTATTCTAGAGGCATGATACATCTAACTGAATAAGCCCCAAAGGTTGAGTAGAATGAATCCCCACTTTCTTATGGGAATAGTTAACAATCTTATACTTTCTACATGTTGATAACATCCAATATCAACCTCTTTCTAAAAAATGAACATAATGAAAATTTTATCCTAATTTAATCTTGTTAATATCATTTTGTCCAATATATCCAAGCCTTTGATTATATAATTAATTCTTCAATTTTATTCTTATGTAGCATGAATTTCTTTCAACACCTAATTGAAATAAATTCTTTTTTATATTCTATCATCTTGTCACTATTCTTTCATATTAAATGTTCAAAACCAAAAACCCATATTTATTGAAAATAGATTCATTTCCTTTATCACAAAAATATATGTTATACTCAACATATTGTATGCTAATCCATCTATATAAAGAGTGTTTTAGTACTTCATATTTTCTTTCCTAACAACTATTTCTCAAAATAATTTAACTTTTAGTGACCTATAATTTCCAAAATAAACCAATCCTATATTTTTATTCTCACCATATTTTTTTTCTTTTAAATATCATATCATGTGAGATGAGCATCCACTATCTACAATCCATGGACTTTCTCCTTTCTATGTGTTAGGATCCACTTACACAACTAATTCTTTCTATTTCCCTTTTATCTTAAAATTTTTAGGATCATGAGTGTTAAAAATCATATTTTTTGGGGATGTTAAAAATATGATACGTTAATTTTGATGGTGACTAGTCTGGTCACACATTTGATACAATTATTCAATAATATCAAACTTTTTTTGTATCTTATGTCCAGAACACATAGCATGTTTCAGAAATTTATTATTTTGGAAGGAAAGATTCCCCTTAAAACCTTATTTACCAAACCTTCTAGGAATACTATAATGTTTATAATTGAACCAAGAGATTTATTATATATACAAAAATATTCTATAGCACCTACAGTATCCATAAAAAATATTTTCATATAAAAAATCACGATTTCCAAATTTGTATGCTTTACTTACAACCTACTTCGAATCTGAAATTATGAATCCTTTTTGTAAAGAAAATTATTTTGACCATATAACATATTCTTATTCTTATTATACTTTTTATAATCCTTTCAGAGTCACTAATTATAGTAATTTTTTAATCAAAGTTTTTATTTTCAGGAAATACTATATTTTTGAGACTCATTAGTTTTTTCCATGAACTCTGTCTATTTGAATTACTTCTTCTTGTCTGAGAATTTATCATTATTTTCAATATTAAAATAATCCTAAGAAGATTTTTTATTATATTCTCACACTTCATTCTTCTGTGAATTTTCAAATGCTACTTAAATAGAGTTTCAAAAAATGAGTACGGATAGATTTAGTTCTTCTTCAACTTTGACTAGTTTCAGTTGAGAAATATTTAGATCCTTCTCCAATTATTTATCTTTTTCTTCCACCTTGACATTCAAGGCCTTCTTATCACTAAGAATTTTTCTCAAATCCTTATTCTCTTTTAATAGATTATATTTTTCTTTTTCATGAAAAGATTTTATATTATTGTTATTTTGATCAACCATTTTTAACTTCCTATTTTCTTTTTAAAAGTTTGAAATTTTTGAGATATGTTCTCTCAATTGTATCTTTAGAATGAACTCCATTCCAGACTCTTCATATTAACTCTTAGAATTGATACTTTCATCGCTAGTGAAATCATAATCATTTGTTTTTTTCAATGTGAATATTTTCACTAATATCATCATTCGTATAAACCAATTCTTTTACAACACCACTTTTATCTTATTCATGTTTAAATAAAGAATTTATATTTTTTAAATTCTATGAAATTGTTACCTTTTCTATTGAAAATAATTTTGACTTGGTATCATTATTCTTTAAAAATATTCCAAGACTCATGCCTTCGTCATCATTGACTTAATCAATATTAAGTTTAGTATTACTAACTGAAAATCTTTCAACAACTCCACAAATTAAGAATTTAGGTGGAAAATTCCCTTAAAAACTTCCTCTATCGTCTTATAATATTTCTAGAGATGAGAGACATTATTTTTTTCAAACTTCAAATCCATATACGAATCATATTTTTGAAAACCATATTCACCATTTTCAAAAACAAACATCTTTTTTATTATATTTTGAGACTTTAAAATATGTTTATATTTCATCCTTTTCCATTTTATTAACATAATCTTATTTACTCATTTAATAAGAAATTAGAATACTATGCAAATCATAAATTTCAATATCCCTTGGATCCTTTTCTTTCATAGTAAATACTTTAGTATCAAAATTATCTTATAAGATACAAAAAGTATTTTCTACAATATCATAATCTTTAAAATTCTCACAATATCTATTGATAGTACTCAGAAATTCATTAACCTGTATGAATGAACTATCAATAGTTCTCTCATTATTCCTCTGGATATCTTTATACTTGAGTCTCTAGAACTGAAACTTATCCATATTTTCTTTATTATTTACTTTATAGATATTCTAATTTTTATCCTTGATATATTTTTCTATTTTGATACATTTAACATTTAGAAATTCACCCTCTCGAAGAGAAGATAAAACACAACAATTTGCATGACCATCATTTTCCAAATTCCCCTTATCCGTTGTTTTCATGGAATCACCTTCAGTATGGGGAACAAATCCATCAATTTCAAATTCTAATATATAATAACTAATAGAAAATATATAATGAAACACCATGTCTTTTTAAATATTAAATATCTTCCCATAAAGTAAGTGGATACCCATTCTAATCACTGAATTTAAATTATTCGTTGAAGATAATAGAAAATAGTGAATTCTTTAAACCAATAGAAACTTTAAATATACAAAAAAAATGGAGGAAACTAAATCTGGTAACAATTATAAAACAACTTTAGGATCAATGTAAGATCACTAAGAGGGGGTGAATTATAAATCTAAATTCTTTTTTAGTTTTTTTCTTGAAAAAACATATACCACTATTAGGGAATTTTTTTTAATTATTGTTTTCACACTTTAATACACACCAACACAATATAAATATAACAACTGAATAGATTATTATTGGATAAAACTAACAATTGGAATCATCATGTGAGTATAATCAGAAGGGTATAACCTTGAAACTCACATATTGATGTCTCCCAACTATGCTTTGGTGCATCCCGCACACAAGTGAAACCAACACTTCACAATATTCAATATTTTGGCTAAAAAATAATATTTATACCTCATATATATTTCTATATATTTTCTTAGATTCACCAATTATTTTTATTGCTCTTCTATTACATAACAAGACACTTCTCTTTATTATATGTACAATACTACATACAAAAAACATATTCTGAATTTTTCTTCTTGTGAAATTTATGAAAAACTCAGCTATTTCTTTTCTTCAAAAATCACTCAAAAAGATTTGATTCATCCTAAAATAAATATTTATTCACATAAAAAATCACATAAAAATTATTCTTGATTTAATTTTATCTAGTATTCTCTGACAATTATCAAAAAAGAGCTATGATATTTTGAATTTATATTCCTCTAAAGACTTGGATGTTTGAATTTGAAAACTTATTCTACTTAAATTATCATAACTTCTATAATAAATGAATAAAATAAATACATGTAGTAACTACCACATAATCTTTTCAGTGTTCCTCATTAAAACATCAATTGATCATCTCCTTCCATCCATGATATTCCATTCAATTAAAAACACGACATATATATGAAATAGTGTCTATAACTATTTTATCCTTCCTCTTATCTAAATGATAATTCGATTTCAATAAATATGGATATAAATATATGTATTAATACATGAGATATAGAAAAATCATTTTCATATATGGAAAATCCCACAATTCCTTCTTTTTCTTTACACTACCTTGAATAATGATAAAATATAGCATCTTTATATTTATTTTTCATTAAAGATATTCATACTAGATACCATCTTGGTTTTTGAATTACACTAAATATTTTATGCTTTAATCACTAAAATAAGGATTAATCATCACCTTACCTTAAAATAATTCAGATATTCATATCTAGAAACAACCTTTTTTCACCCAAAATTTCACTAAAAATTATCTAAGTATTAAACTGACAATATGAATCATTCTCCAAGGGATCGACTATATGATGATATGACTTATGGTGAGTATCAACCATGGTAGATAGACATACATATGAGGATAAGATTAGCGTATCAACCATATGTAAATCAGCACATGATTAACCCTATGGATAGTTTCAACTAACCATAGTGTGGATCGACCGTGCAACCAAATCTGGATTAACCACATCACCAACTCGGGATTTCCTGCATGGACAACTATGGATAGAATGAATTAATAACTCTACATTAACCACATGACCAAATACAAATTAACCATATGACCAAACATGGATCAACCACACATAAAACTCAATTTACCATGAGATTTCACAATGATCAATGTATCGACCGCATGAACAAACTCCAGATCATCCATTCTTATCCCAGTCTAACAAAATTTAGACTTTATTTCCTTAAAACTGAATCCTCTTCAATACATAATCATCCCTATTTATATAACTCAAAAATAATTAAAAAATGTTAATGATAGTTTCATTAATTCTATCAACACTTTTCCTCAATTTTCTTTAAGAACTAGTCATCAATCATTGAAAATAAATATGATTTATCAATTTTCAACAAAAGACAACAAACCAAGCATAACCAATCCATATTATCTTTAATACATATTTAGTCTTGGGAAAAAAACTTGATATTATTTTTAATTTTTATCCCAAATCATGTAATTTGATGTGTGGAATAAAATTATGATGATATATGGTCACAGTGAGGTAGTATGATTTGGCTGTGTCATATGTGATATGAGATTATTTTAATAACTCAAGAACTAATTTTTCAATTCTATATTAATGGAAGAATATATATTTATACCTTTGATTGAAATGGAATTGTATGTAGAAATATATGATCACGGTAGTTTATAGATGAGTTCATTTTAAAAATTTGGAGAAATATAAATAAAGCATATATGGTGATGACATAATTATGCATCTTTCATGATGATATATCTATATAAAATGGGATTATATTACATTGTAGTGTTCATAGGAAGGTTTTTTAGTTTCTATATTATCATATTTCTCTATGGGTTCCTTAATGTGTTACTAAACACTCATCTAAGATTTTAGGTAAGATCGCATATTTTTATTGAGAAAGGGGACTAGAGTATCACACACTAAGTTTTTCCAGATTCTCATTAAAATATATTGAATTTAAATTTAAGATTAAATTTATTCTTGTCTTTTGGAATGGTATTTATTCTAGTAAATATTTATCCCAAAAATTCAATCACAAGATAGACTAGTTTATAATATGTGATTTTAATATTATCACTTGTTAATTTATTTACAAGTTAATAAATAAATATTTTTTACTTTTGTGAATATCAATAAATATTTTTTTAAAATTTCAGTGAATATAAAATTTTTTGGGAGGATATGAATTGAGTTTAATAATACATTGGAAATGATATAAGTTATTTAATATCATTTAAATAAATATGAATTTATTTATTTAAAATATGATATTACATGTATTATATGCCATTAAATATAATAATATTATTATTATTATTATTTAACATTGGGAATAACATAAACTAAATAATTTGATTAAGGGATAGTATTTAATTCCAAATTATTTAAAATTAAGTATGCAAGCTAAATTATGTCATTTTTCATTTGTGGTGTGTTGACTTAATGGAGACATATTCTCTTGAATTATCTCAAACCTTAGAGGTAAAATCATCACTTCCACCCTCTAAATAACATAGAGATAATAATAGATATTTTCATGATTGACATTGAATGATGTGAATCACTCGACTCTTCCATGATGGCACCTAAAGTTTCAAGAATTATTTTTAGAGATTATTGGAGAATGTGTGGCCATTTCTATAGGAATAATTACTTAGATTCTCTATCTTAATGAAAATGTGACGTGTATGGAAATGGAAATTGATCAAGGATATTTTTAAAAAATATTTAATTATATATTTAAGTTAATTATAAATAAATTACGAAGAATTATATCTAGAAAATTTGGGGTTATTTCATTAATTTATTAAGATATTGTTCATTTATATTAATGAAAATCCAAAATTAGGCCACAATCTAACACTTTTTTGTGTCCTAGAACCTTCAAAATTTTCATGTTCTATGTTTATTTTTCTATATGTGGATATTTTTTATGCACGATATTGAGAATATTAAAGGATTATTTCAAATTTGGGAATAATATCCAATCAAATATGAGGAATACATAACACCCTAATTCACCCCCACCCCATATTTGGGTGTATTTCGGATTTTGGTAACAATTTAGAAGAGATAAACCACTACTCTGGCCACTCTTCCCATTATCACCTTAGAGTGAACCAAAAAATATGTTCTTCCTACTATCCTAATATCCACTATCAATCCTCATAGAATAATCCAAGTTCTTAGAGACGTTACCCTTGTTCATGTTCCTCTCGTATATAAGGGCCCAATTCATACCTCTAAAAATGATGTCTGGTGAAAAAAGTTCACATGAACCCAAATGGGATACTGTGACCTATCCTCAAAGCAACTAGATCTTGATTCCTTATCCCGAACTAATATACAAGAAAAAATACTCCATGAACCTTGTTGTATATTCTAAAACTGGTATATCCCTCTGGGTGATATACTTGAACTCTTGATCCCTATATTTCCTAAAATTCACATGAACAAAATGATAATATAAATGACTATGAAGGTTCATTCAGTATAGTCCAACACATTTATCTTTATAACCTAGTATGTCCCATTACTTCTTCTATATTCCCCAAATCATACATGCTACCAGTTTCTCCTTCCTCTTAGGGGTTTTATCAAGATAATAAAATATGATCTATAAAAATTCCACACAGAGATCAACAACTTGGGGTTCACCCTCCTCCATAAATATGGGTGAGTGATGCATCAAAAACTCCCATGTCAAATTAAACATGGTATCCCCAACATGTTGTGTATCTTTATCCATATAGTGTATAACCTACAATAGGCTCCCATATTCATAGTCGGTATCATTACAATATGGGATATTGGTTTAGCTATTGATGGAGAATTCTTACCTCTTCCCTCCTAGCACTCTACTGGGGATGTCTTGGTAGCATGTCACAATAATTTCAAACAAAAAACCCAAAAAAAATTCATCCCAATTCTTAATATCATAGTTTTGGTTAAGTAGTAACAAGTCTGGAATCTTGTTACTCAATATACACACCACGCATCATAAATATCTCTTAACTTCAGAACTTTATCTAGCCATGTCTACCCAATCTTAAGGTCATAATACATATAATATTCACCAAACCAATCATTAGATAATTGTGACATAACAGGAAACATAAGTTCAATTAATTAGAATTCCACTATCACATTATATAGGGAAACACCATAGAAGTTATTGTCGGCATTTTAAATAATTGAAACCTATATCATTTCTAAAGTGTAGAATCAAAATAAAGTTGATAAAATTAATATGAATAACAAATATTGATGATGATATATGAACACAAACATCTTTCCACCCTAATCTAAAATTAAAACCAAAAATAAATAATCCATAACCCATAAGATCGCACTTAGAAAAAAACCCAGCTATAATAGTGGGAAATAAAATAGAAAACCTCTCCCTGGTAAATTTTACTTTTTATATAGTTGATTTAGATACTATTAGTAAGAAATTATATACCAATAATAGAAATTATCATATCTTCTATCTACGATATCTTAATAAGTAAAAAAAAGGAAAAATAATGTTTTGTTTCCACTTTGTAGAATCTCTATTCAAATTTACCTCCACCATGTGATTGAACCAGAAACCAAAAACCTTAGCATATCTTTGTACACAGTGGGAAACTAACCAGCAATCTTGGTATATCTATAAAGTGGGTATAATATACTCTCTTTAGTGCATATATCCATGAATCACAGAAAAAGAAACATAAAATAGGTATTAAAATATATTAAAGTAATAAAATTTGACACCACAACTAAATGTTAATAAAAGTAAAAAATATATAAACCATGTTATTGAAATATTCCAAATATAATGTCACATAGTCATAAAATAATTAACAAGATTACCTATGGGAGGTTCATATATATATATATATATATATATATCATGGTATAAAAATAAGAAAAACCTAATATAACAACAAAACTAGACATGAGTCCCAGACCGATCTCATCTCCTAACTCCAACCCAGAACCTAAATCTCATCCATCCATAGCATCATGGCCATAACCCTTACCTAGGACATGAAATGTGAAGTTTTCTTGAGTGTTTGGGTGATTGATAAACATGTTATTTGAAATCAATAATCTACTACTAATAGTGACCCTAAACATATTTAGTCATTATAAATGTTTATTGATGTGACATGACAATATAAATAAAGGAAATCAAAATAAATACTCGTCACATCATTAATTTATGTCATGATACCTAGGATTGACCATACTAACTTTGGATAGTTTCGGTGTCATGTATGGGTATGTCACACAATAATTTCAAGGTTTTTGAGGATGTATACTCATTATATGATCACACAAACTCATAATCACTAGTTGGTGTTACACTCAACTATAAAATCCAATGTGGAATAGTTGAAAGTACACCTACCTCCTCTGTTAAATCATCCCTAGTTGGAATTACACCCAACCAAAACCATAAATTCATATATGGTTAACATTACACCCAACCTATATCAAAACACATTCTCAGTTGGCATTTCACTTAACCCACTTCACAATACTCCTCCATGGTTTGAATTACATCCAAACTATTTCTCAAACATATACACTATTCTAATTACACCCAAAACAAGTCATATATCTATATACAGTTGTAATTACACCCAACTTGAATCATATAACTGTACAATTATTGTATTACACCTAACCTTATATTAACCACATAACCAAGTTTTCATAACACTCTAACCCTTTCCAATATTATAATCATTTAACCTAAAAAAATAATGACCACATAATTAATTCACTTCTTACAGTTTCATAGAAATAATAAAACATTTCAATGAATAAAAATTTATCATAGGGTTTAATATAGGATAGAAACTCACCCATATCTGTTATACATATTTCATTTGGAAGGTCCTTCAAACACAAATCGTCTTCCCAATTCAAATTCCATCCAATACTGTCTCCATGTTATTATTGAATCCACTAGTTTCCATTTTATTAAATAATAATAAGTCACCTAATTATGTTTTGATAAGTCACAACATAGATTAGGAAACCTCTAGTGTAACCTCATATGGTTGATTAACACATTTAATTTTGGAAAACCACCCATAGTGGCCAATACTTTGGAAATGTAACCCTTTATGGAAAACTCATAGCCTAAGTAAACATTTACCTCTCCCAAAGAAACAAATAAAATAATATTACACTAATTTAAGGTCAACCGCACATGGTTGGCACAAACACATATCACAAGAAGAAATGTAAATGATCATAAACCATTAGGAATGGTTAGGGACCACCTACCTTGGTATACTAGAAGCCTTATCACTAAGAATCATAAGATTAATCAACTTTAATCATAGATTTTTCAAAACTCTAAAAAACCCCATAAATTATGGATTTATACTATAAGGTGAAGAAACAATGAGAAAATCTAAGAATAGATCAAAGATGAGTTAAAAACATACTATAGAAAATATTCTAAAATATGTAGGATAATGATCAGATCATAGATAAAGGAGCTCCACCACTTGTGAAAAAATAATGAGAGGGTGATATGGAGGGTCATGTGACTGGGAAAATGGTAGGGGATAATTTTTGTGTTTTTATAAATAGATATCGTTTAATTTAAATAATTTAAATTAAATAACATAGCTGGTACCCAATGGGTATCCACATAGATCACATCAAGTAACATGTAGCCATTGGGTACCTACACTTTGGGAACCGAGCGCCTGATGTCCCTCACATAAGCACCTCCCATACTAGTGGTGTCATTGGGTACCCGGTACTATATCCCTAGGAACCTATTTCCATTAGTCAAAATTAGATATACCAAAGCTATACTCAACTTCTCTATATAGACCCCCAATCCCGTAAAAATTCCTCCTATACCAAAAACTATCAAATTACATGATTCTTGAGAAAATCGGGTTTAAATTATGCCTTGAAAATGATGATACATTTTTTCAAAGAAGACTCGATCTCTATTTAGATAATATTTCATGGTTAAAATTAGTCAAATTTATAAATCCCATGCATAATACTTACTTACTATCATGGAGATTGTATAAACAACACCAATTCACCTTATTAATCCCCTCTCACATACCCCACCAAATTTTTCAATATATGCATGAATATATCTAGAAACCTAAGAAATGACACCACATACATAAGGATGGATTTACTATCTAATTTTATAAGGACCATCTAGCCTACTTGAGAAATTTATTTACATAACCACGCCAGTATATATTTCTCAAACCTATCAAAAATTGTTGGGAAATATTTATTCTTCAATATACCAACAATAATTGGAAAAATATAATATTTATTATGTTTATGCACAATCTGAATCCATGTGATCCTTTAGTGTTCTTATTACCTCTCATTTATAACCCTATCATTCAAGTATTCCTTAGAGTTGAAAAAATTCACCTTCAATAAACAATGAACAATGATACTAACAATTAAAATCATCCACCCTATATAACTCAAGTAAATATGAGACTATCATTAATGAAGAATAATTTTTTCATTCAACAACCCTATTTTTTATATTTATCACCATGAATTCCACCCTTATAACTTATTATTTAGACTAATTTAGAGAACAATTAGTGATTATAATGAATAGGTATTGTGTAAGGGAATCTCCCCACCAAATCCCCTTACTAGGAATAATATGTGTGAATAATTTCTCACAAATAGTGATCCAAAATATAAAACACACTACAGAAAAATATTCACTAATGTATTAAATATCCCAAATTTTTTGGAACATACTGCAAAAAATTTCACTCCACCCAATCATAAACCTTCTCCATATATAGTTTAAAGTCCATAAAACCTATCCTAATTTTTTTTTTGGAATTTCATTGAATGAAACACTGCATGCGTAACAATATAATTTTCAATAATTAGGTGTTTAGTTACAAAATCAATATATTATTTTCAGATAATATCAAGAAAGATAGTATGTAATTCATTTATAATAATTTTTTAAAAGTTTATATGGAGTAATTTGCACAATATAATTGGCCTTAAGGTTGTATGTTATACCTTTGGGATAAAAATGATAAGGGTTACATTTAATCTCATGAAATAAACCTTACTTTTCTATAGATATTTTATAAGAGAGACCATATCCCCACTAATGATACTCTTATAATTCTTTAAAAAATTACATGAAATCCATCCATCCTAGGTGATTTGGTTTCATACATTTGATTAAGGGGTGAACTTCTCTCACATCAATATCATGAACCACAAATCAATTCCTAGAAAGAATGATTATTTAACTAATTTATTCATAAACGAAACCTATGAAAATGACATATAGATTAAAGTTTCTTATAGAAGTTAGTAATAATTTCATTTTTACTGGAAGGATCATCCAACCACATTCCAATTTCATTTTTTAGTTTAATGATATGATTTTTCTGCCTCCTTGATTATTCATTTTGAGGAAAAAAATTACCCCATTCATATTTTCATATCTCATGATTATAGATGTTGATACTTATCCTTTCAATAAAGTTGATTATCTATCTCTTCATCCTAGAATGAAATTTTATCCATCGTATTATTGTCCATTTAGTCACATATCATCGTTGCATGTCATTCTCTAGCTGGTCAATTCTACCATGGAGATTACCAAAATAAGATCAGCCCCAACATTGAATTCTCTTACAAATACACTAAATCTTATCTAGTATATATATTTAAAGATATCCCCATACATATTTAATAATATTAATGGGATTCCCCAAATCCACACTATCGGGTTCAATGCTAAAAAATATACCTTACATACTAGTTTTGATGCAAACGTAGTCCACTCAAGCTAAACATATCTATATTTTACATCATTTTCATAAATTAAACCTTACAACTCAAAAATAATTTCATAATTCCAAGAACAAAAGGTTATGTTTATTTGATGATCATCTATATGAGTAACTTATTTTATGATATTTGTGAACATTTCTATATAATCAAACCACACTAGACTTTCTTCTAGACTTATCATAAGTTATAATCATCATTCTAACCTGGGTAATGTAAAAATAAGAAAGGGTTGACCTTGAATTCTCAGTAAGGGAAAAACTCATCAACATGTTACAAAGGGTTAGGTTATAATCATATGAGAAAACATGAGTAGAGGAGAAATATATTATTAAAAAAATATGGAACAATAGGAGTTGTCTATAAATCATGATAAAAGGACATGTAATCTCAAATTAACAAACATATACCACATAATGAGAGTGTTTGATAATATACATGATCCATAGAGTATAATCATATACATAATACATTACATGTGGTGTATCATGGAAACATATCATTATAAGGAACTATGGAATAAAATATAGGCATATGTAAATCATAACATTCTGAGAAAATTCAATGATTCCCACATATTTAGTAGTGAACAAAAAAAATTTCCATGTATCATTTTTTTAAAACAAATTCTACCTTTCTTGTTGTGAATAAACAAAATGTACATGATTCTTATTGTGAATAAACAAAATGTGCATGCTTTATATTATGAACAAAAAAAATCACACATCATGTTCTGAACAAACAAAATTTCAATACATAATATCATTATCTCATGAGATATAAATCCTTAACCAATCCAATAGAGTTAGATATAGGATCCCACCCATAAATAGAATTAAAACTATACATAATTGTTCCAAAACATCAAAAAAAAACTTTCACCATTTTATCATATCTTAGTTTACCCATGTGGAAGAAATATGTTTTATATAAGCTTTCTAATCACATTATTGTTATAAGTTATTTAGAAAGAGGAGGTGGATTATATCATAATAACATTTCCTAAGTGTGACATATGAAATTTCAATGAAATATGACATAAGTGAAAACACCCTTTTAAAATATTTGGATTAATCAATTTAAAAAATAAGAAGAAATATTTTAAAATGAAATATATTGAGTTTGATAAAATATTTTAAAAATTACCTCTTTAAAACCACAAACAGTTTCCCAAAAATAACATTTATATAAGTAAATATGATTTCCAAAATATTATTTCAAAGGACACACGCAATATTGAAGAAAAATGTTCTAAAAACACAAGCCTTTAAAATCCTTTATAAAATTAGTAATTCCTTTTAAAAATGAAAATTTTAACTCTAAAAAATATATGAATATTTAATTTTATTTTTAAAATAATTAAGAATTAAAAATCATCTGTAAAAAAATTTAATACATGGAACAGAAGCTTCATAAAGAATAATTTTCATAAAATAATGTGTTCACATAGAAAATGTCAAAAATAGGATCATTATACACTTTTTAAAAATAGACCATCAAAAAAGAGTTCCTAAAAAGAATTTTAAATCAACATAAACATGAGATGAAGTTCAATATAGTTAAATAATTGGGTATATTTTTTCCAACATGTAATAATAAATTTTAAGAATAATGATCATAACTCAGGGAAAAAAATGCGTAAGTAAAAACATGTATGTTGTTGGTAACCATTGAATACAAAGGAATTGAAAGAAATAAAATTATATGGATTTCGAAATCCCTTTACTTTCATGAATAATTTTATTAAAGTAATCCATATAGAATTATATGCACCCCACAGACACAAAATGGTGAATATGGAAAACGTTTCAATGAATGAAAATTGAGATGATAAACCCCAATGGATTTCATACATTTGATCCAAAAATTATATAAAAGACAAAAAATTGAAATGAAACTTTAAATAACGATAATAAATATATAGTCATGATATAATATTTTAAAGAGGCATCACATACACCATATACAAAAAATATGTGAACAATACAAAACATGTCTCAAAGAAGGAAATTTAAGGTGAAACCCTTACCTTAACTGTAGACTTCCAAGAAAGTGCCTTATCCTCGTGTGATATAAACATAAAAATATTGATAAAAAATTAATAACCTTATTAATATATATTACCCTACATATACTTCAATTATAATCATTTATTATACATTAGTTTGATATTTATAGTTTATTTTCATCATTGGATGTTAGAGATTTTGATTCCTTTCCTCATATTTCAAGATATCGATGACAATACCTTTAAGAACTCGATTCTTATTCTTAAGGTACAGGTTTCTTCTTTTCTCTTTTCCTTAAATGTTTTTGAGAAATTAAGGAAATGGGGAAAAATCCCAAATTTGTTTGGTACACGCCGTGTACTTTGGCCGTGTGGGATGAGTGCATAGGGCGTGTAACCCTGTCGGTGATGAAAGGTGTAAAAATCGACTACACGTCATGTAGTGGTTATTTACACTCCATGTAGTCAGTCGGCAGGTGCATAGTAGGGCGATGGAAGCAGCCTCCAGCTGAGCGACAATACAGGCCGTGTAATCAGGAATACACGTCGTGTACTCATATCTATGGACGAACAGTGCGGCGGTGGGAGAAGTAGCCGTCATAGGAACAATTAAATGAGAAAAGTACACGTTGTGTAGTCAATAGTACATGTCGGGTAGTTTGTTTTTTTCACTTAAAATGGGCAGTAGCCTCCCCTATTCACAGAATTGGCTTAGAATCGGAGGAGGGCTTGGGAGAGACGGTCGGAGCTTTGGAGATTACCCGAGCGAGCACCGGGAATCTGATTCCTCCCTCGTCAATCTTGTTGGAATCGTACGGGCAAGCCCTTCCTTCTCCTTAAGTCGTTCTTACCAATTATTTCCCAAGGGGAAGTTATTTACGTTTGAACGGGATTTTTTTCACCTCAGATCTACATCGTTCTTGGATGATTTGAGGATCTTCATTCACGTATACTGATCAGGGGAGAGCGAGGTAGGTGGATTGGTGTTTAAATTCCAACTGTTGTGTGTTTGTGTGTACTATTGTGCTACGAACCCATGTTGGGGTGTCGTGTGGCTGAGGACTTGGCTGTTTTGAATACCTAGAATCGTATAGGTAATTAAATGTGATAATAAACTATTGTTTGGGATCACTTCTTGGAACCAGGACCACCCCGGGGGAGAGTTCCTCTGTTTAGCCGTTTGGTCAGGATACCCGAGGGTATGCCATGTTTATATTGTTCATTACTTTTTCCTTGAGAGGAATTGTATATAAATTTCATGTTTATGCTTTGGGATCGGCCTGGTTACTTGATCCCAAGGGCAGTGTTCTTTTTAGCATGAGGGCATGGTTTTTATAGCCTGAGGGCAAGGTACTGCTTATCCTGAGGGCAACGTTCTGTTCAGGAAGAGGGAAACTTCTTTGGTGCCTGAGGGTAGTGGATTATGTGCCTGAGGGTGACACTTCGTACGCCTGAGGGAAATATTCGATAGCCTGAGGTCAATCTTGAGGGCGTAGTTTTACTATATTAGCCTAAGGGAAAGATTCTAATTTCCATGAGGGCTTGGTTCTGGTGAGAAAAGAATGTTATTAAATAAAATGGTTAAAACGAAAATGGAAAAGAAACTGGTAGTGATAGTTACTTTTAAGTACTTACTGGTTTTCTGCATTTACTTTTGAACACTGTAGTTTCATATTTTCACACAGTTGGGCACGGCCCTTTGGTGGGTTCCTATTGGGATTTATTTCTCACACCATGTTCGGGTCATGTCTTCGCCTCAAACAGTCTATGTTTCTGTAGGTGTGGATAAGGGAAAGGGTCCCTATATAGGTACTTGATTATTGCGGAGGAGAAGGGGAGCATGGGAACGAGCTAAGGCTCATGATTCTACCAGTTGTTCTGTTTTGTTCTGTTGTACCTTTACTTCAGCTGTATTGTATTGTACTGTATTTTTTTGTAACATGTTGTGGTTGTTTTCTTAGAACTAGAGGCATGTTACATCATTATCTATATAACCGTTGGTTATCTTTTACTGCAATTGTTCATTTTAAATGTGTATGGTATATTGCTTATGTTGTTGTTTTATACTATCTATATTTTCTATTGCTCTACACTTTGAAAAATGAGGGCATAGTTTCCCCACTATCAGACCTGGTCCCTTGCAGCTAGTCGGTAGCCTCTGGTGTTTGGGGAAATTCACTTGAGGTCGTGTGACCAACCGGGTCTGGGGCACCCATTGAGTAGCTTCCGGAACTGGGACGCTACAAAGTGGTATCAGAGGTAGGTTCTTTTCTTCGACTTACTATTTGGGGCCTTAGTCAGGGATAGGACAAAAAGGGTAGTTGGTAATAAGCTATTCCCGGGAGTAGCTAACCCATGCACAGGGAAAATCCAATTTACCTCATGTTGTAATTATTACTAGTTTTTCAATTTTACGGTTGATTTTATTTTCACTGTTGGGTGATGCACTTGTGGTTGTGTTGTTTATAGTTTATCCATGGGTTCTAAGTAGTTTCAACCCAATGAGATGAGGGTATGCCATATCATGTATCATTTAGTCACATGCTATAAATCACATGTCATGCATAGTTCCATTCCATATAGGCGCATTAGAAATTGCATGTTGTTGTGATAGTTGTTGTGCTAGAGAAGCATGCTGTTTTGATAGCTGCTTTGATAAAATACCAATTATGTGATAGGGTATTGTTGTATGAGTTTGTTGATAGAATGAATGCCAAACTTTGGTTTTTGGGGAGTATGGGCCCTCATTGACCAAAATTTGGTGGATCATTGACCTTCTATCTTGTTATAACACATATAAGATTCCAAACGTTAATTTGTGGGGATTATGGGCCCTCATAGGTCAGAATTTGGAACTTAGGTGTTGTTTTCAGTATTTTTCTAGGTTCCGGAGTAGTTTCAGAGGCTTACTGTCTAGAAAACCCCAGATACACATTGTGTAGTTCCTTGGACAGACGTCATGTTTTCTTCTGTTTGGAAATAAAAGAATACTTTTTAAGTACACGTCATGTACCCTAAGTACACGTCGTGTAGTCTCTTCCCGTGTCATGGACCGTGTGGGCCGGGACACGGGGTAGGGAAAGTCTTGGGGAAAAAATATGTCATATACCGTATGTACACGTCATGTAGTGATTGACCCGGAGTTCGGTTGTGTAACTAACAACATGGGTCGGTGAAATATTTTCTTCTACACGCTATTTCAATAATGAACATGCCGTGTAGTGTAACTTGGGGACCCGACCATGTAGCCAACAAACATGGGTCGGTGTTATCTCTTCTTGAACACTCTGTGTACCTGTGGGACACGCCGTGTAGTCTTGACCGGGGACAGACCGTGTGGACTTAGTCATGTGGCTAGGAAACGGGGTAGTGTACACACCGTGTGCGGGTGTAACATGCCGTGTAGTATTAGACGAGTAGTCGGTCGTGTCACGAACGACACAGGCAGTTGGAAAATTAAACCATACACTCCGTGTAGAGGACATACACGCCGTGTAGTCTTGTTCAATGGGAACCGTGTGGCTTAGCCATATAGAAGAACCCGGGCAGGGGAAGAAAAGTGAGTTACATTCCATGTAGTTAATATACACGCCATGTAGTCTTGTTTTGAAAATCTTGAATACATTCTTCCTCCTATTCCCTTGTTGGTCCCCTCATTTTTTAGTCTTTGATAATATTGATCTAAGGTGTGCATTTGACATTGTAGATTCATTCAACTGAGACGACCACGTGTTGTTCGCTGGGAGATAGGAAATGACTATACTCTAGAGATGGTATGCCATGGGCTACCAGTGGATCCTCTAGCAGAGCCAGATGCGGCGCCAGCTGTTATACTGAACCCAGGTGTGGATGCGTAGTTCCGTGAAGGCTTCATGCGGTTCATCCAGACCTTTCAGGGAGAACCGCTGGCTGCCACAACTATGGCAGATCTGACTCGTATCTTTCAACAGCAGCATCCGCCTACGTTTTCAGGGGATGGAGGAATACAGGCTGTGGATCCTTGGATGGGGTCTATGAAGACTATTTTTGAGCACCTTGAGATGCCTCCAGGGCATTGGGTCAAGCTCGATACTTATATGTTGCGTGATTCCGCCAAGAGGTGGTGGGATGTTACCACTCAGACGGAGAATCACAAAGATATGGCATGGGAAGATTTTCAGACAGCTTTCTATGACTTTTTCTATCCAGATATGCTGAGGGCAGATAGAGCTTGAGAGTTCATGAACCTACAGCAGGGCGCTATATCAGTGATGGGTTATTCGGCTCGTTTCACCGAGCTTTAGTGTTTTGCACCCGTTCTGGTGGGTGATGAGACGTTGAGGGCCAGAAGCTCGGAGGATGGTCTTCGATATGACATCGGAGCACTGGTGAATGTTTTCAGGTTACCTATTGTACATGTTATTGTGAACCAGGCACTGATTACAATGAGGAACCTGCGGGAAGCTAGTGGTGTGGTACAGGGAGGTTCGGCACCAGTTTCTGGTACTATTTATACTGGTAAAAGGAAGTGACGGATGAGTTTCTCTCACGATGGTAGTACTAGCCTGGAAATTACTTCAGGTGGCCCGGTCATTTGCTACCAGTGTGGTAGAGAGGGGCACAAGAGACCCCAGTGTACTTGAGACCTGGTGGAGTGCCAAGTTTACGGCAAGATGGGTCATCTATAGATATTTTGCATGGCGTTTCCACCAGTGGCTAGTGAGAGGGGTTCTGTGCAGACTCCACGTGCGGTAGTAGGACCAGAAACTTCTTACTAGTCAGGAAACTGGGAAACGTCAGGACATACAGGCAAAGGTCGTGGTTGTGGTCGTGGTATCCAGACACCAAGATCTCAGAGGCAGTAGGGCGGGAAAGCTCAGGGTAGCCAGGCTGTGTCGCAGGGCCGCGGCACTGGGCAGGCATATGCAGTGTAATAGATGGAACAAGAGCCATATCCCAAACTTTCTACTATCAGAGGTACTATTCTAGTAGCTTTTGCCTTGTCTTTAGTAGTTTTTGATACGGGTGCTACACATAGATTTGTATCTGTGCCTGTTGTGAAGAGTCTTGGGCTCTGTGTTTCTTCTTATTTTGCTGTTATGATGCTAGACACTCTGTTGGGAATGAGAACGACATATGTGCGTCAGTGCAATGAGTGACCACTTGAGTTTGGTGGGTGTTACTTTCTATGGGACCTCTATATCTTAGAGATGATATCTTATGATGTCATTCTCGGGATGGACTAGTTGGTTCCCTTTCAAGACTTTGTGATTTTCTATCATCACAGGGTGATTTTCACGTCACCAGAGGGCGGAGAGTCTCTATACAAGGGTGAATGGGATGTTCAGGCGAGTCGATCTAGACCCGAGCATCATGGGTGAGGTAGAGTCACAACCCAGGTTGCGAGTTTATATTTGGATGACCAGGGAACTTGTTCGAAGGATTTCCCTCCAGTGGTTGATCGTTTCAGGGATTTCTTCCCGGATGACTTCTCAGGTCTACCTCCAGAGCGTGAGGTGGATTTCTCTATTGATCTTGTGCCAGGAGCATCACCGGTGTTCATTCCTCCCTATAGGATGGCTACACATGAGTTACAGGAGATCAAGAGATAGTTAGAGGAGTTATAGTCAAATGGTTTTATCTGACCCAGTCCTTCTCCTTGGGGTTCTCATGTCCTTTTTGCGAAGAAGGTGGATGGTACCCTCAAACTCTGTTTGGATTATCGGAAGTTGAACCAGTTGACGGTCAAGAACTGATATCCCTTGTCGAGGATTGATGATCTTTTTGATCAACTTCGAGGTTCGCGAGTGTTCTTGAATATTGACTCGAGATCGTGATATCATCAGTTATGCGTTAGACCATCGGATATACCACCAACATCTTCTCAGAGCAGATATGGTCTATACGAGTACTTGGTTATTCTGTTTGGACTCACGAATGCACCAAAAGTTTTCATGGATCTCATGAATCATCTGTTCCACTCTTATCTGGATTCTTTTGTGGTAGTCTTCATGGACGACATCTTGGCGTACTCTCACACTTGAAACGACCATGCTACCCATCTTGAGATCATTTTGAGTACACTGAGAGAGCATCGGCTATATGCTAAGCTCTCAAAGTTCCAATTTTGGACGGACTGGATTCACTTCCTAGGTTATATCATCTCAAAGGAATGAGTTGCAATAGACCTAGAGAAGGTGAGAGCATTAGTTTCCTGGGAGCAGCCTAAGAATGTGTTTGAGATAAAAAGTTTCTTGGGGCCGGCTGGTTACTACAAGAATTTTATACAGGACTTCTCCCACTTAGTAGCGTCGTTGATGGGTTTGACTAATAAGGGTGTCAAGTTATTTTGTATGGAATCTTGTGAGACAGCCTTTCAAGACCTAAAAGGAAGGTTGACATCAGCACCAGTCCTGATACTTCTAGAGTAGGAAAGGAGCTATACAGTTTACTGTGATGCATCATGTATTGGGCTGGGATTTGTGTTGATGTAGGGCGATCGAGTTTTTGCGTACGATTCTCGGCAGTTGAGGCCACATGAGAGGAATTACCCGACGTGTGATCTCGACTTGGTTGCAGTTGTTCATGCATTGTGCTATTGGAGACATTATCTCTTGGGAGAGCATTTTGGGGTTTTCACCAACCATAAAAGTCTCAAGTAGATCTTTACTCAGCGTGACTTGAACCTGAGGCAGCTAAGGTGGGTCAAATACCTTCAATCCTTTGATTTTGAGCTTGCCTATACACCTGGTAAAGGTAATACGGTAGCTGATGCACTGAGCAGGAGGACTCAGATACAAGCAGTGCAGGAGTCCAGTGGTGAGTGGGAGCTCATGGATTTGTTCTCTGAGATATATTTGAAGGTTCACGACAGTTAGGGGTAGACCTATCATTCTTCCTTAGCTGTGACCTCTACCCTCCTAGATAGAGTGAGGATGAGATAGATATCTGATTCAGAAGGCCTCGTTATAAGGGAATCGGTGGCAAGTGAGGACCCTCCTCCTGGATGGACGATAGGTGGTGATGAATTATTGTGTTTCCAAGGACGAGTATGGGTTACAAGGGATATACGTGAGGAGATGATGCGGGAGTTTTATGATTCAGCTTGGGCAGTTCATTTCGGAGTTACCAAAATGTATCGTGACTTGAGACATCAGTATTGGTGTTCGGGTATGAAGAGGGAGATAGTTGTTTTTGTTACGAGATATTCCACCTGTCATCAGGTGAAGGCAGAGAATCAGAGGAAAGCTGGACTATTACAGCAGTTACACATTCAGAGTACAAATGGGATGATGTCACGATGGACTTCATGACTGGGTTGTCGAGGTCACCTCAAGGGAATGATGCAATGTGGGTTATTGTCGACAGACTCACAAAGGTAGCTCACTTTTTTCCGAACAAGGAGACCTTAGGAGTTGACGAGCTCATGAAGTTGTATATCCGAGAGATCGTACGTCTTCATGGGTTCCCTTGTTCTATCAATTCAGATATGGATTCCAGTTTTACATCTTTTTTCTGGTAGAGTTTTTAGAGGTCACTGGGTACATAGGTGCTTCTAAGCACAGCTTACCACCCTCAGACCGATGGCCAGTCAGAGTGTATGATACAGGTGCTTGAGGACATGCTGCGTGCATGCATCCTAGACTTTTGGGGCTCTTGGGAGAAGCATATACCCTTGGTCTAGTTTTCCTATAATAACATTTTTTAGGAAACTATTGATATGGAACCTTATGAGGCTTTATATGGTAGGCCATTACGGTCACCCTTATGCTGGTTAGAGGTAGGTGAGGAAGCTTTACTAGGACCACGTCTCATGTAGGAGACATCTTAGCAGGTCCAGTTGATTCAGAAGCGGATGGATACCGCACTGTCTCATCAGAAATCTTATGTTGATCGCCGCAGACGACCCTTGGAGTTCATGGTCGGGGATTATGTTTTCTTGCGTGTTTTGCCAAGGTTGGGACACAGAAGGATCAAAAGATAGGGTAAACTTTCACCGAGGTATGTGGGTCCATTTGAGATTCTGGAGAGAGTCAGTATGGTTTCCTATCGGTTGCAGTTATCATAGAGGTATCGGTCTATGCACAGCGTATTCCATGTATCTCAGTTACGTCATTATCATTCAGACCCAACTCACGTTTTTCAGCCAGAGGAGGTTGAGCTTTAGGTCGATGTGTCCTTTGAGGAGAATCTGATTCGTATTGTAGATAGGAGCACGAAGGTTCTCTGAGGTTGGTCAGTTCCTCTCGTACGGGTGTTATGGCAGCATGGTCGAGTGCAGGATGAAACCTGGGAGTGGGAGACCGACGTACGTGCTCAGTGGCCTGAGTTGTTATGATCTTATCTTCACCACCCTTGGAAGGGAAATTTGGGGAAGAATTGCTTTAAGGGGGGGAAGTTTTTAAGAACCCGGTTCTTATTCTTAAGGTAAAAATTTTTTCTTTTATCTTTTCCTTAAGTGTTTTTGAGAAAATAAGGAAATGGGGGAAATCCCAAATTTTGTGGGTGCACGCCATGTACTTTTCCACACGCTGTGTACTTTGGCCGTGTTGGATGAGTACACAGGGAGTATAACCCCTGTCGGCGATAAAAGGTGTAAAAACCGACTACATGTCGTGTAGTTAGTCGGCATGTGCATAGTAAGGTGGTGGAAGCAGCCACCAGCTGAGCGACAGTACATGCCGTGTAATCAAGAATACACATCGTGTACTCAGGTCGACGGATGAACAGTGCAGAAATGGAAGAAGTAGCCGCCAGAAAAACAGTTAAATGAGAAAATTACACGCCGTGTAGTTAATAGTACACACCTTGTAGTTTGTTTTCTCGCTTAAAATGGGCAGTAGCCTCCCCTGTTCACAGAATTGGCTTAGAACTAGAGGAGGTATTGGAAGAGATGACCGATGCTTTGGAGATTACCCGAGCAAGCACTAGGAATCTGATTCTACCCCCGTCGATCTTGTTGGAATCGTACGGGTAAGCCCTTCCTTCTTCTTAATATATTATTACTAATTGTTTCCTGAGGGGAAGTTATTTACATTTGAACATGATTTCTTTTACCTCATATCTACATCGTTCTTGGACGATTTGAGTAGTGTCATTTCTATATCCTGAGGGTAACGTACTACTTAGCTTGGGGGTAACATTCTGTTCAGCATGAGGGAAACTTCTTTCGTGCCTGAGGGCAGTGGATTCTGTGCCTCAGGGCGACACTTCGTACGCCTAAGGGTAATATTCGATTTCCTGAGGGAAAGATTGAGGGCGTGGTTTTACTATATTATCCTGAGGGTAATATTCTGATTAGCCTGAGGGCTTGGTTCAGGTGAGCACAAAATGTTATTAAATTAAATGGTTAAAACGAAAATGGAAAAGAAACGGGTAGTGATAGTTACTTTTGAGTACTTACTGGTTTACTGCATTTACTTTTGCACACTGTAGTTGCATATTTTCACACAGTTTTGCACGGGCCTTTGGTGGGTGCCAACTAGGATTTATTTCTCACACCCTGTTTGGGTCATGTCTTTGGCCCAAACAGACTATGTTGCTGCAGGTGTGGATAAGGGCAAGGGTCCCTATACAAGTACTTGATTGTTGCTGAGGAGTAGGGGAGCATGGGACCGAGCTTAGTCCCGCGACGCTACCGGTTGTTCTGTTTTGTTCTACTATACCTTTACTTGAGCTGTATTGTATTATACATTATTGTTTTCTAACATGTTCTGGCTGTTTTCTTAGAACTAGAGTCATGTTTCATAAATATCTATATAATTGTTGGTTATCTTTTACTGCAATTTTTCATTTTAAATGTGCATGGTATATTGCTTCCACTGTTGTTGTATGTTATCTATCTTTTCCATTGCGCTACACTTTCACAAATTAGGTCATAGTTTCCCCACTCTCATAATTGGACCCTCGCTTCTAGTCGGCAGCCTCTGGCGTTTTGGGAAATGCACTTGAGGTCGTGTGGCCAACCGGGTCCGGGGCACCCATTCAGTAGCTTCCGGAAATGGGACATTACGATATCCATACTTTGATACCAATTAAAAAATTAATAGATTATAAAATGTACTATAATATATGATTTATAATGATTGATAATTTTATAATTTCTTTCCATAATAATTTTATCCATGATTTTTGAAGATGGAATCGGGGATGAGCTTGTCTCAAATGATTTACCAATATCAATGGATAACATTATGATGATCATGATTTTTGTTCCATACTTAAATAAAATTAAATATGTTATATTATAATTATTATCATCATATTTAAGAATCAAATTATTTCTATAACTATTCATGATCGTGATGATAAAAAATAAATCATGTCATCTATGGAAGTGGTAGGTTGCACGTAACACAGACGAAAAATTCATTTTCTAATGGATAGGGTGATTAATAAAATTACTAATTTATACATATTGAAAATTAATAATGACATAAATATCATATTAATTAATTAATTTATTTATTATAACCATTCATGTTGTGTGGTTATGAAAAATGAATGGCATCATTCTATTGATACGGTAGTCCGCACATGCATACGGGTGATGTTTATTTTCATAGAATGGAAAGAAGGTGTAAAATATTTTATATTAGAATAATCATAAAAATGTTATAAATATAATTTTTATTCATTTATTACCATATTATAATCATCCATTTAATTCAATTATGAAAAATTAAATACATCATTACATGGTGGCGGTAACCCACATATAGGCATTAATGACGTTCTCATTTTTCTAAGGGAGGGAGAAAGGTAGGTAATTGTTATACCATTAACACAATAATATTTTTGTATATAAAAAAATTATTTAATTATATAATAATGGGAAAAATATATTTGGATAACAAATATACATAATAAAAAGAGTTAATAAGTGATTAGTACTCATGTGGAGAATTTAAACCTTCTCTTGGAGTACATTTTAGAAATAGTGGGTTTGGGTATTTTCCTAGGATTAATTGGATTACAAAATATATATAGATATCTAAGGGTAGTAAAAATGGAATAATTTTAGGAGCAATTTTAATTTTTAAAGTGTATTTAAAGGGGTGGTGGAACTCCTAATTTATAAGTGAGGTGAGTGGAAGTTTTTCAATAGTATAAAAAGAGAAGTAATTATTCAAGGAAAGTGGCACCAAAATTGGAAAATAATAGAGAGGGGATGATTTTTGGTGTATAAAACTCTCAAACACTCATTTTTATACATGGTTTGATTTATTTTAGGATTTTTATCCTTAGTTTTAACATTTTACCAATATTTACTTTTACCACGGTAACTCTTTTTTTCCATTAGAAAATTAATTTTATAAATAAAAATAAAATTACTATTATTAGATAATTTTAGTATTATGATTATAAATATTAAAACCATTTCATAATATTAAATTTCTAAAATTTATAAAAACTAATTTTAAAATAATAAATGTAAAATGAAAAAAAACTAATTTTAATAAAAATATTAATTAGGTTCCAAAATAGTTAATAATAAACTTAAAAATCAAACTTAATATTTCAAATATATAATTGTACTTACAAAATACAATTTTAGTTATAAAAATATGTTTTCATAAATTTTTAAGTATTTCATATATCCAAATTCTTTCAAAAAAGTCACAGTATTTATAAAAAATATATTTTGTACTATTTTCCAAAAAATCAATCCTTTCATAAAAAACCCAAAAGTTAACCCTAAAATAATATTTAAATAATAAATAAAAAAATAAATTTAATTTTGGACAACTAAAATTCCAAAATTTATGAATTTATCTTGAAAATGAAAATATATAATATAATGAAAAACAATTTTTATAGTGAAATGACATTTTAAATATTAACTATTCTTATTTTGATTTCATATTAAATACTAATTGAATAACTAAAAATATATTATTCCTATAAAATATATATTTTATCATCATTAAACCATAACACATTTATCTTCTTAAAATAAAAATATGTAGGTCCTAAAACCCATATTTTTAAGAACATACATTTTAGGCTTAAAATGATATTATTGGTTATTTAGCTATACTAATTGAATTTTATAAATGCATTTATTTTAAAAATGACCATTTACTTTTATTTCTATACATAGTTCAAAATATGGATACTATTATTTATACCCACCAATTCAATGACTACATTGAAATGGTAACATTTAATACTTATAATTATTTCTGATTAAAATGTATTATGGTTCATTTTGATTTGGGATTACATTTAAAAGAATACATTCAACATAATATTTTATCAAATAAAAATATATATGAAAATATTTTGGTGTTACTTCCTCCCCCTTAATTAAATTGAGTCCTCTCAATTTTAATCCTCATTAACTAATGAAAAATCTCAAGGGTATCTATAAGATAGACAGGACCCAAGATATAATTTATAATGAGATATCAATAACACAATCTTAGGAAATACTATAAAACTCATAATTTTATATTTTAATAGGAATATATTTAGATTCTAAATTTTTTTCAAATATTCATCCTTATCTATCTATAATTCTTATGATTTTTTAGAGACATACCTTTCATGGCTTCATTTTCATGATCTCATTTCCAACCAAATACTAAAACTAAAATAGTGATGATAATATCCAATTCAATTATAGTAAATGATCATATTAATATAAAAAATCATTCCTAATATGTCTCCTCAATTGATAAAATCATTTCAACACATGATACATTTGTTTGAACAATGGTATAATGGGATCAACATATTTCTCCATCAGTTTGAAACTAGATTTTCCATGGTCATATTCCTATTAAATTTTTTAACCTTACTTGATATATGATATATCATAAAATTTAAATCCTTTTTAATGGTTCATAAAGAGTGTTTCAATTACCAAATAATATCCCTCAATAAAGAGAGGATAATTTTATGGCGTTTAGGGCTGTTCTTTGGGAGCTTCTCTCTCTACTCTCTAATGGAATTTAGGGATGGTCATCGATGGATCTGGAATATTAATTTGATTCGTGTGATTTCATTGTTTTTCTATTGAGTAAGATCAATGATGCGTATATTTATTTAGACTAAGGGGTGTCATTAAATGCTTCATCTTTGGATAAATAGGGGGCTTGAATGATCTAGGATTCTCTCTTAAAAAAGATTATTGTGAAGGGGAATAGTGATCCTTCTGCTATGAATGATTCTAATTTTAATCGACAAACCTCATACATGAACCTTCCCATTACTTTTTTTTTCTATGATTCCCAAAAGGATTTGAATCCCCCTCTAAATATTATGAGGAATATAATATTGTATTTTTTATAAGTGAACCCTAGGTTTTTTTAGGGACCATATCAAGGATAGAAAACAATTCCTCACTGTGTGGTTGTATTCCTAGTGAGGTACCACTACTTGTAAGCTTGAATATTTGAAGGGGAATCTTCTTTTGGTCTACGGATTTGGAGTTTGGCACATAATTTCACTTGGTATGGGTTTCTTTCATATCATTTTTCCTTCGCTGGACATGAAATTGAAGGTCTAGAGCTTTAGTTTCATCTCTATTAATATAGGTAGCCTAAGATTCCATGATTAGGATCCTTGGATTAATATGGATTGTGTGATGAATTCAATGACCCAATATTGGATAAAGGTTACAAGACTAAAATAGTTTTTTTGGAATCCCAATATTTTTCTAGATGTTTCCTATATTGTTCTAACTCTAATCATGATTGACAAGAAGGTTGAGACTAAACGATTTGGGAACTATTCCGGAATCCTTATTGAGTTTGACCTATTTTATCCCCTAATTGATACATTCTGCATAGTTTTTGATGAATTCAATTTTGAATTTTTTATATAGTATGATCATGTACCTATTTTTTCATAGTTATTATTTCATTGGACAGGTTAAGGATAATTTCCACATGGGTCTTAAGATTTCTAATTATCGAAATCATGGTCATCATGTTGAGAACTGCAATTTCAAACTATCCATGGTAAATACTAGGGATGGGGAGGAGATTTAGAATATATTCAATAATTCTAATAAATAGTGGTGTAGTGATAAGGACAAGGAAGGTGTGAGATATTTGATGGGGGATAGCTGCTAGTAGGTTCCTATACATCCCAATTCTAATGAATTTAATTCTGGATTGGAGAATATGACAGATTTAAGTAATGGTGATAATTTGGGGTCTTCATAGGGTTATTTAGTTATAGAATAAGATGATGTATAGGAAGAATATTTCATGTCCTAAAGTGACCAAAAAGGGGATAATTACTTTGACCATGTCATATTAGTGAGATTATTGGGTATGAAGGCCCAACCTTCCTACATGTATAAGCTGGTTTCATCTACTATGATGGGACCTAGTAATGGTGTTAAAGTAAAGGAGTCTTGTGCACCTGATGATACTGATACGGGATTGTCTCACTAAATAAGGTTATTACAGAGTTCTAATGAGGGTTGTATAACATTAGAACCTATACCTACATTTAATATAATTCTTCCAGTGAAGAAATTAGGGTATATGAGGGAGCTTATATACCCTATTACTGAATTGATTTCTCAAATGTAATCCTCTATTGATGGGGCTTCTCTTAATTTGAGTGTCCCTGTTTTAGCTTCTTCCCCTCAGGATCAAACCAAGGCATCATCTTTGGGGGTAGTGGGTGAACAGGATGCATGTCTAGATATGGTAGTGAAGAATAATTATACTAATGAGAGAAATAAAGGTAAGGTAGTTTATCAACCTGCTTGATATTTTTAATAGACCCAATATCATATAGGTTTTCCTTAAGGAATTTGAAAATTATAATATACAGGAAGGTCATTTACCAAGTATTAAGCCTGTCAGGGTAGGAAGTGGTTATGATTTTAAGATAGTATCAGAGGGCTGAGATCCAATAAAGAAAAGATCCTCAACCTCTCGAGGATCCCACCCCATCATATGAAAATAGTTCCACTCAAGCTAATGATGACATAAAATAGAAAAATCACAAAACCTGGAGGTGGGGTTTCCATCCAAGAGTTAGGGGTGGTTTTCAATACCATTCTACATGATGATCTATGATTATCTTTATTTTCACATTTTTATGGTGTCCTTGACACTTTTATTTTCCATCACAACACTATAAACTAGTTATTTACTTTTTCTAATAAATTTTGAGGGTGTGGGATGGGTCTCTAACACACACTCAGTACACTTTGAGTAATACCCCTTGAGAGTTTCAAACTAAGCATGTATTTAGGTAACTTTTTCATGTACTAGGTGAAGACCATGTTAATACCCCACCAACATTTTTAGGTTTATTACCCCAGGGTGTATCTATTCCAAATCCTATTTTCACTTGATTGTAACAAGATAGGGATTTCATTCCTAGGATACCAAAAACTCTATAATTTACCAAAATTTTAGGATTTTATCATATAATTATAATTATCTCTAGTGTTTTAACTAATGGAATCTAGTATTAATCCCTAAAAATGAAAAAACTAATCACTAAAAATAAATAAACTATGGTCTGATACAAACTAAGGAACCCCTGACTTTTACTCCTTGGTATGGTGCTAAAAACATACTTTATATACCATCTTTGATTCTAACTTATTTGTACCAATATAATCATGACTTTATTTTACATAATTTCCATAAATTAAACATTACATGTCAAAAATAACATCACAATCCCAAGAACCAAAGGTTTAGTGTCTTTGAGGTTCAAAAATAGTAACAACTAATTTTATGATACTTTTGAAAACTTATCCAGGATAAAACCACACTAGAATTCCTTATAGATTTATTATAATTTATACTCTTATTCATATTCTATGGAATGGAAAGATAATAAAGGGTTTATCTCAAACACTCAGTAAGGGAAAATCTTCATTATGTCATTAACGATTAGATCATAAGAATGTGAAAAAATATGAGAAGGGGAGAATGGTCTTATAAAAAATAATATTGAATAATAATAGTTCTACATAATTTTAGTTTGAAATAATTTTAAAAAAATATAACTTAATGGGGGTTTTTAACACCTATTATTTTGACAAAAAAACAAAAAATTCATATTATATATATATAACACCTCTAAAATCCAAACGGATAGGGGCGGTTTTGGAATAACCTCCTCTAAAACAAAAACTGAAGAATAAAAAAATAATGATAAGAAATTTAAATGGGGTTAAAACCCCCTTATAAATTCTATGATTAGTAGGGATTGTGCATAACACCCTCTAATTTATTTGTAAAATGAATTTATAGGGGTTTTGTATAACCCCCTCTAAATAATCACTGCAAATCTACTATTTTTTGTAGCGTTGGTGTAAGAGGAAGTTTAGTAAAAACCTTGGGAACTAGATTTAGGAAAACTTATATTAGGTAATGTTACCATATGACTAACTTTAAGGATAAGTTTAATTATTGGATAACAACCTAAAGATTTAGTTTGGTGGAGATTATGTAGATTTTTCTGTCAATATATCTCTATATGGATACTACTAGTGGATGTGGTTTTAACATAGATGCATCTGGGGATAATAACCCAAAAAGAGATGGTTGAGTATATCTAAACCATCATTCTAGTTCATGTTGAGTCTTTCCTACCAACACACATAGTTTGAAACTCTTAGGGTATATACATGGGTTAACTCACTTTTTAATTATAAACCATTATGAAGGATTTTAATATATAATAACCAAGGGTGACCTATGTTAAACCTAATGTTTCATAGAGTAAAATTTGGTTTCATGGTTATTGTTATTAATTATACTAAGATTTTTTGTTTCATTCAATGTTTGGTACCAAAATGAACAATGTTAACAATTAATGTGGCTGATAATGTGGTGATTATGAGCAACCAGATGGGATGATTACTGGATTGAAAGATATTTTGATTATTCCTAATCAGTTATCATGATATATGATTAATAACTTGCATCTTAACCAACTCTCAGACTCACCAAATAATAGAATTATTAATTTTACTATGAGTATGGGTAGTGGATACCCTAGAGAAAAAAAGGCACAATTTTCTTCATGTCATAAATTTGGAAAGATACACCTTGGATAATGTCTATAAGGAATGGAAAAAATGTTTTATGTTTGTAAGATAATGGAATTAATCAATGAATTATTAAGTAAAATGAATAGTATAATATAATAGAATAAATTACATCATATGAAACAACTTTTTTTTCAATTTCTTAAGTGTGGGGAATATGTTCATTATCTAATTCAATTCTGTAATCCAAGGGTTAATGCTAAGACTAAGGAAGGACTTATGCTCTAGAAAATGTTGAAGTGTAAGGATTGAAGTGATTTTTTATTGTAATTTTATAATTATATTGTGGAAGTACTATATCAATGATATTATAGATATAATAATCATGAAACAACTAAGGATATTTCCACAATAGTTTTTCTTTTTAGATTTGAAAACATATGTTGAATGGTACCGATAACCTTAAAAATTTATTTTGTGTTAAGTTGATATTTTTTTAATATATGTGATTGATGGAATGATAACCCTAAATATGTGTTTGATTTTGGGATAAACCAAAATATTATTGGGATGATTAGTCAAATATTGATCATAATTTAGGCATAGATATCACTTTTGAAGTTTTATATGAGGGGAGTTTAATATTATTAAGGATATTTAGGGAGAAATTTATAGAAATACTACCCTTTGGTTTAGTATATATTTTAGTGAAAATGTTATTTGGGCAATAAAAATTTTATATTTTGTGGAAATAATTTTAAATTTATTGATAACCTTTATGGTTTATATGATTCTTGAGGTTGAGGTATTTATAGTTTATTGGGATAAAAGAGTTAGTGTATTTGTGGAATATATCCTATTGAAAACCTTAGTAATTAAAAAACTTGATTTGACTATTAATGTCATTTTTTATAAAGTTTATAATATTCTTAAGATTGGAATAGTTTTATAAAAAGGATATCTCATTGGTCAGGTGACAACCCATCACATATATTAAGCCTGTGGAGCATGAACCCATAACCGAAGGGCAATAAGGGTGCAGCGCCAACCTCTAACCTACTTGATGTATTTATTGGTATAACATTGTTTTTACTTAAATATTTTGATTGATAAATGTTAATTTTATTTTTAGAAAACTATTATAGGATCAAATAGTTTTGAATTTTTATGATTTTGAGGTGATTGATGATATTTTGGGAAGATATTTTATTGTGTTGAGGTATATGTAACCTTCGGGTTTAACATAAAGTATTGTTTAGGAAAAATTATATTACAATTTATGTGATGTAAGATTAGGGTTATGATAAAACAATTGATTTTAAAACCTTATTTCATGTTGAGGTTATTGAGGTTACTTGGGACATAGGTTTATTTATTTAAAGAATGATATATGTTAATCCTTTGGTTTTATTATCAAAATTTTAAGATTAATGTATCATTTATTTATGTAAAGTATTATTCATTTTTAATATTTAATTACATTTTTCTAATTGTTTTGGTTTTATTAAATACAAGATGAATATCTTGTTATTATTTTTTGTATTATTTTCTCTTTTAGAATTTTATTTTTCAGGCATAAAAAATCATCTTGAATACGCATCGCTTGGAGAAAAAGATGAGATTGTGGTGGAAATAAAATAAAGGATGAAATTTTAAATGTCTAGTAATTATATTTAATTTTTTTTATATTATATGTGGTGATTTAATTCCTAAAATATTGGAAAATGATCTTGAAACAAAAAAATATTATTACCATCATTTTTTATAAATCAATAGTCTTTTCACCAATAACATATTTATGGTTATTTTGTCATTAACTTTCTCCTGATCATGTTATATGACTTTATATTAGTCATTAGGAATTATAATTCTCTTCCATGTCTATATTTTTACATCTCGATAATTTTATCCTATTTGGAAACCTAGTTTTGTGTTATTCTAGTTTATCTTCCTATTTTCTTTTCCTTTTTAAGAGGAATTTTTATTAACCCTTCTTACAATGTGGATATTCCATAAATGGAATTTTCAAATATAAAAACCTTTATTATTGAGGATAAGTTCAAATTATTATGATTAAATTTATTTAAGTGGGATAACTTAATACCCTGATGTTTTAAAAGAACACTATGTTTGGTAGCGTATACAACAAGCAACACTAAGCCTAACTGAACCATGAAATATTATTATTTAAATATAACTATTATAATATAGTTTTGGAATAAGTGGGTATAATAATTATTAAAAAAAATTATGAAATATATATAAATTATCTACTTAGTATAAATTCATTGATAAATTCGTATGAAATTAGTACTCAATTTTTAGTAAATTTATTTTATGCTTCAAAAATATGTTTTCATCAAAAAAACTTTTGTTTCTTTTTCTGAGAAACATTTATAATAAATTTATATACCTTATATAAATTTTATTTTATAAAAAAATATAATTTTTAAATCATTGTATCAAAATTATCTGAGGGTTATATGTTTGTATATTTCTGAAAAGATTTTTTTTGAATGGTGAAAAATACCAATTTTTATTAAAATATATATTTCTATTTCAAATATTTACAAAGATAAAAAAATTAAAAAAATTAAACTAGAATAATTTCTATTATATTATTAATAATTAAATAAATTTCATTAAAATCAATTTTATTATTGAATTTTATATAAAAACATTTTTAAACATAAAAAAGAATTTTTCTAAGAAACTACTTTTCATAGCATTTTGTGTTTTTAATTTTAATTTTAAATTAATTTATGAAACTTATTTAAATTTAATATTAAAAATGATTCCAAATTTTGAATTTGGAGGACTAAATTTGGTAAATATGACCCCCTCTATTTTGGTCATTATGAATAGTAACCATAGTAAATAATTGTCACCAGAGTAAGGGTAAATCAAGTAATTGAGGTTAAAAATAATATGATAAGGACAAGAAAGTCACCCTAGAACTTGATTTAATTTCATTTGATGAAACTATTTTATCCATATTCAACCAATATTTTAATATATGATCTTTCTTTCCATTTTAATGTAATTTTATCCTTTATATTATTTTATTGAAAGAAAAGTCAAAAATGTCATTCTCTTTGTTTCATTATATTAAAATTTTTAACATAAGTATAAACATAGGCTAATTTCGGACATAAATATATTTTTTTAATTTAAATGATTTTTTTATCATGGAAATTTATTTATAATTTTTAGTGATGAAATAATTACCTTAAATTCCTTTTAAACACTAACACGATATTTATTCAATTAATAGAAAAATAAAATAAATGATTTAACAATATTAAAAGTGAAATACTTTGAATTCTTTATTTAGTAACACAAACTTTATATATCTATATGAAATTTTAGGGATGTGTTGAATGATTTTGTTTTTAATTCACTCTTGGTTTTGATGTATTTAAAGTCATATTAAATGAATAGTGTCGAAAATGGCATTAATAGTATTTAATAATAAAAAATATTTTATTAAATAATTTAAAATTCATAAAAATGTTATTTTCGTCTAAATGAATTCTATAAGGCTTAAAACACAAGACAAGGAACATTTATGGGTTGTTTTTTTGCTTTTATGATAACATTCTTAACCCTTAAAGGGTATAAAACTTTAATATTGTGATAATTGTCAAAAGGGTTAATGGGTGGTTAAAACAAACATATAAGGGTGAAAACGTAACCAAACCTTGTCCAAATATTATTTTATGAATTTTATTTTGACACCTTAACATATTATATTGTAATTATATTAATTTGAATCTATTTTTATATAAAAATTTAATTTAAATTAATCTAGTACTTTAATAAATTCAAAGAAAGTCTCTCCCCTCGCTTATAAAAGGACACCCCTTCCTTCTTTCTTTCACAGCAATTTGATCAAAATAGCTTGAAAACCCCTAGAAATTACCTTTTAAACATCATTATACAATTTCTATAGGTTATTTATCTTCCAAAATACCATCCCTAGGTCCCTTAATAGGATATCTAAAGGAAGTGTACTAAATAAGAGGTAATTGTCTCTACTGACTCTTTTAAGTTTATTTCCTCTTATAATTTATATTAATGTGTTTCAATCATACTAAAATAATAAATTATGTATAATAAATATAATTATATTTTATAATTATTATTTTAAAATAATTTTTCATCTATTTCCCAGCCTACGAAAAATGAAAACATTAATCGTGTGTACGTACGGCTTACCATCTCCACGTAGCAGTGTAATTTATTTTTCATCACCAATTTACATGGATATTTATAAGTATAAAACTAATGAAATTATATGATCTTTAAGAGATAAATATTCCTATTTAATTATAATATCATGTATACCTTCTTACCTTCCAATCTATTGGAAAATGGTAATGTCGCTTGTGAGTATGTGTGGACTACAACCTCCATGAAGCGATGTGATTCGTTTTTCATTTACGCTTTAAATGGATCGTAATAAGGATATATATATAATAATTATATATGATATATATGATATAATTTATATTCTGGAATGTTTAATTTTTATTTACCTTTATTTTTTTCATTATTTAAAAAGTAAAAAATAGCATTCACGCATACATACGGCTTATCATCTCTATGAATATTGTAATTCTTTTTTTCTATATCTAAACTTTATAGATGAATATAAATATAAATATTATTTATATATATATATATATATTATATATATATCATGAAAAAAAATTAGATTATTGATCAATGATCAAAGTACAAAGACAAACAATTATCTAACCGAAACATAGAAAGAAAAAGCAGTTACCACACAGAAAAGTGATTTTAAGAAATAATTATTAATAATAAAGTAATAAATGGTTATAATTAAATCATATATGGTATGATATATATTATTATGTTTTTGTAATAGATTTATAATAAATATATGTTTATTATAATATAGGTTTGAACATGTTTGAAGGAAGTCAGACCAAAGGTATGGGTTTCTCATCTCACTTTTACTTCTGTGAGACATATTCCATACTCACAACTTATTTCTTTTGTTTGGTGTATATACTTCCCTATGATACATTATATAATAAATATTTTATATTAACTGTATTTAATATTTCATTTCAAGTTATTATTTCATTGGCATTATGATTCAAAATTCACAATAGTGGTAGGGGTTTATTTCACAATCTCATTATATTTTGGGATTTCTTATGTTTGAGACTTTTTTGGGGAATTATTTTATATTTATATATTATACCCAATATATTTTCTTCACATATTCTTATTTATATAAATTACAATTTTTACTTTAATTTTCCTCTCATTATGTACTCAAGATTCCAAAATAATGTTTTCAAGGAAAATTGAATTTGTTTTTCAACTCAGTCCGTAATATTTTTCTTCCATATCTATATTTTCTTAAAATGTTTAAAATAATATTTTAACTATTATAAAATGATATATTACTGAAATTTTTACCCATGTTTTAATTTTAAAAATTGTTTTGAAATTAATCTTCCTAACATTTTCTGAATGATTTATTTTTTGAAATTTCTTACAAATGTGTGAAACTAATGTTTTATAAACTTAAATGAAATGAATGGAATTTTTCACCATCATTAGCGTTCAATGATTTAAAATTTTAAAAGGTTGTTTTCATGGAAAAAAATTCCCTAATATTCATGAAATTTTTAGTATTTAAATTTGATTTTCAAAGTGAAAAAGGTTATTTTCTTCAAGAATTTTTTTAAATATGTTTTTATGCTACTTCTATTCATAAAAATCAAGTAACTTTTACTTTACATATGCTTTATTATGGATATCTTGTAATGATACAACACTAATTATTTCTATAGATGGTTTATGATCAATTTCACTGGGGAAATATTAACATTTCATATGATTTTTTTTAATATATATTTTTATATTGATTATGTATTGAATTATTATTCTCCAATTTCATATAATGAATTAATTATACTTAGTAAGTGATAGTTGGGGACTTCTATAGCCCCTTGATGCATTAATAGGTCTCGTGAGAAAAACCAGTTTGCGTATTGGGTTGATGCCTTACCCATTTATGTAATATGTCTGGGAATAAAGCCTAAATGGTATATTTAAGATGTATAGAATTATTAATTCCATCATTAGAATTTTATTTATTGATTTCCATGTGATTATTTTAAAATTTATGATATCCATGAAAATGTTTCAAGATCATGTGATTAGTCATATGGAATTATTTGATCAATATTTATTTCTGCCATATTATAAATTGTTCTCAAGTTATTGATTAAATGGAATGTTTTTTTAGTTATTTTACCTTATATATTGATAATGTATTATTTAATCATAATATATTTTATTGTACATAACCCTTACTTAGCATTTTAGAACACACTTATTTTGTTTCCTTTCCCTATGATATGAAGGAGTCATTAAATGAGTTCAATGATGCATAATAATTACTCTCACTAGGTTTTATATCTTATGTCCAAATTAAAATTTGAATAATGTATGTATGTATCTTACCTAGAATTCTAAACTAATCAATCCTTTACGATGTGATACCTTATATTTTTTGCTAATGTAATAAAGTAACCATCACCTCCGGGCTACTAGAGTCGGGGTATTTACAAGTAGTCTTCACATACAAACAAACAATGTTTTCATATTCCATAGAACTAAAATAAGGTAGAAAATGGTTTATATTTTTATAATATTAAAAAATATAAAAAGACCATTTTTATTCACTAAATACCCATTTATAACCATCTATATAAGGAGGTTATGAAAAATTAAATATGTCACTTTGTGCAGGTGGTAGTCCAAACATAAACACGAACGAAATTCCATTTTTATAAAAAAGGAGAAGGGTAGATAATGGTTATAAAACTAACATAATAAAATTTAGGTTTATTAATAATACTGATTTAATTATATTATTATAGTTAAAATATATTTGGAGGAGGAAGATATATAAGGGAAAAAGGTTAAGAATTGATTAGTATTTACATTGAGAGTTTGAACCTTCACTTGGAGTACCTCTTGAAAATGGAGGATTGAGGACTTATCCTTGGATGAAGGGGATGAAAAGTGGTGTTAAATATAGGTAAAATAATATGTTTATATTTTTATGAGGAATTTTAATTTTATAGTGTATATAAAGGGTTAGTGGAAGTCTCATTTTATAAGTGAGGAGAGTGTCATTTTTGTAATAATATAAAAGGAAAAATCACCATTCAAGTAAATTGGATCCAAAAGTAAAAATAATTTATAGAGGATAAGTTTGGGTCAATATTCCTCTCAAAAAATCATTTGTATACAATTGTGGAGTGATTTTATGCTTTTTATCCTTAGTTTTACTTTTTTACCAAAATTAACTTTTACTAAGGTCACTCTTTTTTTACCCATGGTAACTTATTTTTATTTCTAAAAATAAAATTAATATTGTTATATAATTTGGGTATTTTTATTCCAAATATAAAAATCATTTTATAATAATATATTTATAAAAGGTACAAAATTTAATTTTATAATAATAAATGTATAACGCATAAAACTTGTTTCTGGAAATATATTAATTAGATTACAAAATTTTACTCATGTATTTATAAATTAGTATTAATATTTTAAATATATAATTTTACTTATAAAATAAATATTTTTTTAGAAAAAAATTTCTCATAAATTTTTATTCATGCTTATATCCTAATGATGTCATAAAAGACACAATATTTTGTATTATTCATCCAAAAATCAATATTTCCAAAAAAAATCCATAAATCCATATTAAGTTAATATTGACATAATAAAAAAATGTTATTTTTTTCAAATTAGGATTATAAAATTTATGAATTTAAATTTTAAATGGAAATATAAGATATAATGAAAAACTTATTTTATAAGAAAATGACTTCTTAAATATTAACTATTCTAATTCTTATTTCATATTAATTACTAATTAAATTAGTGATAATATATTATTAAAATAAAAAATATATTTTACCATAATTAAACCATAATATATTTAGTTTCTTAAAATAAAAATACTTAGCTCTTGAAAAGAAAATGTTTAGAAAAATCCATTTTCAAGGATAAAAAGATATTATTAGTTATTGGGAGATACCAATTAAATTTTTTCATTGAATTGATTTTAAAAATTACCCTTTATTTTTCTTTATATATAGATTTAAATATGTGGTTACTTCTATTTATACCTTCCAATTCAATGGCTACATTACAATGGTTTCATTTAATACTTATAATTTTATCATTTTAATATGTAGCATAGTTTGTTTTAGTTTGATGTTGCGTATAAAGGAAGCTATTAAACATTGTATTTAATTAAATTTCAATATATACTAAAATATTAGGGAATTACATGTAATTTTTCTCTTTCCCTATATATTAAAACATAAAATTTCTCCTCTGTTGGGTTTTGATGTGAGACATATTTTTGGTTGAGTGTTGTAACTTATAGAAGGTAGGTATTTCATAAGATACATAACAAAACTAGATAGTTGTGTTTCATAAAAACCATAGGAATTATGAATCAGGTTATTAATAACCTCATTTTTTGGAGGAATTTACAAAGGAGGAATTCCAAAATATGGAATGGGTTTTCAAAGGAAGTGGTGAATTCAACATGACAGCCGATTTCATGTAATAAATGCTATGCAGGATTAAATAAATTTTTCAAATGAATAATTTAAAATGATAATAAAGAATAATCTAGTATGGATAATCAATTCGAACACTATCAAAAATTATAGAATCAGGAGTAAATTTTTTAGAAGCTTTCACTAGTGTGGGTGAAAAGGGAGGATGAATCCAGGTCTTACACTATTCACTGGATATTGGAAGTGTATGACCATAAATATTAAAATACAATGTGAAAAAAATGGATACCATTTTTAGAGTAACCTTTTTAAATAATAGGTTTTGGTCACTTACTCAATGTATTTCATAGATTAGGTGGTGTTTGTTCCCATTGGTGGACTTGTCCATAGAAGCACTTGTGGATGGAAGGAGTCACAAAAGTGTTGTGAGATTCTACTTCCATATTCAGTTAGGGTACTGTAATGGGTCCCTTATAACTCAGACAGTCTACATAGGTTTCTATAAAATGTTTCCCTTGTAACTTAGGTTCTATCCATAAAATATAAAGTTTCAATGTGTTCTATTATAGAGTGGGATTAAATTCTAAACCACTTAATCTTCTATATTTTGTTCTTTCAAACTATTTATATTCTTTGTTATTTAATGTTGACTTGGTTTTGAGTAATTTATTATATTTAATAAGTTATTAATTAGTGTGGTGTTTAGGATGTGATGTCTTTCTAATTATAGACATTGTTTTATGGTAACACCATGATTCAAAACATTTTATGTCCACCTTTTTCATTTGATGTATGAAAGGTAACTTCCAATTATAAATTTTGGTGGTTCCAGATCACAAGGTCTCAACACAACAATTAGTATAAATCTTTTGTTTATTCGTCTATTGTGTGGTTTATTGATTTTCAAAATAACTAGGTTCGACTGGTTTGGAGTTTTTTTTGGAGACTTTTTAATAATTCTAAAATATCATCCTAGACCCTTCACACATTTTTAGTTCAATAAAAGATAATTACTTTGATAGAATAATATTGAAGAGGGTAAACACCCGGAAGATAGAATTTGGACAAAATATAGGTAAATGGAATAATTGAAAACCTAAATTGAATGCAGTTAGATGGAGTTTCAAAATTTTATTTTTGGGAAGTTCGGTTATATTCCCAAAGTATAAATTGATTTTTGAGATTACATCAACAATAAGAAACATATTTAAGGATAAAAAGTACAATTTTATTCAACAGGGGCCTTTTCTATATGTATTAATTTCATAGTAAATGAGGAAAATGGACTATTAGGACTGAAAGATCTATTATATGAGATATTTTAATGGAGTATTAGTGAATCCTTGAGATAAAGGGGAGTTATTTTTTTATTATTGATGTCATTCCAATCCATTTTTTTAGTTTTGTTACTCTAGGGGTTTTGGGGTGTGGCATATTACCCAGGTTATGGAAGGAGTATCGGTTGGTCAATTGGTGCATAGATTTTTATCCCAAGGTTTTGGGATGGAATGTGTAAATTCATATAGGGGGTTCCATTACTATCATAAAATGTGGGGAGGAACATCACATAAAATATTGGGAGAGAGAAGTTCATACCAAAAAGAGTTTTAGAAATAGGGATTAGGGGCATGGGAATCTCAATCACTTGATTGAGATGGAGGATGAAAATATTTACTAAGTCACGATTAAACTTATATTCATATAGTATGTAATATTCATCGGTGTATCCCATGAATTAGTGTAATGGGGCCTACATTTCATAAGGATAAGTACCAAGGATCAAAATTTGACTATTTCATTCTCACGAAATGTCATTATGCCTTTTTTCCTTTATCAATTATACAACATGGATATTGTGGGTTTGTTTCTTATAAATCATAAAGTTTGAGGATTTTTTTAAAAAATTATTGGATGAATAACCATGTTGTAAAGGAGACCATTGTTATTATTTTCTCTACCAATGGATATTTTGAAATAATATAGTTTCATAAGTTCTTCTCAATTGGATTCCATACAGTTTGAGAATGATATACTTAGAAAACTTAAAATTTTGGTTATGGAGAATATGTATATACTTTGAATGAAAATGTTGGTTGAAAGTACATTCTTTATTAATGGTTGATAAATTTAGAGGAAATTTTAATTTTTAGCCTGGGGAAAAGTTCATTTGGTGAATTGGGATTTTGATTGGGAATCTATATCTTATATTATCTCTAGGGGCTATTTTAGGGTGAGGAATGAGGATTTTTTGGTTTTTGGGTGCTTGGTTCGATTTCAGATCAAGGTTCAGAGGCCTGGATGAAACACTATTGAAATAGCAGGTCACATTGGGATAAGTAGGTCGTACTATGAGTATATGTTACTGGGTGTGATGCTACATGGATGCAAGGCATTGTGCTAAAAAAGATATTGGTAGCACCTCCTCCTATGTATAGTAGGGCTTTGTGTCATGACCCCTAGTCATGCAACAAATATGTTGATAAAAAGGGGGTGTTGTGGCACAATCCCCTAGGGTCATGCCACATCCCAATGTTGGGTTCCCTTTTTAAGAACCTTTTGGTAATTTCAAGTATTTATTTTTAGAACCCCCTTTGGTTATTATCATTCTAATTAATAACGAAGTGGGAGAATCCCTCTTAGTTCGCCCACTTCACTCCCTTATCTCTCCTTCAATATGGTATTTTGGTAGTGATTGGAGTTTCATTGAAGAGTGTGACCAAATATAAAAAAAACTAAAATTCAATAAAAATAGTATTAAAGAATAAGATGAAAGACTTTTACATGTATGAGTGAAAAATGGAAGAATATATGTGGAATTAAGGCAAGGAGAACAATTACAGAGATATTGGGACATGAAAATTGATTAAATTAGGTTTTTTGGAATATTTTTAAATAACAAAAATATTATATCATCCTACTAAAGTTTATTACTATCATTAAATTCATAGAGAACACATGAAGATTCACTAAGCTTTCACTTTAGTGAACTTACATATATTGAAGGTCTTTCGTTAATCTTTGTCTCTCAATAAAAACATAAGAATTAATTTGTTCACAGTGGAGAAGATATACATCTTCCCTTTCCAATTTCTATTATCTTATTTGATGATCAAGAGTCAATTTATTATCTTTTATCACCTATCAATTCTTGATTAATGTGAATTGATACTAATAATTTAACAAAAATATAAAATCAAACTTAAAATACACTAAAAAATATTAACTAAAGAATAATAGATTAAAGTAATTGAATAATTTTAGTCTGAATACCCTAATCTGTTTCATTATAAATATAAGGAACATAAATCAAGATTAAATAATGAATATAAGATAAAACTTATCTAATGATAATACCTCCTTCCATAATTTTCAATAAAAGAAACTACTCCAAACTTCATCATCTCCTCTGGTGTGCACTCCTGATGAATGAATCCCTCCCCGATGTCAAATTTCCATAGAGCCTCTTTTATTTTTCATCAAGGGTCACAACCTACCAATACCACTTTATTTATATGATACTTACCCAAGATAATTTATTCTCTACCCTTAAGACACCATTTTTGTAGCTTTAAAAAAAATTCTCCAACAAATTATGCTCCACTAGCATGTTAGAATTAAATTCTTCAATAAACAAATACTTTGTTACTTTTACTTTTCTAAAAAAAATTATTTACTTTCTCTACCCCACAACCTGATGGCCATGTGTGAGTGGTTTCCAACATCCACTCATCTAGAACAACACCAAAAAAATTTGAAAACATTATCATACTTCATAAAATTACACTAGTAAAGATAAAATGAAATGAGTTTTAGTTACTCAAAACAATCTCAATAACTCGACATCAAAATTTTGGATCAAGTTCTTTGAACATCTTCTTTTGGAAACAATCAAAACATTTAATAGACTCTGAATATTTATCATGCTGTAGAAACTTCAAAAAAACATTTTTCTAAACATGAAATGTAAATCCAAAGGTAAATCCATAGCTAATGCATTAGGAAACTCAAAGTATCCTCCTCATATGAACCAGTAAAAGAAATATATGGAAACAAAAATCGATTCATCTTCTTGAGATCATAGCCCATGATTTCAGAATTTTATCAATGTTTAGATTTCATTACTTTATAACCTAACTATCAAACTCATTCTTACAACTTGGATTGCAAATAATCTTACCATAATCTCCCTAAAATAAGTTAATCCTTTGTTTTGGTTTTATGAGAACTATCTTCCATAATCAATTAAAATCGAAACCCAAACTACAAAAATTCTTTGAATATGAGAAATACCCATGATTATTCTTCCAAAATTAACTCTGACTAGATCTCAGATTAAGAACCCCAATCTAGCCTCATTCTAACTCAGCAATTCATGAGATTCAAACTGATTTCCCTCAATCTTATTCAAACCAAAAATTTGTGCTCGTACTGAGGAACTGGTTCAGTAATCATCAGTATTCAAAACTCTTCATTCAAGCAAAATAATGGTGGGTTTTTAATTTGAGTATAATATCAGCATCAACCCAACAACTTCATCAAAAATTTTTGAAATATTCCAATTCCTTGGCTTCAATAACGAATTCATATTAGGCACAATATCAAAAAAAGTCATCTTCCCTAAAAAACTATTTGATCTTCCCATCCTATTAATTAGCTATGTATCTTAGCCTCAGGGTGGATCTCCCTTGGAATCTCTGGATTAATAATTTGTGCAAATATTATTGTGCTTTCATCTATTATTTAACCTTAACTTGACATATATATTTGGCCTTGTTCTGATTTGGTGAAAAATACTCATGATTCAATCTGACATGGCTCTGCTACTCCTTCCTTGCTATCTCTAAAATCTCATCTGAACCTGGGTCCCAGTAGAACTTTTACTAATATGTCAGTTCTATAATTTTCATAAAGAGTTAGTTCAATCTCCATTCAAACTAAAGAAACTCTACTACGATCCTCAGCTTTAACTCACATATCCAATAGATTGGATATGTAAATAAAATTGGCTAAATGGTTCCCTTAGAGAATTGACTATATAGGCTTCCCAAAATTATTCTATGTGGTAAATCGGCTATGTGAAAATATTTCAAAATTCTTTTATATAGATGGATTGAAAATATTTCAATGTGGATTCTTCCAAAATTCAAGTACGTGGCTAGAAAAAACAAAACCTTACATAGATTCCCCTCTAAATTCTACTACATTGATTCTCATACTCTAAATCCTTATGTGATAATTCCTATAGATATGATTCAATAATAATGAAAAATCATCCAATTAAAAATTGTAACATGAAATTTTGATTATAAAATTAAAAATAAAACAACAAAATTAAAAAAAATATCCATTCCAACAATTGAATATTAAAAATAAAAACATAGAATTTGAAATAATTATTTCCAAAATAAAAAATCCAAATAGAAACTCCAAAATATTATCATAAAAAAAACCATCAAAAACATAAAAAAAATATTATTAAAATGCATAGATATTAAATTGATAAAATTTTAAAAAACAAATATATAAATCATCATTTTTATGATAATATTCAATAAATTATATTTTAAAATTAAAAATATATAACATTCGGTTTTTCTAAGTTAAAAGCTCATTTCACATGAAAAAACCCATTAAAATACCCTAAATAGATATGCCAAATTGTAATTAAATAATGCCACATCAAATTATCACACACTTAAGATACTTATTTTCCTCAATGAATCTTCTATTCAAATTCAATGTTTGAAAATACATCTCCAAATGGAAGAATTGAAATTCCAAAAAAAATTATTTTCAAATTGATTTTTCCTCATGGAATAATTCAATTTAAAAATGTGAATACCCCCTAGAATTAAATTTCTTCAGATTAAGATGGATTATTATTTTACAAAAAAAGATTAAAATTTAAATTTTTTATAGAATTCTACAATTATCAATTTTTATCCAAATGAAATTCCAAACATCTCATTACCACTATGATAATAGATTCACTTAATTAAATAGGTTGTAATAAATAGAAACATTAATTTAATGGGGTAGAATTATAATTTATTAAGGGAACAAATAACTCATTAAAAATTTAATGAATAAGTAATTATAATAATAAAAGGATGAGTTCAACCTGGATTGATATTTTCATTACATAATCCATTTGGATGCATATCATGTGACTTAAATTCTAATTAAAAAGTAAAAAATCAATTATTATTGTATTACATTTACCTAATGTATTATCGAAAGCCAAATTTTTTGAAGATGGAAAGAAAAATGATTTACCCTTTTAAATCCATAAGTAAATAAATATTAATATATTAAAAGTGACATCAAGACATTAAATTTAATAGTAATTTTCACCCATGGAATAATTCATAAGTGATGTTTAAAAACTCATAATTTCAAAAAATATTACGGTTTTTATGGGTTTTCAGTGAATGAATTTTTAGAAAAAAATAGTTACATACCCCACACTTAAAACCTAATATTTTATCCAGTTTTGAATTATATGGTGGGAGAAAGATTAAAAAACAAATTAGAGCTCAAACATATTCTTAGATTTAATCAATTCAAAAAAATTTGTTAAAGGGTAATAGAAAGCTCAAAAATTGTTATTCCAAATATAAAGAAACCAAAAAACAAATCACAACAGGAGAAAAAAATACATATTGGTTACTACATAACAAATCAAGCACACTAATAGATATTTTCAAAGTAGATTTATTCTAACATTTTTAATTTCAAAAATGTAATCATTCATACCCCAAAATGAGAATTCCAAGCACAAATTCAGTATTAAATAACTTTAAAATAGATTCAGTGACTATTAGGTTTTTCATGAGAATTTATGTATGAATTTCACTAGTTTAAGTCAATTTTCAATGATTTTTTTACTAAAAATTGAATGAAAATTTTTGAACATAAAGAGGAACCAATGTAACATAAGTCAAACTAAAACTTCCATAGAATAAATCTTTAACACTTTAATTTCAATATGGGCAACCCATCATTTTTTCACTTGAAAAAATCCATCTCGAAACCCAAAATTTATCTTCTAAAAATGATAAGTCCAAGAATTAAATTCCAAAATTTAAAGTAAAAACCCCAAATAGAATATTTTGAGAGGTTTTACCTAATTTTCTCCAAAAATTATCTCCTTTATCATGAATTCACACCCTGTCCTCTTCTAGGGAAGTACCAAAATAAAAATAATGTAAAAATAATTAAATACATTATTTAAAATTTATAAAATGAGGCCATGTATAAAGTTGTATTTTGGGAAAAGGGAGATTAGTACACAACTTGGTAGGAGAAATTTATTCAAAAAATGATAAAAATGTACAGGCTTAGAAAATCATGGGTTACATTATATGAAACTCTGAATTTAAAGTCTTTATCCTGATGTTACCCCCTAAAGTGTTCAATCCATGGTTGTTTAAATGCTATGATTAATTTTTGGATGTCAAGTCATTGTTTGGTATGAAAATTTTAGCAAGTTCTCTCATGAATTCATACACTCCAACCTCCTATAGAACTCTTCCTAAATACTCCAAGGTTATATTATTAAGACTCCTACCACTAATGGTTTTAGGGATAAAAAAATCATATAGTGATTATATGATGAAAAAAAGAAACCTAGAATTTGTAGAAAAAATGTCACCTTCACTTCCCAAAATCTTCTTAACACTTGAGGGGTTCATAAATTTATAATTAGGTGAAATAATTATTGTAACCCTATAACTAAAAATAATATTCCCAAATTAATCTCCCTTATTAGTTATAGGGATAACCTCCTCAATATTTATTAATAATTTTATAATCTCAAGGATAGAAAAATCATCTTCAAAGAATCTTAAGTTAGCAAGAGAATAATTTTTCCCACTTCTATAAAATAGATAAAATTCTCACTTTCTATACTCTCAACAGTCTATGATGACTCATTTGTAGTTTATTATGGAAAATCACTCTCTAAACACTATTCTTCTTTCTTCAATCACTCAATTTTAGCAGAATGAGCATCTAAAATCGGCCTAAACGTCTTAGGTTGAGGGAACATGAAGTTATTTCTAAGTCAAAAACAATCTAAGACTATGAAATTTGAACATTATCAAGATAAACCATTTCAAAATGAAATTTTGGATGTGTATGGAACATTTCATGGCCCTGTTAAATGAATATATTAATTTTAATCTCATGTTTTCCTAGCCTTTTCAACTCTTGTATTGACTTGGAATCAAAAACAATTCTTCAAAGTTTACATTAATAAACTCACTTATCAAATAATAAAAATGATAGTGATGTTTCCTCCTAAATTAATCTCTAAAAACTTCCTCAGTAATACCTATCAACTTACAACACACCTTGAGAGGGGACTCTTTGAAAACATGGAAATCCCCTTGATCCTCACCAGCTTGAAAGGTAAGATCCTATGTTTTGGGATGGGTTAAAATTTATAAAGGATTTTAATTTTTTATTTGGTGGATGGACCAAATATTTAAATTATATTTTAATTGTAATTATGAGATTTTAAACAGTTTAAATTTTGTTATTGGATGAGTTTTAAGTCCTATAAGGTTTATTAGAAGTTATGATATGTTTTGGAAGTTTCGAGCTTCAAAAAATAATTTCTAAGCGATACGGTATAGGCATATTATTATCATATGGTAATTACTAACCAGGTGGGTCAACAAAACAACTTTTTTTGATAAGGTACATGGTTTATATAAACCATATAGTGGATCCTAGAAAATTATTAAGGCTTTATAGGGTGTCACATGGTCTGTAAGACCATGCACCTAAGGCCACACAACCATTTGAAAAGTCTACAATTTATTACAGAGGGGGTTGTAGAGGCTGTTCATGGTTTTTCTAACCATAAAACTAGACCATGTGGGGTTTGTAGGTGAGACAGTTCCAAGGACACATTTTTTGAATGGTTTTTATAATCGTGAACATTAACCATGCATGTTGTAACCTTTGGGTTGTGTTGTCTGCATGGTTGGAACATGGATAACCAAACCAGGTAGCCAAACTATGCACCCCTTAAAATAGTTCAAATTTACTATTTTTACCTTCTATATTTTAAGTTTTTTTATCTCTTTTACCACCCTCACTTCCCTCACATAGAATCCTCTTGATCACCCTCTCCTACTCTTCTAAGATTTAATATATTTCCCTCATACGGTGTCAGATTCGAGTGATGTCGATTGGATTTAATCACCCTTGATTATTCTATAATTAATCTTCCTTTCTTTATTTGTTTCTCTCTCCATTCTCATCATTATATCTATTTGAGCTCATATGCCATATTTTTAGGAAGTTTTTCTATTATTCTGATTTATCTCATTTCATCTCGAATTGAAGCCTGATAATAGAAGAGTTAGGCTTCCTAAGAATGAGGTAGGTGATCTATGTGTTTTTCCATAAAGTTTCATTGTTTATAAAATTAATAGTTGTTATGCATGCCAAAAATTCAACACATTGATTATAAAATTTTAAATACCTTAAATTAAATCCTTAGATCATAACCTTGATGTTCTTTAGACCCCTAACATGGTTGGAGTTTGACAACCTCAACATAAACCACGTATTAAGGTGAGTTTTATTACATTATAATGTGTACTTTACTTTCCTTATGATTAAACCACCCCTTGGGTGTGTTATTTAAATAACTTATCACATTTATAAATGCCTATATGACCAAACCACCTTCTAAAGTGGGTTTGGTTTTTCAATTGAGATACAAAATAATAAATTTAAATAATTTAAATGTTAGATGAAATTGATGAAATATGAATGGTTTTTATAGTTCACTTGACTCTTATCACTTGTAAGTGAATTTATAAATAGAATAGAATGATTTGTTATGTGAGTTTGATACTCCTCTTTATCCATGGACCTTATCTTTAGAAATTAAGGGGGTTGATAAAGTAACTAAATAAATTTAGAAATTTGTTAATAAAAATGTATCATGATGTAATTTTATTGATCCATGGATGCTTCCCATGGTTTTCTGGTTTTTTATAGATGAAATGATCTAATTGCATATTTTTAATTGATAATGGAATGGATTTTATTTGTGTACTTGACTGATATTATAGAATGGATGTTCTCATGGCTTGTATTTAAATATTAAATGAAATATGAAAATGAAAGTACATTGTGCATTGATATGTTCCTAGGTTCTGCTTCATGGAATGCCTTGGATATGGGATCACAGGTAAAGTGTATTTACTTTATACAATATTATTTCTAATATAACTTAGTTATGGTTATTGGATATCATGTTTAACACCCTATTTGTCTCGGATATTGGACATGGAATTTCACATAATTTTGGGGTGTTTGAAATGACAATTCATTCCCCTTGATTAGGATGTTGGACATGATTCTTCACATAATTGATTGGGATTTTTAGGCATCGTGCTCTATATCCCATGTTCAGATGCTTGGGTTTAAGCCCCTTTATAAAATATGGAACCCTCATTATATTATAATTATGTGTATAAGTTGTTCTTTTTCCTCAGGTCCACATCGATGCATGTGTGTATATATATATGTGAATATATATATATACACGAACATGTTTAGTGAAATTTTGGCTAAAACTGATATGGGTATGGTCAATTAGGTGTCTTTTGAGTTACCTAATCCAAACTTGATTACATTTATTATTTACAACTTTGTTTATTATACCTATATACTAATTTATTTTTTACTCAAATACTAGATTGTATTAGATATCATTGGTGGTGTCCTAATGAGTTTTATTCACTCCCTGTTCAGGTTGTATTTTGGTACCTGAATATATCTTCTAGTTGTAGGTTAGGACCCTAGATTATGATTCCTTTTTCACTTTTGGGGCTAGGACATGAAATGAAGCTGGGGGTCAAGCATGTACGTGGGATTCCTAAAGAAGTTGTATCTTTTATTTATTTATTTATTCTTTTTCCAATTTAGTCCTATTGTAGATATTACATATTGTGTGTTGACTATTATATTGTGACTCATCATGTTCATGAATGGTTGGGTAATTTCGTGTTGGATTGGTTGTTTTTTTATTATTAATTCTCAGTTATAATTTCTTCCCATTGTTTACTTTATATAATTCATTTTTCACTGCTATTAGTACTGATCCAGAGGGTATAGCCTCAACATTATACCACCTTTATACCATTACTACTAGTTGACACCCTCTAGTATACAGGGAGGTGCGCTTAAGGCCAAGTGGAGAACTAGATCAAGGCACCATTTTAGTGGCTCCTAGTTGGGGATTTTAAAAGGTGGTATCATAGGTTCTTTTCCTTTTTCTTACATTTTTTGGATGGTATAAAGGATATTATGAACATAGTAGAACTTGGTAAATAGATCATTTCTCGGTATGGCCAACCCATGCATGGGGGGAAGATAAGGTTTCTAGGGATGGGACTATTGTTCATATTTCTTGTTATTATAGTTTATTATTATTTAAAAATAATTAATTTATATACATCCACTGGTTATTTATTTATTGAGTTTACCTATGATTTATGGTATTTACCACCTGGCCTAATATGGAAAGAGAATGGGAGCATTAATGCATCCTTTTAGGCATAAATGATACACATTTCATTAGAATTCTTATCTATGTAACATTATTGTGTGAATTATGTGACATGGTTATCAATATTGGATACTTGTGTAATTATTTAGCATGATCACATGTAAACCATACTTCCATGATTATCACCATGTTCATTGTAATTATTACTCTATAATATCATGCTTTGTTATGGTTATGATATATGTTTGGTTAAATAAAGTGTTTATGTCAATCTAAATGGTGCTTCCCCATATGGATTGATGGTGGAATTCTATTTAGTCATCCTTTAATGAAATAAATAAATAAAATGGTTAAATAACTCAATAAAATATAATTTTAAATTTTAATGAAATTGGTTTGATTTAAATAAAATTAAAATCATTTCTTATGGATGTCTGTTAAATGGTGTCTCAATTGTAACTTATAAAGTCATTTAGATTTATAAATTGGGAATGTTTAGCCTTGTAAATTAATCCTTATATTCTTAACTCAAACCTTTTAGGTAATTTTTAACATTTTATGCTTAGGTGATAACCTCATTAAGGGTGTTCTTCTTTTTAACTATTATGGGTTTCACTTAAATGGGATTCCAATTGTAATTTTTAGTATGTTGACTCCATAAATTGGGAATGGTTTCCTATATAAATGATCCTATATTAGTATGATGGGACCTTCATGTGTCAACTTTATTCTTCTTATCCATTGGTACATAACCCCATAGGGGTATATTCATGTTATATGGGATATTTATTTAATGTGTCATCATCCACTTATATATTTTTATGAATAAATTTATGGTGGAATCTTACTTGAACAACCCCTTAAAAATTTTAATAATTTGTTGTATTCTTTTAAGATTTATTGATATAAGGATTAGTTAATTAAAATTACAATCACAACCTAAAGGGTGTTTTCCTATATAGATTTTTATTTACCTTTTCTTTAACTAAGTTGGATATAAGAATTTATATATAATTAAATAGTTAAAAGGAAATTATAAGATCATTTTCCTATTGTTACATGATGTCATCAAAATATAGTTCTTAGTATAGTTTGCCTTTATAATTGGTACTTGATATATCTTATATATGAGCTACATTAAATGTTGTGATAAACTCATTAAGGGTGTTTTTCTTTTTAACTATTATGGGTTTCACTTAAAGGGGATTCCAATTGTAATTTTTAGTGTGTTTTATCCATAAGTTTGGAATGGTTTCCTATATAAATGATCATATATTAGTATGATGGGACCTTAATGTGTCAACTTTATTCTTCTTATCCTTTGGTACTTAAACCCATAGGGGTATATTCATGTTATATGGGATATTTATTTAATGTGTCAGCATCCACTTATATAATGTTATATATAAATTTATGGTGGAATCTTAATTGAGCAATCCCTTAAAAATTTTAATAATCTATTGTCTCCTTTTAAGCTTTATAGATATAAGGCTTAGTTAATTAAAATTCTAGTCACATCCTAAAGGGTGTTTTCCTCTATAGATTTTTATTTTCTTTTTCTATAACTAAATTGGCTATAAGAATTTATATATAATTAAATATTTAAAAGTAAATTATAAGATCATTTTCCTATTGTTACATGATGTCAGCTAAATATACTTCTTAGTATAGTTTTCCTTTCTAATTGTTACTTGATATCCCTTATATATGAGCTACTTTAAATGTTTTAATAAATTATAATTTATTAAATTCCTTAAAATGAAACCTTTTAAAGGTTTTTATAGAATAAAACCTCATGTAGGAGTGAGTTTTAAAGGTTTACTTGAGATTTTACTTGAATGGGAAAGTGAGAATTTTCATGGAACTCTAATGACTTCTTCCTAGGTTTAATTATACCCAGAGTTTAGTTGGTTAGTCCTAGTGAATTTATCAGGTGTGTCATTTTTTTAAGGTCGATTCCTTATGTAATTAAGGGGCTATATTGGTAGAGGTAGAGCCCTCAAAAATTAAAGCATTTCTAAATTCTTATGAAGAGTGTCAGATGTAAGGTGTTATTAGAGTGTTATTTATCCTAATTATAACTCTTAGAGATGAGATGACACCCCCATCTAGACGGGAATTCATTAAGTAATATGAGCATTGTGAAGGATGTAACAATCATGTAATGCTCCAGCTCAATAGGTTAGACATGCCTTGGGCATGGTCATCTGATTTGATGGTCATGTGACCTTTATTATTTTATAATTGAGTGTGAATCAATAGTATTTATCATGTAAATATGTGTATGGATAACAAGACTCCGATTTAATCCATATGTACGTTATAGCATTCTAGGAATGTGTAGTGACTACTAAATTTTTTTGATATAATAGTAGTATGTATTTTTACACATGGTTCGCATCGAGTAAATAATTGATGCATTAAATTGTATGTTGTTTAAGAGATAAGGTCACATAATTCCTTAAACTATTTTTTTCACTGTCATTTAGAAAAATAGTTATGAGTTTGATAAGGATATATTTATGGGTCTTCTTCGATGTAGAGTGGCTTGGATGTGAAATATTGTTGATAGGTAAATAGTCATGATCCATAAAAAAAGGATGAGTTATCCCAATGATCAAGATAAATTTTTTAAAAGGATTGGGTGTGATAAAACTACCGATCAATTTTAGTTTAGACTTTTTTATTGATACAGATGATGTACATGAACACGATTCGTTAAGAGTGCCACGCGTGCATCTAAGAGAAAATCTATACTAGCATTATTATAAGTTTATGGCCTTTCTTTCCTTTTTTCTTGATGCTTGATATAAGAATTTATAAAAATATGGGAACCACATTTAGTGGTGGATGGATAATGTGTCATCGGATGAATTATGTTTTAATAAAATGACTCTATAAACACTAAAATGGTGGGGAGAATTATAATGGTTTTGGAAAGTGCGTCCTTCAAATTATAGGGAATGCAACCACAATGGACCAAATATAAATGACTACAATGGATTATGGAAGCCAGTGAGCTAGTATATTTGATCTTTCAAGTATTGGATGTGATGATGACTTTTAATCTCAAGTGTGAGTTTAAACTGAGTCTGTAAATTAGATTTAGGATTGGGATGAACAAGTAATCTAGGAGTTTTATGGGTCAGTATCACATCTATGCTTATGAGGTAGCACAATGGTGAGGTGATTGGTTTAGAACCCAACCATGGATGAATGTAGAAATTCAAGGATGTACCTCAATGGTTGTTCTTGAAATATCACAGTTACCTTGGGATCTAAGTCAATGTGATTGATCTCTTAATTAAAACATTGGCTGTTAATTTGGACGTCTCCTAAATAGGTCAGTCTAGAGTGGATTTACTAATGATTCAATGATCAAATTTTGAAGGTAAGATGAGACTGCATTCTGTGAATCATGTTAGATATGATGAGTATATTTTGGGGTGTAACATTTCAAAATTATACCATAGGAGTACGGTGATGGATTTTGGGTTCAATGAGGCGGTTGACCTATAAAAACCCAAACTTTTATAAATTAAATTTATTTTGTGATCGAATTAAATGTCTTATTATGGTTTTAGAAAACACATGTACTTGGTTTTATTATATCCTATAAAATTTAAAAGACCATTAAGAATTAAAACCATTGATAATATAGTCATTGAATAGTGATCATATGATTTGTATAAATATATGGTTTTGATAAATCTAATTAATACATACAAAAGAAGAAATGGACTCAACCATCAGGATCATTCCCTATGAATCCCATTTATTAAAGCTTCCAATGGAGATAGAATCACTAGGATTTTCCCTTGACCAAGATCAATATGATATCTAATAAATAAATCATTATAAAAACCATTTATGGGATAATTTTAAGCTCATCAAGATCATGGCCCAAACCATGTACGTTGAACCACCCCAAGAAAATCTCACTGTCGCACACCTTACCCTTATGGAGTTTTCTAGTGTAATAAAATAATATTTATCAAGACCCTAATGGTAATATTAATATTTATATTTTATTTTCAATATAATAATGGATATATTTAATTCTTATTTTTGTTACATTATAAGTGATATTGATATGATAAAACATACATTTTAATTTTGGGTAATATAAAATATCAATTAAGACATTTATTTTTATGAATTAATGAATATTTGAAATGAATTATATTCTAAAAAATATTATTATTAAATTATTTATATTAAATATAAATGATAATATATTTTTTATGGTTTCAAATGTAACATTTATAAGGATTTGAAAAACTTTATTGTCAAAAAAACCCAACATTTCTCAATAAAGGTCAATTCTATTTTAAAAGTGAAAATTCACATATTTAGAAAATTATTTTGATAGAATAAAAATTATTTTTGGAATAATAATGTCAAAATTATACAATTTTTAATTTTTTATAGTTTTCCAAGATAATCGAATTTTCAGGTAAAAATTAAATATGTTATAAATATACAGTATGTATTATGACATTATAATGACAAAAAAGTGAAGTAATAAATGATATAAAATGTATCCATGACCCAATATATGTTTAACCTTTATAATAATGTGATTCTATGTTTATTTTTTTTACTTTATAAATTCTTTATGAATCCTCCAAAACCTATATTATATTTTATGTTTTTAAAATCATTTCTTTAAGAATATGACTCACTTCCACATCAGCAAGGGTAATATTATAATAATTTAGGCCCTCAAACATATAAAATAATTAAAAATACTCCTATTTTTCATAAAATAAGGGTAAAAACTCAGGGAATTTTTTTGGTTATTATTACTTTATTATATAGAGTCCAAAATCTAAGTTTGAGAAATAATAAACAATTTCCCTCCGTTTTCTTATATAAAACCACTCAAGATCCTATTAATATTATCCTAAAAACATTTTAGAACATACTTACACTACCCACCCCTCTCTATAATCCTCACAAGGTTCCCTTAATCTTTGTATAATGTCCTCTTAATCTTTTGGAATCACTCTCTCAAGGTAAGGGATCATTTCCTTCTCCTCTTAATTCAAGATCTTCTTTATTTTAAGCCTTTTATTTACTATTAATAATGTTGGGATATATTTTTCCACATACCTATTATTTTCCATTTAATTTTAAAACTATTATAGACCCATTTCTCTCTCATTAAACCATTTTATGAATCTTTAAGTACAGTCGTTATGCGGCCAAAATTTCACTGTGATTTTTTCATGCAATCCTTTGTATTGTGAGTACCAACGCTATTTCCACTTAAGGGTATTCACCTATAAATACCTATAATTATTTTATTGGGGACTTATATGTATTTATTCCACACTCCTTAATCATGGAATTGAATATGATAAAATTTGATCCTATTTTGAATGATCTATGTGACGTAGTTACGCAAGTACATGATATGAAAGCGACTAGTCCACTTAGAATTGTATAGCACTCCAATGAATTGGGTAATTTTTTAGTCTCATGAGAATCCATTCAATGGATTATGGAGTAAACCTAATCCATCATGGAACTTTTTAGAACATTTTGTGATGTCTTGGCGGTTATCCTCGACCTATGTCTATGATGTCATGTGTAATGTCCCAGATCTGAGTGCCACACAATGGGTGCCCCGAACCCAGTTGGTTACATAACCTCAAGAACATTTCCCCAAACACCAGAGGTTGCCGACTAGAAGCAAGGGCCTAGGTCTGATAGTGGGAAAACTATGCCCTCATTTTTCGAAGTGTAGCGTAGCGGGACAAAATATAAACAAACAACAGTGGAAGCAGTAAACAATATAAACCTGAAATGGAGAATGGAACTGAAGAAAAAGATAACCAACAGTCATATATATGATGATGAAACATGTCACTGATTCTATGAAAGTATCCAAAAAACGATACACTGCAATCAGATACAATATAGCACAAAGTACAAAGTACCAATAAACAAAACCAAAGCAGTGCAACCGGAATGCAGCTGCATCGTAAGCCTAATCTTGGTCCAATGCTCTCCTACTCCTCTGAAACAATCATGTACCTGTGTAAGGACTCTTTCCCTTATTGACACCTAAAACAATATTATCTGTTTGTTCCCAAGACATGACCCAAACAGGGTGTGAGAAATAAATCCCAATAGGCAACCACCGAAGGTCCGTGCCCAACTATTAGTGAAAATGTGCAACAGGAGTGTGCAATAATGAAATGAAGTAAAGTAGGAAGTTCTCAAAAGTAACTATTACTACCAATTACATTTTCATTTTAGTAATTATTTAATAATTAAAAGCTTGTTCTTTAGTTTGGCAGGTACAAACTAAGAAATCACCACAGTGAATATTCAAGTAAACAGTGTCCTCAGACGTGCAAATCCTTACCCTCGGGAAAATAGAAATTAAGCCATCAGGTGACTACCCTCATGCTTAACAAATATTTCCCTCGGGCATATGAGATATCTCCCTTAGGCACAGAAGCTACTACCCACAGGAATAATAAATGTTTCCCTCAGGCTGAACAAAACATTTCCCTCGGGCTAAAAAAAACACTTCCCTCAGTTTCTCCATAAGAAAAACAAGTAATCAGGCTAAGCCCAAAGTATAAGCAAGCAATTTATATATGTTTCCTCTAAAGAAAACTCAAACCTGATATAATTACGACATACCCATGGGTATCCTAGCCAAAATTATAAACAAGGGTAAATCACCCTCGGGGTGGCCCTGGATCAAATAAATGATCCCAAATAGCAGTTTATACTTATTCATTAGATTACCTAAGCAGTTATAGGTATCGCAACAGTCAAAGTATCCGCCATACGACACCCCTAACATGGGAGTGTGGCACAATGGTACACAAAATCAACTCAAAAGTTGGAATTAAACACAAGACCACCTACCTCAATCTCCTCTGATCGATATACGTGAAAGGTGCCTCTCGAAACAACCAAAAATGATGTAGATCTGAGATAAATTATTACCCATTAAAACCCAAATAACATACCTTAGGTAAAGAGTTGGAAGGAAAGATTTAGGAAGAGGAAAGACCTTACCTACGCGGTTCAAATGAGATCAACAGAGGAAGAATCGGAGTCCCAATGTGCGATCGGGATCTCCTCCAAGCCTTGGACTCTTCTCCCGCTACTCTTGGTGATCCCTCTGCCTCCTATGTCGAATGAGGGGGCCACTTCTTGTTTTTAACAAAAAACATAACTACACGACTTGTACTCTCAATTACACGGTGTGTACTATTTTTTAAAATGTTCCTCTGGTGGCTACATTCCACCACCTCACTGTTTATCTGCTGACTGATTACACGGCATGTATTACTATGTATATGGCATTTCGTTAGTTATTACACCCTTAATCACTGACAATACTACACTCCCTGTATTCTCATCCCACATGGACAAATTATATGTTGTGTGTACAAAAGTACATGACGTGTAGTTAGTTTTTACACCCAAGCCTATACGCCCTGTATTCTCATCCCATGCAGCCAAAGTAAATGGTGTGTGTACAAAAGTACATGGCGTGTACCCATAAATTTTGGTATTTTTCCCACATTTACCTTGTTTTCTCAAAAACGCTTATGGAAAAGGAAAAGAAGAAACTCATACCTCAATAATCAGAACTGGGTTCTTACATCATGTTTAAAGTTGTTGCTGCATTTTTGATATTGACTTTATGTTACCATACATTATTGTTCATGTTTATGATTCTCTCCCCTTTTTTATCCCATTTAAATCCCTATTTTCTAACATGAAATACTCTCCTCATGTTAATCTTTATTTATCCATACTAGGATTTATATCTCACCCCTTTATTATGTACTTCATTGGGTTATCTCATGAATTTTTTGGGGACTAATGATTTCTTAGAGCATTTAAGGATTTTTTTTAAATAATATTTTTGTATCCCATGTTCAATAAGTTATTATATGTATGTAATTACCAAGAAAACTGTACTTAATAATCCTCTATGATGTATTATGTATATTATTTTGTAATAAATTATGAATTAATGTGTAATAAATACAAGGGTTTTAATGTAAGAACCCGAAACTTCTTTTCAGGTATGTTTTTCCTTTTTTTCAAGAGTTTTTGAGAAAAGAGGAGTTTTTGGGAATTTTGGAAGTACACGAACTGTACTTTATAAGTACACAATGTGTACTCCATTACCGCACGAGGCTGTGTGCTGGCCATGTCCAGGCCACACACATGGCCATGTAGAGGTGATGTGGAGTCCACATAAAGAGGAGTACGGAAAAGCCTAGTACATGTCGTATACTCCAAAAGTACAGGCTGTGTACTTTCTTTTTTTCATTAAACGGATTGGGCTCGCGTCTGATCGACATAAACATCTTCTTCTAGGTCTCGTTCGATTGAGAGAAGTCATATGGTCGTAGAACTTCTTCGATCCCCCGAGCCTCCGTCCATTATTTGAATCAATCGTCGTTGATTGTGTTGGAACCGCAGTGGTAAGCTCTTCCTTCTTCTAGAGCATTGTTTTCCAATTCCTCCTCTTTTTCATGTTATCATGGGTTGAACGTTTTGTAAATTTTCATAGATCTACGACGTTATAAGGAGATTCAATACTCTTGGTTCAAGTATATCGATCTCCTAGAATCAAGGTAGGTGTTTTGTGCCTTTCTGTTCAAATTCCTTGAGTATTATGTGCAAATTCCACCAATACCCTTGAATGGGGTATTGCATGATTACTATTTTACCCCTTTTGTTTTCTTTCCTTGCTTGTAATGTCTCGGATTTTTCCCTTTATTATTTTAAATATTATATGGAATTATTTCGAGACTAGGAGTGAAGACGGCACAGAATTCTGAGGTCCAGTGATCCCGGAATGGTGGTTTGAACTTTTTTTTAAGTTAAGTGAGTCGGAGCTTGTGCATGTTGTGGAAGTTTCCAAATGGATGCCTGGATTAAAAATATGAGGGCACTATTGCGTCCGGGATGACAACTTTACCTAAGAATGAGCTTGACCTATACCAGTGTGGGTCAAGGGAGAAAGTTTATTTTCGGGCTTTTTAAGTAAAATAAAATAAAGTAAATTAACAAGTTTATTTTATTTTATTTAAGGAAACATCTACTACAGCACGGAGATGGCGCAGCTGTTTCCTAAACTAATGGCGCATCATAATGACTTAAGAATAGGAAAGTATGAGCCATTAATACCGTTGCATGATTAACTACCAATCATGTTTCCCTTTTTATGGGTTAAGCAATTGGTGGTCGTTGACGAACTTTTGGGAGAAATTGTTGGAGGATCCGCAGTGTGTTGGAGGAAACTCTCGGTGATGAAAGAAGACGAATCGAAGTCGAGAATCACTACACCAATAATGTTGAAGGATCTCGATGACAACGGCAGCGCGGCACCTTTGTCAATGATCGATCCTTTCAAAAGGTAGGGGTTTGTTATTTCAATTTCCTTTTTCCCATTTTTGAGTTTAAACCATGAACGTGGATCAACCACGAACAAGTTGATCCGTGGATTCATGCGTTCTTGCGGGAGGGACTTCTTTGGGATGATTTTGGGGAATTAATCCACGCTTTTATTTATGTTGATCACTGCTCCGTTTAAACCTATTAATGGGAGCGGATCAACGCCGTGACTAACGACGGCGGAGGTTCGTTCCTAAATTTTGTTTATTGGATTTCTTCCCCCACTTCTTTTCTCATGCGTTCTTCGCATTTTTCCTGGGGAGACGAACAAAGGATTTTTTCACATCCGTTCCGTGATGCAACAATCCCAAATCAAAGGTTCGACACTGCAACGACCTTGTAGAGGTGCGGAGATGATGGCGGACGACAAATCGGATCGGACCGGGAAAGGGCATTCTTCGAGCGTTCTTCGTGCGGGAAGATAAAATCATGTTTTCAGAGCCGATCAGAGGCCCGAAAATGACGAAAGCAGCTTCATGGTGTCGGGGCAACCAAAACCTGGAAGTTTTTTGGCGATCAAATGGCCGGATCGATGATCGGAGCACCACGAGAGGTGTGCCGACAAGGGGCGTCATTTTGGAAATTTCCAAAATACACGGCATGTACTTCCGAAGAACACGCCATGTAGTACTGGCGGCGGAAGCTAGGGTTTCGGGGTCAGAGAGGAATAACACGGCATGTGGCCCTGGTCACACGGCGTGTTGGAATTCCCCCGATGCTCGGCGTGTACTTTGGGTAGTACACGGACATGGGATGAGCTACACGGCTCCAGGCGGCAGGACGTGTATAGCATGGCAGAGGCGGCTATATGGAGCTTCGCGTGTATCTTGGGGATATATGGGCACGGGATGGAGTACATGACCATGTACTCCGTCACACGGCCAGGCGAGGCCAGTAACGCGGGTCACCCCGTGTGGTGATTACACGGGTTGAAGTACATGGGTTGATGACCGTGTACGGGCACATGGCCAGAGTGCACGGAGCCAACCGCAGTTACTTAGACATGGTGTGTACATCGTACTAAATGCCCTATACTATGTTTTTCTACACGACCAGCCTTTGAAACGGGCCGTTGTACACGGGCAGTACCCGGGGTCAGACAACACGGCGTGTACCTTTTTCTACACGCCGTGTACTTTTTGGAAAATGGCATGGTCCTTTCGTTCACCGTTCCTCGGACATCTTTCATTTGGGTTAGTGCCCCTTCTTATTGTCCCCCTGAAGGTCAAGCATCATTCCATCATGTAGGAATATGATCCCTTCAGCAGGAATTTCTGTGATAGAGTCAGGCATCCATCCGAGAGGCGCGGATCGAGATCCTCTATCCATTCCTGGCCCTAGGTAGAGTCAGGCATCGATGTGACAAACCTTATCAGGCATTGATCCTCAACCTAGCTGGTGAATCCGGATGAGTCGCGGTATCCTCCATGGCCCAGGCAGTGATCCTTATCCGTGTATCGTGATCTTTCCCACTCAGGAGTGTGTCTCCCATAATGAGTGCTTCTATCTACCGTAACCTTTCCACTCAGGAGTGTGTCTCCCGTAATGAGTGTATCTATCTCTCGTGACGGTTCCCAATGAACATCACTTCTCATACAAACTTCATTAGAGCTATAAGACTCATGGAGTGTGTTCTCCCGGAACGTGTGCATCACGGAATCTTCGAGTAGAATCCATAACAGGGGTATGCGGTTCTGTGACTTGTCTCTAGACTATGGGTCTGGTTTTTTAGTATATCTAGTTTGTTCTATATGTTTTGTAGACATATACTGTGCATAGATGGTTTTAACTTTACTTTTTTTATTGCTTGGTGGTTTTCAGGGTCCTCTACTGAGTATTGTTATACTCACCCCTACATGGGCTTTGCCCGCACGTCTGGTGTCTTGTGCAGATGAGCAGCATTTTGACAGAGTCCAGGGAGGACCAGGATAGGACCAAGCTTTCTGATTTCCCTACAGGCCGAGGCGTTCCTACGACTACGAGCGGCAGTCCCAGTACCTTTTGTGCTTATAGGTTGGACTTTTTCAGTTTTCAGATTCTTGTTTTTGGTGGGCTTGTATTATGGCCCAGTTTACTTTTAAAGCACTCTACCTTTCGTCGTACTCTATTGGTTGGGTTTATTTTTATGCATGCATTCTTTTCCTTAGTGGTTTTTACATTTCAGCATTTGTGGGCATGGATATGTGTGTGTGTGTATAGGTACTTAGGCAATTCCTCCCATGTTTATGATATGCATACTCGGTACTAGTCACAATCCCCTGGCCTATTGGAGGCGGGCTTGGGGAGTCATAGCACGGGCCCCACTGGGACGGGTCATGACAGAGTGGTATCAGAGGTAGTCGGTTCTACCTTAGGATAGAGAGTCTGTGAGTTTGGTTTGGGGCAACAGTGTTGAGTGTTTCGGGTTCGGCTTTCAGGCCAGAGACCCTAGTGTTGGTGCGGCGGCCAACGTATCCATACACCAGGACTCGGATAACTTGTTTTTCGACTCGGTACATGAAAGCACTGGTTACGGGGAAATAAAAGGTACATGCATAATATAAGAATGGTTTTTGTTTTACATGTCGTTTGTGTCAGCTATCCAGATATACTGATTGACCATAGTACATCTTATTTGTTTATAGGATGCCTCCGCGACGCATGCCCGCTAGGGTTCAGTAGCACGATCATGAGGATGACCCCCTCATGTTTCGAGGTGAGCCCAACCCTCAGGTGTCTGAGGACTGGCTTGAGGCGGTGACTAGAGTTTTCCATCTAGTGAGGACACCAGCAGACCAGATGGTGGTCCTAGGAGCAAGCCTTCCTCAGGGTTCGGCAGAACGATGGTAGAGTCTGACCACGCAGACTCACGACGAGGAGACTCTTTTTTGGATGGATTTTGAGTGACTCTTCAGGGAGGAGTTCTCTCAGGTTACGCTGAGATCTGTACGCATCCAGGAACTACTCCAGCTCCAGCAGGGTGGTATGACAGTGGCTGACTATTCATCGAGGTTCACCAACCTTGCCAGGTACTCGATGGATATGGTCAGGGATCAGTACTTCAGAGCTCGGACCTTTGAGCGAGGTCTACAGTGAGAAATACAAGCTAGTGTTGTGCCCCTATGAATATTGACTTATGCTGGAGTGCTAGAGAGGGCTTTGGTGATCGAGAGCTTTTTGGCAGAGCAGAGACAGTCGCCGACAGTCAGCAGCAGGCAGATAGGTGCGGAGACCCCAGCAGCAGGGAGCTGACATCAGGCACAGGGATCTAGATGTGGGAAATGTCATAGGAGGACCCAGGACAGGGGATCAACAGTCCAGGGCTCTAAGACTGGATCCAGTCATCCTAGGGAGAAGTGATGCTACACATGCGACGGTAGGGGACATCTCGATAGAGAATTCCCGACCCGTCGAGCTGCTGACAGGGAAGCGGTGGATAGACCACCAAGGTAGAGGCAGAGGACAGAACAAGCAGACCCGCTAGGTGGTGGATGTGCCAGAGGATCAGGGAGAGCTGCAGGTGGTGGGAGACGCTTCGACTTACTTCCACCACCACCCCTAGGAGGTCCGCACCAGGATCAGGGAGCTGGGGATAGGGATGGGGACAGATGCATGTGGTCGAGGCATATGAACCAGGGGCTCCAGGGATAATTTGAGGTACGATCTATGTCTTTTATACCTTAGTTGTCTTACTCATAGACACAGGTGCCAGTCATTCACTTATAGCCACATGTCTTGTACAAAACCTCAAGATTCCGGTAGAACCGTTGACTCGATCCTTACACTTGGAGACACCTACGGGAGGAGACTCGACGACCACGCACCTTTTCAGACAATGTGATCTTACCCTTGGAGGTGAGAGTTTAAGTTGGAACCTCTTGGTGGTAGCTTCGAGGCCTTACGACGTCATTCTCGGTATGGATTGGTTATCTTCGGTCAAAGCCCATATTGACTGTTTTAGGCGAAGGGTGCGGTGTGTCCGCCGTGATGGAATGAGGTTTTCCTTTGTTAGAGAAAAGGAAACCCATGCAGCACAAAATGGGTTGATGCATAGGAGGGTGCATATGATCACTCATGAGTTGTCTAGCCTTACCCTCGGAGCAGTAGATGTTTTGAGCTCTCAGTTCCCAGCAGTGGTGGCAGAGTATGAGGACGTCTTTCCCGAAGATGTTCCTGGATTACCTCCCTTCCGGGAAATTGACTTCTACATCGACTTACACCCTGGGACGACACCGATTTCCTCATCGGCATATCGGATGGCTCCTGCAGAGCTTCGCGAGCTGAGGGTGCAGTTGGAGGATTTGGAAAGCAAGGGTTTCGTAAGACCCAGCGTCTCACCCTGGGCGGCCCCAGTCTTGTTTTCCAAAAAGGTAGACGGGAGTCTGAGGTTGTACGTGGATTACCGGTGCCTGAACCGGGTAACGGTGAAGAACAAGTATCCACTGCTGTGGATCGATGACCTCTTCAATCAGCTAATAGGGGCACATTGGTTCTCAAAGGTTGACCTTCGATCAGGCTATCACCAGCTACAAGTGCGGGATGAGGATATACCGAAGACGGTTTTCAGATGCCGCTACAGTCACTATGAGTACTTGGTGATGCCTTTCAGCGTGATGAACGCCCCTTCTATGTTCATGGGACTAATGAACCGGATCTTCCAGCCGTACTTGGACCGGTTCGTAGTGGTCTTCATTGACGACATCCTTGTGTACATGGCATCATAGTAGGAGCACTCAAGACACCTATGGATGGTTCTGGACGTACTTCGGGAGCACCGGCTTTATGGGAAGCTCTCAAAGTGTCAGTTCTAGATTCCGGAGGTCCACTTTCCGGGACATGTCATCTCAGCAGATGGAGTAGCTGTGGACCTAGCCAAGGTGGAGGCTGTGTTATCATGGGATCCACCTCGGAGCGTGACGGAGGTGCGGAGCTTCCTTAGGTTGGAAGGATATTACCGGAGATTCATTCCTGATTTCTCCCGGATATCAGCATCGATGACGGCCTTGACCAGGAAGGGGAAACCCTTCATATGGATAGAGAAGTGCCAACAGGCTTTCGAGAAGTTGAGGTAGAGTTTCACGAGCTCCCCAGTCTTGAGATTTCCAGAGGAGGGTGTCGAGTATGTAGTTTTCTGCGACGCATCAGGGACCGAGCTCAGTTGTTTCCTGATGCAATGGCATGCAGTGATTGCTTATGGTTCGCGCTAGCTTAGGCCACATGAGCAGAACTATGCAACCCATGATCTTGAGTTGGCAGTGGTAGTCTTCGCATTGAATATGTGGTGACACTACCTTATGGGCGGTCGGTTTATTGTCTACTCTGACCATAAGAGCCTCAAGTACATCTTCTCACAGAAGGATCTGAATCTGAGGCAGAGGCATTGGCTAGAGTTCCTCCAGGACTATTATTTTGAGATCATCTATACTCCTGGAAAGGGGAACAAGGTGGAAGATGCTCTTAGCATAAGGTCGATCTCACAGCTGTTGAGTGAGGCGACACAGCAGTTAGCCGCGTTACAGTTATCCTTTGTGGATGGGGAGGATGCAGCTTACCTATAGTCGATGGTTGTCACCCCTCCACTCTTACAACGAGTTAGGGAGGCACAGCTTGGGGATGTAGAATGTGTGTCTTTACGTGCACAGTTATCCACAGTACATGCTCCTGATAGATATTCACAAGGTGGGATCACGTTCTTCTTTTTAGATAACGCACTGTTGGACCAGTGGCGTTGCAGGAGGAGATCCTGAGGGAGTATCATACATCCCCTTTGGCAGTACATCCTGGAGTAGCAAAGATGTACCAGGATCTCCGACGACAGTTCTTGTGGTCAGTCTTGAAGAGGGCAGTAGCGAATTTCCGTTCTCGATTCCTCATATGCTAGTAGGTGGAGGCTGAGAACCGAGTTCCAGTGGGATTATCTCACCCCCTGTAAGTCCCAAAGTGTAAGTGGGATAGAATATCGATGGACTTCATGAAGGGCTTTCCACAGATGTCCAAGGGGCATGATTCCATCTGGGTGATCGTTGACCGACTCACCAAGTTGATCCCCTTCTTAGCTATCAGGGAGCAAAGTTCCGTAGAGAGCTTGGGATGCCTCTACATACAGGAGACAGTTCGGCTTCATGGATTCCCCTCGACTATAGTCTCAGACCGATATGCCCTCTTTACATCCCGGTTGTGGAAGGGATTAAAGGAGGCTTTTGGGACTCATCTACTCTTGAGCACAGCGTTTCACCCCCATAAGAATGGTCAGACGGAGAGGACCATTCAGGTTCTGGAGGATATGTTGTGAGCCTTTATCTTGGACTTTGGTCGTAGTTGGGAGGACCAGCTACCACTAGTGGAGTTTGCATACAACAACAGCTACCACTCCACCATCGGTATGGCGTTGTTCGAGGCCTTGTATGGGAGACCCTGCCGGTCACCCCTTTGCTGGATCGGCCCCACAGAGTCAGCACTCATGGGTCCAGAGTTAGTGTGAGCTACCACAGAGAAGGTGCAGATCATCCGAGAGCAGATGAAGACTGCACAGAGCCGGCAGAAGTCCTATGCTGACCGACGATGGAGACCTCTGGAGTTCAAAGAGGGATACCACGTCTTTCTTCGGGTCTCACCTCGATGTGGGTTACGGAGATTTGGTCGGGGCGGGAATCTATCTCCGACATTCATCGGACCTTTCCAGATTCTGTGCAGAGTTGGTGAGGTGGCGTACCTCCTAGATCTACCACCACAGTTTCATCAGGTACATGATGTCTTCCACGTGTCGCAGCTGAGGAGGTACGTGCATGACCCATCGCACGTCATCGACTGGGGATAAATGGACATCGAGGATGGAGTGACCTTTGCCGAGTACCTGATGGAGATCGAGGATCGGAAGGAGAGTATCCTTTGGGGGCGATCGATTCCCTTAGTGCGTGTCTGGTGGCAGCATGGGAATCTTCAGGAGAGCACGTGGGAGCGGGAGGCCCAGATTCATTCCCAGTACCCACATCTTTTTGAGTAGCCCTTGTTTTGGATTTTCAGGGACGTAAAGCCCCAAGGTGGGGAGAATTTAATGCCTCATATTTTTCCGTTTATTATTTTAAATATTATATCGAATTATTTCAAGATTGGGCGTGAAGACGGAACATCATTCCAAGGTCTAGTGAGCCTGTAATGGTGGTTTGAACTCTTTTTTAAGTTAAGTGAGTCGGCGCTTGTGCGCAGTTGTTGCAGTTTCCAAACGGATGCCCGGATTAAAAAACGGAGGGCATTGTGGTATCCGGGATGAAAACCTTACCTAAGAACGAGCTTGACCTCGACCGGGGCGGGTCGAGGGAGAAACTTTATTTTCGGACGTTTTAAGTAAAATAAAATAAAGTAAATTAACAAGTTTATTTTATTTTATTTAAGGAAACATCTACTGCAGCGCGGCGACGGTGCAGATATTTCCTAAACTAAAGGCGCGTCATAATGACCCAAGAATAGGCAAGTAGGAGTCATTAATGCAGCCGCATAATTAACTGCCAATCATGTTTCCCTTTTTATGGGTTAAGTAATTAGTGGTCATTGACAAACTTTTGGGAGAAATTGCTGGAGGATCCGCGACGCGTTGGAGAAAACTCTCAGTGATGAACAACAACGGATCCAAGTTGAGAATCGTTACGCCAACAACGTTGAAGGATCTCAATGACAACGGCAGCGCGGTGCCTTATTCAACGATCTATCCTTTCGAAAGGTAGGGGTTTGTTATTTCAATTTCCTTTTTCCCATTTTTGAGTTTAAACCACGAACGCGGATCAACCACGAACAAGTTGATCCGCGGATTTGTGCATTCTTTCGGGAGGGACTTATTTGGGATGATTTTGGGGAATTAATCCATGCTTTTATTTATATTGATCGATGCTCCGTTTAAACCTATTAACGGGAGCATATCAATGGCGTGACGAATGACGGCGGAGGTTCGTTCCTCAATTTTGCTTATTATATTTCTTCCCCCACTTCTTTTTTCACGCGTTCTTCACGTTCTTCATGGGGCGATGAACAACGGATCTTTGTGCATCTGTTCCGCGATGCAACGATCCAAAATCAAAGTTTCGACACCGCAACGACCTTGTGGAGGTGCGGTGATGATGGCGGACAACAAAGACCGGACCGGGAAAGGGCGTTCTTCGATCATTCTTCGTGTGGGAAGATCAAATCATGTTTTATGAGCCGATCAGAGGCCCGAAAATGACGGAAGCAGCTTCGTGGTGTCGGGGCGACCAAAACCTGGAAGTTTTATGGTGATCGGACGGCCGGATCGATGATCAGAGCACCACGGGAGGCGTGCCAATGAGGGGTGTCATTTATGAAAATTTCCAGAATACACGGTGTGTACTTCCAAAGAACATGTCATGTAGTACTGGTGGCAGTGGCTAGGGTTTCGGGGTCAGAGAGGAATAACAAGGTGTGTGACCCTGGTCACACGGCTTGTTAGACTTTCCCTGAAGCTCGGCGTGCACTTTGGGTAGTACACGGACACGGGATGAGCTACACGGCTTCAGGTGGCACAGCGTGTACAGCATGGCAGAGGAGACTACGTGGAGCTCGGCGTGTATCTTAGGGATACACGGGAACGGGATGGAGTACACAACCATATACGTCACACGGCCAGGTGAGGCCAGTAACGCAGGTCACCCCATGTGGCGATTACACGGGTTGGAGTACACGGGTTAATGGCCGTCTACGGGCACATGGACAGAGTGCACGGAGCCAACCCCAGTTACTCAGACACGACGTGTACATCGTACTACACGCCATGTACTACGTTTTTCTACAAGACCAGTCTTTGACACGGGTCGTTGTACATGGGCAGTACCCAGGGTCAGACAACACGGCGTGTACCTTTTTCTACACGTCGTGTACTTTTTGGAAAATGGCATGGTCCTTTCATTCACCATTCCTCAGACATATTTTTTTTGTGTTATTTCCCCTTCTTGTTTTCCCCCTGAAGTTCAGGAATCATTCCCTCACGTAGGAATATGATCCCTTCAGTATGACTTTCTGTGATAGAGTCAGGCATCCATCTGAGAGGCCCGGATCGAGATCCACTATTCATTCGTGACACTAGGTAGATTCAGGCATCTATGTGACCAACCTTACCAGGCGTTGATCCTCTACCAAGCTGGTGTATCACCTAACTGGTTAATACGGATGAGTCGCGGTATCCTTCATGGCCCTGGCAGTGATCCTCATCTGTGTATCGTGATCTTTCCCACTCAGGAGTGTGTCTCCTGTAATGAGTGCTTATATCTACCATAACCTTTCCACTCAAGAGTGTGCATCCAGTAATGAGTGTATCTAACTATCGTGACGGTTCCCGATGAACAGCACTTCTCGGACAGACGTCATCAGAGCTATATGACTCGTGGAGTGTGTTCTCCTAGAACGAGTGCATCACGGAATCTTTGAGCATAATCCCTAACGGGGGTATGCGGTTGTGTGACTTGTCTCTAGACCATGGGTCTGGGTTTTGAGTATATTTGGTTTGTTCTATATGTTCTGTAGACATATAATGTGCATAGTTGGTTATACATTTACTTTGTGTATTGCTTTTTGGTTTTCGGGGTCCTCTAGTGAGTATTGTTATACTCACCCCTACACGGGCTTTGCCCGCACGTCTGGTGTCTTGTGCAGACGAGCAACCTTTTGACAGAGTTCAGGGCGGACCAGGATAGAACCGAGATTTCCGAGTTCTCTACAGGCCAAGGCGTTCCTATGGCTACGAGCGGCAGTCCCAGTAACTTTTGTGCTTATAGGTTTGACTTTTGCAGTTTTCATACTCTTGTTTTTGGTGGGCTTATATTCTGGCCCAGTTTAATTTTACAGCACTCTACCTTTCATCGTACTCTGTTGGTTGGGTTTATTTGTATACATGCATTCTTTTCCTTAGTGGTTTTTACATTTCAGCATTTGTGGCTTGGATATGTGTGTGTGTGTACAGTTACTTAGGCAATGCCTCCCATGTTTCTGATATGCCTACTCGGTGCTAGTCACCAACCCCTGGCCTATTGGAGGAAGGCTTGGGGAGTCACGGCATGGGCCCCACTGGGACGGGTCGTGACATTACTTGTATGCTTGTTTAGAGGTAATTTTGTCTATGTATAAGGATAATTTCTATGCTTGGATTCTTTTCCCATGCCTTGTTCTGTATAAGACCATTTGGTCTTGTTCAGCCTTTGGTAGTTATACCTGTTTTACATGCCTTCTGACTGTAGGATGGAGTATTGTTCCCTGACATGCTTGTTATGTTGTAGACTGGTTAGCCAAGTAACTCCGTAGGTTTACTTTGGCCATATTGCATTATTATTCATTGACTTGCACGGGACCATGGGAACCTGGTGTTATAGACTATATGGGATAGACTGAGTGAGATTCCCAGAGAGTCTTGGACATTATAGACTATAGGGGATAGACCGAGTGAGCTTCCCAGAGAGTCTTAGACATTATAGACCACAAGAGGATAGACTGAGTGAGATTCCTTAGAGAGTCTTGGACATTATAGACTATAGGGTATAGACCAAGTGAGCTTTCCATAGTGTCTTGAATATTATAGACTATAGGAGGATAGACTGATTGAGCTTCCTTAGAGATTCTTGAGCTTTATAGACTGTATGGGGGTAGACCGAGTGAGATTCCTTAGAGAGTCTTTGTTGTTTGAATTCCTTAAACCATTCCAGGATATAGGAGGAATTGACTGAGTGAGATTCCTTAGAGATTCTTTGATAGACCTGAGGCTATAAGAGGAATTGAACGAGTGAGCTTCCTCATAGAGTCTCTAAGCCTTGGGGATATAAGGGGAATTGACCGCATGATCTTCCTCAGAGAGTACCTTACTACCTTAGACTATAAGGGGAATTGATTGAGTGTGCTTCCTCAGAGAGTCTTATTTTTCTTATGACCAAACCAGAGGGGTTAGGCTGAGTGTACTTCCCAGAGGGTTGTTGGTACTTCTTGGATAGGACCAGAGGGGTTGTTCGTGAGTACTTCCCAGAGGGATTCCTATTTGTGGTTAGTTGTTTGATTCACTGCTGCTTGTTGATCTATGGATTGTTTATTGTTGTTTATCATCTTGTTTATTGTTTACTGTTTACTGCTTACTGTACTATTACCTTCCATATTCTCACTGACTGTTAGGCACTGATCTTTGGGTGGTTGCCTACTGGGATTTAGTCTCACATGCTTTTTGGGCCATGCTTTTGGGCCCAAACTGATTATATTGTTAAAGGTATAGATATAGGCAAGCTCCCTTTGACTTCAGGTACTTGAATTGCATTGGAGTAGGAGATCATGGGACCAAGTTGAGGCTTGCTATGTTGAGGAGTTTCGTATCTGTTTTCGTTTGTACTTTGGTTTAGTATTTTATTCAGCATTGTGACTTGTTTGGATATTTTCCTAGAAATATATATCATGCATCATATATATATATATATATATATATGCTCATGTTGTTTATCATATTTAGTCTTCCGTTGTTCGCTTGTGTATGGATTGTTTACTGCTTCCATTATTGTTTATTGTTTCTCTTTTTCATTGTGAAATCTGCCAATGAGGGCATAGTTTCCCCCACTATCACACCCAAGGCCCTCGCTTCTAGTCGGCATCCTCTGGCGTTTAGGTAAATTTGCTTGATTCCATGTGACCAACCAGGTATGGGGTGCCTCTGGGTAGCTTCTGGAACCAAGGCGTTACATTTCATATGACTCATAGTTGGACCTAGTCACACAACATTGGGAGATGTGGTGTTAGGGGTTGTTTCAAGGAAAGTATATCATGTTTTGGTAGAGCATGGATTAAGAGAGTTATACACACCTATCTATAGAGTTTTTAGCAATTGTTATGAAATTCATATCTATAGATCAGTAAAAAGTAATGTGTATAATCTTTTTATAAACCTAGTCTAGTAGTGATCATTCCCAATATCTTAACATTGCCATGAGTATGCTAAGAGAGCATCGAATTTACACCAAGCTAAATAATTAAAAAATACATTTTGGTTATATGGATAGACTCTTTATGATTTACACTCATGAAGTGATGTAAAGAAATCCTTATGGTGTAGATACTCACCATTATCTATTGTAGTGTAACCCTCATGTGAGTGTTGGACCATTTATTGGATAGTCATCTCTGTTTTTGAGTGCCTTAATAAATGGATATAGGCACTTCTAGATTTATCAATGAATTCCATGTACTGGTTTGAATACATACTTAGGAGTAGTTTGAGTGTGGTAATTTGGCCTATGATACCTTTTTAAGTTCCATGGGTGATGGATCATAAATTCACTAGTATTTGTGCTTCGGCTTGGTAACTAAAATGTGTATGAGTCAGTTTGATCAAGATATGTCACCAGAAGTTAGTTACAGGAATTACTGAGCATACTTGAAGGGATTTCAAGGTACCATGGATCAAATGTGTTAGAATATGGATTTGGATTCATTGGCTATTAAATATATAAATTTTGAAAATATAGTCATCTTGAAGTGGTTTGACTTTAATTCTTTCAAAAAGTGGCATGTGGTTGGTGAGTAACTACTTTAGTCCTATTGTGGGTGGAGATAACTGAAGTGTAAGGGTCATCCAGGGATTTTCATGTAAACCCAAGTGCAACCAAGTTTATCTAGGTCAATTATAATTTTACTATTTTGATCAAAATGAGGACCAAAGGAAGTTTCCTCATGTTTGATATAGTGTAACAGGTTAACAAACAGGCCAAATTCATTGTTAGGATGCTATTAGCATTCTTTATTAAGAAATTCTAATGGTGGGGTACCATTTTTGGAAATATTTTATTAAAAATTAAAACCTATAATGGGGATAACCATAGGCTATTTGTTGAATGGGAATATTAAATGATCATGTCTCAGGATAGACATTCTTTCATAATTTCCATCTTTGTGATTTTATCATTTGGGTATGAGTATTGGATCGAGTTTTATCCATCCAAGCATTGTATTCTCTAAGTGGAGTTTGAAGGTGTGTTGTGCATTTGGAAATGAACTAAAGCCTTTTGAGTGGTAATTCCAAACCCAAGTTGGTCATGTGTCGATTCAAATGTCCACAAAGGATTCTTGGGGATGTGAAATTATATGTTGGGAAGGTTTTTTGATCTCATGTTTTGGTATGGGTTGAAAATTCAAAAGTATTTTTATTTTTCATTTGGTGGACTGGAAAAATCTTGGAATGAGCTTTAGATTTGAATTCTGAGAGATTAAACTCTTTAAAAAAAATTAAGGTTTATTTCCTAGAAGGTGCCTTGTAATTTTGGTGGAGTTTTGGAAGCATCGAGATTTGAAAACTCATTTCGAGGAGAGGAAGTGATAGGTGTATGATTGGTGTATGGTTAGTACTAACCATGAACCAAATTTTGATAAGTCACACTATTTTTATAAACTGTGAAGGAGGTCATGGATAATCGTTCTAACTATAGAGGATGTCACAAGGTCTGTAAAACTGTATAGTTGAGGCCACGTGGCCATGTGAAAACTCTATAGTTAATTACAAAGGTGAAATCAAGGGTTGTATATAGTCTGTTTAACCACGTGCATATACCATACGAAGTGTGAAGGTGGGATAGTTCAAAAGGAATGTTTTGTTCATGTTTTTTCTAACTATATTCATGAACTGTGTGGGGTGTGACTTTTGTGTAGTGTGAGCCACACGATTGGCACATGGTTAGCCAAACTATGCAGCCAAACCCTATTCCCCTCAAAATTTTTGGAATTTAATATTTTTCACTTATATCATTTATGTGTTTTTCTCCCTTATTCCTTCCTCACTTCCCTTGTATAGTATCTACTCAAGCTCCCCTCTCCTCCTCTTCCAGGATTTGATTGATGTCCCTCATTGTTCGTCCAATTCAAGTGTTATCGGTTGCATTGAATCACCCTTGGTTAGTCTATGATTCCTCATCCTTCCTTTCTTAGTTTCTCCCACCATCATAAATGTTATATATGTTCAAGTTCATATGCCCTATTTTTAGGGAATTTTTATATTCTTTTAATTTCCCCTATTCAGTATGTATAAATATAGATAATGGATGAGTTCAGATTCTTATATATGAGGTCGGTAGTTTACAAGTTTTTTCCTTAAAGTTTCATTATTTATAAATCACATCATTATAACACACATCAGAATTTACACATATTTCTTCTAAAGTGTGAAATACCTTAAATTAAATCCTTAGATCATAGTCTTGATTTTCCTTAGACCCCTTACATGGTTGGAGGTTAATTTCTTCAATACAAAACACCTATTAAGGTGAGTTTCATTACATGATAATGTCTATCATCCTTTCCTTGTGATAAAACTATTACTTGGGTGTGTTCATTAAATTTTGTAGCACATTTATAAATTCTTATTCAACCAAACTACCGCCTAATTTTCATTTTTTCAGTTGAGATGAAAAATAATAAACTAAATTAATTTAAATTTTATATGAAATCGATGGAATGTGGAAGTCTTTGTTGGGTCACTTGACTCTTATCATTTGTAAGTGAATTTATAAATAGAATTGAATGAGATATAGGTGGGTTTGATACACCCCATTGATCCTTGTCCCTCATATTTATAAATTAATGGGGTTAATAAAATAATCAAATAAATTTGGAAATCCTTAAATTTAATGTATCATGATGGAATCGTGTTGATCCATGGATGCTTCCTATAAAATTATTGTTTCTTTATGGATGAAAATGGTCTAATTTCATGTATTGAATTAACAATAGAGAGGATATTATTCTTTGTCCTTGACTTATATTATGGAATGGATGTTCTCATAATCTATATTAAAATATAAAATTTAACATGAAAATAAAATTACATTGCACCATGAGCGATACTTGGGTTTTTATTTAGGAAATGAAACGGTTATGGGATCATAGAAAAAGTGGAATTACTTTATAATAGATTGTTTTTTTACATATCTTAGTTTGGGTTTTTTTATAGTATGCTTCACACCCCCTTGGTCTAGAATGTTAGAAATTGAATTTCACATCATTTTGTGTTGTTGTACATGAAGATTTACACCCTTGGATTAGATTATTGGACACGACGACTCACATTATAGGTTGAGATTTTTAGACATGGAATTATGTATCCCTTATTCAGATTCTTGGGATTATACCCCTTTATAAAATATGAGACCTACGTATATTATATAGATACCTTGGTCATACGCCTCAGTTACTCATCAGTGCATGTATATATTTTCATATTTATATGTTTACATATATGAATATATATACATAATGGAAGATATTCAGAGGCATTTCATATTAGGATGAACCATGTATGATCAGCCATGTGTCTTTTGAGTAAGCAGATCCTAACTTTATTATATTGATTATTTACTTCTTTATTTGTTATACCTACACACTATTTTATTTCATACTCACTAACTGGGTTGTATTAGACATAGTTTTTGGTGGACTATGGAGTTTTATTCACACTCTATTCAGGCCAAGGTTTAGTACCCAAATAGATCTCTTAGTTGTAGTTTAGGACCTTGGATTGTATTTTATTATCTATTACTATTTTGGGGTTCGGACCTAACATGGAGTTGTATGTTGAGAATGTACTTGAGATACCTACAGGAGTTGGGTCTTATTTTATTTATTTATTCCTTTTTCAGTTTAGTACAATTGTACAAATTACCAACTATGTGTTGACTTTTGTAGTGTGAATCATCATGTTCATGCATGGTTGGATTATTCGGAATTGTCCTAGTTCTCTATTAATTATTTTTTCTTGGTCACTATTATTTTTCTGATGTTTAATTTATATAATTCATTTTACTCTACTTTACAATTGATCCATAGGGTATAGTCTCTCCAGTGTACTACCTTCAGACCCTCTCTACTAGTTGGTGGCCTCTGGCGTATGAGGAGACACGCTAGAGATCAAGTTCCAAACTAGCTTGGGGCACTATTTTAGTGGATCCCAAGCTGGTATGTAACATAAAGGGTCAATTTTACCTTAGAAACATCAATAATATCCCCAATAGTGGCTAAAAATAGTCTTCCTATAATTATTGGGACTTTATTATCAATCTCTATTTTAAGTATAAGAAATTTAGTGGGGAGTGTGACATTTCATACATCAACTAACAAGTCATCTACCCTTCTATAAGGATAGGCCAGTAACCAATTATCTAATTATAGTGACATTGAAGTCAATTTCAACTTCCTATGAAAATAAATTGAATAAAGATTTGGGCATAAGGGTGATGCTAACACATAATTCACACAATCACTTAATCTCATCACTTACTCCAATTCTATAATAAATTTCAAAGGATCTAGGGTATTTGAATTTTGGAGGATGTTTTTTTAATAATGTCACTTCAATCCTCATTCAAATTAATATTTGAACTCTCACCCCAATCACTCTTATTGGATAAGAATATTTTTAGAAAATTAAACCAATATGGAACTTTATTAAAAGCCTCCACAAAGGGAATTTTTACATTAAAGATACTAAACATTTTAAATAATTTTCTATAATTTGGTTCATTATTCTGTTTATTACTTTGAGGAAAAGGAATAGGAGGAGAATAATTCATAAAAACTAGTTTTTTACTCTACTCATCCTCAAACCTCTCCATATTCTTTCCTTATTTGATGATTTACCACTTCATTTTATTTTGTTCATTACATTTTTCATGCAATGATTAATTATTTTTATCAGATTTATTATATCTTTATAAAAGTATATTTTTTGTGTTTTCTAGATTTTCAATTTTTTGACATGTTTATAAATTTTATCATCCCTAGGTTGGTACCAGACTGCTTCATGAGTTTTAAAAACTTATCTAGTGGTGACAATGATCAAATTATAACTTATATTAAGCTTTATTATACTAGTCAATTTACCCTTGTCTCAACATCCTAAGTCCTCAATTATGTTTACCATTTGAACATTCAAATTGTTGATATTGGATTATTCATAATAAACTTTTTTAATCAACTTCCTAACTAACCCCTCTAGTTAAAAATTATAATTTTATGGTCCAGTGGTATTTTGAAATTGATTCCTTGGTTAAAATGAGCAACAAAAACCTGAAGTATGTTTCAACACACCTTGTACTCTCTAAGATAGATTTGGGTAATTTTTTTATACGGTATTGTACTGATTTGAGAAAGGGTCATTGGAATATTTATTTATAGCCCTAAATTAAAAAAATTGGGAACACTCTTTAGGCTACATAGATAGGTCAAATTCAAGAAAAAAAATTAGAATGACTATATATCCCATATTGAAAACATTTCTCCCTAAGTGAATTTTAATTAACTATGACAACCTAGGTGCTAGTTTCAATCCTATGAATAAATCCCTTCCTTGTGATTTTGTGTTGGAAATTTTATTAAAGTTTATTAAAGACTTGTTTGAGTTTGCCATCTGTCAATTATAAGAAATCACCACCATAAGATTGATCTACAAGATTTTGATTTTATGGAGTGAGGCTACTATAGAATGTATCCATCAAGAGATGGGGTCTAAGTTGGTGATTGGGATATTGTCTAAGAAGTATTCCAAAAATTCCCCAATACTTATATAAAATTTCATCCTCATATTGAATTAAACAAATGATTTTATGTCTCACTTTAGTGGTAGTGTTTCAAAGACATAACATAGTAATAAAAAAATTAAAAAGTTGGTCCCATGTGTGAAATATTTCCTTGTCTAAATTATGGAACCATCTTCTGGCCCTATTATTTAAGAAAAAGAATAACTGAAACTGGATCTCCTCCTCATCTAACCCATGAAAAGGTAACTATAGTACCAAACTATAAAAATACCTAATAAATTCACTAGATTACTCATTGGGCTGACCACAAAAGTATGGTAACATAGAGAGGTAAGATTGCTTCATTTAAACAAAAATAGACTTGGGGGGCATTTTATGAAATATTAATTATTATAAATAGTGTAAAGATGGAAATACCTAATCCTAGGACTCTCAATATTCTCATTCTTATGTTTATGTGAAAGCATATTTTCATTATCCCCCATAGCTCTTTGAATTCCCAAATTTTAGTTTTCCAATACAGTTGTATTCTTCCATTTCATTGAAAAACAATGTATTTTTATCTCAAGTATTATTGGTTCAATTTAAGATTTAGAATTTTTCCCTAATATACATATGATTTCAGGTAAAAATGGTAAAAAACACACATAAGTGAACTTCAAGAATATTTTCAGAATTTTTTTTAGATTTTATTTAATAAATATATTAAATTTTTTTAATTTTTTTTTTGGTCACACATGTCTTTAGAAAAAATTGTGATAAAAATTTAACATGAGTGTTCTTGAACATGTGAAAATTTATTTTTAAACCCTATTTACAACTAGTATAATGGTGAATGGGGTATCATATCCAAGAGGAAGGAAATATGGAATTTTGTGGACAAAACAAACAAAAAAACAAAAAAAAACTAAAATTAAAGAAATATAATAGTGAGAAGAAGATGAAATTTTTTACATGTGTAAGTTAAAAATGACATAATATGTGTCTAAGAAGAGAAAAGTGAACAATTATAGATAAAGTGATATAATAAAATTGATAAAATTAGGGTTTTTGGACTAGTTTCAACTAAATAAAAAAAAATCTCTAATCATACTCAAGTTGATTACTATTATTCAGTGCATAGAGAAAATGTTAGGATTTACTGAGCTATATATTCAGTGAACTTCTGCATCTTGGTGATCTTTCTTTTTTATTTATCTCTCAATGAAAATTTAATAATTTATTCATTAATTATTTTAAATATATATATCTTCATTTCCTATTTTTCTGTACTTTGGTGGATGATCAAGAGTCAATTAATTCGCTAATTTGACCCATTGGTTATTAAGTAGAGTGAAATGATACTCATAATTGAATGAAAATAGAACAACGAACATAAAATTAACTTAAATTTTGTAAAATATAATTAAGAATAGATTAAATTATTTTAATTCATTGAGATATAAATCCCCTAATCTAATTATATGAAACTCTATGAATTTCTCCTAGCTTTATCTTATCCTCTGTTGTTCACTCTCGGTGAATGAATCCCTCCAACATGTATAGTCTACATAGAGCCTATTTTATTTTTCGTCAAGGGTCATAGCCTCAAAACACTACTTTATTTATAAAAAAATCACCTGGGATAATTAATTCTCTCCCCTTGAGATATTGGTGTTGTATATTTAATAAAAATATCCAACAAATTATTCCCCCTGAGCACATGATCATTTAATTATCTATTAAAAAAATTAGTCACTTTAAAATTTCTAAAAATATATTTTTTTTATATCTAGTAACTTAATGTCCATGTGTTAGTGGTTTCTAACTTCCATTCATCTGGAACATCGCCTAAGATTATAATGAATTTATCTTCCTTTGAAAAATGACATCAAAGAAGACAGACTGAAATAAGTTTTAGAAACTACAAATAAGATCAAAAACACCCTATCAAAACATTTCCTCAAGTTTGTCAAACATCCACTTATAAAAAAAATTAAAAACTCTGAATGGAATTAGCAGTTTGATCATGGTTCATAAACTTCCCAAAGGCATTTTTTCAAACATTCAGTGTGCATCCCAAGGTAAATCCACATATTGTGTATAAGGTAACTCAAAGTCTCATCCTCTTTAAAACCTAAAAAATAAATGTATATAAAAAAACTTGATTCATATTATTCAAATAACATCCTAGTATCATATAATTTTATTAGTTTTTAGATTTTAATGCTCTAGAAACAAATTATTGAACTCATTCCTTCAACATGGTTTGAAAAAAATATGTCCATCCTCTACTTCAAATTTTCTCATCCTTGATATTTCAATATAGAAAGGGGGTTTACTAAATAATTTTTTGATGATATTTGTACCTTGGGCCTATTCAGAGTAAGATAAAATATGAATCCATTAATAAATGGTTTTGAAGGATGATTTTATATTAGTTTCTAAATGAAATTCATAGGGGATTAACTGAGTTATTTTGGTTTGTTTGTCCTTGTGAGGGTGATTCCCCATTTTCCAGAGCTTGCATGCTTATTATGATTCTCATTTGTTATTTCTTGTGGATTTTTTGTTGTGTTAAAATGCATGTTGTGTGTGTTTAAAAGTTATTTTTCTTTAATTATCAAAGTTTCAAGTTAGTCTAGGTGGATATAATATATCTCTTAAAGGGTTGAGTTGGGTATTCAGATGTATTAATGCATGAGACTAGGTCACAAATTAAAAGCACCCTAGTGATGAGTTGGTGATTTATGATTGGGGTTGTGTTCCTTTTTTATTACATACATGTGTTGAATACGTTTTTGTGACTAGAGATAGATTTTGGTGTGGGATATATAGATTTTGAGTCCATGGACCTAACTTTAGTAAGAAGTTGTTAGTAAGACCTCCATGGGTGAGTTGTGTGTGAATTTTGGGTTAACCTTGAGTAATATGTTGTGTCCTGATATGGGATGTTCATCCTCCCTTGAGTGAGAAGGGCTTGGCATTATACCTCAGGTGTGTTGTCCTTTGAGTGAGAAGGTATGTCCAAGATATTTATCATGTGACCTCTCTTGGGTGAGAAGGGATGATTTGAGACTTAAGGAAACCCTACCTTGTATATTTGGGTAAGGGTCAAGTTTAATATAGTACCCTTCCAAAATTATTTGGGTATAGTTCAAGATATGTGGTCATAGGTGAATGTATTCCTTCTGGCATAGAGTCAAAGTATGTATGGTTAGGTGTTGTGGTTTTTTTGTTGGAACATGACAGTTTTCATGTATACATTATGTGGATTATTTGTTATATTTTTTAGGTGGGTATATTTCATGGGTATGATGGACTCCATATATATATATATATATATTGTGTGCACATCCACTTGATCAAAACAACCCTTGGTATGGTTAATGAGTTGGGTATTACTACTGGGTTATTGGACTTACACATTACCCATGTATACAACATGTATTTTTATGTCCAAAGGTATACCATTATGTTTTATCTTAAGGAACATGTATTACATTTAGATGGAAATGCAATTTATTTAAAGGTCATGTAGACTGAGGATTCATAGGATGGTTATGTGAGTGTTAATGGAATCCATTTTCTATTTTTGTTATTATTTATCATGTACTGGACAATGTTTCATTTTTTATTTATATGATGATACCATGTTATCTTTTGGAGAGTTGTTTTATTTATTAAATCACATAGATAAATTTATTGTTTTCTATTCTAGACTTTGGGTACCATTTTTTCTTCCTATTTTATATCTACATGTTTTTGGGATATCCATTATAAGGATGTATCATTATAAATTTTTATTACATTCATCCATGACCTCATGCTTTATTTTAGAGAGAATAGTCTCCCCACAACCATGTTAGGTCCAAGACACTAGTCAAAACCCTCTGTCATATGGGGAGGTTCACCTCATGTCACATAGTGACACCCACCAGATTGTTGTTTGGGTGAGATGAGATAGGAAATTAAAAAAGTATCAAAACATATTTTTGGATGTGGTAGTGTATTTAGATGTGGAATTAGGTCATCGAGACTCATAAGTTTGATAGAGTGATTTCCTGGAAAACATGAAATTAGTTTAAAGATAATTTTTAAGGGGTAATCTATTTTCATAACTAGGAACTCTAATATGATAAATGTGTTATATTTGAATGAGAATCCCAATGTGTTATGGGTGAGACACAAAATAAGTCGTAGGGATTTATTGGGAGCTAGTGAGTTGTTTATGTATCGTGATAGTGGCATTATTTGGACATGATACACATTCCTATGGGAAGTTTTTTTAACATATAACCTCATAAAAACACATAATAATTTAACTAACTAATAATATAATTTGTATTTTCTTGATTTCATTAAAAGTGTTGATTATATTCATATGGATATGAGATGTAGTTTGATTAATTTTAATTTTTATTGTTGGAAACCATAGGAAAATTGTTTTTTATATTTTGGAACTTAGAGGGAAAATCCCAATTTTGAAAAGAAAACTCATATTTTGGAATGATGTGTTCATAAATTTTTTTTTAAAGTTTGATTTACTTGATATGTCTTGTGGATTTGGTAATTTTGAAATGTTTAGAATTTTCTAGTATTGAGAAAATCTTTGGAAATATTTTTGAAATTGAATTTTAAAGACAATTTTTAAAATGGAACTATTTTTCATGAAAGAAACTACAAAGACTAGTGATTTTGGTGATTTTGGTTTTCAGTAAAAACCCTTGGATACTAAGGGGGTTTTTGAAAACTCAAGTGAGTTTTATTGTGCATTTATTTTTTGAGTTTGTTTTTTAATAAGAAATCAATGTAATGTGAATCAAGCTACTTGGATTTCAATTTTTGGCTAGGAAAGATCTGGATGCTTGAATTTTGATCTTGGTTAGTATTTCATGTTTTCTTGAAACCAAAAAGTGATTTTGGAAAGTGTTGGACTGATTTGGTATAGTGATGGGAAAAGAAACTAGCACTTGTGTATGCTAGTTTTGATTAGTTTTCAATGTTTGTATAGTAGAGACCCAATTATTTTCTAGTATATTCATCGATTATTCTATATTTTTTCTATATATCCACTTCTATTAGTCTCATCATATGGGTGTTTGACATTGTGATCAAGTTGTCGGATGAAATTTTTGATATGCCCACAGCTGGGATCATCTAAGTTGTGTTTTCTATGGGAAATGCATATGGTGGGGACCACCATTAGACTTAATTTCTATCATTTATTTTATTATTATAGTGGGAACCACTGTACTCCTTATGATAAGTCTATGGTCAACACTTTGGTGTTTAAGGATTGAAATGTATAGTCAAGTACTGCCTTGGTGTTTTGTGATTAGTGTTGTAGATTAGTGGTTGGGTATGATTGTAGTGGTTACATCCAGTCATTAAATTTGGTAATAAACAATATGTGGGATATATAGATTATATGTTTTGGTTCTATGAGATAAAAATAAGGATACTCCTATATTGAGAAGAATTGAGCCTGGAATTGGTTAATAACCCTCGTGTTAGGATAATCATGGGTTTTATGGAATAGTTTGGTAGATAGTTGAGAATGTAGTGGTATTTATTAAGATTAGGGACCAGTTTTAGGAATTTACGTGTGTTGTTAGATATATTCCATGTGTTAGAGATGTACATGGGATGGTAGTAGTGTAATTTGAGAGTGATTCGAATTGAGGTGCAACGATGCTCATGGGAAGAGCATGGTAATTGGATGGGTTGGTTAAGGATCCAATTATTGAATTACACTTGGAGTTAGGTTTGGAATTTCTTGTGGATATTAGTATGGTTTTATTATGCCTCTATGTGTTAGATCATCATGATCGAGTGGTGTGGTGATGTGGTGTTACATTAGTGGGTGATGAAAAGAATGTTTTGTAGAAGTTGGCCAAAGAAATAATAATTGATTTCTTATCATGGAATTAGATGTGGTGTAGTGGAAACCACCTCACGATCACTATTTTGGACATATTTGAGGTAGTTCAAAGATCATACTTTGTTTTTTAGAGAAAATTTGGTATATATGTTCTTTTTGGTAAGGGTTGTACTAAGGAAGTGTTTTGGGAATTTAGGGATGAAATCTGGTTTAATAACATTGAAAAATAATTGGGGAAGGTTAGTATTAATGGTTGTAAGACTACCATGACTTATTGAGTATAAGAAGCATTATGGTGGTGGGGGTTTGTAATGACCTTTTCATTACGGGTTGATAAATTTAGAAGAGATTTAAATTTTTGGCTCATCGCAAGGGTCGTTTGGAAAATTGGGATTTAGATTGAGTGTTGGAGAATATCGATGGGATATTTTTAGATGAATAACAATGCCCAATTAGTGTTTTGTTTCTCAAGTGAATCATTGGTTTGCTCTGGGATACCCAATTATAGGGTGTCATCTTGTGGGTATGTGAGGTTTCATTCCAATAAGGAGGGAGGAAGTTCATCATCCCCTATATGAGAGTGCTTCATTTCAAAACCCCTAGTCACACCAAATATAAGGAAAACAAAAAGAGGTGTCGTGTTGTAACCCCCTAGGGCCACACTGTGACCCCCAAAGGTTCTTCTCATTCTAGCTGATATAAGGAAGGGGAATATCCCTTTTGTACCTACCACTTCTCTCCCATGTCTCTCATTAAATCTAGGAGGTTTGAGATCATTTTTTGAGCTAATTCTTAGTAAAATTTCTATTATTATTATTTTCTTTTTCTCCTTTGTCTTCCTATAGTTTTTAGTTTTCCTAATTAGGGTTTAAGAGTGATGATTTCATTTGATCATGGTGAAATCAACCGTCTTGAGGGATATTTCATGTGAATATTTCAAAGGATGTACTGAGAGGAGGTATTCATGTTTTCATCCCTTTTTCTCCTTGAGGTATGATTCCTTGCGGATTTAATTATAGTATTTGGAAATCTTACATGAATTTTATTATTGTTTAGGGGTAATAATTTAGGTAATTTTTTTGTTTTAGGTTCAAGGTTGTGTTAGTAGTGTAATGCACCATATTGTTCTTGGTTTTAGCATCATAAGGTCACATGGTGAGCTTGGAACTAGTTATTCCAAAGTGGGATTTTGGTTGTGAAATATTTAGTTATTAATTTTATGGTGTTTATTGATGACATAGGTACTCATGGACTTAGAAGAGGTTAGTACAATATTTTTATAAATTATGGATCACTGATTAAGGTAGTTGTCCTTGATTTTATTGAGTATATTTCTTTATAAGTGATATTATGTTTGTTTTCCATTATTATTATTATTGTTTTCTACATGATTAATGAATTATGGTGGTACCTTAGTCGAATGAGTATTGGTGGACCTCTTTATGGATTACTTAGTGGTATGATTTTGATTTCAAAGAGAAAGGTATTATAATTTTTAAAATGTGTTTTTTTAAATATGTTTGACTTAAATGGGAATTTTGAAGGAAAATAGTTGATTGATAAATCGGTTTTGAAATGGAATTTCAAAAAAATGGTTTTCCTAGAGATTATTTTGATTTGATTTTATCCAAGGGACTATTGTGAGTAAAACAAAATTAAATTCCATTTCATGATAGTTTTAAAGGAGCATTTTGAATTGGTTTCCAAAAGAGATACTGAAGTAATTAGTTGATTCATTTTGGTTTATTAGACCTTATGAGGCAAATTCCCTATTTTACAAAATCGGTGTTCCTATTGTAATTTTTATTTTTGATTTCATGTGGATTGTGTTGATGCATGGAGATGCATGTTGTGTGTATCAGATAGTGACTTTGATTTTGGTATTAAAGTATTGGTTGGTTCTAGGTTGATTTAATAGACCTCTTAATGGGTTAAGATGGATATTGGGATATGTTGAGAAGTGGGACTAGGTCTCAAAGGACTAGTTTCCTAGTTATTATTTGGTGAGTTGTGAGATGGGATGCATGCCTTGTTTATTATTTGTTGCATGTTTTAACCATGTTATTTTGATTCGTGACGTATTCTATTGTGCTTTATACTGATCCTAAGGGTGTGCCCCTACCTTGAGTGATAAGGCACTCGTAGGATCACCATGGGCAAGATGGAGTACTAGTTATGTGTGATGTTTAGGCCCACATTGAGTGATGATGTGTGTCTTGAGATGGAATGTGTGGTATCCATTGAGTGAGAAGTGTTTTCTAGGTTATATCATGTGCACCATCCCTTGAATGAGATGGGATAACCAAGATATTTAACGTGTGACCTCCCTTGGATGAGAAGGGATGGTTCGGGACTTGAGGACTTCCTACCCTTCATCTTTGGCTATTGTTCAGGTTAGGTACATCACTCTAACCAGAGTATTTAGGTATAGGTAGATATATGTAGTATGAGGTGACTCTTTTTCTTCCAATATAGAGTCTAAGTAGGTATGTTCATGTGTCATAGTAGATTTTTTAATATATGAAAACCTAACATGTGTGGTTGTATGTGTGTTGTGTGTTGTGTTTTACATGTTAGTGTGTTTAATGGGAATAAATTCACTCCTTATATATGTATTTAATGCACGTCAACTTGATCACATTAGCACTCAGTGCGGTTGAGACATTGGGGATTCCTACTGGGTTGTTGGATACACCCCCTACCTATGAACATGACATGGGTTTTGATTTATGTTATTAGACCTTCTTGTTTTATCTTATGGAATAGGTATTACATGGATGTAGACATGTCGTTTATATATCAGGTCATGGAGGCTAAGTATTCAGCCAGATTATTATGTGATTTGGCTCAAATGATAGTTTATTTTTTAGTTATTATTTATCATGAACTGGAGAGTGTGCCATTGTTTATTTATAGGATGATTCCATGTTTCTTCTACTATATTATGTTTATTTAATCATATATATGGATTTATTATTTTATATTTTAGACCATAAATAGAATTTTGGCTCCCTATTTTATATATAGGTTTTTAGGATGTTTGTTATAAGGATGAAACATGCCAAATTTTTAATAGATTTGGGAATGACCTTTAAGATTTATTTTAGAAGGAATAGTCTTCTCATGACCATGTTAAGATCTCACCACAAGTTGAAAACATATGGAATATAGGGAGGAATTGTTGAGTTCATTTAATGAACCCATACCATATGGAAACCCTATATTTTCATACATTAATATTACATAACATTTGTGTAATACTTAAAACATTGTACAAATAGACACCTAAACACCATACCAGTCTAGTGCCTTGGGAAACATGGAAACATAAACACTGATACATAAGTGAGCTACATTATCTCCCACTAAGTTCTTCTTGACTAGTACCCTTCTTAGACACATCAAACATAATACATATCTTCATAAGCTGGGGAAGGAAAAATTAAAAGGGGTGATCTCAAATTCTCAATAAGGGTAAACAAGGGAGATAAGTAAACATAATCATGAGCATAAGGGTATGAGAACATGATCATGGAAATATAAGATCATACCCTTCATATCAAAGATAATATACATGAATCATGGAATAAATATTGGCAGTTCATAATGCATGAATCTTAAAGAAATAAATAAATAAGCCATGAAATCATAACATAGGAATAAAACATGGAATTGTGGAAAACACATATGAAAATAACATGATTTCTATAGTATCCAAGGCATTGATTCCATGACCATCTTGGTAGCATGGATTCACTCCCTATACCATCTTGGTTGTCATGGTTCACTCCCATGTCCATATTAGTAGCATGAGTTCACTCCCCATACCATTTTGGTAGTCATGGTTCACTCACAATGTCGTATTATTAGTCAAGGTCCATTTCCAATACCATATTAGTCTATCTCATGAGATATAAATCTTTACCCAATTCATTTTAGGGAGATATAGGTCCCACTCATCTCATAATTAAATCATACATACATGTGCCACAAGATCATAAATAATCATATCATAACCCATAAAAACAAATGGGTATTATAAACAAGTAATCATATCATAACCTATGGTAAAAGATAGTTTTAATAATCATTTTATCACAAACACAACCGGAGAAAATAATTGGGTTTCAAAATCATATAACCTGTGAAAGAGAAGCGGGATTCATAAACATCATGTCATCAAAACAAAATCCATTCAGATAAATAATATGAATGGAAACATTGAAAAATTTCCCTTTAAATGCATAATTAACACCAATGGATGTTATCTTAGGTGGTAAATAAATTTGAAAGATCATTTAAAAACATTTATTGAGGATGATATCCTTTCTGCATTAAAAACTATTTTTAAAACATAAACCTATTTTGAAAACCATTTTCTTTGAAAATACCTTTGAAAACTTATAAAGTAAGAATTGAATACCATAAAATGTTTTTAAAATAATTTTTCATTGAAAATGGGCCCCAAATATCTTTTGAAAATATTTTGGATAACATTTTTGAAAACATGATTTTTGAATAAAATAGATTTCTAACTAGAGAGAGAGACGGTCAAATTTTACTTAAAAACATTATATTAAAAACCAAAGAGTGTAAAAATGGTACTAATTCATCAGGATATTCTAAATAAATAGAGTATAAAGAAACTCATGAGTTTTCTTGAGATATAGATCATACTATTTCATAAAAGTAAGCATAAACATAAACAATCTCTAAAAATGATGAGATTGTCTCAATAAACTCTTATAACTTAGTAACATGGGATCATACTCTCCATGTAAGAAAAGGAAATTAAATGAAGGTTAAAATATCATTAAATAAAGGAAATTCATTATATAACATGTAAAATATAAGTATATACGCCTTGATAGTGAATTTATGTGCATAACAAAACATGAGTCTCAGCGAAGGAAAATTGAGAGAAAATAATTTTACCAATTTGGTAACTTTTGAAACTTAAACACTATAAAATAAATATCATAAAATGGATATGTTAATACCCATAAATTTAATTATAGTATACATATAATTAAATAATATTAATTACATACACCACACAAAAGAATAGAGTGGCGAACATGTCATGTATCTCATGGAAATAAAAAGTTAGTTGAAATACTCTTACCATGTGTCTTGACTCTCATCATACTTATTTAAAACATCTATATAATAAATATAAATTTATTATACATATTTATATAACCATATTCTTATTTATGTGTGTGTTTGTGCATTTTTGGTTTGATTATGACCTTAAATTACTCTTTTTTTAACAATCCTATGTTAAGGTTTCACTTCGGGTAATATTCACTTTATTCTTCTCATGTGTCTTAATTTGTTATATATTTGGTATTTATACATTATATCATGATATCCATAATTTAAAACATGATATAAATATCATGTATATACATTATTTTTTTATTATAATAATATATATAATATATAAGTATGAAATGGAATACATTGTTCATTGAGATGGTAGGTCGTACATGCGCATGAACACTATTTCTGTTTAATCGTCGTGTTGAAAGAAAGAAAGTAAAATACATATATGTATATATATTTATATATATATATATCATTATAATAGTAGGTTTATGATATCATATATGTCTTATATATTCACTAAAACCAACCTTAATATAAATCATCTAGTGTATGAACGAATCATATCGCTTTGAGGGGCGGTAGTCCCCACTTCCTCAAATGAAATTATTGTATTAACACAAAATGGAAAGTAAAATGATATGTGTTGTAAAATTAAAAAATAAGCTTATTGAAATAATAAATATAACATATAACATATATAAACATACTTTCCATTATAATGTCCACCATGAGAGGCGATAAGGAAAATTTAACAATCATCGTTTAGTGAGGCGGTAGTTCATCATTCACATAAATAGTATACTCATTATCCATTAGATGGAGGTATGTGTAAGTGTAGGTTGAAAAATTAGCATAAAATATCATATTATATTTAGGGTACTATTTTTTTATTTAATCATGTAAATAAGAAAGTGGAGTGGGTGGAGAAAGAAAATAAATGAAAGGACTTGAGAGAATATGTTACCTCTTAATCGGGTAACTCCTTTTGGTTTGTGCCAAAAGGATTACTTGGATTGAATTATTACCAAGGGAAGGATTATAGGATGAAGGTAGAATTTCTGGAAATTGTATTGGTTAGATATTTTCGGAACTAAATACGTTTTATAGGTTTGAGGAAGTGGGATATGTGGTGTCCTTTTCTAGGGAAGGAAAACGACTCACTTGGAATTTTTGAAAAAAAGTTAGGTGTACACATGTTTTTACCTAAAAAAAGCCATACCAAACCAACCTAAATCAATATTTTAAGTTTTATGGATGAATAATTTCTATAAAATGGGTTTTGGACAAGTGGATAGGTTATTTTTTCCCCTAAGATTATGGTTTTGTCCCTAATTAAGCTTAATTTGACCTTAATCGCTATGATTAATTTTAATCACTTTTACTAATCTTTTTGATAAAAAATAAAGTTGATCTTATTAGAATATAAATTTTATAAAGGTTATAATGGTTTATGTTTTTTTCTAAATTCAATTCATAGAAGTGGAAAAATTAAGATTAATGCTAATCTCACAAGCATGATGAAATAATGGGTTTTTAAAGTAGAAAAATGTTCAAACATTTGTTAAGTTTTTATATTAAATTTTAAATTGAAACTATTTATAATGTCCTACATTGTATTAATATATGTATAATTGATATAATTTTAATTTAAAACAAATTTAAAATATAATTTAACATTAATAATTAATTAAAATAAAGGAATATATTAACAAAAATACAGTATTTTTCATTATTCATCAAAAAATAAAGTTTCTCATAAAAATACCAAAAATTTACCCTAAGATAATTTTGGAATTTAAAATTCAAAATGAATTTTATTTTATCTAACTAAATTTTTAAATGTGTCTAAATTAATTTTATTATTTTTCACATAAGGACATTAAAATCAATTCATTTTAGAAAACACTATTTTTAAACATAAAAGGACTTTACCAAAAATCATACCTTTCATTATCAATATTTTTTATTTATATAAAACAATTATAAAAATATTTTAAAATTATTCATTAAATTTCATATTACTAAGTTTAACAACTAGGTTACAATTATCTCATTTAAATAATTATAAAAATAAAATGATGTTTGTATAAAAACAACATTGTTGCATGTAACGTACACCAAGTCGATGTCCCATGTAACATAAGCCAAGTCAATATTCTTTTTAACATGAAAACATTTCTTGTTCTATGTTAAATATTTAAATTCAATGTCATGTGAAAGGAATTTTTGACTTAGTGAATTGCACGAAATTAATGAAAGTTTAATTTATTCAGAAAAAAAGGTCCATAAAAACTCGGGGTGTTACATCCTGGGTGTAGTTTTGGAAATCTGGGTCAGGTCATTACATTGGAAGCACATGGACGATCCATAGAAATATCCAATATCATAATTCCTATTAATATTTGAATTTAGAAGGCATGTCCTAGAAAAAGAGGCATAACTTTTTTTGGCTCTGGTTAAATATGTGTACTATCTTGTAGATTAAGTCCATTCTATTTCATTTGGGGAGGATGTTTTCTAGATTAATTTTGGTCTAAAAGGATGGTGAACTTCAACCACTTTGATTTTTTTTTAAGTTTCACATACCACCACATCAATTCAAGTAATTAGGGAGAATCCTAAAGTCCTCGTTCTATTTCTATTTTGGGCATATTATCATATATATTGATTTTGAATTTGGGTTTCTAACTCATGGAAGGTCATCATAGTTTTTAAATGTCATGTACAGCAGGGGGTCTTGTTAAGGATTAGAGCTATTATGAGATATAGTGGGATAAAGGACCAATTCATTCCATGGTTACACTAATAATTGGTGACCAAATTGGTTTTAGATTGTTTTAGTGGGAACATGTTAGTTTTGATGATACTAAGTTTTATAGAAGTAGTTTTACATGCAGTTTAGTTACCCTTGCTATAGTTAAATATAGATTTACTAGAAAGCTCAAGGATTTCAGAAGATTTGGGTAGAGTTTTGGAATGTTTTATTTGGTAGGATTGGGACCATGGATGCAATACATGGTGTGGATTTTTTATATAAGTTTTAATAAATTTGGATTTTACCTTGTGAAGTTTTTATAGAAGAAGTTTCACTGAGAAATCAGTGTGTTTTGTGGAAAACATAATGGGTGATCAGAGTCTGTGAAATTTTTGGGGTTGATTTTTTACACCATGGTGGGGCTTGAAGGATCTTTATAATGGTAAACCATGATGACACTCTGAAAATATAAAATGGGTATGTTTTTAGGAAGTGTCCAAATGAACATGTTGTAAGCCTTGAGAATAGTATTCATATGGGATATTATTAGGATTAACAATGAAAGTAATTATCAAGTGAGAGATTATTGGGTTTTTGTGTAATAAATGTTTTATAGCTATGTGTTATAACTTATAGAATGTAGATATTTCAAAATATATAGACTAAAATGTGATAGTTTCATTTAAGGAGAAACAAAGGTCGACCAGATACAAAAAGGAGTACCATATACATTGGGAAGAAGTGGCATGGGTGGAAGTTCCTGATAGGGTATGGGTTTCTAGTGGAAGTGGTGAAGTCAGAATGAAAAACCTATTTTGAGAAAAAAATACTATATAGGATTAAACATATCATATATATGGTTAATTAAAAGGGCTATGACAGATTAATTTTGCATGAATTATGACTTTAGATGTAGCACAAAGTGCAGAAGCTAGAGGATTTTTTTCGAAATAATTAATCCAATATCATCCAAACTAATAAATTACATCACATCACAAAAGATATTAATAATAAAAACATTCATAATATGTCCTCCAGTCTTTTAATAACTGTAAAGTATCTCATTAAAATCTCCCCTGGTGATAATTAGACTAGGGAAGTCATTTATTAATCATTTGATCAGTTCAAAAGTTTGAAACATGTCTCCTAAACTAGGATATCCATAAAAATAGAAGATATTATATAACATATGAATGAAAATCATTTATATAGTTAAATATAATTCTTATACTATATAAAAATGATTTAAGATTCACTAAATACATATATTACACTAACCTGCTAAAAATATATAATGTCGGTCCTTCAAAAAACAATGATCCACCAACTAAGTAAAACATCAATCCTTCAAATGAGTGCTTGGAAAAACATAATAAATGAAAACAAACCACAAAATGTATAAAATTTAATCTTGAATATTAATAACATATATATCATTTGAAATTTAATTCGCATTTAAAATCATGAATTTTAAAATTCATGGTGCGTCTTTTTTAGGGGTTAACTAAAAATAATTTCATGGTTTAACATTCTTTCCATAAAATAATTTCATGATGGATGATATCCCATGATTATTTCTTAGTGTTTCTATGAGAGTGAGAGTTATAATGTGTGGATAAAATAAACAAAATGAACATGTTTTTTCTATGTTGACAGACATTCATTTGATATGTGATCTTGAAAGTTATTATAATGGGGTTAGTATGGGAAATAATTAGGGTATTTTGAGAGTTCTATGGGACCAAATGGTTAGGTCTTCACATCTAAGTTTTTTTTCTCTTTTATTTTGGTTTATCATTTTTTCTTTGTCTTTTCTCTTGTGTCTCGGGTATTTTAGATCAAAATTTTGAGTTTTGGGTTTTTTTTCCTCTGTCATGTAGTTTGTGTGAAAGACTAATGGGAAACCATGTGACCACATGATGTAAAGTATATTTTCAGTTCATTTTGTTCTTTCATGGGTAGCACATGGTTAGATTCAAACTATGCATATCTTAAGAGTAACAATGAAAATCTTGTGGTGTCCCAGGAAGAGGGTGGACAGGTTGAGCATGATTACTCTAAACCATTTTATAAGTATGTGAATGGCTCTATAATTGTTGAAAAAACCAAATATCATCATTGGTGCATGGTTCCCCAAACCATGTGTCCAAACTGTGCAGGTGTCTTGGGATTCTAGTAAGGGATGCACGGTTGGCGTGTGTTTTCCAAAACTACACATCCTAACCATGTGGAGTGCCTAGAATCATTAAAAATTTCAATTTACCTTTATAAAACTCTCTATTTTTAACCCCAAATCACCTATCCTCACCCTCATTTAGATCATGTGACCCTAGGGATATCCTCCCTACTTCCTCACACCACCCACCTCCTTATCGTGGTGACTTAAAGTGGATTACTTCAAGATTTAGGGGTGATTTATCAAGGTAATCCCTTCCTCTCTCCTTCCTCTCACTTCTTATTTCATTTTCATCTTTTTTCCTCTTATCCCATGGTCCCATTGGTCTAGGTTTCATGTTTCGTTTATTTTAAATTAGGGTTTTTATCTTATTAAGGTTCATTTTGGGTGTTCTTTCCTCTTTGTACCCTTTGAGGTTGTATTGGGTTATTGTCGTCCAACCATCATGAGTTTGAGGTAGGTTACCCTTTCTATTTGTCCATTAAATATACGAAACATTTATTTATAGATGTTAACACCTTATTTTGATGTTAATTAGTAATATGTATTACATATAATATTTGATTGGAATTAAATAAATTGATTTCTTTTTTAGTTTAAATGTATGAAATGGTTTTATTAAGATCACCGCACCAAATTATCATTAAAATTCATGGTTTTCCTTTATAAGTGGTTTTTGGTTTCTAAATGAATGATTTGGATTTCCATTTTTTTAATATTTCACAAAATTCTAAGTTGTGTGTTTGTCTCTCTTTAAAATGGTTTTCATTTAAAATGTATGTGATGCCCAGTTGGAACCTTTGAAAATGGTTTTCCTTAGAATACCCTCCTTGGGGAATATATTTTTCCTTGATCAGGTTAAAGTGAGTGGGAGTTCCTTGGTATGGGACTTCTCTTTTGAATTGATCATTAGAGGGAAAGGGGGATTATTCCTTGGATTGGTGTTTGGGGGTGATTCTTGTGTATGTGTCTTGTGTAATGGTTGTGTATATTTAATATATATTTAATTTTTTTTAATTACTTAGATCACCTTAATTTTATACATAGCATGGTAACCTATAATATCTAGTGGAATATCCAAGAACACTTGCTGCACTAGTTTAGGAATGTGCTCTAGAAAGTGGCCTCTTAGAATGGACATGCTCTTCTTTGGGGATGATGACTCTTGCTTAGGCTAATTAGGGTATGATTGAGCATGAGGGTTATTTTATTATATCAGGAACACTGAAAGGATGGATCATGTTACAGTATGTACTATATATTTCCCTAATCTCCTAGGTAATCTCATGTTCCCGGACACTTACTTATCTATAGTGGATAATTAAAGTGCCTCAGTTGATTTGGTTACTTGTATACTATTTTCCCATTTTCCTCATTGTGTTTCCATTTCTCTTGATATTTTTTATGGTGTATCTCTTTGGTAAAATTTAATAATTGGTTTTTTAATGTTTTATGGAAAATGTTTTGAAAATATTTCATACTCTCTTCCATTATTTCAAATAAAAACACCCTTCTTATTACACTCCCCCTCTTTATCTGAAATGATCAATCCACCTTATTTTGGAAAAGAACCCTATATTAAATTAATATGGAAATGGACCAAGATTTTTTTAAAAAAAGAAATATATGAAAAACATATGTTTATATATTATATTTCAAACTAGTAGTAAAATAATATTTTATTGAAAGTAAATGAATAGGTAATAGTTTACATGGGAATGCCTACTGAGTTTTAATACTCCCACCTATACTTTAATTATTATTTTTAGCCTTCGTTACAGGTTCCATCTTGGTCTTATCACCATGTAGTGAAGCTACGTTTTGGTTTTGGTAAGTAACCCATGGGGTTACATAGAGATTTTTTTTTCAGGTTTGGTTTGGTTTTATTTTTACTTATGTCTTGTTAGTTATTTTATTTACATTAGGCTGATAATTTTTTTTAACTACAATGGTTCATTTATATTGAATGAAATCATTCCATATGTATCCCATTGATTCCCTTGGTTCTTTTCACCACCCCGAGCTAATTGAGAACACATATTTGGGGTGTCAAGGGATGGATAGGGTGATCAGTTATGAGTCGAACCAGGTCGGTTCATAAAACAATGGTATCAGATAATAGGTTCCTTAGTAGACCTATATTTTAGACCACCCTTTGTTATTTGGGTTATCAAGGTAGAATGATTATGGCTATTATAAATTGGGGTGTAGGTACAAGGAAATTTATGGACAAAACCTCTAGTGTCGAACCTTGGGTTACCATGGGAATTTCGGTTTTGAGTTTTTCTTTTCTATTTATTCATTATTTTCTCGATATTCATTGGTTTGGTTAATGATGTTTAGTTTATTTAACTTTTTTGGAATTTTTTATGGGTCTTTTTTTGTTTGGTGAATAAAATAAGAGTTGCGCAAGTGGTTTATGGTGAGATCATAGGGCCTAGAAAGCCTTTTATATCCTAGGAATGATGTCTGAAATAACTCTTTATCGAATTTGTGTGAGTGGTATATAGCCATAAACCATATTAAAGAGTCACTGATTGTCACTAGTCCCCTCTATGAATTTATTTTGGGTCTTTAAATAATTTTAAAATTGTTTTAAAAACCTTGTTTTAAATTATGAATTCTCACATTTCAAATGGTGATGTTTTGATTTTTTAAAAAGATAAATTGGATTTTCAAATTTATTTAAAAAATATCTTGAAAAAAATGGATTTTTAATTAAAATGAGTTTTAATAAATAGGTGTTTTGTAAAATGATTTTATTCTTTTTTTCCAATTTTAAAACTTCAATGTGTTTTATTAAAAAGGAATTTGTAAACATTTATTTAAAATGAGAAAGTAGTTTAAATAGTAAGGTTGGATTTCATAATGGAATTTATGGGATTTTAGTTGAATAAATTTTCTTGAAGTGTGGAGTTTGAAAATGGTTTTCAAAACGGTGGTTAGTGATCTTTTTGAAAAAAAAATTGGAATTTTTTGCTCAGTTTTTTTTGTGTTTAATGATTAATTCTGATTATTTCTTAATGGTGAGTTAGTTTTGACTGGGTTTTGTTCTTATTGTTTAGTGTAAACCCCCACTAGGATATAAGGAATTATAAAGACTATTTTTTGGGAGGATCTTACACCAATTTATTTTGGTCAATCAAGTCTTCTATCAGTTTTCTATTTCTTCCAATCTAGATATGGAGTTCGGTGGTCTTTAGTATCCATAATTCATCAAGAAGTTTCAAGAGTTTAACCCTCCTCACTTCTTTGAGAAACTAGAAATGAAAAATCTTGAGGAATGGTTGAAAAATATTGAGGATATTTTCCCTCATCTTGAGATTCCTGATCCAATTAAGCTTAAGTTTGATACCTTTATGATCAAATATCTATGTCGAAAGTGGTGGAAGTCGATCATTATGAAGAATCCTCAATAATACATCTTCTGGTAATTATTAAAGGTGTAGTTCATCTGACAGTACTTCTCTAAGGATCTGAAGGTGGTGAGGGAGATGGATATGTGCTACCTTTAGAAATGAAATTTTTCTATGTTGAGTTTTATCCATTTTTTGTGGATCTAGTTCCCAATATTCTATATTTACCCAAGGAAAATTCTCTAAAATATTACCATTTTGGAAATGGGCTTCATCCTAATATTTAATCGAGGGTGTTGTAATTTGTTCTAACCTCATTTGATGATGTGCTGAGACAAGCTATTCAGGTTGAGTATTTTTTTTAGTAGCGGTGTTCAAAACAACCAACCCTCCTTCAGATTATATAATGTAAAGTTAATTTTAATAAAAAAAGGAAAGAAACCTTAAGCTGATTTTACTGTTGGTGGAATTAAGAATCCATGTAATCTTTCACCGACTTCTTCAGGTAATAGGACCCTTCTATGTCATTAATGTGGAAAGTCGGGTCACAATAATTATTAATTTCCTAGTGCTCTGAAGACCTATCATTCTTGTGGTTGTATAGGACATATTCGAAGGTTCTTTAAGGGTGTTTCTCAAAATAAGTGTGGATTCAAATCCACTCTCTCAAAGAAACTCATTCCTCAATCGGATGGATGTGGTTCAAGTTCAAGTTATATTTAAGGTTTTTTATAAAACAAATGTGTCTCTTTTTGTAATATTTGTATCTTTTATTATATCCTTTTTGTTTGGGATGAAATAGGATGTTATGTATCTTTTGGTATGTTCTATTCTAATGGAAACACCTTTGTGGAAATTTTTTATTTTGTCATCTTGGAGTTAAAGTGTGTTCTATTGTGTTTCAGGTTCATGTCACTTGTCTCTTTTAAGTATTTTGTATGGTTGTTTTGGTTTTTAAGTTTATTTTTTTACCGGTGTCATAAGTTGTAACCTGGTTAGTTCTAATATGGTGGGGAGTTTACCTTGGCCTCCCACATCTGTTAAAAGTAAACCCATGTTTCTACCCTATACTTTTTCCCCATTTTCTCTTTAAGAAGGTGTCCAAAATTTGTCCCCTATCCTAAAGGGTCATATAACCTTGATTTTTCCCCTTTATTTTGGAAAACATTGTGATCTTGGGGTATGCTTAATGGTTGTGGTGATGGTAAGGTGTTTGGAATTTGGTTTGTGATTTTTCATTATCCTTCGAGAATTGGTTTGAATTAAATAGTTTATTCTATGTGGGACTGTAAGTTTTATCTTAATGGTGGTTGAGGTTTTCCTCAGTTTGAGGATTTGAATCATTTGAGTGTTTAGTATTTTGTCTATTACCTAATCGATTGAAAATGATGAGTCTTTTTATGGGAAGAAAGCGTTATGGTGTATATAATTTTTATATCTCAGTTTTTATTTTTATTTTCTCTTTTATTGTAGTGTATCATTTTGTATTTGGATTTTCTCTTGAGTGTCCGGTGTTTCGGATCAAAATTTTGAGTTTCGGGCTATTTTCCCTCTATCGAACACTTTGTGTGCCTGGCTAAGAGGAAACTATATGAAATACTAATGCAGAGTCTCTTTTCAGTTCATTTTGTTCTTGTAAAGTTAGTCTTTCATGGGTATAACATTGTTAGATTCAAATTGTGTGTCTCCTAGGAGTAACCATGTTATTCATATAGTGTCCCTGGATGAGGGTGTACGGCTTAGTCACGGTTTTTCCAAACTATTCGATAATCATGTACATGGATCTATAATTTTTTACAGATCCAAACCACATGGTTGGTACACATTTTTCAAACCATATTGACAAACTATGTGGGTATCCTATTATTTCATTAATAGATTCATGGTTGGATCATTGTTTCCTAAATCATGTAGCCTAACCATACGCAGTGTCCAGATTCATTGAAATTATCAATTAACCTTTATACCCATATCTATTTTTAACCCCAAGTAACTGATCCTCTCCCTCATTTAGATCATGTGACCCTATATAGATCCTATAATATTCCTTACACTTCCCACCTCCTTCACTTTGTTATTTAAAGTGGATTCCTTCAAGTTTTGGGGGTGATTTCTCAAGTTAATCCCTTCCTCTCTCCTTCCTCTACCTTTTTATTTCATATTCTTCTTGGTTTCTCTTCTCCATTGGTCCTGTTAGTCTAGGTTTCATGTTTCCTTTATTTTAAATTCGGTTTTTTGTCTTATTATGATTTTTTAGGGTGTTTTTTCCTCTTTGGACCCTTGTGGAGTTGTATCTGGATTCCATCATCCAAGAATCATGATTTTGAGGTAGGTTCCCCTTTCCATTTTAATTTAAATGTATGAAATGGTTTTATTAATATTTTCACACCAAGTTCTCATTAAAATGTATGATCAACATTTATAATCATTTTTTTGTTTCTAGATTAATTTTTTAGCTTTCCAAATGTGTTTGAATATTTCATTAAATTCTAAGTTGTGTATCTGGATATCTTTTAAATGGTTTAACATTCAAAAGGTATGTGAGGCTCGGTTGGAACCATTGAAAAAATATTCCTTAGAAAACTCTCCTCATAAGATCTCTCTCTTTTCCTGTTCATGTTAAAGGAAGTGGGAGGTCCTCAGTATGGGAATTCCCTTTTTAATTTATGGTTATTGGTCAAGGGGTATTATTCCATGGAGTGGTGTTCATGGGTGATTATTGTGTATATGGATTGTGTGATTCTTGTTTCTATTATATATATATATATATATAATTTTTTGGAATTTCTTTGATCACTTCCATTTTAGAAATAACATGGTAACCTAGAATAGATATCGGTATATCCAAGAACACTTGCAACAGTAGTTTACAATTACGCTTTGGCTAGTGATTCCTTAGTATATACATGCTCTTCCTAGGGAATGTTTCCCCTTGGTTGCATTAGGTATGATACGACCAAGATTGAGGTTTGTTTAATTGCATCATTCATGCCGACAGGATGGATCAAGTTACAGTATGTTCTATATTTTCCATTGAGATTATAGGTATTCCCATGTTCTGTGGCACTAATTTATCTATGATGGATGATTTAGTTTCCTCGTCTAATTTGTTTACTCGTGTACTATTTTTTTATTTCCCTTATTGTGATATCATTTCTCCTTCTACAAGTTTATGGATTATAATTTTGGTAAAAGTGAATAATTTGTTTTTAAATGTTTCATGAAAAATGTTTTGAAAATTTTTCATGCTCTTTTACCCTCTTTCAAATAAAAACATCCTTCTTTCTACTCTCCCTCTATTTATCTGAAATGATTAAGTATTTTGGAAAAGAAACTTTCCTTAAATGGAGAGGACAATATAACATTATTTTTTAAAAAAATAAATGTGTGAAAGTACTATGTTTATATATTATATTTCAAACTAGTAGTAAATATATCTTTTATTTAAAGGAAATGCATAGAGAATAGTTTACTTGAGAATACCTACTGAGTTTTAATACCCACTCCTATACTTCTATTCTTATTTTTAGCCTGAGGTGTAGGTTACAACTTGGTCTTGATTGCTATGTAGTGATGTTGGGTTTTGGGTTTTGTGAGTGAACCATGGGGTCACATGGAGATCTATTGGTTGTTAGGTTTTTTTTTTGTTTTTTTAGTTATGTCTTTTTGGTTATTTTATTTACATTGGGTAGACCAATTATTTTATCCGTTGTTTTTTTTTCATTTATGTTGGGTCAAATCATTCCCTCTATCTCTCATTGATGCCCTTGGTTCTTTTTGTCACCCCGGGGTGATTAGGAACGTGCATCAGGGATTTCATAGGCCTTCTCAGATGAACGATTCGGGGTTAACCTGGGTTAGATCGTGATAAGTTTTTTTCCCTAGTAGGTCAGGATCATGACTAATCATATAAAATTAAATACCAAATTTTAATAATAAAGAAACTTTATGAATTTTAAGTATGGAATGAAAAATGAGTTTATTTTTCCTTAAAGTGGAGATACTAACACCCCAAGAAAATAAAAAATTAAAAGGAAGAATGATACTAATATTTTAAACAAGGCACACTTTTATTTTTAGGAGTCTATCTTAAAATAAATTCATGATTAAATATGTTTTGTCTCCAGAAATTTCAAGATTTTTGACTTAATTAAAAGTTTTCAAAGGACTTATGAAAACATAAAAAAACATACTCAAAGAGTGTTGGGTGATTTTTTCTAATTATCGCTAGTCTAATATGTGACATCAAAAGATAAATATCTTACAGTTGGTTTTTAAGACAATGGTGGTATTATGAAAAAAATATATGATAAAATGGAATAATTCATGATTTAGTGAGGCTGATTACTAAAATTTAAAATGTAATAAAATGTATTTATAAATGGTTGGTGAGAAAAGGGGATTGATATCCCTAAGTTATGGGGTTTGATTCCAAATGATTGTAAATTTACAAGACATTGTAAGGGGTGTTATATCAAGTATTGTACCAAATAAAACATAAAAAAATGTGTTTGAATTTTAGTAACATACTTTCTCTTTTAATTTCCTCCACCCCCTAATTTAAGTCAATTTAAAATAGGTCTCCAAGCCATGAAGGGTATCTAAACTATTTTTAAGTTAACTAGATTTTAATAAAACAACATTCTTGGGGTTTATAGGTTAACCCTCAGAATTTTATATCATTAAGGTCACTATAAATTTTAGAGTATCTAGTCTCTCCTTAAGAAAACCCAATTCAAGTTGGTTTCTTTGGGCCACAAATATAACCCTAATATGTTAAATTTTCCCAACCACTCTCAAATGTAAGGCCTAAATGTAATGGTCCATGTTTCCCAAAACTTTACTTTTAATTGGGATTTAATATCATATAAAATAAGTTTAAATATTTTTGATAGGTAGAGGTCATGTTTTGTATCCCTAGGTTCATAAACATCTACTTTGGAGGTTATGGTTGAGGCTATTTTAGGACCAAAATCTCAAAGTATTTTCCATTTTTATTCAAGGTGAAACTAGGGTGTAAAATTACCATTTTAATGGATTTTTCCCATTTTATGAGTGTAAATAAATAAAACTGCTATTTTGGATTATAGAAAATCCATTTTCCTAGCCATGGTTCCTAGGGATATTTTGGTAAATCCTTTATATAAAATAGGGAAAGGTGAAATTCCTATTTTTTTGGTTATGGGGGTGGAAGTACTATGTTGGGTTAGATGGGTTACATCATGAAGGCTTTTATTTAATTATAAATTATTTAATATTACATGGTTTCTGATTTAATCCTACATGAAAGTCATGGTTTATAATTTAATCATGCATCAGAATACCACCACATCATGGTGATGTTAATTTTTTTTGAGAATTCCATCTCTAAGTTTATGGTAAAATATATATAGTAAATGGGGAGGGATGAAACAAACATTTTAAATATAGTTGTTGAGGTTGATGTAACCATTTTAGGGAACTTCAAGTTTTTGTGTTGTTCAAAACCATTTTAAAATGGTTGAAATGATCATGATGTTTGGTGGATATATTCATTTCAAATGGATAATATTTTGGATTATGTTGTGATTGAGTCCTTCCTATCAAATTTAAAATTTTATATGTCATGGTGAAGTCCTGTTAAATTTTCTCTATATATAGGTTTCAAAATTTCTCTTTTTTTTGAATTGTGTTCTCTTCATTGAACCCTAACCAACCTCAATAATTATTTAGTTCCTTCCAGTTATCCCTCTTATGGATTTAAATATCTTCATTAGTGGGGATTGATCTTTCATGATAAAAGGTTCCCTCTTACCTTCCCTTATAGATCCCTCCTCTTTCTTTTTAACTTTTATATATTTAGGGATTATTATTGTAATTTTACTTCAGTTTGGTTAGTATTTTAATGAGGGTTTGATGCGGTTAGTTCATATGGTGTATGTTTTCAAGTTTTTTAGTGTTTGATCCTTAGTTTTTATATCATTTTAGATTGTTCATAAAAGTTTTAAAGCGGTAGGGGATTTATGACTTGTCGATTATTTATGTGTGAAAGTGGATTAATCATGATTTTTTTATTTTAGTGGAAGGTTTAATTCACCTAATGAATGATAATAGACTATGTAAAGAAAATAAAAGCGCAAGTTGAGTGATTTACATGTCCTTTACTTGATTTTATGTGATTGTTCATATTTTTTGTTTAGGGGTATATTTTCTGCTATGGGAACCTTTATTTGGTATCATTCCAATGTTATGATTACTCATCTTAATTTGTTAATCAATTAAAGGTTTTAATGGGTCAGTTTCTTGTAAATCTAGGATTTACTGATAATTTATAATTTATAAATGATTTTTAAGAGGTTTTTAAAGTTTTTTTCAATTGTATTTTTTTTTGTTTACTACTATAAGGGGATTCATTTTTTTTTGTAGTTAGAATGATATGGGTTGGTGGTTATAGTTGGTAACATTTTGTGGTGAGGTTATTGATATTATAGTGTTGGTATGTCTTGTTGATTTGGGAAGGAAGTTGATTCGTGTTTTATTTATCGGTTTGGATTTATTACGATGGTTATTGTATTCTGTAAGTTTAGTGGTCATTATGATGTTATGAGGAGGTTTTGTAGTTTCATAGTGGTTTCCCAATAACATGGTTTATATTGAAATGTAATCATAAATTAAGAGGGAATTTATGGATATATTGGATGGAATTAATAATTGAATTAACTGATGAATAAAAGTTATGAGAAGACATGTAGATTTGAAGTGAAATTGATTAATGAGTAATAATGGTTAAGGTAAATGTGACTAATTATTAATGATTGGTATGAAATTAAATATGGATTAATGAATGGAATATTGAAGATAATGTGTCCAGTAAATGGTAAGCCTATTATTTAATGAATTATGTGATGAAATATATCTTAAGAACCTTGTGGTGATTGTTTGTGTGGATAGATTGGGTTGTCTATATTGTAGTTATGGAAATAGTTATCAACATGTGATGGTGGAATATAAGTGGTATGGGGGGATTTTATAGTAGTTGGTGAGTTTACCATTAGGATACTATTTTTTATAACCAATTTAGTCATTATACATTCATGTGATTTCTTACACACCACCATCTGTGTCGGATATCCTTTCCGACCCTCTATGGTTTTGGGTTTTTAGTATTTTCATCAACATATATGATGATGAGAGAACATATTGTTGACTAATACCACTTACCCGCTCTATATTCCATACATAGACTAGGTTTTTATGGCTTGAGGTTATGATGCACATGTTTTGATGGATTTTTTTATAGTGAATGTGACATGATAACAAGGATATAAAGTTAGTGATACATAGTGAGGGCCATGCATGGTCAGATGTGGGCATGAGGTTTATGTAATTTATGTTCATAATACCCTATAGATGACGAGTATGTGGGATTATATTGTGTTTTGAGGATATGGGATGTAGTTTTGATGATGTGATGTGGCATTGGGTGGTGGGAATATGGTTTTGGCTGATATGTGGTATGTGGTTATGTGGATGTGTGGATGTGGAAGGGATGGGAGAATAAGGATGACATTCATTAGGGTATGAGTATGAAAAAATATTAGGGAAGTGGTTGTGAGGTATCTTCTTCACATATATTCTTTTGATTCTATATTATTATCCTTGTATATGATATTTGGTGAGTGAGCCTTCGTAAGGTTGGGTGATAGTTTAAGTGGCATAGGTGTGTGTTGTTTATGTTGTTTATTCACTATGAAATTATTATGATTCTTACATATTTTCATGATATGTTTTCATGAGGATCCCACTGAGAATACTTGTATTCTCATCCCTATATATAAATCTATTTTACACATTTATTGGAGATATTTGGTCACCAAAATGGATATTACTATCTCAGGGAATCAATTTTCTATGGTGTTTGTAACCATAGTAGTTTCATTTGGTATTTAATTTGGAGACTTTGGTTTTTATGAAATTTACATAAAGTGTGGAATAATTGATTTATATTATATTATAGGGTTGATTGGTCGGTTTCATTATATGTTATTAAGATTATGATGGTAATTATAACCATATATTAATTCTTTTACCCTTGGTGATTGTCACCAAACCAAATCCTATTGGAGACGAGCTTTAGGGGTTACTTTCATCTTCATTATAAGCTCAAGAGGGGTTCCAAGTGGGGGCAGGTCAATATAGAGTCATATAAAAGATATGTATGAGATTTGATAAGGAGTATGGGGTTAGTCACTAGTGAGGATTACATGATTTTGGTAGGAAAATAGTATTATTCAAACTTTTTTTTAATGTATCAAGGGTGACCAGTTAATACACGATCGATTAGGGCCCCCTATGATCTAATGAAAAGGTCTTAAGTTTACTAAACACCTTAGGAAAAATAATGTTGATTATGTGGTAGAAATAGGATAGGTGGATTCATCAAGATTTATTATGATTGTTATTTAATTAGGTTAATTATAGGGAAATTTTTAAAATAAATCCAATTAAAATATCATTAATTAATATCATGTTCTTAGGATTAATAGTTTTATTTCTTCACTTATATAATGGTTTTTGGTTGTCATCCGTGTGTGGTTCTGATTGGTTATCTACAAGAGGATGTTCTAGTTTACCGTCTATGGATAGACCTAGCTGGGGAAGATTAATATACTTTTGGAAAATTTTGAGGGGAGTGTCTATAATTTGGATATGGAACACTAGTTGGAGGATATACAGATCACCTTTAGTTTGATCCATTCTAGGAAGAAGAAATGGGTCTCATAGGATGTTATTCAAAATAGGGGAGCTTTATGTCAGTGGTGGTTTTTATTCCATAGAGAGTACAAGGAGTCAGTGATTTCTTGGGATGATTTTCAGATGAATTTTCATGGGGATTTTATTTAATTGATGATTAAGGATAATAAGAGGTAGAGTTTATCTACCTATAATAAGTGATCCTAAGCATTCATGATCTAATTATACAATTCGAGCATCTCTTTAGTTTTTTCCCTAATATTTTTCATGATGAGGAGGCAAGAGACTATGTTTTAAGGAGGTTTTTTTCAGCTATTCGGTTTAGGGTTACCCCATTTATACTTTCTATGTCTCTAGTGGTATTTAATAATGAATAAGTGATAAAAATTAAGCATGTGTATTCAGTATTTCCTTAATATGGGAGTCATCATAAATTTATAAATAGAAAAGTTAAAAATGTAGGATCTCATATATAAGTTAATTTGAGGTTTCAACTGACATAAAGTTATCCTCAGCAACCTTATTCTCACTTCTCAAGAGAGGAATGATTTTATTTCTATACCAAGAGATTCATTCCAATGTTTTTTTCCTATAGAAGTTCTGTTCTTCATAAATTTCAATTCCCGACCATTCTTGATGGCCAGTATGATGTCGGTGGTCAATTTTTTGTTCTGAAATATCCATAGATGCCTCTATGGAATTATCGGTAACAGTATTCGTGGGATTTCATCTATCTGAGGGGAGATGGAGTTGGAAGATGATACCACCATGGTTTCCCTTGTACCAAGGGATATAGGGTTGAGCACATCCATGAATTTGGTCATTAGTAGGTCCAATTACGTTGAGGATAAATTCATGAATAGTTGAATTCTAGGGAGATTCTAGTGCATGGTGGAATATAGATCGTTTGAGGTACCATTTTTTTATCTTGTAAATTGGATTTTTCTTTGTTTGATTCTAGATATTTTCATTCCTTAATTTCACCTTCCTTGGTCCAAGAATAAAGACTCAAGGTGGAGAGAATTCCAATTCCCTTAGAATTAACTACACTAGTTGGAGGTCTGTCTAGTTTTCATGATGTGTGTCGGGGTTTTTAGCTAATGATAGTGAAACATCAGTCATTATAGTATTTTTTTCATATCATATATGAAACAATATAATGTCATTATTTCCATTGATTGGTTGTATTATGTGTGTATGATGATATATATCTTCTAGATAAGAGTTTCATACTATGATGTGGAAGTACAACATTTGGTGTTCATCTATGATTCAGGCCATCAAATGGGTTGTAGGTATTCAGATATTATTTTGTATTAGATATAGGAGTTTTCATTAGGTATATTCTAGGAACAAGTGGTGGTGTTCTCTAAAGATGTCTAATAGTTTACATATATTTTCAATGAAGAGGTTAAGCCTACACCCCCTCAACATTATATCAAGTTCAAGATAGAGTTACAAACCAATGGTTCACTAAATTTGATGGATCTCTATTAGATAGATCCTTCATAGTTTAAGGAGATGAGAATTTATATCCATGATTTATTATATAAGGGTTTCATCTGACCCAATGTGTCATTTTAGGGTGATCCATTATTGTTTACCAAAAAATCATGTGGTGGAGGTTGTGCATATACTACCAGTGGTTGAATTATGTGATGATTAAGAATCGTTATCTCCTTCTGATGATTAATTATTATTTTTATCAATTAAAGGGATTCGTCTTATTTTTTAAGACCTGTCTGTGGTCTAGGTGTCATCAAATGAGGTTAAAGGAGGAGGATATCCCAAGTGATCCTCTTATGTGTCTTTATGGGAACTTTATTTTCATAGTTATTTCTTTTAGTGTCACAAACTCCCTAGATATTTTCATGGGACTCATTACCTCCTTATTTCATGAGTTCTGGGATAAATTCAAGGGATTTTTCAAAGAAGACATCCTTTCATACTAAAATTCATAGTAGGATCTTGTTGAGTACCTTATTGAAATTTTAAAAGTCCTTTGATACCATCAAATCCATTGGAAGTTATCCAAGTGCAAGTTTTGGATACAGGAGGTTCATTATCAAAGGTATGTGGTGTCTCAATAGGTATTATGAGTTGATCCTTATAATATCAATGTAGTTGTTTCTTTGGAATCACCAAAGAATTTTACATAGGTTCTTAGTTTCCTTGATTTTTTAGGATACTATTGTATGATCATACCTGACTAATATCAGATAAAATTCCTTTCAAAACCTTGAACATAAAGGATTGGAATTTTGTATGGATGCATTAGTGTTAGGTATATTTTAACTACCTAAAGGATACGTTTTCCAATTATCTTATTCTCTATGTTCTATATGGGGTTATGTTTGACATTTTCTATGATTATCCTCATCTTTTTTTGAGTTGTATCTTGGTGTAGTAAAGGGTGGTGATCACATATGGGTTTATGCAGTTATATCCTCATGGGTGAAAATTTTCCACCTAAATATCAATTTGGTAACAGTGGTATTTTCATTAAATATGTAGTGGAATTACCTTATTGGATAATGTTTTATGTTCTTTATAGATCATTGGAGCTTGAGGTATATCTTTTCTTAGTGATATTTGAATTTGAATTAGTAGAGGTGGAATTAACTCTTGTAAGACTATGACTTCAAGATCTATTAAACCCTTCAAAAATGGAATGAATGTTTTGATGTATTGAGTATGAAGTTGTGAGGGAATGTTTTTTGAGAATATTTAGATGCTTGGAGAGTGATAGAGGATATTATATCATGCGTATTAATTTATAGGAGGAAAATGGAATAGGTTTCTCGTTACAAATATCAGTGTAATAATCCTTGAATCTATATGTGGAGGAGTCTCAATGGGGATACTCAAAGTTAGAGGTGTTGTGGAATCATGTTTTTCACAATAATTATTTTAAGGTATAGCCATTGTTTTATTGACATAGATTTTTATTTCAGGAAAGATTTTCCATTCCTTTGGAAATGTATGAGGAGGTTCTTTGTGAGTTTCATTGCTCACCCATGGAAATATATCATGGTATATCCAAGGCATAACATTCCTTAAAAAGTTTTATGGTTTCTCAGGATGAAATGGTTCATATTAGAGTTCATATCATAGTATTTATTCTATGATAATTTTAAGCATGGTACCATCTTCCTAGTGGTTTTTTGTATCCATTAGATGCTCTCGAGTAGAAGTGAGAGGAAATTTTAATGGATTTTTTCACTGGGTTTCCTCAATCTCAAGAAAGATATGATGTTATTTGGGTGATTTTGGATTGGTTAATGAAATCATCTCATTTCCTATCAATCAAGGATCAAGTTTTGTGGGTGTTTTGGTAAGGTGGTATATATAGGAGATAGTGAATCTTATGAGGATGATCATTTTTTATTGGGATCCTCATTTTTTCTTACAAGTCTATCTCGTCCTTAATTGTGATTTTGTATATTGGATATGGTTCATCCTTTTTTACATTATCTAAAAGATAATTAGATATAGCGGACAATTTAGACACTAGAGGACAAGTTGTGTGTATTCATTTTGAATTTTGATTGATCATGGTTAAAGTACCTATCTTTGGTCAATCTTTCCAATAATAATATCTATCACTCGGCCATTGGAATAGATCCATTTCATGCATTGTGTGGGTGACCTTATAGATCTATATTATATTTTATTTAAGTTGGATACTTGCTAGTCCTTGGACTATATGCGGTGTAGAGGATAATCAGGATGGTTCAGATAATTCAAGAGTGAGTAAAGGTATCACATGACCATTAGAAGTTTTATGTTAATAAAATAAAGAGGCCTTTGGATTTTGAGGTTAGATATCATGTGTTCTTGATGGTTTCCTCTCATCATGGGTAACACAGGTCCAATAGCAGGATTAATCTCCCCCAACGTGTTATCGGTCCTTATTAGTGTTAGATCATGTTGGAGAGGTGGATTATTGGTTATATCTTCCTCTATAGATTTATTGGTTCCATGATATATTTCATGTGTCATAGCTTCATCAATATATCTTCACAATAACATCCATTTCATTGATTGGGGTGAGTTGGATATAAATGATGGTATGAAATTTTTTAAGCATCTGGTTGAGATTCAAGAACTTCAAAAGAATGTGCTATGTGTGTATATCGTTCCTTTACTTTGTATATTTTGGATACATGGTATCTTAGAGGAATGTACATGGTAACTTGAGTTATATATGTGCACTCGTTGACTTGATATATTTTGAGCCATGTTTATCTTGATGTTGAGATAATTGTTTAGTACTTGTTTTATTGAGATCATTTTTTTCCAATGTTTCTTTTTGTTTTAATGAAAAATTAATTGTTGTTTGAGTAGTATCTCTCAAAGGTGTTTGTGTTTGGTGATCATTGTATTCCTTTTGGGTTAATTTTATTATCGATGGTGATAATAATTTGAGAGGTATATAATGTAATGCATTAGAATTCTTAGACCTTTAGTAGGTATTTACCCATGATTTTGAGGCATAAAGATTAAGTTTAAAGGTGATATGGAGGTATAGGTTAATTTTTTTCCCATCTAGGGAATGAAACACCAATTTTTGAAGTCGTAGTGGATTTAGTATTAGGGATGTAGTCATATATTGTTGTTAATTTTGATGAAAAGTTAAACCATGGTATAAAAATACCATTTTAATGGAATTTATCCATTTTGGTGAGTTAGGATTTCAAAGGATGTTTTGGTTTTGGGGCAAGCCATTTTTCTGGGCATGGTCCTGAGTATATTTTTGTAGATTCCCTATGTAAAATGTGGAAAGTTATAACACCCATTTGGGTGGACATGGGTGGGGTTTCACTATGGTTAGATGAGTTGTATCATGAGGGGTTTTATTTAATCATATGTGGGTTAATTTGATGTGGTTTCCAATTTAATCATATGTGAAGGTTGAGATTCCTAATATAATCATATATGAGGATACCAACCTGTCATGGGGATATTAGTTTTGGTGAGAATGCAATCAAGAGTTTTATGGTGGAATGCATATGGGAAACATAGAGGGGAGAAATACCTATTTTCAGAGATGGGATTGAGGTTGATATTCCCTTTTTGTGTACCTTAATTCAATGTTGTTGGTCAAACCTGTTTTAAAATAATTAAAATGACCACAATGTTTGGGGGATATGGTTGTTTCAAATAGTTTATATTTTATATCATTCTTTAATAGAGGAATTTAAAACCATTTTGTAAGTCTCCATGCCATGGTAAAGGCCCATCCTGTTTTTTCTATAAATAGGGTTTGACCTTTTTCTTTGATTCGAATTGTTTTCTCTTCCTCAAACCCTAGCTGACCCCAAAATTTATTTAGTGCCTTCTGGTAAACCCACTAGTGGATTTAAACCTCTTTATTAATGGGGATTAATATCTTTTGATCTAAGGTATCCTTATTTATTCCCTTCACTATTTATCCCCCCTAATATTTCATTTGTCTTCCTTTTAGGGTTATAGGAGTGAGATTACTTCAATTTGGTTAGCTTTTTTATGAAGTTTTGAAATGGATAGGTTATGTGCTAGATCTTTTGAGTTTAGAAATGGTTAATCCTTGTTTTCTTTCAACCTTTAATGGTGTTAATATAATATTAAAAAAGGTATTGGATCAAGAAATATCCTTTCTTTTTTTATGAATATGTGGAAATCATTATTTAGTTTAATTTGGGTGGATGGTTAGATTAACCAAATGAAATATAATAGATCAGGTAAAGAAATTGAAAGAGAATGGGAGTAATTAACATGTTCTTTACTTAATTATATGTGATTGTTCATATTTCTATACTTAGAGGTAGATTTTTTTGGTAAGGGAATGTTTATTTCCTTCCATTAAATTTTTTTGGTCATCTATCATAATTGTTTAATCACTTAAATACGGTAGTGAGTATGTTTCTTATAAATATAGGTTTTTTAAATAATTTTCAATATAGAAATGATTTGTATAAGGTTGTGTAATGTCCTAGACCTTATGTATGAACCTTGAATACCCTTATGTATATCCCTTTGTTAATTTATTCGTATTTTCCTTGATATCAATTATGTATCAAGAAATTAATCTTATTTATCAAAAGAAATTTCCAAAACTTATCCAAATTTCACACCATGGGGTAACTAAAATTCACCTTTATGTATTTGATAAGGTTACTCTTACATATCACTGGTAGCATAAAAATTGGCTAGATTTTATAACTTAGGGTGAATTTTACGTATCAATGTAACTTACACTTATGTATTCCATTGACCGAAAGGGTACACTTATATACAAAAGGTAACTCTAGAATTACTCTTAATTATCATACTTATACATTTTTTCATCTCTTTATAGGATGAATCTTATTTATTAAAAAGTTAATCTTACATATTATAATGGCTTCCCACACTAATCTATTTCCACAAAATAGGTGTAAACTCACACATATGGGGAACCCATATATAAAAGTAACTTTACACAAGGTATTTTCTAGGACTTATCCATTTCCCCCCACACTTCATAGGGTTCCCCTTATTCATGAGACTTAAACAAATTTTAAAAGCATTATGACCTTTATGCATGATGAATATTACATGTTATAAAATAAATCATACATATGGGACTTTTCTAAATTTTTGTAAATTCATTTAAATTTCAAAAAAAACAAAAAGTAACGAAAAAAACATTCCAAAAATATCTCAAATCTAAATTTCAGCAAACCACACCCAAAATTCGCATCCCAACTATAAAACTCTTACAAATATCACCAATAACATAATTTTACAATAATTAAACAACCAAGATAGACCCAAATCCTGATACTCCTTCCACATCCAATACCAATAACCCACAAAAACTTGATAGGGACTAAATTCATATGATTCATCCATGATCTGTCCTGGATTACCATTACTAAATACTTAGGACCTTATAGATTGATAGGGTCTACACCTCGTCACATAACCATCTATAACCATTAACCCTACCATTTTAAATCATTTGTGCAATTATGTTTTTTATTATTTTCTACTATAAGGGGATTCATTATTAATGTATTTAGAATGGTAGGGTTAGTGGTTATAGATGGTTGTTTGATGAGGTGTAATTTTTTATGTTTTGGTGGTGGTATGATCGGATGATGTAAGAAGGGGGATTTATGTCATGGTTATTAGTTTGGATTTATATTAGTGTTTCTTGGATAATGAAAGTGTAGTGGTCATTGTGATATTGTGAGGAGGTTATTTAAGGTTTTGGGTCATAGAGAAGGTAGTTGGGCCCATGCTCAATAATTTTTTTCATAAATTTCTTTAGATAAAATCCCCATAATTTGATGAAGCAGCCCCAAAATATACCTCCAATGGACTGAAGGCCTTCATTTTTTATTGATTTTTGATAATACACCTTTCAAGGGGTGGGGTGGAACCCTTACAAGGCATGTAGGTGTAAGTATTACATGGACCATAGGCCTTAGAGGAATTCATTGCCCGTAGGCTTCAAACATTATATACAACCCAGAATAACTACTTAGAACTTCTCCTCCCCAGCATCTTCATCGTGAAATCAGCTCTCCACCTTCGCATGGCAGGTGCCATACCCTCTCATTCTTGCAATCAGTTTAGCTTCTGCTATGGTGAAATATCTTTGATCCTCCTCTTTCTCAAGTTTGTTCCTTGTAGGTTGTCTGGTTTGCATATGCACTTAAGGTGGCCCGAAAGCCTTCAAGTGGTCTGAAGGCCTTACTGACCCGAAGGCCTTGGAGGCCTGAAGGCCTTAAAGGACTTGGGGACCAAATCGGTGGCCCAAAGGCCCAAACGGTGGAATATTCCCAGCTGCTACAGTTCCAAACAGTTCCTACTACAGTACCAGTTATAGTACTGCTACAGTACTACTACAGTAACCCAAAAATTATCCTCTACCTAGATTTGATCCTGGGTCTCCTAGATGCACTAAGAAGTCCTCACCAACTGAGCTAAGGCTCATGTGCAAAAAAACGTGTTAACGGTTAATGCGTCTATAGGTGCAGCCTTACACCACCCGCGCACCACACATCCCCGATGATGCCCAAGGTGGCCAACCATGGTCTTGGGCCAGTTCCCATCGGGGTAGTAGGGCCCATGATAGGTTTTTTAGCATATATTGCATGTTTCCTTGTGAGGACTCAAACCCAGAACCTCAGGGTTAGGATGCCACTACCTTTAACCAACTCACCCACACCCCATGGGACAAATGTGTTAATGGTTAACGCATTTATAGGTGTGTCCTTACACCACCCGCATGCCCCACGTCCCCGACAAGGCCCAAGGTGGCCAACCTTGGTCTTGGGATAGTTCCCATCCGGGTAGAGGGGCCCATGAGAGGTTTCTTAGCATATAGTGCACGTACATCCCCTAAATATTCATAGAGAGAATATTTTAACATATAACTTATAATTAAATTAATATAATAATTTCCTTTTATTCGGTATTATTTATTTGTTGATGAATTAGATAGACCTATAATAGTCTCATTATTTTGTTAAATAATCCGACGTATAAGTTCTCTAGTAATATTCACATTTTCTCTATGAATCTTGTAACATTGTCGATGGAACTTCGTGTGCTAGCATGGAGGTATCTGATATTTCCTAACAAGGATCAATGTATCAATAAGATGGGGAGGGGTGAATTAGTGATATATTTTTATTTTATGTTTCCTTTATTTTGAAAAAACATTCACCTATTGTTAAATATTTCTCACTTTTCTAAAAACAAAACAAACACACATCCACAGGAATATAAGTATTTATAAGGTTTACTACTCAACAAGAGTAACTATGTCCTTGGCATGGTTTGGAAACAATCCAATACTACAAAATCCTCTAGAAAAGAATCCTTTTTTGTGGATAAAAAAATTAGGATATAACTTACACTTGTTTAACACTATGATAAACAAAAAAATTTATGTGATTATTCTAGAACTAATGATGTAATATAAGTTTTTATGACAAGTAATAATACCTTCACCAGATGGTTCAAAAAAAGATTCTATGTTGCCTTATCAACTTTCACTTTTGATAACAATAAAAACAATTCTTCACTTTCCTAGAAGTAGGTAAGAACTTCACTTTCTAGACTTTGTAAAAATACTCAGTCCAATAGTATAGTTTTATTTCCCAATCCAATTTCTCAATACGGGTAACATAATTCTGTAATAATACCTCACAAATAATTCTAAACCACTTCTTCTTCCCCCCAGAAATCTACGTTTGATACCTTGGTCTGATCTGATAAATCTTATCACTATCCTCCCATATACTTCTTCTATCTGGAAATACTCTCCTGGAAAACTTTGTCTAACAACTTCTTCTCTCTAAATATTTCACTACTTCTCCCTCTTCTTTCACATGTGAATAGTACTAGTGTCAGGAAAAAGTAAAATGTACTTTCTACTATTTATAGGTGTGTCAAAAGTGGTTTGGTTGAGAATCTAAGAATTTTTCCTTATTAACCAAATTTCCAAAATCTTAAATTTTATAAAAACTTTGACTTCATATTTTAATCTTTCCATGCTTCTTGATTCTTCTCAAACCTTATCGAATATTCTCTCAACATCAGTTGGCTTAAAACTTTATAACCATTATTCAGTCTAATTCCAATTTTCATTTTGATTTCTTCATTTTGGTGAAGACATATGTATGATATAATATTATTCATTATGTTTCTCTATGCCAATTGATCGTATGAAAAGAAAATGACGTCTCATTACTATGAACAGTACAACCTAAAAAAACTACTCATTCTAATGATTTGTACCAACTTTTAGTCATAAAACATTCAAACCATTCTACCATAAACATAGTCACAACTTCTAAATATATCATAACTTCCCAGCTACACATCAATAATAGCTTCAAAACAACCTTTTACAATGAATTCCATGAAACTCTTCAACCAATTATTCTTTTCTTATTTTCCTCATACTAATGATCCTATGTCCAATGAAGTTATCAGTATCAACCTGTGTCTGGTGGATCATCCTTTGTATTATTCTGATTAATCAATATCGGCACTAGTCAGCTGAATTGGCACCACTTCTTGTCTGATGATTCTTAACCCAATTGAGAAACAAATCAGAGATCTTTTTTCTCTTGACCCTAGTGTAAAACAATTCAACCTAATGAAAATGGTTAAATACACTTTTCATCATTATCTAGTTGATCAGTCTCTGAATTTCTTACATGCATTGGTCCCAACAAACTCCACTTTCTTATCTGTGTTTGTAAACTTTTCTACCTCTCATGGATTAGTGCCACACCATGTCTAATGGACTGGTATTCGCAACTTCAACTTTAGAAACTTCTTTCCTTTCTGATATGGTAAAAAAAGTAACTTCTTTCTCTAGTGATTTGTATCTTGTGTCTTATTGCTCTAACTAAAAACTATCATCTTCATCACCTCATATTTAAAAAAACTTCCCATCATTTAAACAATTTTTCTTCCAGTGAACTCGTACTGATAAACTAAGGCTGGAAAACTTTGACTTCAAAGACTTTCTTATTACACAAACCCATACTTATAAACATGAATTCCTTATCGCTTTGAGACAATTAAAATCAAAATAGCATCGTCTGAATTATATTTTAAATTATTATAACTTCCCATCCTTTCAAGAATTCTTTATTTCTAAGAAAACCTCAAATCAATTGGAAGAACTTATATTCCTCATAACCTTCATATGGTTAGCATCAAATGTTTTCCAAACAACTTATGATTTATGGTAACTCTAAGATCCACAAATCATAATCAAATTTATATTAGATCCATTCATAATACAATACATATTCTTATACCTATTAAAACTTTCATTTCGGACCTAAGGTGGGTCGTATGAACATCATCACTTCTAAAACATCTCCATCACAAAGAATCAAAACAAAGAAACTTTCTTTTGAAAAGTGCATCTGATTCTCTTATTATGATTCATCCTTATTTCCCTATTTTCTAGTCACTAAATTTTAGTAAGTGAGTTGATTCCTTTTTCTTAAAAATAAAAAGATAACACAATGTAAAAAAATTAGAACAAGCTTCTTTCAGATTCCAAAAACACTTCTAGACAACTTTGTCCTAACAATCTCCCCATTTGGGTTTTTTTTCAACCAAGATTCATAAATCACTAAACATTGTAACCTCAAGAAATGGATTACTTATAAACCATTGTAAGACTACATGAGCTAAATCATTGTAAAAAACAAGAATCATTGATAGAAAAACTATATTGTCCAAAAGTAGTGACTCTTTAACCTTCTTCATCTTTAATTCACAAATTTATTTACTTCTTCCACATGCCTATAAACATAAGTTTCCTATAACTACTCCAACAAGTTTTTAGAATAGTTCACACACTTACATACTAAGTTCACAACTTACGCAAAACTCCCCCTACATACATGATTCTCTAAAAGGTTTAGTACATATCAATGGATAGATTTATGAAAAACTTATGCCCCTTGAAAATACTATAAAAAGAAAATATGAGATTGGGGAAAACACATACCTAAAATTTGATGAGAAAGAGTTTGGATGCCCATGTTCAACCTCATATTGAAAAAATTTTCCTTTGGTAAAGGTTTTGTGAATATGTCAGCAACTTCTTATAATGTAGTAACATAGTCTAGCTTCAATTCAAAACCATCAATCTTTGAGTAACCCTTGCACACTAACTTTGATTTGTATCATATCACTTCACCATATTCATTCGACTTATTATTGAAAACCCAATTCATACTAATAACATTTTTGTTATTTGGTGTAATTATGAGTTCCCATGTATCATTATTTTCAATCTGTTCCAACTCTTCATTCATAGCCAAAATCTGTTCTGGATTCTCAAAATCTTCATTAACATCTCTCAGCTCAACTTTTGAATACAACAAATTATATGTAATAACTTTTGATATTCTTCTTGTTTGAACCTTTTAATGTTGATCACCAATTATTTTTTGAGCTTACCCTTTTTTCCTAAGCCTAGGATGATATTTTTGAGATTATTTCTCATCACTATAAATAATTGGGATTGATTATTATTCTTGAGTAAGATTACAATTTTTCATCCTTATTATAACTTTTAACAAAAATTCTTTCATCCTATTCATCTTCCTTTTCTGCATGATTTTTTTTATCATCTTCCCCAGCATTTTCAATAATTTTTACATCAACAGAGTCAACTAATCTTCTCATATCTTTGTTGAAACATATATATCCTATTCCTTCCAGAGCATATCGAAGAAAAATATCATCTTCACTTCTCTGTTCAAACTTTACAAGGTTTCTACCTTTCCTCTTTATGGTGCAGGGAATCCCAAAAAATCTTAAGTGTTTCAAACTTAGGGTTTTCCCATAAAATATTTCATATGGAGTAATATCTAAACTTGGACTATAAAAACCTTCAGTATTGAATATAAACAGTAGTTCTCATGGCTCAAGTAATAAGAGAGACCATGTTCAAGTAACATATTTTACCCCATTTCAACCAGACTTCTATTTTTTCTTTCAGCAACACCATTTTTTAAGGAGTTAATGGTGTACTGAACTCATGAAAAATTCCATGATTATCAATAAAACTTTAAAAATATTAATTTTTATATTCACCACCATTTTATGTTCTCAAATTCTTCACTAAATAATCACATTCCTACTCAAATTTTCTCCTGAAACTTTAAAACATTTTCATAGAATATAACTTATGTTTCATATACATAGCACAAGTAATGAGTGTAAATTAATTAATGAAATTAATGAAGTACTTATCTTTGTGAGTTTATTATTTTCCTATTGGCCCAAAAATATCTTAGTGAATAAGTTCCATGATTCATGTTAAACAAATATAAACTTTATTATACACAGATTTTGTAATTTTCCCCTTATGAAAAATTGTGCAACGCCAATCTATTATTATTAACATGTCAGGAATACTTTGGATATATCAATTTGATAACTCTATCATGTTTCTATGACACATATTTCCCAACATTTTATCAAACAACTTATTTTCTTCCATCATGATTAAGTAACATGAGATCTGAATTCCGCTAACTTAAAACAAATTCCTTTTTGTATGTTGGCCTCTATAAAAAAATTTCCATATTACTCTCCCTACACAAAAAACTATATTATATAAAAAAACATTATATACTTCATCAAAAAGTTATGAAACACATAGTAATTTATTTTTCATCCCATCAATGAAAAAATATTTCTTGGATTTCAACTTTTCGTCCCCTATAATAGAAAATCCAACACCTTTGATTCTGAGAGATTCAAAATTGTCAAAAGTCATTGTTCCTTATTTGAAATTTCAAATTATTCAACAATTTCAAATCTCTCATCATGTGTTAAGAAAATCCACTATACATGATCCAAGTTCATTCCACTTTTGTAGCTTTGAAAGAGGTTTCTATAATAAGATATTTTTCCTTGCCTTTATCTTTCTTCAAATTTGGATTCTGAGAATTGTTGTAAATACTTTGTTGTTTAATTAAGAAAACAAGAAATCATTTTTCTAGATTTCTAGGTTTTTCACACCTTTCATAAATAGTTTCCAAATGTTGGAAAATATTTCCAAATTTCATACCAACATTATTAGGTTTCTTCATTTGATAGGATTTACTTCCCTTTGATATTTTCCTTCTACAACATATAGAATAGTTGTAATGATTTTAATTAAACCAACAAATGCTTCTCATATGCCCAAATCCACCACAATACCAATAGTACCATATAATGAATACTTTCCTCTGTAACTTCCATACTGTCTAAAGTTATGAAAATATTTCTTAACAATTTTTTTTCTTTAACATCATAAATTGTTTTAGTCCTGAAATTTCTATTCTCATATGAAACCTTATTTTTCATCTCAATTTCCTTTTCATCCTTATCATAACTATAATTTATAGAAATTTTTTAGGACTCAGAATGTTTAGAAACTTTTTAATTCTCAACATTGTTAATTTGGGCCACATATATAAATTTTTTAACTTTATTCTTCTTGGGAACCATTTTATCTTTCTTTCCAACCTTTGAAGGTAAATTTTTTATCCTTATTAGGTTTATCCTTACCAAATATTTCACCGACTTCAGAAATATATTTCTTGAAACTTGAAACTCTCTAATAATCTTTAGAAATTTTTTGTTAAACAAGTTCTAATTATTCTTCATTTTCTATCAGCCTAACTTCCATTTCTTTATTCTAATTCTTTTATTTCTCAATAGATTTATTCAAGTCATCAATTTCTTCATATAGCTTAACTTTATCATTAGGAAAACATTATTTATTTTTTATTGAGTAACTTTAATTATTGAATTTCCTGATTTCTTTATCAAGCCTTCCAATATTTCTTAGGAGTTCTTTTATTTTTTATTTCAGATGAAATTCAAACTTATTTTATTCTTCTTCAGAACTACTTATTCTTAACTCTTCATTATTAACTATTGAAATGAATTTATTCTCTCTAGTATTCTTAGTAGACTTTTCATATTCAAATTCACTATCTTCTTCTTCTTAATCTTTAGATAAAAAAATTCTTCTTTTGGATTTGGAGAACTTTTTATCTTTCCTTTTGGAATAATATTCAGCCTTATTACCCTGTTTCTTCTATAATGTTTTTGTCCTTATTTCATCTTCATCACTATCCTATTATTTCTTTCTTAGAGGAAAATTATCCATAAATTTCCCAATATCCCCACTTTCAAAACATTTCAAAGGAAGTTTCCCTTTATATTTAACTTTACCTATTTTCACATTTTTTAAAAACAAGGATAAAATTTCATCAATATTTTTACATACCTCATTTTTTGGATCAGAATCTCTAAATTATTCTTCTTTAATAATCTTATTATGTTTTTATTTCTTAGTGTCCTTGAAATACATTTCTCTATCAAATTTTTCCCCTTTCATAACATTATCCTTTATCATTTCTTAATTAATTAGAGTACTATAAAAATAATCCAGATATGATGTTTCAGGATATTTATCACCCAACGAGGAAACATTGGCATCAAAATTGTTTAGAATAATTCTCAAGATCTTTTCAACAATAGTATAATCTTCCAAATTTTTACCAAGACATATAATAGTGATAACAATGTCATTATACCTAGTAAATAAGTCACCAAATGATTCATACTCACACTTCTTGATATCTTCATACTTCAATCTCCAAATTTGTAACTTTTACTTCTTTACTTTTGAATTGCCTTCATAAATGTTCTTTAGTTCATCTTAGATTCCATTGATAGTGGAAATACCATTCACTCTTAGGAATTTGATTTCAAAAAGTGATGAGATTAATGAATTTGTATCCCTTCCATCATTCTCAAGATTTATTTTATACATAGCTGTGAGAGAAGTATTTTCAACAAGAGGAGGAAATCCAACTTTAGAAGCCACCAAAACATTATACCCAAGAGATATAAGATATGAAAACATTCAATCTTTCTAGATATGATAGTTATTTCCTTAAAAAAATAGAATTCACTTACTGTTCACTCAATTCAGATTCTCCATAACAACTTTTATTCAAAACAAACATCATAAAAGAGAAAAAAAAAAAAGGGAACCTTGGCTCTGATACCACTTGGCATTTCCCAAACTGGATCAATGTATCACTAAGAGGGGTAGGGGTAAATCAGTGATATCTTTTTCTTTTAAGTTTCCATTACTTTGTAACAAAATTCATCCCCTGTTAAATATTTCTCACTTTTCAAAAAACAAAACAAACGCACATCCATAGGAACACAAGTATTTACATGGTTCACTACTAAACAAGAGTAGTTAGGTCTTTGGTATGGTTTGGAAGGATATACCATTATACTTGTTTATCACTATGTTTAATAAAATATTTCACGTGATTCTTATAGCATAAATGATGTAATATATGTTTGTTTAATGATCAATGAAACCTTCACCATTTGGTTCAAAACAAGTTATTATGCTACCTTTTTTACTTTCACTTTTGATAAATATCAAAAAAATTATTCACTTTCCTACTCAGTAGTAGGTAAGAACTTCACTTTATGGAAATTTTACAAATAATTATTCAATATCTTATTCTGATTCCCTAATCTGATTGCTCAGTTCAGAAAACATAAGATTGTAAGAATACCTTATAAATAATTGTGAACCACTTCTTCTTCCCCCCAAAAATCTGTGTCTATTTGATTAGTTTTATCCAGTAACTCTAATTACTATCCTCCCTTATGATTTTTCTATCTGAAAATAATTTTCAGGAAAACTTTGTATGAAATCTTTTTCTCTATAAAACTTTCAATACTTCTCCCTCTTCATTCACACGTGAATAGTAATAGTGTCTGTAGAAAGTACAATATACTTACTACTATTTATAGTTGTGTCAAAAGTGTTTTGGTCAGGAAGCTGAAAATGTTTCATGCTTAACCAATTTTCCCAAATATTTAATTTCACAAACATTTCAACTTCATCTTTGACTCTTTATAGGATTATTGACTCTTCTCAAACCTTCCCTAATCTTCTCACAACTTCAGTTGGCTTCAAACATTCAAACCATTCTTTAGTATGATTCCAATTGTCATTCTGATTTATTCATTATGATGAAGACATACGTATGACATCATATTCTCCATTAATTTTATCTATATTAATTGAACATATAAAATGAAAATGACTTCTCATTATGATGTTCAACACCAACTGAAAACAAACTACTCATTCTGATGCTCTGTACCAATTGTTATTCATAAAACATTGAAACCATTATTCCATAAACATAGTCACAATTGTAGGATTGAAATATAGATATAGATGCTCAATTACAATAAGGGTTGAATTATAGGATTAAAAACATTCATTTTTATTCTTAAGAAAATCTAATTTTAGAAAAGTTAAACAAAATGGATTCACAAACCCTCTTTAGTTATTCAAAATAGAAACAATCTTACATAGGATTCAAAAAAATGGATCTGATAAAGAAACTTATAAAAAATTTACTTAGATAAAGATTCTACCGTAAAGCATATAGAATCTTGTTTATCAGAGTAGACAAGATTAAGAAAGTATAAGAAAATTATACTTTCTTTCTTTAACAAAATGCAGTGAAATTAAAACCTATAACAACAACAAGTAAATAGGTATATGAAATATTTTAAAACAAAGATAAGGTTATCCAACAACCTTGGATAAAGGTCCCTTGATTTATACCTTCAAAAAATTATGTCTTACCCACACCAGGGTAATCCCTCGATAAGAGTATTAGATTATGTCTTTCTATCCCTGCAAGCCCTAAAACTTTAAGTTAGTCAGCACCTTTGTTTTCCTATCCCTGGAATCCCTCGATGGTACACAGCAACAATCGGAGGCGCACTAAGCTGAACAATTTGTTCACGGCCGAACAAGATGTTCACAATGCACAAAGCATGAGAGTCTATCTCTCTCTAGAAATCACTTCACAGCATCATATAATGTAATCTCTAGATTTGTATCAATGTATCAACACACCTCTAAAACATCAAATGGTTGGGGTATTTATAGGAAATAATACCAATGGTCATCTCCTCCTCCATTGGTCATATTTTTCCTTGAATTTTGGAGGGATCTGGACATGTGTCACTCAGCTAACGGTTAGTTAAAAATAGATTTTACGACATCCTTTTATGTAAGAAAACATGGGAAACATTATCATGTATAAAAAACATAAAAATATAAGGAAAACATTTTTAATCTTAAGAAACATTAACATGTTTAGGATCCAATAAAATGAAACATTACTTTAAGGAAATGAGGTAACTGTAATAAATTCATTTAATCAGATTCTTAAGGAATTCAGAATCTAAGTCTAAAAATATAAACAATTAGATTCTAAAATAATAGATATTCGGAGTATAAATTCTGAGGAATCCAAAATCAGATTTATGATAAATTCGGAATCTGATTTAAGAAGATTTCAGATTCTGGAAAAATGAGAGTTCAGAGTCTGATTTCCAGAGAATTTAGAATCTGATTTCTAAAGAAATTGGAGTCTGATTTCATAAGAAATTGGAGTCTGGTTATAAAAGAAATTAGAGTCTTCTTTTAGAAGAAATTGGATTCTGGTTTCATGAGAAATTAGAGTCTGGTTTTAGGAGAAATCATAGTTTGATTTCAGAAGAAATCAGAGTCACAATTCTGGGAAAATCATAATCTAAAGAACTTAAAGGTTCTAAGTTAGGTTAGGATCCAATTTTTTGTTTAATAAAATGATGGTTAGACTATTATTGAGAAAAAAATAAATTAGACAATGAAAACCAAGGGTAAGGATAAAACGTTTCTTAGAGAAATAAAATTTTCCTTAAAAAATAATTCTTAGAGAAAGATAATTTTTCCCCAAGAAATGAGTTTTTTATTTTTAAAACATAAATTAATGAAAAAATCATAAGCATACTTATTCACTTAAAAATCTCCCCCTTTTTTGGAAATCATAAACAACTTTTCTTAAAATAATATAAGGAATAAGGTTTTTACTTTTTGAACTTTAAAGGAAATACTTATCTCCCTTTAGTTATGACCCATAAGGAATACGACTAACTCCCCCTTAGGTTTTGAAATCCCTAAGTATTGTATTCTCATCTTTCTTAGAGAATTTACTTCTTCCTTCTTAAGAATATCTTCTTTAAGTAATATCCCCCATACATAATCTCCCCCTTTATTAGGGAATTCTTATAACAACCTTGCTCTTTATTACAAACTTAAACATGATTTATTACATAAACATTCACTTAAGACAACTATGAGGATCAATAGGTATAGTGTCATAGAAAATTAGGAACATTACATAACAACTTAGAACATAAAAGCCACCATCTTTATTAAAAATTTCTTTTACATGACAACATTCCTTCATACTTTGCATTTCATGGGATAACTTGACGACATGCATAAGAAAATGGTGAGCTATAAAGCCCAATAAGGGAGTAAATAAGGCACAACATGAAGAATAAAATACATGTTAGGAAATAGGCATAAAAATAGATCAAAATAGAAACATGAACATAAAGTCATTATATAGCATGATTATCATAACATGGAAATGTGGAAACAACATTTAGCATGATATTAGCATGTGTCAAGGATCATTTCACATGGAGCATGAGTAAACCCTCATTGAACTTGAATTATCATGAGTAAACCCTCATTTCACTTGACGTATCATGATACTAATCTTTACCCAATTCATTGGAGCTCAATCAGGGTGCACCCTTCTTAATCATTTCATTTCATGCATAAGTGTACCACATGGATCATACAACATGGAATAATTAAACACCATCATTTATTCCATGATAAAGGAATGTAGAATAAATACATGAAACTCTATAATAAATACGTTAATGTGTGTAAATTTGAATACCATTGACAGATAAATGGTCATGGTATTCACTACACAATGACTTTGGCTTGGAAAATCACAGTTCAATTTCGGCAGCATAATGGCGTGACCTAATAATTCATAAAAAATGGTTGATGAGAAAAAAAGGGGTATATAATCATATTAACATGGAATATAAATTAAGGGGGTCATATAGATACATTTACCAAGATATTCAATTGAATTTAGATGCATAATATAAAATAATTTCTTGATTGTAAATGAGAAGAGAGAATTTCCTTACGAAATTTTGGCATGCTAACGGGTGTACATGGGAGGAATTAATGAGAGATAAATAGGTATATAATCATTCAAACATAACTAGGTTATTATGGGGGAGGTTACAAATCATACCCCAACATTTTTAATTGAAAAAAAAATGGTATAACAATATAATGAAATTTGAACTAAAAAGAGAAAGGAAGAAATACCTTACTTGGAAGAGTGATCACAAAGGCTTGGGAGAGGCTTAAGAGAGTATTATTGAGAGATTGGGGAACCTTGGTAGGATTATAGAGATAGGACGTCAGGGTTTCTTTAGCTCCAAAGGTTTTTAGTGAAGATTAGTGGGAGCTTGGGTGGATTTATATAGCAAAAGGGAGGGACTTCTTTATTATTTAGGTTTTGGACACTACACATTAAACTAATCAAAACCAAAAACCATACCATAGTTTTTTCCCATGGTTTTTGCCAAATAATATTATAAAATTTTATTTTTTAAGTCTACTTTCCTAACTTATTAAAATATTAGGCGTCATTATGTGGAGGTGAGTCACACTCTCAAGGAAATCATTTTAAAATTTAAAATGTTTTATAAGTCTTGGAGGGTCCACTAAGGAAACATAAAATTAATCAAACAAATCTAAAATCAAATTATTTTAAAGTTAAAACATATATTGTCTGAACATAATTTTTATATTATTTTATTATATCACTATTGGGTCATTATGGTGTCCTAAAACACATTATATATTTAAACTATATTTAATTTTTACCCAAAAATTCGATTGTCTCAGAAAATTATGAAAAATTAACCATTGGATAATTTAGACATCCTAATTCAAAAAATAATATTCATTTTATCTTAATAATTTTTTAAATATTTGAATTTTTTCTTTTAAAATAAAAACTGACATTTATAGAAAATTCATGGGTTTTGACAAAAACAGATTTCAAAACTTAATAAAAATTACAATTGTATTCATAAAAAATTATATGATCATTTGTATTTAATAAAACGTAATTTGGTAAAAATATTTTATTAAAATATTATTTAATTCAAATATCCATTAATTCATCAAAATATATTTCTTAATTGAATATTAACTAAAAATGCTATTTGTGCTTTAAAATCTATTTACAAAGTAACAATAAAAAAATGAATGTATATTCTCTATACAAAAATAATGCTAATAATCATAGTGTTAGGGTATCCTTACATAACCACCTAAAACACCCGCGTAAAACCTAAGGGTAAGGTGTGTGATGGTGATAGACTCTTGGGGTGGATCGAATAACATTACTCAGGTGGTAATCTCTATTAACTTCCACTTCTCCCGTAGGCGGTTCCATTCAAGCACAACGTGTTGAAGCTCAGCTTGGTCTTGGTCAAGAGTGAAGCCCAGATATGTTACCTCTTTTCTGAGATCTGATAAATGGGCTTCATATGGAGCAATTCTTCTAGATGAAGTCATCGCTTCCTTTGTCTGAGTAAATTGGATTTGTTAAATCCCTATATTTATACTAATCATGTGGTCACTATTCAACGGCTATATTAGCAATGGTAATAATTCTTAATGGTATTTTAAAATCCAAAATCATAAAACCAAGGAATTTCATATGTTATATAACCATTTTACATAATAATTCATTTAATTATATCTATAGGAATTTTTATTAATAAAATTTTGGGTCGTTACAATCTTCCCCCCTTAAGAAATTTTTCCTTTGAAATTTCCTTTTCTCGCCCTAAAATAGATTCAGGTAACTATGCTTCATTACTTCCTTGGATTCCCACGTTTCTTCTTAAAACTTTTGGTTTATTCAGAACACCTTGATGAGGGTCATTGTATTATTTCATAGAACATTTTCCCTATGATCTAAGATCTGCACTGGATTGTCTTCATAGGAGAGGTCACTCTCTAATGGTACCACCTCTAGATTGAGTACATGTGATGGGTCAGCTATGTACTTCCTCTAGAGTGATACAAGGAATATATCATATACTTGATACAGGTTCGGTGGGAGTTCTAGTCGATAGGCCATTAATCCAATGTGATCAAGGATCTCAAAAGGGCTGATGTACCTTGGACTAAGATTTCCCTTCTTGCCAAATCTCATAACTCTCTTCCATGGTGATATGCGGAGGAATACCATGTCTCCAACATCAAACTCTATGTCTCATCGATGATTACCAGCATAGATCTATTGTCAACTTTGAGCAGCTTTAATGTGTTGATGGATGGTCTTAACCTTATCCACCATTTCTTCAACCATTTCTGGACCTAGGAGTTTTCTCTCCCCAACTTCATCCCAATATGCCGGTGTCCTGCACCTATTCCCATAAAGGGATTCATAAGGATCCATTTGGATGCTTGAGTGGAAACTGTTATTGTAAGTGAGCTCAACCAAAGCAATATGCTAATCCCATCCTTCTTTGAAGCCAATTGAGCATGCTCTCAACACGTCCTCAAGTGTTTGGGTTGTCCTCTCATATTGGTCATCAGTTTAAGGATGATAATTCGTACTAAAGTTCAGCTTAGTATCCAGAACATGTTGAAGACTCTTCTAGAACTTAGAGGTGAATCTTGGATCTTGATCGGATACAATAGATAGTGTTACTGCATGCATCCATACCACTTCTCTTATATATATATATCTATCCCATTTTATCTAATGATAAATCCTCTTGAATTGCAATTAAGTGTGCAGTCTTTGTAAGACGATCCACAACAACCCATATAGCATTGTTTCCTTCGGATGTATTCGGAAGTCTGGTGACAAAGTCTATGGTGATGTTCTCCCATTTCCATCCTAGTATGGATAATGGTTACATCAACCCCTTAGACTTCTACCTATCAGCCTTCACTTACTGACATACTGGGAACTTTGATGTATACTCAGTGATCTCCTTCTTCATGTAATCCCACCAATAATGCTCTTAGATATCTCGATACATCTTTGTGTTTCCTAGGTGAATAGAGAAATTCAAACAATGTTCATCATCCAAAAGTTCATTCTTTAACTACAGATTCGATGGAACACATAGTCTTGTCCCAAATCTCACAATTCCTTCTTCATTAACATTGAACTCTCAGGATTTCCCTTTTTTCCTAGTTTCCACTTTATTCTGAATTCACACATCATCCTTTTGAGAATCCATTAAACTTTCCAAAAGATACAGTTGAGCAATCATTTGTGAAAGGATTGATGATGTTCCCTTATTTATGATTCCCATGTCCATAATAATCACATCTAAGAAGATGGTATCCTTTTCAATTATCATCAATGAAAATATTGTTGGGTCCTTTCTACTTAGAGAATCTACCACCTTGTTCTCTTTCTCGGGGTGGTAATGGATTGAGAAATCATAGTCTTTGATCAGCTCTAACCATCTTCATTGGTGCATGTTCAACTCTTTCTGTGTGAATATATACTTAAGGATTGAGTGATCCATATATTTCACACTTCTCCCCAAAGAGGTAATGCCGCCAAATTTTCAAAGCGAATATTACTGAAGCCAACTCCAGATCATGTTTTGGATAGTTTTTCTCATGAACTTTCAATTTCCTTGAATCATAGGAAATGACTTTGTCATTTTTCATCAACACACAGCCCAGGCCCTTCTCCAAAGCATCACTAAATGCTAAATAATTTCTCCAATTTTGGGTAGTGTGAGCATGGGCATAGTGATAAGCCTCCTTTTCAACTCCTTGAAGCTCTCTTCATATTCACCACTCAAAGAAAACTTGACTCCCTTATGAGTTAGCTTGGTAAGAGGGTTTTACAATCATGATAAATTTCTCACAAATTAGCAATAATATTTAGCTAACCCCAAGAAGCTATGGATATTTGTCACCGATGTTGGCATCATCCATCCCTCAATTGCAGCTGTCTTAGAGGGATCAACAGATATCTCATTTTTTGTAATGATATGACCCAATAATGAAACTTCCTTCAACTAAAACTCACACTTTCTATACTTTTCATAGATCTTGTCCTTTCTCAAGGTCTCTAGTACAGTGCTTAGATTCTCCTCATGATCCTCCTTGGTTTTTGAGTATATTAGAATATTGTCTATAAAGACTACCAAAAAAAATTCGAGGTAATATCTGAAGACTCTATTCATCAAGTAAAAGAATATTGTTGGAGAGTTAGTCAGTCCGAAAGGCATTACTATGAATTCATTATGATCGTATCTTGTACAAAATACAGTCTTGGGGATATCCTCCTTATTCTCCCTTACATGATAATATCCTGACCGTAGATCCACCTTGGAGAAGTATTGTGCTTCATGTAGCTGATCGAACAAGTCATCAATTTGTGGCAGAGGATGCTTATTCTTTATCGTTATTTTTTTGAGCTCACAATAATCAATGCAAAGGCACATTGACCCATCCTTCTTATTGACAAAGAGGACTTGTGGACCCCATGGTGAAGCACTTGGGTTAATAAACCCTTTATCTATATTATTCTTTAGTTGTTTCTTTAGATCCTCAATCTTCACAACATCCATTATATACAGAGTCTTAGATATTGTAAATTCCCCAGTTATAAGATAAATTGAGAATTCTACATCTCTTCTAGGAAGAAGACCAGGCAATTCCTAGGGAAACACTTTATATAATTCCCTCACAATAGGAATGTATTCAAGGATGGTTCCTTCCTTATACTCAATCATCTGAGCAAGATACACATGCTTATAGGGCAGTAATATCCACTCTTGAGAAGATGGTGCTAAAGAAGATTCATCCTGCTCGTTTCACTTGTACATAATCGGGGGTCGATTATCCATATGGAGAGTGATTTCCCTCTCACGGAAATTTATATTTGATCTATATAAGGAAATCCAATCCATACCAAGAATTGCATAAAATTCCACCAGAGGGAGTATTATGAGGTTCTCCAAGAAGTTAAAAACACCATTTGTGAAAAGGGACGAGTTATATTTATGGGATGCAATGATTTTTCCATTTTCTGTTCTCACTGACATCTCTACTTCCATGATTTTTGGTGTTGTTGGGATTATTCTACTAAACTTTCGGGATATAAAATAATGCGTAGAACCAAAATCAAAAAGTATGTTCTCTTTTCTTGAATGAATAACTAACGTACCTATCACCACTTCGTTTTCAGGGTTCACTTCAGTGATAGTGATGGAAAAATCTCACCCTTACCGCCTTAGAGGTTGTTGGTTTCCTCTGAAAACCCTTAACTTAGGTCGCTTTTTTGCAAAGTGCCTTGGTTATTTGTAGTTGAAGCAATTAACAACGCGTTGAGGCTTGAACAGATTGTTCCTCTTCTCTATTGCAGTTTTGGGTTCTTCTTTTCAGCATTTAATGGCCAAGTTCCCTTCTCTCCCATACCTAAAGAATTTCCTTGTCCCCTTCATGCAATTTCTGGGGTTCTTATTTCCATACCTTTGGCAAGTGGGGTGCTATATTTTTTTAGCACTGTTGAATTTATCCATCGGACCACTAGAATTAATTTCCACCAGATGCTTCTTATCCCCCGGATACCCCCAAGATTCTCTGATGTCTATTTAGACCTTGAGGGCACATTGGACAATTTCCTCATAGATCTCGAATTCAAGGATCACTAGGGATTTCCGTAGGATTGGTTTTATCCCACCAAATAAGTGGTCAACCTTTCATTTAGGGGTAACGGAAAAGTCAGAGGTGTATCATGCAATCATTTTGAAGTTTTCCTCATACGCTCCGATGGATTCATCGTCTTTTTTCTTGAGTTAAAGGAAGTCCCTTTCCATCTTAAGTCAGATGGAACGATGAAAATATTTATCGAAAAACATTTTTCAGGAATCCTTTCATTCCAACACCTCGATCTCCTCCTCAGGCTTCGTATTTTTCATCAATTTCCACCATTGATCAGCTTCACCCTAGATACAATAAGCTCCCAGAAGTACCTTCTCTTGTTCAGAACATTGAATTATGGACAATATCTTCTCAATGGAGTTGATCCATTGTTTAGCGATTGTTGGATCAGATGATCCATTAAAAGTAGGAGGCCATTGTCTCATGAAGATCTCGATTGTGTCTTGTTCTTTCCTAGGGGGGTTGAACATTCCTCTTGACCCATGTTTCTATTCAAAACATGAGTTAACTGAGAGAGTATCATGACAAAGTTTTCGATTCCCGCTCCCATCGGATTGGGCATCTCATTAGAACAGTCATCACAATGATATTCGCATCAGTTTTCATCCTGAGTCCTCCTACTACCAACCATTGGTTGGAATAAAAGGAAAGTTAGGGGTAAAATATAAAGGGTAATCCAAAGACAAAAAACGGATGAATTATAAATTACTTTTATTTCCTTAACTTATGAATTTATAGGCTTCAATATATGTTATCCATGATCTACTTCCCAACATATTTTCTTAGGGGAATTTTTTTATTCCCTTAATAATGGTTCGTACTAATATTATAAATTTACCAAAGCATATACCTAAATATTGTCATAACCAAGAGTACAACAAGGCCCTTTTTCATGCACCAGTTCCCATTTGAGTCTATATCAAAGCGGTGTTTTCGGGTTTTACCCCAAAATACATATACTCCAGATCCTCCTCTACTAACTCGTATCCTGATAGAGATTTATTTTCTTGATAAACCAATTACTAAATACTCACCAAAATTTAGTGATGTTTTTATTATACTTAGTCTTATCCCTAAGTCTTTCTCTAGGTTTTTCTAATAATAATCCCAAAAATAAATAAACATGTCCTCTGATACCAACTATAATAACGTTGCTCTTTATTACACATTCAAACATGATTTATTACATAAACATTCACTTAAGACAACTCTGAAGATCGAGAGGTATGGTGTCTTAGGAAATTAGGAACATTACATAACAACTTATAACATAAAACTCGACATCTTTATAGAAAACTTCTTTTATATGACCACAACATTCCTTCGTACTTAGCATTGCATGGGATAACCTGAGGACATGCATAAGAAAAGGGTAAGCTATAAAGCCTTGTAAGGGAGTAAACAAGGAATAACATGAATAATATAGTAAATTTTAGTCAATAGGAATATCAATGGATCACAAGAGAAAAATTAACATAAAGGAGTGGTATAGCATGATTATCATAACATGGAAATGTGGCAACAACATTTAACATGATATTACCATGAGCCAAGTCTCATTGCACATAGAGTATGAGTAAACCCTAATTGTACTTGAATTAGCATGAGTAAACCCTCATTTCACTTGAATTATCATGAGTAAACCCTCATTTCACTTAACGTATCATGATACTAATCTTTACCTAATTCATTGGAGCGCTATCAGGGAACACCCTTCTTAATCATTTCATTTCATGCTTAAATGTGCCACATGGATCATACAACATCGAATCATTCAACACCATCATTTATTCCACTATAAAAGAATGTGGAATAAATACATGAAATTATATAATAAATAATTAAATGTTCATAAAGGTGAATACCCTTGATAGAGAAATGGGAATGGTATCTACTACACAATGACTTTGGCTTGGAAAAACGCAGTGCAATTCCGGCAGCATAACGGCGTGACATAATAATTCATAAAAATGGTTTATGAGATAGAAAGGGTTATCTCATAATATTTACATGAAATTTACAGTAATAGGGTCATATATATATATATTTATAAACATATTTAATGAAATTTATATGCAAAGTATAAAATAATTACTTGAATGTAAATGAGAAGACAGCATTTCCATATGGAATTTCGGCATGGTAACGGGTGTACATGGGAGGAATTAATGAGAGATAAAGAGGTATATAATAATTAAAACATAAGGATATAAGTATGGAGGAGTTTTAAAATAATAAACCAACATTTTTAATTGAAAAAAAAAGGTATAACAACAGAATAAAAGTTGGACAAAAAAGAGAAAGGAAGAAATTCCTTACTTGGAAGAGTGATCACAAAGGATTGAGGGAGACTTTTTGAGAGCTTGAAGAACATTTGGAGGATTATAGAGAGAGTTTTTCAAGGTTTGTTTTGGCTTAAAAGGTTTTGAGTGAAGAGGAGTGGGAGCTTTGGTGGGTTTGTATAGGAAAAGGGAGGGAATTATTTATTATTTAGGTTTTGGACACTACACATTAAACTAATCAAAACCACAAACCATCTCATGGTTTTTTCCCATGGTTTTTGAAAAAGGGGAGTGTAAAACATTATTTTTTAAGTCCAATGGCCTAAATTATTAAAATATTAGGCTTTCTTTTGTGGATTTGAGTCACACTCTTAAAGAAATCATTTTAAAATGTTAAAATGTTTTATAAGTCTTGGAGGGTCAACAAAGGCAACATAAAGTTAATCAAACAAATATAAAATCACATTATTTTAAACGTAAAACATATATTAGTCTAACATAATTTTTATATTATTTTATTACATCACTATTGGGTCCTTATGTTGTCATAAAACACATTATATATTTAAATGGTATTTAATTTTTACCCAAAAATTCGATTGTCTTAGAAAATTATGAAAAATTCACTATTGTATAATTTCGACATCCTGATTCCAAAAATAATATTTATTTTATATAAATAATTTTCTAAATATGTGAATTTTTATTTTTAAATAAAAACTGACATTTATCGAAAATTCATGGGTTTTGACAAAAACACCTTTCAAACCTTAATAAAAATTACAATAGTATTCATAAAAAATTATAAAATAATTTATATTTAATAAAATGTAATTTAGTAATAATATTTTATTAAAATATTATTTAATTCAAATATCCATTAATTTATCAAAATATATTTCTTAATTGAATATTAACTAAAAATATTATTTGTGCTTTAAAATCTATTTACAAAGTAACAATAATAAAATGAATGTATATTCTCTAAATAAAAATAATGAACATAATCATAGTGCTAGGATCTTGTTACATAACCCCTTAAAACACCAATATAAGATCTAAGGGTAAGGTGTGCGATGGTGATAGACTCTTGGGGTGGCACGGATAATATCGCTCGGGTGGTAATCCCTATTTAATTTTACTTCTCCCATAGGCAATTCTGTTCAATCTTAACATGTTGAAGATTAGTTTGGTCTTGGTCAAGAGAGAATCCTAGTGATGCCACCACTTTTCTGAGCTCTGAAAAATGGGCTTCGTATGGAGTAATTCTACTGGTAGAGGTTGTCACTTCCTTTGTCTGAATAAATTGGATTTTTTAAAGCTCAATATTTATACTAATCATGTGGTCACTGTTCAATAGACATATTAGAAACGGTAACAATTATTAACAGTATTTTAAAATAAAAAATCATAAAACCAAGGAAGTTCATATCTTATATAACCATTTTACATAATAAGACATTTAATTAGATTAAGATGAATTTTCATTAATAAAATTTTGGTTCGTTACAATTCTCTGATTTTAACTTAACATTATTTTAATCACTCTTTTCTCCCCTTTTGTGATTTTCAAGAAGGAATAGAGGGAAGAAAAAAAAATTTACCTGGAATGTTAGGAATATACAAGAAAAAACAATATAAAGATAAAAAAAATTCATTAAGATGTGAAAATTTTGTTATAAGGAAAATACAAAAAAATGATGGAGTTTTAAGAAAACCATTCATCCTTCTTCTTATCCTTTAGTATTAACTTTCTCAAATTTTCCTTTAACTTATTCAAATATTTGTGATCATACTAAAACTTATTGAGCATCCCTTCATAATCATGATTTTTCTTCTTGAGATCTTTAATTATTTCTTATTTAGACTTAAGAATTTTGGCTTGAAACTTTACCACCTATTATTTCTCCTTTAATTTTTCTTCCAACTCTTCCCTGAGTTCTATTTATCTTTTAAAATTTAGGGAAACTAATTTTTCTTTCCTTTAGGTCGTTATCCTCTTGAATTCAGTCAACTTTCTGTTGATTCATCTTTTTTGAAAGACTTATTGAAAAATTCTTTATCGTGTCATATGACTTATCAAAAGCATCCTTTACTAAATCATAGAAATCATCCATGATTTTAAGATAATTAATTACTAACTTATACAATTTGGTTATTTCTTTTAAAGATCTTCTATGATAATCATAACCAATGTAAAAAGTCTTGAACTAAGCTTCAAGTTTAACAAACTTTTCCATGATAATTATTGTTGAATCTTACTTTTGATTGATTGTTGTTGAATCAGTTGGAATCTAGAGTTAATACTTGGAATTAAGGGAATGGTATTCACTAGTTTATTCAAGGATTTAACAACAAAATCTTGTCCCAAGGAAGATTAATATTTTTAAGAAGATTGCATTGCTGGTGAGGGAACTTTATCTTGATCTTCTACTTTCCATTTCGATGTTCCAACAACATATTTATTGTATTTTGCGACCACATGCTTCTTAGGAGAATCAACAACCACTTGATTTCCTTTATCAGCTTTATAAATTGCATTATCATCTTTAGGAGTCCCATTCTCACTATTAGAAACTTGAATAATTTTATCATCATCATCATCAACTTTTTCACCAACTTCCTTATTATCATCAAGATGAATAAAATCAGGATTACAACTTTCATCATTTTAAGGTTTATCAAACTCATACTGAGAAACATCATCTTTCACTTCTGAGATTATTTTGGTTGATTCAACTTGGGAAGTTATAATAGAAAAAGTTTTAGAAGGACTTTCCTTATCTTGGTATTATTCGACCATTTTTATTATATATTTACTTTCCTCTTCCTCTTCTTATTCTTTGTGTTCTTATTCTTTCTGTACTTCTTCTTCTTCAACAATAGGTTTCAAAATTGAAACTTTATTTCCTAGAGTTTCTATTGGAACTGAATCTTGCAATAAGGATTCTCATACCAAGATTTATTCGAATTCCTTCTCTGTATCTCTAATAAAATATTTAATAAGCTCAGCTTCTAACAACTTCTTCTTTACCTTTTTCACTTGTTCTTGCTTTTCAAGCTCTTCGCCTGCTTGAATTTTTAAGGTCTTAGCCACAGCAGGGTCTAAACCAAACAAAGAATCTCCTTAATTATTTTTATTCTTTTTATCTCTCCACTTTTCTACCACTTCATGAGAAATGTATTTTGTTTTCTCATCTTGGATGGAACAGATACTGATTCTGGTACTGAAGCTTCCTCTTTCGATTCTGGTTCTTTCTATTTTCTTTTCTTTGGGGTTTGTTTGAAAGTATCTCCTACTTATTATTTCTTTATAGAAGATTAAAATCACTATAAATAATATCAAATAACTCTCTTGTATTAATACTGAAACTGATCTTCATCCTTCTCAGAGTATCATCACTCGACAACATAATCTTGAAAACTCTGGGTTTTGAGCTGCAAGTAATTTTGAAGGATTCTAAACACAGGACAATGATCTTCGACAAGATCACTGGATACATTATAATCTGAGATTTTATTTAATACCCCATGCTTCCATGGTACGCTTCTCTTTGAATAATACAGTAGTGTGTGTTGTACGCAACTTCGAGTTCTAACACACACCACAACCAATCAAACTAGCCGTTATGAATAGTAATACCCACTTTTTGAAATTTTATACATTTTATCTTTCAAAATGGACTTCATTTTTGGATTTTTAATATTGAAATTATCCTAGGATGATATTTTGGTACTTTTCGGATAACTTTTATATTTTGATGAATAGTGAAAATTGCTAAATTTTTTTGAAAAAACAATTTTTTTAATCGAAATAATTAATAGTGATAAATTATGAATTTTAGTGATTTTAAAGTATATTTAGAATATATTTTTACCATTTAATCAAATGTTGGTCATTGGGCATAATTTCACATTTAAACCGGACATAAACAAGTGTCAATATTTTGATAGTTATTATCTCTTAAAAACACGCTTTTTGTTTTGACAGCGGGAATTAATTTTAAATTAATTTATTCCACTTATTTGTTTTGAATTTTGAAAAATGGAATCCATATTTGGAATTAGGATGTCCAAATTGTGTAAATAGGTAACTTTTATTTGTAGACATTTTGATTAATTACTTCGGTAAATATTTTATTTACCATGGTTAAAGGGTAAATCTTGTAAATAAGGGTAAAAAATAATATAATAATAATAATAAATTACCCTAAAACGTGTCTTAACACAATTTTCTGATACATGTCCGATCATGGGAATATTTGGGTCGATTTTGGGACCTCATGGATCCACTTTTAAGTGATAATGACACTTTATATTAATTAAGTTAAAGTAAATACAAAAATGACATAAGACTATATCTTTTAGAAAAACAATTTTTACATAGGGTTATATATGTTATATTTTTTACTATAAATATTAATTAGAAATATAAAAATATTTCCTACAAATTTTTATTTTATTTATAATTTTTAGACATTAAATAATTTAATTTATTTATGACATAATGATTATGCAGTAATTACCATATTAGTGAAATATTAAAATAATTGATATTATAAATACCCAAATAAATATAATTTGAGACTTTTAATGAATTACAAGAATTTTATAGGTTAATATGACATGATATTATTGATTTAATTAACTTTTTTCAAATAATCATGCTGTTATGATTTTCAAAAAAATCAAATACCAAATAGTATCAAAATTGACATAAAAGAGTTTTTAAAACAAATATTATATTATTAATTGATATTAAATTCCTAAAAATCTAATTTTCGGTCAACGTACGTGTATAATGATATTTTTATCATTAATGGACCACTTGGGGGTCTCTTGGAGGTATATAGTAAGTTTATTAACTATATAATATAAAAATAAAAAGTGACATGGTGAGTGTCAAACTAATTAACCAAGAGTTAAAACTAAAAGATAAGTTTAATATAATGACCCAAACCTATATAAAATCTATTGGATGAAATGATTTCGACCCATCCCCACCTTAGGAATTGAATAATCCACTTTTGAGCCATTATAAACCGAATATGAATTTATTATAAATTAATACTTCAAGTTTTTTCTAAAGAGCCCCCCCCCCCCTCCCCCTTATAAAAGAACACCACTTCTAACCAATTCCTAACACCTCTAAATCCTTTTGGCTCATCAAAAATCTGCATAATTAATCTCCCTACATCCCTCTCCTCCTTCTAGAATCCTCACCTTAAGAAGAAGGCACTTCAAGAGTCCTTTTTGGTTCAAACCAAAGGGAGTTACCCAAATTAAATATAACGATTTATCTTAGCTTCTTTTCTTTTATTTTACTTATCCAACCCCTAAACTCTTCTTATTATTTTCTTTTGTAACAAAACCAGTATCCTAAATATACTAGGATACTGTTATTATAAGTATTATAACTACACTTACGCACACCTCCATCTAATGGGTGAAGAACATAATGTTTCTGTGGATGGAAACCAAAAGCCTCACGAAACGATGATTGTTCAATTATCTCCTACCACCTCTCATGGTGGCCATTATGATGGAACTATAATTAAATATCATATTAATTATATTTATTTTATATATAAGCTTCTGTAATTACATTTTATATCATACCATTATCCTTTTCATGTTGTATATATATACGATAATTTCATTTGAGGAAGTGCGGACTACCGCCCCCTCAAAGTGATATGACTCGTTCATACCATACATGGAACATATAAAGGATGGTGTTAATGAACTTAAGTAACATATATAATATATTATATTATACTGGAATAAAAATATACCTATTTATCATTTTGTTTTTATTCCTTTTAAAATGAAAAATGAAATTGAAGTAGCGTGCGTACGTACGGACTACCGTCTCCACGAACGCGATAAGATTCATTCCCCATCGTATCCATTCAAGTATAATTCTCATTTTATGATTACAAATAATGTTTAAGGAATTTATATCATTCTGGATATGTATAAGATACAACCTATCCATAACAAACACGGCTTATGTAACAAAACATGTAAAATAAAACGAGTAAGTTAACACCCGAAATGACGATAATACTAAGATATTATTAACAAAGAAATGTTAAAAGATCATATATGATATCATATTAATGTATATTATTATTTTATAATTTAATAACAATCATTTAACCATTATATAGTAGATTATCCTACCCTCGACAAAGGAAAAGTACAAGGTAAGGGTTTTCTTATCTCACTTTTAATTCCGTGAGATTTCCATTGTTCACCACTTATTTATTTCATGTGGTGTATTTTGTACTGCCATTTTATATATATATTATCATTATTCTCTTTATATTCATGATATTATGTGATTAATTTTGTGTTTATTGACTATTGTTCATACTACTTGATTGATTACAACGAGGTAAGGGGTTTTCATCTCACTCCTTATTCCCGTGAGATTGATGTCATATTTCCACTATTACCTTTAGTGTGGTGTATGTACTTACCATAATTGTATTATTTGTGTAATACACTTTAATTTATGGGTATTTACATATTCATTGTATGATACCTCTTTCATGGGGTGTATGTTTTGTAAGTTACCAAATTGGTAAGGGTTAATTTCACAATCTCTTTATTATCCGAGGTTGTTTTTATGTAAGTATCTACTGGGACATATTTATTATCCATGTACATGTTTTATGAAAGAGTTTTCAAAGGGATTATTTTAAGGGAATTTTTTACTAAAACATCATTTCAAATTTTTTAAATATTTATTCTTCTAAATCATTCTCATTAATGTCCATGTCTTAAAAATGGGTTTTAAGGAATTATTTATATAGACATGGATGTTTTTAAAATGTTAATTCCTTTCAAAAGTTTCAAATTGGTATGGGAAACTTTGATTCAAAAATTCCTTTAAATGACTTCTTTTCCAAATTGTGTGAATTTTAAATGTTTTCATGAAAAAGGGGTATTTCTCTCAAGGAGTTTTACAAATCATTTTCATCTATGTCAACATCCTTTGATAAATTTTACACTTGTTTGAAGTTGATTTATTATGATACAAATCATCCATATTGTATTTAAGGTTTTGTGATATGTTTGACTATGGATGAGTAATTTTTATTCCATTAATGGTTTATGATTAATGTTTTTGCATTTCTCATGCTAGTTTTAATACGAATGTTTAGGTTATATTTCATCCTCTTCTTAAGATGAATGTGTTGGACTAGTATGTTCCGGGTTGGGGTCCGGTTACAGCAGACCCTCCGGGTTGGTTTCCGGTTATTAGAGGCACTTCGGGTTGGTGTTCGGTTATTAGAGGCCCTCCAGGTTGGTGTCTGGTTATTAGAGGCACTTCGGTTTGGAGTCCAATTACAGAGGCTCTCTGGGATGGAGTCCGGTTACATAGGCTCTCCAAGTTGGGTTCCGGTTACAGTTATCCCTTAGGTCTTGGAACGAGGCCTTGACACAGAAATTAAAGTTTGGCATTATGCATTCCATCATTATGAAAGTGGTTATTGATATTTCATGTGATTATTCGATTAGTAGAATATCCATGTGAATAAGTAAATGGAATTATTTCATTTTATTTCTGCCATATTATGCTGAAGTTCAATATTAAAAGGATTTTGTTTTAGTTATACATTTCCTTAAATTTTTATGCTTATTTTTCAATGTTTCCGCTGTATTTCTTACCCTTACTGAGCGTTTGAGCTCACCCCTTTTTATGTTTTATTTTCCTAGGATTCCAAGAAGTGTATTGTGATTTATATGCAGGGTTAAGCCAAGGGAATAATGGCATTCATAACGGATTATTTATGTTTTTTTGTATGTTATAAAGTGTAATGTAACATTCATGTATGTAATCTATTTTCTAAGACTGCTAAACCGATCGGTCCTTTGGGACTTGATTCCTTGTAATCATGCCAATGTATTAAAATAATGCACCGACTCTAGGTAACTGGGGTCGAGGTGTTACATTTTAGGGTTACATTCTGGATATTACTGATGGTCATAAGGATTTACTTCACTAGATTTATCTTTCTTAGGGTCACTAATAAATCCATCGTGAATATATCGCATTTCTTAAGGGAATCCTTGTCTACCTTTCTAGGAATGAGAAAACCATTAATCTATTGGGATAACAATCTAAAATTCGTTAAAATATGATTGATATTTGGTGACTTAACTCTTTTAAGACTAAGTCACTCAATTTCCTTAACCTTCTAAAAATATCCTTCTTTTTTAGCAACTTGTCTGAAAAAAAATATAGCCTATCCTTCATAAGGAATATCCAAAATACTAGTTACCTTGTTGAAATATAAGGAATAATTTTTTCCATAACTCTTGAATGAAAACATATCTCTCCCCCATTGTTCATAAAAACTAATTGTATAATAGAATTCTATAAGGATATCAGAATAAACCAGATCTTGATTCTTTGGTTTGGTAATGCAATGACTTTGTCATCCATTCTTCTTAATGATTTTTGAAATTAGAGAATCGTAGTTAAGAAATAAATTTGGGCACACCAACCTTTCTCTATAAATTAACCAATATTTGAGTTCCTTGTTGGAGGCCATTAGATTTTGTGAGTAAACTTCAAGAGACATTATGAGCTTAAGGAAAACAGAGAAAACTGAATGGATGATTTGAAGGGTGGCAGAGCTTTGGCATAAAAAGACTGGAATAACCAGTGTGGTATGAGAATATGGAGGTCCTTTATATAGGCTTCGTGGTGATAGTTCATATTCCCAAATAAATCCAATGGTTCAGATTCTCTTGATCTAATCTGATGGTTAAAATCAACGCCGAAGAAGGATTTATAGGATCCGATCTTTTTAGGTTTTAAGGAAAAATTGGATTTAAAGAAATTGAATCCGATAATGTTTTCTTAAAATAAGATTGAAATACCAAAATGTAAAAAATGAAATTATGAATATTTTAGTAAGGAAATATACCCTCCAAATTTCTTAGTAATAATTGTTAATATTGATAATGTTATTATAAAACTTATGTTCCAGAAATTTTTATTAGGGAAAGAAAAAAAATTTGGTTCTGAAAAAAAAATTAGGAAATAAAATTTTTAGTTCCAAAACTAAATTTAAGAAAAGAAAATTTTTAGGTTCCAAACAAAATTTAAGAAAATATAAGAGTTAACATATATACTCCCCCTATGAAAAGGAGTATCTTAATGTTAGAAGATAGGTTTAAACAAAAAGTTAATATGGATGATTACCTTCCGATTATCATTATTAAATTTTGTTTAATGTATTCAAATCTATCATAGGGTAAAGATTTTGTAAATATATCAGAAAGTTGGTCTTGCGTTTTGATAAATTGAAGAATGATATCTCATTTAACTGTGTGATCCCTAATAAAGTGATGCATAATTCTATGTGATTTGCACGAGAGTGGTGTCAAAGATTTTTTCTTAGGGAAATGGAACTAGTATTATCAGACATTATCTATGTTTTGGTAAAACTCATTCCATAGTCTGTAAGTATGTGTTTCATCTACAACACTTGATCACATAAACTTCTGGCTGCTACATATTCAGCTTCAGCATTGGAAAGTGATATTGAGTGTTTCTTATTGCATGACCAAGAAACTAATGAATCTATTAATAAATGACAAGTTCCAGATGTACTTTCCTTATCCATTCTACATCCACAAAAATCAGGATCTAAAAAACTTTTTAAAACAAAATCATTTCCATAGGAGTAGAAAAGTCTTAAATCCATGGTTCCTTTTAAATAGAAAAAAAAACTTTTAACTTATTTTAAATGAGATTATTTTAGATTAAATTTATATCTTTAACATAAGTATACTGAAAACATTAAGTCTGGATGACTAGCTATTAAGTATAATAGACTTCCTATCATAACTCTAAAAGATTTTTGATCTACTAGTTTCCCAGCTTCATCAAGATCAAGAGAATTAGAGGTACTGGTTAGAGTACTTATACTTTTATTGTTATCATATCAATACTTCTTAATAAGATCTTTAATATTCTTATGTTGAGATATATAAGTTCCTTATAGTTTTTGAGAAATGTGAAAACCAAGTAAAAATGTTACCTCACCCATCATACTCATTTCAAAATCAGATTTCAAGAGATTCACAAATGAATTAGTTAAAGATTGATGATTTGATCTGAATATAATGTCATCAACATAAATTTAAACAATAAAAACATTTTTATTATCTTTATTTATAAAAAGGTTTGGATCAAAAATTCCTTTAACATAACTGTTTTGTAATAAAAATCATATAAGTCTATCATACCAGGCTATAGAGGCTTGTTTAAGTCCATATAAAGCTTTGGTAAATTTTAAAACATGTTAAGGATGTTTTGTGTCTTCAAAACCAGGATGTTGTTCAACATAAACTTCCTCATGAAAATATTCATGAAGGAAAGCACACTTTACTTCCATTTGAAAAAGTTTGAAATTAAAGAATGTTTCCAAGCTAGTAGAATACGAATAGATTCAATTCTAGATATTGGAGTGTAGGTTTATTCATAGTTTATTCCTTCCTGTTGATTATAGCCTTTATCAAATAATCTTTCTTAATTTCTTACAATGATTCCATTATAATAACATTTATTTATGAAGACCCATTTTACTCAATTACAGACGTTTCCTTAGGACTTTAAACCAAGGTCCAGACTTTGTTCCTTACAAATTCATTTAGTTCATCTTGCATAGCTTTAATCCAATCATTGTCACCTAAAGCATCATTACTGATTTTAGGTTCTTATTGGGAAAGGAATTCTATATGTTCTACTTTATTTATTAAATAACTTCTTGTCCTTAGAGGTTGATTTATATTACCAATGATACTATCACTAGGGTGATTCTTAAAGAACAATTGATTTGGGTTTTATAAAACCTATTCATCAATATAAGGTAAAAAAATCTTCTAGGGTAAATACTTCAAAAACATTTTCTTGAGTATTTTCCTTATTAAAATAATCTTCCTTCAAAGGTTGATAATCAGCTTTCGAAAACACATCTGAAGATGTATGTTGGGGTTGTTTAAAAACAAAAGGATCAGTTTCATCAAATTTAACATGCATTATTTCTTCAACAATACAATATTTTTTGTTAAAAAATCTATAAGACTTAGTAGTAGTGGAGTAGACTAAGATAATTCCTTCATTGGATTTTGGTGCAAATTTATGTAAGCTATTTTTAGTATTTAAGATGAATACTTTGCATCCAAATACTTTGAAGTAAGAAACTTTAGGTTTTCTTCTAGTATACAATTCATAAGGTGTTTTATTAAGAAATGGTCTGATTAAAAATCAATTTATAGTATAACAAGTAGTAGTTATAGATTCATCACAAAAGTGTTTAGCAATAGAATATTCACTCAACATGGTTCTAGTTATCTCTTCAATAATTCGATTTCTTCTTTCAACAACACCATGTTCTTCATAAGTTATTGAAGCTAAGAAGTTATGAGTAATGACATTATTACTACAAAAAGTTTCAAAATCTGAATTTTCAAATTCTCCCCAATGATCACTATTAATAGTTATCAATGGAAGGTTTTTATCATTTTTAACTTTAACTGAAAAAGTTTTAAAATAAGAAAAGTCTTTAGATTTCTTTTCTAGAAAATAGACCCATGTAAATCTAGTGTAATCATCAACTAAAAAATACATAGTATTTTCCACCAATACTTATAGTTTTTTTTGGACCAAAAATATCCATATGCACTAGATATAATTCATTAGAATTTGAGACTTCACTGATTGATTTAAATATTTACTTGTATTTCTTTCCATATTGACAAGGATCACAAACTTTTGAAGAATCAAATCTAAACTCAAGTAGATCCTTAAAAAGTCTTCTCTTTGAGGGTTTTTATAGGTTTCTAAGGATACAGTATCCTATTATTCTATGACATAACCAATATTTATCTTCCATTCCACTAATAAAAGGTAGATCTTGGCACCTAAGGTCTTCTATGTTCAGTGTATAAACATTCTCATGCCTATGGGCAGAGAGAATAAATTCTTCCTTGGAATTTTTGTACTATGCATTTATCATTCCTAAAATTAACAAGGTAACCTTCATAACATAATTGGATTATGTTTATAAGGTTTTGATTGAGACCTTAATAAATAAAAAATTTAAAATTAAAGATTTTACAAGAAGAACAACGTTACATATACCAACAATTTCTCCCTGACCATTATCTCTGAAAGTTATTTTTCCTCCTTTCATATTGATAATCTTTTAAAAGAAGTTTTTTCTACCAATCATGTGTTGTAAATACCCACTATACATGTACCATGTATTATTGATGGTACTTCTAGTATTTTCCTGAAAATAAAATTGTTATACTTTTGGAATCCAAACATTCTTGGATCCATAATTGTTAGAAAGTAAAATCTTAGGTTTCTAAATTTTCTTAGAAAAGTAATCTCTATGAAAACCTAAGGATTGGGTTTTATTTAAAGAACAATATTTCTCCCAATTTCCACCACATTTACACTTAGTGAAAAAGGGAGCACTTTGGGGAAAAAATAGTTATTACTAAAAACAGGTTTGGAGTGAGTATAACCAAATCCAGAACTATTCCTAAGAGGATGAAGTTGTGAATACATTTTATCAAATTCTTTCCTTCCCAAAGTAAAATTTTATAAAATTTTATTTAAGGAAAATATTTCAGATTTTAGACTAATGAAAAAATTCTTATCCTTATATTCATTAGCATTAGATTTTGGGTTATTCTCTAAAACATTTCTCTTATAAATAACATTTTCAAGATACTTATAATGTTTATCCTTCTCAGAATTAACTTCTTTAAGGATTTTAGAAACATTTTTGAAATTGAGAGTTTTCTGATCAAGATATTTAGAAATATCTGATACTTCTTTTTTTAAAAATGAAATTCTATAATTTTCTTTCTCTAACTTCTTTTTTATAATACGGTTTTCATTCCCATGTAATATAGAAAATATAGAGACATCTTCAAATGAAGGTAAGGTATTATCTTATGATGAGGAAGATTCTTCATCTAAGGATTCATAATATTCTTCATTAGTAATATTTACATTTAAAGAAATATTGGTTAATGATCATCATTGTGTACCTTGTCCATAAGAAAATGATTTTCAATAGGTAATATGGATATAAGATCAATATTCTTCTGACAAGAAGATTCATATTCCAAGGATTCATATGAAGAGTCGCCACTACTTGAACTCTAGGTGTCATTATCATTTAGGACTTTCTTAGCCTTATATTTGTAGTACTTTTTTATATTCCTTTCAGAATGATTTTCCTTTTTGTCTTTTCTCTTGAGAATAGAAAAATCAAGTCTGATATGTCCAGCCCTTTTGCATTCATAACAAGTTAATTCAGAATCTTTATTGTCCTTTCTGTGTTTCTTCTTATATCTGTACTAAAAATATTTCTTTCCCAAAATCTTATTCATCCTTCAAGAAAGATTGAAAAGTTCAATATTAGACTGATCACTATCACTTGATTCAGATATAATAGTATCTTTCTTGTCTTTTGATCTAGTTACCCTTTCTGAAGTCCTAGATTTAGATTTAGTAGTGAAAGAAAAAATTCCATTACCATTATTCTTCTTATTAATGTCTGCATCTCTCTTTATTATTGTTTCATGATGAATAAGAGTTCTAAATAACTCATTAAGAGTAATGTTAGATACTTTCATATTCTCATTAATAGTTATCCTTTTATATTCCCACTCATTTGGCATAATATATATTATCTTTTCCAAAACAACCTCATCATCAAGTCCTCTATACCCATGGACTGAAGACTGTTGATGATAGTCATAAATCTTGGTTGTGATTTTCAAATAGGTTCTCTATAAGGAAACATAAAACCATGATATCTAGATCTCAATATATCTCTTTTAGTTTTTATCACCTTTGAAGTTATAAAGTGTGTAACTTCAAGTTTCTTCCAAATACTATTGGCAGCTTCAAAAGAGGATATTTGATTGTAGATATTTTTGTTCATGGAACATAAAATAGTTTTGTGTACCTTGTAGTTTAGTTGATATTCTTTTTTTTCCTGATTTGTGAATGTTTTGATTTCCTTTTCTGGTATCTTGTAATCTCTAGTGATCATGAAAATATTATCTATTCCAATGTTAATAACAAAGTTCTTCATCCTATATCTACATTACTCATAATCATTTCCATCAAATATTGGTGGTTTGGTGGGATTTAGATTATCTATAGAACCAACATTCATTCCTGCCATTCTATAAGAAAATATATTTTCCACAAAACTTATTAGTATTAAAAGTTTATAAAGAAAACTTTAAAAAAAACTTGAGAAATTGAAGTTTAGAAATTATAGTTGATAAAGAAAACCTATATGAAAGTATAATTATTTTAGAGACCAACTCTTATACCAATTGTAGGATCAAAATATAGATATAGATGTTCAATTACAAGAAGGGGTCAATTATAGGTTTAAAACTATCATTTTTATCCTTAAGAAAATATATGTTTAAAAAAGTTAAACAAGATGGATTCACAAACCCTTTTTATTTATTAACATAGAGACTATATTTATTAGGATCAAAAAATATGGATCCGATAAAGAAACTTAAAACAAGTTTACTTAGAGAAATATTCAACCTTAAAGCGTATAGAATCTTATTTATCAGAGTATACAAGAATAAGAAAGTATAAGAAACTTATACTTTATTTCTATAATAAAATTCAGTGGAATTAAAACTTGTAAAAATAACAAGTAAATAAGTATAGGAAATATTTTAACCCAAAGAGAAGGGTATTCAACAATCTTGGAAAAAGGTCCCTTGATTTATACTTTCAAGAAATTTTGTCTTATCCACACAAAGGTAAACCCTCGATAAGAGTATTGGAGTATATCTTGTTATAAATTCAATCCCTCAAACTTTAAGGTAGTCAAAACTTCTATCTTCCTATCCCTGGAAGCCCTCTATTGTACACAGCAACAATCAGAGTCACGCTAAGCTGAAAACGTTATTCACAGCTGAAAAGATATTCACAGAATGGACAAAGCATAAGAGTCTCTCTCTCTATAAATCACTTCACAACATCACAGCATGTAATCTCTAGATGTGTCTCAATGTATCAACACACCTATGAAAAATTCAAATGGTTGAGGGTGTTTATAGGTAAAAATCCTAATGGTTATCTCCTCCACCAACGATCATATTTTTCCTCGAATTTCATAGGGACCTGGACACATGTCACTCAGCCGACAGTTAGTTAAAAATAGATTGTACGATGTTGTTTCATGTAATAAAACTTGGGAAACATTATCATGTATAAGAAATATAAAAATGTAAGAAAAATATTTTTAATCTTAAGAAACATTAACGTGTTTAGGATCCCATAAAATGAAACATTACTTTAAATAAATGAGGTAACTATAATAAAATCTTTTAATAGGATTCTTAAGGAATTGAGAGTTGGAATATAAAAATATAAACAATAGGATTCTGAAATAATAGATATTAAGAGTATTAATTATAAAAAATTTGGAATCTGATTTAATATAAATTCATAATATGATTTAAGAAGATTTCAGAGTCTGGAAAAATGAGAGTTCAGAGTCTGATTTCCAGAGAATTCAAAATTTGATTTCTGAAGAAATCAGAGTCCAATTTCTAAAGAAAATGGATTCTTGTTTTAGAAGAAATCAGAGTCTGATTTTTGAAAAAAAATAATGTTTTGATTTTATAAGAAATTTGAGTCTGATTTTAGAAGAAATCGGAGTCTGATTTTAGAAGAAATCAGAGTCAAAATTCTATGAAAATCAGAATATAAAGAACTATAAGGTTCTGAGTTAGGTAAGGATCCAATTTTTGGTTTAAGAAAAATATGGTTAGACTTTTATTGAGAAAAAATTAAATAATACAATGAAATCCAAGGGTAAGGATAAAACTTTTCTTAGAGAAACAAAATTTTCCTTAAGAAAATAATTCTTAGAGAAAGATAATTTTTCCTTAAGAAATGAGTTTTTGATTTTCAAAACCTAAAGTAATGGAAAATTCATTAGGATACTTATTGAATTAACAAAAACTTCTAAATATATCATCACTAATTAGAAGCACTTAAAAAACCTTCAAAACCCCCTTTTAAAAAAACTTCCATGAAACTCTTCAACCAATTATTATTTTATTATTTTCCTCTAACTGAGGATCCTTTGTTCAATGAATTTATCTGTATCAACATGCATTTGAGGGATCAGTATTTTTCTTACTCTGACTAATTGGTATCAGCACCAGTTTGATGAATCAGAACCACTTCTTGTCGGATGATTCTTAATCCAATTGACAAACAGATCAAAGATCCTTTTTCTCTTGGCCCAAGTGTAATACAATTCAACATGATTAAAATGGTTGAATACATTGTTTATAATCATATAGTTGATCAGACTCTGGCTCTCTTACATGAATCGGACCCAAAAAACTCCACTTTATTATATATGTTCAAAAAATGTCCTTCCTCTCAGGGATTGGTGGAACACCGCATCCAATAGACCATTATTTCCAACTTCAACATCAGAAACTTCTTTCCTTTTTTGATTATGGTACAAACCAAATTCTTTCTTTAATGATTTTTATCTTGGGGATTATTGGTATAACTAAAAACTAGCATCTTAATCTTATCAAATTTCAAAAAAAAACATAGAATCCCTCAAATAATTCTTTATCTGGTGATCTTTCACTGATAAACTGAGACTAGAAAACTTTGACTTCAAATAATTTATTCTTCAAAAAAAAATCTTATAATCAGGACTTCCTCATGAATTTGAGAATAATTAATATTGGTATAGCATCGTTTGACTTAAATTTAAAATTAATATAACTTTTCATCTTTTTGGTACTTCCTTCTTTCTAACCAAACCTCAAATTGATTGTCAACTCTTGTTCTCCCCCTTTACTTCATAAGGTTGTAATCACAAGTTTTCCCGACAACTTATGATTTAAGAGAACTCCAATATTAGAAAAGAATCATTATATTTACATTGGATTCATTCAGACTCTGATACATCATCTCATTCCTATTCAAAATTTCATTTTAGACCCAAGGTGAGTCTGATGAACAAATTCACTTGCAAAACATCTTCAGAACTAAGATTCAAAACAAAGAAAATTTCTTATGAAAAGTGTGTCTGATTCTATGATTACGATTCATCCTTATGTACACCATCCAATCACCTAATTTTATAAAGTGAGGTTATTCCTTTATCTTGAAAACAAAATACAACAAAATGTAAATCATTCAGTAAAAACTTCTTCCAGCTTCCAAAAACACTTCCATCCAACTTGTTCCTAATAGTATTGATTGTCTTGAATTGTTCTTCATTGACTGTAAAAATAATCCTTATAGTATAGAAATATTATTTATTATTTTCTCTTGTTCTGTAAATGGAGGAGTGATATCAAATCTCTTTCTTAAGAGTGTTCTTAGGAGAGTTCTTCTCGATCTAAAGATAATTCTCTTGAGAGAGTTATTATGCACAAAAATTCAATTAATTAGAAAATAATATAAGTTATTTTATATACTTAAGTTTGTAAAAAAAGTAATTACACATATTCCCTTTACTTAATTTATTATCCTCAGTAAAACCCATGTAAAATAATCAATATTTGGTAAATATGATTACAGACTAAAAATACACACACACCGAGACACCTCAATGGATCAAGCCCCATCCCTTCCTATAAGGATTGGAAAGCACCCACTAAGGCCTTATTATAGTTTATTAATGGATCAATGGGCCCTCCATTATGTTGTGTCCCAAAGTCCCTAACATGAAATTTTTCTGGAGCCTCTTATGGACATATATCTAATGAGAGGTTTCCTAAAGTCCCATCTTGATGAATAACACTAATTGTTATAGTACTTTGCATGCTACTATGTCTGTCTACTATAGTTCCTGCTATATTTTGTGTCTGCTATAATACTACAGTACAAGTACTAACTTGTGAATATTTAAATATAATTTGTTAAATATATAAATCAATAATTATTTAAATAATATTAAATAAAATAAATTATTTAACCTGAACCCTTGACTTAACCCATGAATTCTCCTCATCATTTATCGAATCTTGAGTAATAAATATAAACCTAAATATATCTAATTGTATTATCTATTTAATAAATAAATAAATAAATATTATATTCACTAACTCATAAATAAATATTTAATTTAATATTCACTTAATTAAATAAATATTTTAATAAAGAAATATTTATTTTTTACCTTACAAATAGAAAACAAGAGATAAATGAATATTTTATATTTCTAGCTGAAAAATAATATTTTCTTAATATTAAACTCATATATATTCAGAACCAAATAGCTGGTGATTGAATTTATGTAATCAATCAAACCTGAATAATTATTATTCTTTGATCTAGAGAATAATATTTACTCTAACGGTTAAATTCAAATAGAATTTAACTAAGATCCTAGATTATTATAGTGTGTGACACTTTATGACTCTTTATTAGTGGCATTATGAGATATGAAATAAAGTACATGATTATTATCTATCAAGATGTCAAGGAACTAATAGAGAAAGAATACAATATTGAAATGAAAACAACCTCTTATAAACACTCACTATGTAATATAATCTATTTTTCTCAATATCTCATCAATCAGGTTTCATACTTTGTGTCATCAACATATATACTTGATATATCTTTCTTTGAATTCTTGAAAATAACTCATCAATGATGCATCAAGACTATGTATTTAAGCATAAAGTTCTATTTCAATGAAAATTTTATATATTTAAACTTTTATTAATATAAGGGAAAAATAATTTCTTGAATTATTCATTAATTTCATATCACTTATGAAACACCCAACATATGTTACTTCACCACAAGCATATGTCATCAAATTTTTTTTGATACATCAAAGTATGTGATTCACAACAAACATTAATAATAATCTCATTTCTAGAGACCAATACACACATATAAAAATAGTAATATCCAATTAAACATATAACATGTTGAATTCCTTTTGGTTGTTTTATCCACACAACCTCACATCTTGGAGATTACGAAGTACCAAACTTCATGAGGAAAGGTATTATCTTCTTATGAGCATATAGCACCAAATAGTCAAATAATCATCTAAGTCCTATCAAATAGATTTCATCAAAACTATAGGATATAATTTTAATAATATTTTCATATCAATTCAAGGTTCTCATTATAGTAGGGAACTGATATTACCTTCTGATGATAAAAATACTCTTAGGAAATTATCACATTAATGTTACATAGAAGAACACTAAGTCTATGATAAGATTATTACAAATATTTTGGTTTGTGAATATTCCAGTAATGAAAAGTATAGAGTCGGTTGGTTCTACTGAACCAACTCTAATATAATCCCACTTTCACTTGAGTCTACTACTAACAAACTGATTATCCTCATAGGATAAACATGATTTTACGGATGTGTGGCTATAACTGCAAGTCCTACCTTGTTATTATGACTATTTTTCTTACTATGACTTAACCTCCTTTGATAAAATACATCAATTTGTGATCTTACTAAGTATTTACCTTTTGAAATCTATCAAAATCTAAAATTTTAGATAAAACCATATACTAAAATAGGCATTGTTAAACCGATTCTTAAGATACTTAAGAAGATGAAACATGCTAGAACTATGTTGAAATTGAAATTGATTGGCTATAATAAGTTTTTCTGGTATATTATCTTATCCTTATTGTGATACTAGACCAATATGATCTAAAAGTAGACCAGTTTTCTATCCCATTGTAAACTAGTTTTTTTATTACTCTAAATTACAAGAACTTATATTATTTCTACTTTCTCAAGTACTATCGGATAGTTCTAATTATAAGTTTTTGTTGTTTTCCTAGTTCTGTTTGATATTTTCCCTTGATTATTTACTCAAAATAAATATCAAGTATCAATAAATATCATGGTATGTGAGATAGATTTCCAAAGTAATATTATGAAATATGTGATCTATTTCTTACAAGAATCTCCTACTTTTTTTCACACATCAACTGAGATAGGTTTTATTCCATGTGTCATAGGAAAACAATACTATATTGTTCCATTGTGTATTCTCAATACCTTGTTAGATTATATACTATGACTTTATATAAATAACCCTATAGATATAAGTCTATAGATTTCATTTCATAGAATCTAGTTTATTATTTTAACTCATTCATGGATAAATTTTCCTTATTATTAATTTAATATAAGACTAATTATTTTTTCTCCATATGTTATAAAAATATAAATCTGGGAAAACAATAGTCATCTCCCTAACCTCTAGTAGACACTTGGCACACATTTGTTCCAAATAAATATTCTATATCAATATAATGCTAAACGGATTTTTGCATGATTGTTGGTAATTCTTTTTTTCATAGACCATGTTTATACATTGCTTAAAAAATTTACTACCCTATAAAGCCTTATTAGTACCACATTAGCCCTTAAAAATGGATTATTAGAAAATCAAAAAATAGACTTGGAGTTAGTACCACATTATGCAATCCATGTATGGTTTATCTTGAATACTCACTAATGAATTTACAATAACAGGAGAAATATCCATGATATGGGAATCCTATTTAGTACATTGAATTCATCTCACAATTCATATGAAATTTCTAATTTTATCCTAGTTTCATTTTTTTTCCCCTTGTAGTATTCATTATTCTTATCTAATAATATATCACTGGTCTTTTTTAACATAAAACTGCATTTTTTTCTAATTTTACCTATATGGTATGTGTCCCTATAACACCACCTCCTCCTAAACCTAGTGGAGTCTAGTGTTCCTATTATAAATCATGAACATCTTATGCCTAGTCTTCATTAAAGTATATCTTTCTCCCACTCTATGAAAATATAATTGCTTCCCTATTTTAGAAATATATTTGGTCTGGATTAATACCTTTCTATTTTATATGTGTTAATATCTTGAGTTTTTATAATATAATTAACTGAGATGAACTTAGTTTCCTCTTTGATGTACATTTGTAGATAGAGATAACTTTTAACAAATGTTTATCATCCAACAAATGAAGTTGTTACATAACATATTTATTTCATATAATGAATTATAAGACACCATTATTCAATATAGTTTAGATATGGCTAGTTTTTAGGTTGTTATTTGCGAAACATGTCTAGAAAGGAATCATGGTAAACATTCAATACATACAAGAATCATCGTCAATATTCTTTATACAACCATTAGTTTTTTTATTTGTATAAGAAATTTTGAATTCTTGAGTAACACCACTCTGTATTTAAATGATCAATGAATTCTTTTTCAAGAGATACTCAGACAAACCATTTTGGATAATCCTATATATTTTACCAGGTATATTCATTTATTTGCTCAGAATCCCTAAAATATCTTAAAGTGATCTCATAAAGTATATAAATTTATATCTAGATCCATATTATAACAGCTCACATGATTTTTATGAACTAAATCTTGAATATTTTTTGGATTAGCTTTATTTATAAAGGTTTATTTCTCTAAAACTTAATAGGTAGGTATGTCTAATACCTAATAATTTTTATCTCTAACTGGGTATATCATTAAAAAATACTTTTAACTTTATTTTAAAAAATATATCTTACCAAAAATGGGTATAAATATTATATTTTATATTCATAATTTTTTATTAATATTGGATTTATATGATTCAAGTAATACTGAATTATAAGTAAAGTATTAAATTCTATAAAATATTCATTCTAAACATAAAATAAAATTCCATTGTGTCTAACTAGACATTGAGATAAATTTTTTGGTAATAATCAATACAAAAAGATAGTTTAATTAGAATCAATCCACTAGGAAATATGAAGTTGTGTCCTCATCTTAGCTGACCTAAGACTCACCCTTTCTTAGTTTCTTAAATAGTTTTCCTTACTCTCATAATGTTTCTGAACTTCCATGGTTCCTATAATTGAATATAAGTACATGAATTTTAGATTGTATTTAATACCCAATAAGTTAAAAAAATATATATTACCTACAATGATAAATATATTTGAAGTAAATTATAGTGTTGGTTTATTATTTAATTCATTACAGTTCCTCTTATAATAACATATATTTCCACATGAGAAGAAAATAGCTTCATATTTATCGCACAGCCTCTGAGCCTTTTATCACTTTGAATGAAATTGTAAAGGAACCATTTTCTTTGTATTGGTCCTGGTATTTTTACCCTAGTATTTAAATTCAGACACTATAATGGATGATGATCCATGTTCCCATCTTTCATTATATTCTTGGTGAATCATAGTCAAAATATTCTGAAGTGGAACATACATACAATTTATCCTATAACTTCTTATGAAAAAGGAAAATATGGATTATAAGGATTATATTATGAGATTAATGGATAATTTATTATCCAAATAGAATCCTAACTTCACTAACCAATCAATATGATCCATCATTTTTTAGGAACAATCACAATATAGGTAACCATATTACAGTTTACACTAGTATTGTGTAGTGTCAATCTTGTTTATCATAAATCTATCCTTCTATTTTTCAATCTTAAGGAGATGTTTTTTAATTATGTAATAATCCTTTCCCATATACTACATCATAAATCCATGTAAATAGTTGATATCATGAGGCAACATACATAAGTCACTACTACAAAAGCGGGCAAGGGAAGCGCCACCTTTTATCAGTGATAATACAAAAGCGCTGATAAAGTCATTCTTTATCAGTGATTTTTTCTTAGCACTTATAAAGAGTACGCTTTATAAGCACTAAAAAGTGTTGATAAAGAATGCATTTATCAGCACTAAGAAAGCGCTGATAAAACCATAGTCTCATATTTTATAAAATCTGGTGCACAGTATCCTCTTTTTATCATGCCCTCAAGCCCTCGCGGTGTTGTACCCCTACGACAACTCCCCTCCCCCAAAATATTCTCTTTGTAGGAGCTCCGCCGCTAGCCCTACTCCTTATCCTCCCCCTCGAACCCCATCCACGGATCCTCCTCCCCGAAAACCCTACTTCCTCCTCTCCCCTAGACTCCCCATGAACCCTAATCCTCCATTTCTCTATGGTGGAGGCTCCTCCCATGCACCTCCCCCTCGTGGTCACACCATCCCCTCCCGACGTAGCGTAGAAGACTCCCTGACCGCTCGACACTTCTTCTCTCCCTCCATCACGGGTGTGATCTACTCTAGGTAAGTCTCTCACTTCTAATTTTAGGTTTATTTTTGGTGGATAGGTTTTGTGAGAGTAGTTTTCATTAGGGTGATGTTTGGATTCTTCCCCATGATCACCACCCTTGGATTATATGCTAACTAACATAAAGTTCTAACAATCTATGTCACGAAGTCACACATGTAGTGTATTCTTATACTTTATTAGCAGATGATTTGAACTAAATTTTAATTTTTTTATGATTCCCCATGGGTCCTTACGATGTTTGGAACAAGAATTTATTTTTCACCAAGTGTTATATGTATGAGGGTTTGATATTCTTGTGCAACCTCAAGCAAGACCTTGTTATACATGAATATTCTATTAATTTTGAGTGTTTTTTCCTCATCTTTCTGGTGGGTGTATCTATACTAGGTAAAGTGGTCTTTTTGTAAACCCCTTTATGAAAAAGAAGAGTTTTTATAGTACCCACCTCATTATTAATTGGTTTCACTTTGTGGGTGTCATGATGTGATGGTGATTGTGTTTATGGGGAAGGTTCTATTTATGATTTTGTTAATGGGGAAGGTTCTACTTTGGGATGGGCCTCATGGGGGTTGTTATATAGGAAGGCTAGAGGGATGGAGAGGTAGAGAAAATTGAGTAGGAATCGGGTGTGAGACTTGGACTTGGCTTCGGTTTGGGCAGGATCTCTCTCATGGTGTTTTCTTCAGTTTTATTCCTCCTTGGCTGTGGATCTCTAGCCGTTTTTTATATACTTAGTGGTTGTTCTTAGTTTTCTATCATTTGTGTATGTTGTTTTTGACAGTTACAAAAAATAGTGTGACACCATTTATGAAAAACAATTTTTTAAAAGTGTTTATAGGTTACATAGTTTATGTTTGACATCACTTATTGAAAACTGCTCACAATTGATTGTGTATAAGGCTATGTTTGACGGCACTTGGGGTTCATCTTGACAAAACATATTTATAATTGTTTAAAGCACTTATCAATTATAATAAATGGTTTTGTGTAAGTTTTTTCATCTTGGTTGTTGTAAAGTGGATAATATGGCACATTTTTATGTAGTTTTCTTCTAGAATTTAAGCATCTACTTTGGGTTTAGATAGTGGTGTGAACATGTGAGCAGTTGTATTTGGTTAGTTAATTCTTTTTAGGATTGTGGGATTTTTCATGACATAGATAAATGGTAAATTCTACACATATTTCTTTTATTTCAATGATAATTTAAGGGTGGTGTCATCTTAGTGAACCTCTATGACCAGTTGTTCTTAGGTGCTAGTATAGAAGGTTTTTTTCTTGAAAATGGGGATACACCATGCACTTCATTGGGTAAATAGTGATTCTTCCCTGATACCTATTATGGGTATAAAGATTGTTATTTTGAGTGGATAATTCTCTAGTAAATAAATACCCTTGGTGTGTCAGGCCAAGTGATTTTGGTTAAGTACACCTACATTATGTAGAACCCAATTACGTGATGGGGGATGAATTTATTCTCAGGATATTGTAAATGTATTTCACTTGGTTGGATTGTATTTCAGCTCTTTTTAATAAATCCATTAATATATATTGATCAATTCATAGACCTACCTCTATTGGTTTGAGAGAATTCAACATGTAATACTAAGGTTTGGATGGCTATATTAGTGTTCTATGATTATGTCTGTGGTTTGAGTTGATATCATAATCTTTTAAGGTATTGATCTTCTGGGATGTAGGGTTAGCATCACCCACCCACAGTAGGTGTGTGATGCAAGTCTCATCTCAGGAGGCACTGTCATTCATAGGTACCTCAAGGATAGACCATTACTCCAAGTAATTTAATATGATTGTGATGGGTATAGACATATCACATTGCATTTTCTTAAGATTCATGCTACAGTTAGAGAGGAAGTCGACGAATAGCCTAGGTAGAGGAAGTAATTGGAGATACAATCTATGTTCATTATACTTTTCTTGTAGTACTATTAAAAATACGTACAAGAAACTATTTTTCCTAATTTTTCCAACTATTTTCTAGGTATATGGTAGGCTCTATTAATCTCTATTTTTATGAGGAAGTGGTTTTGTTCTACTGAATTTGGAAGTATTTTTTTTTTTATTTGAATCATAAATACTAATATTTGATATTCAAATAGGTTGGAGATGAATAAAGATTGGATGGATGCTAATCGTTTGACAATAGAGTATGAGAACGGAGTGAAAGAGTTCATCAAGTTCACAAAGGATCACGCAAAGGATTCTTATCAAATCCTTTGTCTATGTTTACATTGTTTTTATTCTAAAATAATTACTCCATAGGAGTTGGAAGAACATTTGATATGTCATGGAATAGATCGGAGTTATAAATGTTGGAATAAACCCAGATAAAAAGTGAATTTAGCTACTGGATGGGATAAAACTGCATTTTATGGATCATAAGATATGAATACAAATATGGATAATGAAGAAGACCGTATGGAGGATGTGATTACTGATGTCAATGATGATGAAGATCGTATTGAGGAAATGACAATGACAGTTGAAGATGAACTCCGTGATTTCCCAAAATTGTTTGTGAAGTTAAAGAGTTGTGCAAAGACTCTATTGTATGTTGGTTGCACTAAATATATAGCATTGATAGTTGTACTGAAGTTGTATAAATTGAAAGCAGGCAATGAATGGAGTGATGTCAGTTTTATGGAACTACTTTCTCTCTTGAATGACATGCTCCCAGAAGATAATGATCTCCCAAACCGGACTTATGAAGCTCAACGAATGCTACCCTCGATGGGTATGATTTTTGAAAGAATACATGTCTTCTTGAAAGACTATATACTGTTTCGCAAGCAGAAAAAATCACATACTGAATGCCCAAAGTGTGGTGCTTCTCGATAAAATAAATATGGATCCAGTCCTACGAAAGTTGTATTGTAATTTCCAATCATTCCAAGGTTTAGGCGCCTATATGTAAGTAAAGAAACTGCAAGATAATTTTTTTGGCATGTAGATAAAAGAAATAAATATGGGAAATTAAGTCACTCATCCGACTCTCCTCAATGGAAGATAATTGATCATGAGTATCCTGAATTTGGAAAAGAGCCGAGAAACCTTCATCTTGCATTATCTATAGATGGATTGAATCCTTTTGGTTTTCAAACCAGAACTCATAGTACATGGCCTATTATATTGGTAAATTATAACTTGCCACCCTGGTTATGCATGAAGTGGAAATTTATCATGTTATCTATGATTATATCAAGACCAAAACAACCAGGTAACGATATTGATTTTTATTTTTCTCCTTTGATCGAGGATTTGAAGTTATTGTGGGATTCAGGTTTTATGTTGTATGATGAATATAAAAGTGAATACTTCAGGTTGAGATTGATGTTGTATGGGATGATAAATGATTTCCCTGCTTATGGAAATTTTTCAGGATATAGCATTAAAAGAACTCAAGGGTGTCTCGTGTGTGAAGAAGATACAGAATCAATTAGGTTGAAACATTCATCGAAAACTGTGTTTCTATGACATCGTAGATTTCTACCTTGTCGGCATAAGTACCAATCTTGGACAACATCATTCAATGGAAGTTCAGAACAACGCACAAAACCGTCTCCACTAACAGGTGATCAGCTGTTTGAGAAATTAAAATATGTGAACACTGTTTTTGGTAAACCATTTTCGAAAAACCTTACAAAAATCGGTTGGAAAAAGATATCAGTTTTTTTTAATTACCATACTGGAATGGTTTGTATATTATACATTTTCTTGATGTGATGCATGTGGAAAAAAATGTATGTGACAGTGTTATCAGAACATTTCTAAATTCCCCTGGAAAAACAAAGGATGTAATTAAGGCAAGGTTGGACATGGTTGACATGGGAATATGAGAAGAGTTGGCTTCTGTGAAGGGTGAAAATCGAATGTTTCCTCCTCCAGTTGCTTACACTCTTTCTAGGGAGGAGAGATATCAGTTTTCCAACTTCTTCAATGATGTAAAGGTTCCAGAGGGGTATTCATCAAATATCAAGAATATTGTGTCAATGAATGGTTTGAAGTTAAAAGGTTTGAAATCACATGAATACTATGTTTTGATGCAAGATTTAATTCTTATAGATTTACGTTGCATTTTTTTCAAGAATGTCCGTCATACATTAACCAAACTTTGATTTTTTTCAAATCTATACGTAGAAAAATTTTAGACCCGGCGATATTGCCAGCTATGGAAAGAGAAATTGTCATCATATTATGTGAATTATAAATATTCTCCCCACCAACATTATTTGATATGATGGTTCATTTGATGTTTCACTTTGTGAGAGAGATTCGACTTTGTGGTCCTGTTCACTGTAGATGGATGTACCCCGTTGAACGGTATATGAATATTTTTAAAGGGTATGTCAAAAATCAAAGTTGTCCAAAGGGTTGTATAGTGGAGTGATATATTGTTGAGGAGGCCATTGAATTCTGTACTGAATACCTATCTGATGTGGAAATCATTGGTCTCCCAAAATCTCGTCACACTTTACACATTGAGGGTGAGGGAATTTCTGGAATAAATTTTGTGACAATCAATATTACAGATCGAGAGCAGGCCCACCTTTATATTTTGCATAATAGTTGGGAGGTTGCTCCATATATTGAAACCCACAAAAGAAATTCTTAGGAAGTTGAATCCATCAATGGATAAAAAATGGATATCAAATACACTTAATCACCAGTTTATAGGATGGTTTTAGGACCATATTTTTAAGGAGTTAGATGAAAATTTAAATTCAATTTCAGAATGACTTTGAGGGATAGCCACCGAACCTAGTGTGCATTTATTATCTTACAATAGTTATGTAATTAATGGTTATACATTCTATACAAATGAACATGATGAAGATAGTACCACGCAAAATAGTGGAGTTTCGCTTGTAGCTAAACCGATGCATGTTTCTGGTAGTAAGGACAGAAATCTAATTTATGAAAATATGTCATACTTTGGCATTATCAAACAAATATGGGAGTTAGATTATATGACACTCCAACTGCCGATTTTTCAATGAAAATTGGTTGATAACAATAGTAGTGTAAAAATAGATGAATTGGGATTTGTGAAAGTTGATTTTAGTAAATAAGGGTACAAAGAAGAATAGTTTATATTGGCATCACAAGTGGTACAAGTATTTTATGTTCCCAATCCTGCAAACCAAAAGTGTTCGACTGTTCTGTTATCGTCCAAAACTACTGAAGGGTTCGATGAAAATTCAGTTGAGTATGATCCTTTCAGTGGTACATCGCAATCATTTCGCAGCGGTCCCAATATAGATGATGTTTTATATGTTAGAGGAGACAACAATGAAGAGATTTGGATAATCGATAGAGGCTTCAAATCCCTTCAGCCTTTCAAAAAAATAAAGTGAGTTTAATAAATACGTTATATTTTGTTTCTAATACACATCTTGTTATCTCATGTTATTATCTTATCATTACTGAATTTATGTAATCTAAATTAAGTGTTCAACCACTTTTGCAGATATTGACTTCTGAACGTTATGGTGCTCTTAACCTCGAGGCTGAACAAGTCTCTCAAGTTTCTGTTGCTGCTGCGGCGGCTGCTCACAGTGCAGAGAAACAACAAGTTTCTGAACCTGTTGTTTCTCCTAGTGTTGAGGTCCAACAACCATAATCACATGGTGTTTCTATCATTTCAGGTGAACATATAGATGATGTTGATATTGATGAAGTGTTCGGGGATGAAGGATTGACGTCACAGAAAACACAGGTGCATCCTAGTTTGATGGTGTTAGCCAAATTTCTTAAGGAGAAAAGCAAAGGCATCAAATTTGATGTCGGATGGAATGAACGAGCACAACATGTGAATCCCAACAAGGCTATTTTTAGTATTTACATTGGAATTGTCACTTGACAACGCGTTCCAATTGACATAGATTCATGGAACCATGTTGTGTATGGGATGAAGGCTGTGATCTGGGAAGAAATTATGGTAACATTATGATATTATTTCTTTAATTTACTAGTAAATAAAATAATGAAACAGTGTCTTAATCTTATAAATCTCTTGCAGAGTACATTTATAGTAGATGATTCACATAAGAATTATGTACTAAGGATTGCAGGAAGGTTTCATCGAGGTTTTCTCACTATTTTAACAAAATGTCACCTAAAATATTCCAAATGTAAAATAAACCCACACCCACCCATTGTCTACACTCACCTGATATCCCAAGAAGCATGGGATGCATTTATTGGCCGTTGTGGGGATGAGAAGTTTCAAGCACATTGTGGCTGATAATACTTTGTTTGAGGATACATGTATTCATCACTTTGATTGTCAATATTTCATTTATGAAATAGAAACTCAGTACTAAAAATAAGGAATGTGCATCAAAACCAACATACCCCTATCATAAAGTCGGGATGGGGTACGCTTCACTAGAAAAGAAAATGGTACGTATTTTAAAATTACTGAAATATTTTTAGGTTCCAAGAAACAAAATCATAATTATATTTATATATTTATATATAGATTGATGAGTCTAAAACCAAAGACACTTCCATCCCACGTCATGTGCTATGAAAGGAGTCACGTGTGAATAATGAAGGGAAGCTAGTAGATTAAAACACACAAAAAGTGTGGGAAATATGTGTAAGTATAACATGACAAAAAGATTTGTTTTAAATTGATATTATATAAAAATAATTAGTTATTTTCCTATATCTGACAGTCACAGGAATCAGCTACTCATGTAGCGGATGCAGACCTATTATTGATGGCTTTGAAGGGGCTAGAAAAATATGGTCATGTCAGAGGTGCGGGGTTTGGGGTGACACCCCAAGTATATTATGAGAAAAAAACAAACGGATGATAGAGATGAAAAAATGAAACAAATGAGAGAAAGACTAGCAACTCTTAAAGAACGATTTCAATGGTAGAGAGAGCTGCTAGCAAATTTTATGGGTGGGAAGCAAGGAGAAGACACAACTCAGGAACAAACAGCGCATAAATATCCTGCCCCACCTCTGGCCAGCTTTGAGGTGATCCATTTCCCTCAAAGGATTGTCTTAACCATGGTAATAAATATTCTAATAATTGTTCCCATGAAATGTAAATCAGACAAACACTGATACTTTTCCTGTACTGATCTTCTACAGGGTGAAAATGACTGTGATTTATATCTATCAACACCCACCTATCACCTTGTAGTGAGGGATAAGGTTTTCAACATCCCAGGGGACAAACTACATAATAGAACACTTCTGAAAGATCATCTGAAAGTGAAGATTACTGTAGCTCATGATCCAAATGTAGATCTACCTATTCCACTTGATGATGATGATATTCGCACGGTCAAAAAGGCTATTGGGATATTCATTGCATGTCTTTCACAACTTGTAAGAGTACATGTAGAAAAAGCGGTATTTATTTCCATTTTTTTCAAGCTAAACCTTTAACAATTAATGAAAAAGTTGTTTGAACCAATGAATGTTATTATAGATGGAGAAAGGGAAGGGGGTGACAAGAAACGTTGGCTCAAAATCATCTAAAGGATCGACAAACCGATCCCAAAGAGCTACTAAAAGCACAATAACACCACTTGTTCTCTATCCACATTTACTAGCATTGAAGACTCGTGTGGATACGAAGCTAAGAGGTGGTAGTAGTCATATAGTGGTTTTTGAAAATAATATATACAGAGAGGAAATTAAAGATTTTGTTGCTGCTGAAAATTTAAATGAGATCCTTGAATACGGTTGGCTAGGCGTCACAGTTGTAAATTTATATATGAGGTATGTTTTGATGAATTGATTTTCTAAAAGCTGATATAATGTGAAAATTATGACTAAATGCATTTTATATTATTGATAGATATATATATGAAAAAACCTTTGAAGGAATTTTCCCATGATCCAAAATTCAGACTCGTTAGTCCTCATACAACATCAACACAACTAACGAAATTATTGCCATTAAAAAAGGATGAAATAGTGAACAGATTGTTGAAAACATTTGAAAGCAAGATTACTGATGACAGACTCTTCCTAATACCAACCATGCAAGTGTAAAACTCTACGATTAAAGCATATCAATTATATTTTCACTTCTTTTATTACTTATTCCTTTTTTTGTTTTTATGCAACATTGGCTGCTAATTGAGGTCAACTTGTATACTCCAAAGATTTATTTTCTAGTTTCAATGTAAGGATATCCAACAAACCAACCACACATGATAGAGTTTGTGAATCTGTAAGACACTACATCCTACGTTTTAGGTCTAAACATCAAGTAATATAATTTATATTATCTTTTACTAAGGATTATTCTATGATAAGGTGGTGTATCATTATCATCTAAAAAAGGAATGAGGACAGGGGATAAGCATAAGGAGGAGAGCAAGTACTACAACTGAAAAAATATCAGGGTATATATAATAAAATTTCACTATCAAAACACATATCAACATAAGTTACTTATTATCCTAATGATCAAATTTTTTGCAGTGTCCAAAACAAAAAAATGATAATGATTGCGGTTATTATGTCTGTAAATTAAGTAAATAGATTATTTTTCATCAACAAACTAGCATCCCTAAATAGGTATTTTAAAAAACAACAACTATTTCATTTAAATTATTTATTAAATTTTTATTTATATATTTTGAAGTACTACTATGACTATAGAAAATCCTCATACTCACAAGACGATATAGATTTGATCATAAATGAGTGGGTCACATACCTGATGAAAGATTGTACACAAATAGCATGAAGATCTAACTTGGGGACGTGTAAAATTGGCAGTCATTTTTGAGAGGGGTTAAGGGGATCAAAAGATAAGACATTATTGTGTGTAAATGTTTGTAGGAAAAATTTAATTGTTATTAAATAAAACATCCTTTATCCACTGAGTCATTTTTCCCTTTTAACAGATGAAATGTACCAGCAATATGCAAGATTGATGAACCACTTTTCTTTGGGCTTTGGATAAGAAAAAACAGTAAAATCTTTAAAATACCTTCATATCTGACCAAACACATTTGGATTGTATTGATACTTTAAGGGAATTATACATGGGTCATTTTTGATGTTTATGAGTCAACCCCACCTCAATTTGAGGCATGGTGTGACTGGTATCACTCAAAGTCTCTCTTTTGTTTAAAATGGACAAAATTTTAAGTGAAAACAACAACTGATGTACGAAAATATGACCAAACGCATTAGGATTGCTTTGATACTTTAGGGAAAGGATCCATGAGTTATTTTTGATGTGTATGAGTCAACCCTGCCTCAATTCGAGGCACTTTGTGGCTGGTATCACTCAAAGTGTCACTCTTTTGTTTAAAATGGATAGAATTTTAAGTGAAAACAACAACTGACATACGGAAATCCAACCAAACACATTCGAATTTTGTTGATATTTTAGGGGAATGATCCATGGGTCATTTTTGACATGTATGAGTCAACTCAGCCTCAATTCGAGGCACAGTGTATCCAGTATCACTCAAAGTGTATCTCTTTTGTTTAAAATGGATAAAATTTTAAGTGAAAACAACAACTGACGTACGAAAATCTGACAAAACGCATTCTTATTGTGTTGATACTTTAAGGGAATGATACATGAGTCATTTTTGACATGTAATAGTCAACCACACCTCAATACAAGGCATGGTGTGGCCGGTATCACTCAAAGTGTCTCTCTTTTGTTTAAAATGGACAGAATTTTAAGTGAAAACAACAACTGACGTATGGAAATCTGACTAAACGCATTCGGACTGTGTTGATACTATAGGGGAACAATTCATGGGTCATTTTTTATCTGTAAAAGTCAATATCTCCTCAATACGAGTCACGGTGTGGCTGGTATTACTCAAAGTTTCTCTCTTTTGTTTAAAATGGACAGAATTTTAAGTGAAACAACAACTGATGTACGGAAATCCAACAAAATGCATTAGGATTATGTTGATACTTTAGTGGAATGATACGTGGGTCATTTTTGACATGTACTATTCATCTCTACCTCAATCAAAGGCATGGTGTGGCCGATATCACTCAAAGTGTCTCTCTTTTGTTTAAAATGGACAGAATTTTAAGTGAAAACAACAACTGACGTACGGAAATCTAATCACACGCATTCGGATTGTGTTGATACTTTATTTAAATGATCCATGGGTAATTTTTTATGTGTAAGAGTCAACACCACCTTGAACCAAGGCACGGTGTGGCCGGTATCACTCAAAGTGTCTCTCTTTTGTTTAAAATGGACAGAATTTTAAGTGAAAACAACAACTAACATACGGAAATCTGACCAAATGGATTCATATTGTGTTGATACTTTAGGGGAATGATCCGTAGGTCATTTTTGACATGTAAAAGTCAACCTTTCCTCAATTCAAGGCATGGTGTTGCTGGTATCACTCAAAATGTCTCTCTTTTGTTTAAAATGGACAGAATTTTAAGTGAAAACAACAACTGACATACGGAAATATGAACAAACGCATTCATATTATGTTAATACTTTTGGTTAATGATTCTTGGGTCATTTGAGAAATGTATGAGACAACCCCACCTCAATCCGAGGTACGGTGTGACCGGTATCACTCAAAGTATCTCTCCTTTGTTTAAAATGGACAGAATTTTAAGTGAAAACAACAACTGACAAATGGAAATCTGACCAAATGCATTCGGATTGTGTTGATAATATAGGGGAATGATTTGTGGGTTATTTTTCACATGTACGAGTCAACCCCGCCTCAATATGAGTCATAGTGTGGCTGGTATCACTCAAAGTTTCTCTCTTTTGTTTAAAATGGACAGAATTTTAAGTCAAAACAAAAAATGACATACAGAAATCCAACCAAGCGCATTTGGATTGTGTTTATACTTTAGGGGAATGATATTTGGGTCATTTTTTATGTGTATGAGTCAACACCACCTTAATATGAGGCACGGTGTGGCTGGTATCACTCAAAGTGTCTCTCTTTTGTTTAAAATGGACACCCCCAACCCCCTGGACGCCCCCAACTCCTGGACTCCCCCCACTCCCTAGACGCCCCCACTTCTCCTAGACACCACCCTACCACCTGGACACCCCCACCCCCATGGAAAACCACCCCAAACCCCCTAGAAACCACCCCACCCCACTTGGACAGCCCCACCAACCCCCTGGACCCCCCACCGCCCTGGACACCACCCCACCCTCTGGACACCCCCCCCCCCTCCCCACCCCTCTGGACACCCCCCACCCCCTAGAGAGCCCCCCCCCCCAACCCACTAGACACCATCCCCCCTAGACACCCCCACCTCCTGGACACCCACCAACCCCCTAGACGGCACCCCCACCCCTTCTAGACACCCCCCACCACCTAGACACCCCCCACCCCCCTTGGACAGCCACCTCCACCCCACTAGACACCACCCCCACCCCCCATGGATATCCCCGCCAACCCCCTGGACCCCCCACCCCCCTAGACACCACCCCACCCCCTGGACACCCCCCACCACTCTGGACACCCCCACCCCTTGGAAATCCCCCCAACCCCCTGGACACCAGCCCCCCCCCCTAGACACCCCCATGGACACCCCCCCCCCCCACCCCTTGGACAACCCCCCCCCCCCCCTCGGACACCCACCAACCCCCTAGATGGCACCCCCACCCCTCCTAGACACCACCCTGCCACCTGGACACCCCCCCCCCCCACCCCCCTAGACACCCTCACCCCCTTTCACAGCCACCCCCACCCCCCTGGAAACCACCCTAACCCCCTTGGACAGCCCCACCCCACCCCCTTGATACCACCCCACCACCTGAACACCCCCACCCCTCTGGACACCCCCCACCCCCTGGAAATCCCCCCAACCCTCTGGACACCACCCCACCCCCCTATACACCCCCATGGATAGCCCCCCCCCCCCCCCCCTGCACCCTGGATAGCCCGCCAAGCCATCCCCCCACCCCCCTGGACACCCACCAACCCCCTGGACGACACCCCCACCCCTCCTAGACACCACCCCGCCACCTGGACACCCCCCACACCCTAGACATCCCCACTCCCTTGGACAGCCACCCCTACCCCCTGGACAACACCCTGCCCCGTTGGACAGCCCCACCAACCCCCTAGACCACCCACCCCACCTCGTGGACACCACCCCACCCCCTAGACCCCCCCCCCCACCCTTTGGAAAGACCCCCCCCCCCCCAACACCTTGGACACCACCCCACCCCCCTGGACCCCCCCCCCCCAACCCCATCCCACCCCCCTGGACAACCCCACCCCCATGGATAGCCACCACCACCCCTTGGACACCACCCCACCCCCCTTGGACAGCCTTATCCCCCCGGACACTCCCAACCCCCTGGACACCCCCACCCCCCTGGACACCCCCTACCCCCCTTGGATAGCCACCCCAAACCCCTGAACAACCCCCCCCCCCCAACTCCTTGAATTCTGAATTGAATTCTTTATGTATTTAAATAATTTATGAATTATGTGTTAATGGTGTATGGGTGTACTTGTTGTAAGGGTATACTAGCTGAAATTACCTTATGAATTATGTGTTAATTTTTTATGGGTATACTTGTTGATATGCTGATTTTTGTGTGGGTCTTGTTTGGGTGTGTCCTCGCCGATTTTTATATTATAGTAGGTAGGACATTTATCAGTGCTTTTTAGCGCTGATAAAGGTATCCTTTATCAGCGCCTTTTTAGTGCTAATAAAGGATCCCTTTATCAGCGCTCTTTTAGAGCTGATAAAGGTATCCTTAATCCGTGTTTTTTGAGTGTTGATAAATTCCACCTTTATCTGTGCTGAGATTTACAGTGATTTTTTAGCACTGTTAAAGCCCATTTTGAGCACTGATAAAGCCTGTTTTTGTAGTAGTGATGCCTTTGGGCTACCTCAAGGCCTTTGGTCCACCCAAGGCCTTCGGTCCAGTAAGGCCTTCAGGCCACCTCAAGGCCTTCGAGCCACATCAAGGCCTTAAGGACACCTCAAGGCCTTTGGGCCACATGAAATTGTGCTTAATGGACCAAGAAGACTCTACAAGGAGTAGGCACCAGATGAGGATATAGAGTAGGTGCATTCACTAGAGCAGAAGCTAACGGATTTGGAAGAATGATAGGGTATGGAACTTTCCATTGAGACCGGCCTATGCTTGCATGGGAAGCCTAGCTGAACAACCATGCAAAGGTGGAGAGATGACATCATGATGAAGACGCTTGGGAGGGCTAGTTCCAAGTAGTTATATTCTGGATTAATTCCTCTAAGACCTTCGGTCCATGTATTTTCACGAAGCCTACGGGACTGTAAGGGTTCCCCTTCAACCCTTAAAAGGGGGATTATCAAAAAAATGAATAAAAAAAGGCCTTCGGGCCATTCATGTATAACACTCTAGGAAAAACAATTATGAGGTAATTTTCTATGTCCGTAAATAATTTTATTTTTCTGTGGTTTCTCCTGACATTTTATATAATAAAATTAGATTTTAGTACTTTATCTTGATTATAAATGTGATATAACGATTTATTTTTATTATCCTCCCAATATTTTATCAAATCCAAATATCACTCACTATTGGGTTTAGAATATCCTATCATGTGGATATTATAGTGGAAGGTATCCATATTTTACTTCTCATAACCTATACTATGGCCCTAAAAATTACTCAATGATATTTAGGTAGGCAGTCTTTCTATCTGAATTAACTGACAGTTCCTTGATCCATTGAGTGTATTCCCTAATTCTGAAATCCTAACTAGGATTTCTTCAATAATTTCCTCCAAATTATATTGAAAAAACTATATACATTACACTCAATACGAATATGATTAAGCCAATTGTAACATCTGGGTCCCGATGACAACACAGACACCCCTCCTTTACATGGATGTTGGGTACTATCCCTCCACATAACACCAGTTTCCCCACAAAGACATATCCCCCACCTTGGGGCCCACCCACATACCCGAACGGGTCATCTGACTAATGGTTGTCCCCACATCCCAACACATGTCATTTCCAGTGTGCTTTGTCCTCCCTCACACACACCCTGTTGGGTTTAGAATATCCTATCATGTGGATATTATAGTGGAAGGTATCCATATTTTACTTCTCATAACCTATACTATGGCCATAAAAATTACTCAAAGATATTTAGGTAGGTGGTCTTGCTATCTGCATTAACTGACAGTTCCTTGATCCATTGAGTGGATTCCCCAATTCTGAAATCCTAACTACGATTTCTTCAACACTTTCCTCCAAATAATATTGAAAAAACTATATATATTACACGCAATACCAATTATTATCCAATTGTAACATCTGGGTCCCGGTGACAACACTAACACCCCGCCTTAACATGGTCATTGGGTCATGTCCCACCAAGTATCATCAGTTGCCCCATAGAGACATAGTCCCCACCTTGGGGCTCACCCACATTTTTAACTACTCATCTGACTAATGACTATCCCCACAGGCCAACACATGTCCTTTCCAGTGTGTTTTGTCCTCACAAACACACACCCTAGGAAACTTTCTAGAAGGTCACCCATCTTGATCACTACTCTAGGCCAAGCATGCTTAGCTGTGGAGTTCTAATTAGGTAAGTTATAGAAAATAAAGGTGAACCTTGTTGACATGAGTCATATCATTTATTTATTCAACTCTTTATCATTTGGGGGTTGTATATTTACCCCCCCCTGTTAGAGAACAACGTCCTCATTGTGGGCCCTACATCTCAACCCATGCATTGCACTGCCCTTAAGGATGGGTACCACCTTTAACACCCCAGAATGATAAAGGGTTAAATGACTATATGATATGACTCATATCAATAAGGTGTACCTTTCTTTTTGGAAGCCTACCTCATTAGAACTTGACAGTTAAGTGTGCTTGACCTAGAGTAGTGACCAGGATGGGTGACCTTTTGGGAAGTTTCTCAGGGTGTGTGTGAGTGAGGACAAAGAACACTAAAAAGTAAATGTGTTGGCCTGTGGGGATAGTCATTAGTCAGATGACTAGTTTTGGCATGTGGGTGGGCCCCAAGGTGGGTACCACATGTCTGTGGGGAAACTAATTGTACCTGGCGGGCCAGGACCCGACGGCCATGTTAAGGCGGGGTGTATGTGTTGTCACTGAGACCCAGTTGTTACAAAGTGGTATCAGAGGGGTTTTCTTTTCTCCTTTGACTTACTGTTTTGCAACATTAGAAAGGGATAGGTAGGAAAAGGATTTTAGTAATTATCTTTGACCGGGAGTAGCTACCTCGTGTACAGGGAAAATCCAAGTTACCTCGAATATTGCAATTTTTATGGTTTTTCAAATGTTACAGTTGATTTTATTTCACCATTGAGTGATACACATGTATTGTGTTGTTATCATTAATATTATTTGAGGTTCTATTTTTTTGCAACCCGATGAGATGAGGGTATGTCATCTCATGCATCATATAGGAACTTCCTAGAGATAGCATGCCATGCATTCTTATCATGCCATTTAGGGTGCATTACTGATTTCATGTTATTGTGATAGATGTTGTGCTAGATATGCATGTTGTTGTGATAGATGTCGTGATAGAATACCTACTATTTTGATAGGGTATTGGTATGTATAAAGTTTCATAGGATGAATTCCAAGTTGTGGTCCCTGAGGTGTTATGGGCCCTCTTGGATCAGAATTTGGTAGATCATGTTTTAACTTTAATTTAATTCTGTTAAGATATGATATGAATAAGTATGCAAAACTTTGATTTGCAGGGAGTATGGGCTCTCATGGATCAGAACTTGTCATGCCTTGGATAGATTTTAAGATTTTGGGGGTTCTAGAGAAGTTCCAGAGTCTTACTGACTGGAAAACCCAAAAAACACGGTGTGTGATGTTATAAACACACACCATGTTTTCTTTGATTTTGGGAGAAATGACTTTTCTTAAGTACATGTTGTGTACAGTATGAACACGTTGTTTAGTTTTTGACCATGTGACTAACTATGTGAGCAGAGACACGGGGTTGGTAAACTTCTAGTATAACACATTGTGTACTAGGAGTACATTCCGTGTTGTAATTGACCGTGTATAAGGTCGTATGACTAATGACACGGGTGGATGGAAATTTTGTAGTACACACTGTGTCTAGAGTGTGCACTCCATGTAGTGTTACACTAGTATAACTATATAGTTCTAGTCATGTAGAACTAATTGGGTAGGAGGGAATATTCAAGTGAACACCATGTCTCTAGAGGAACACGTTGTGTGCATGGGGTGTTACACGACCGGGTTGGTAGAGGTACACATCCATGTGAAGGCTTAAGGGAAAATGTCGGGTAGTGGTTATGCACACCGTGTAACCCTATTTTGTAAAACTTGAATGTTTTTCTTCTCCTGTTCTATTCTTTCACTTCTAAGTTGCATTCCTTGATAATCTTGAATAGAGGTGTGCACTTGGACTTGCAGAGTCATGCCAACAAGATGTCCTCCGGTTGTACGCCAGGTATAGGGTGATGATCAGACACCAGAAATGGTAGATCAGGGACTGCCAGAAGATCCTCCCATTATGAACGTCTTGGAAAAAGATATTATACCGAACATAGGTGTTGATGTACATTTCCGTGAAGGATTTATGAGGATGATGCAGACATTTCAGGGAGCACCGCATCCTTCCCTAATTATGGAAGAGTTGACGTGGGTGTTTCAACAGCAGCATCCTCCCACTTATTCATGGGATAGTGGACCGTAGGATTTATAGTCATGTTTGGAGGTCATTATTTCTATCTTTGAGCATCTTGATATGTTTCTTGATAGGAGAGTTAATCTCGTAACTTACATGCTATGTGATTCCGCCAAGAGATGGTAGGATGTTATCTCACAGGCAGGATTTTTTCAGGATATGACTTGGAAAGAGTTTCAGAGGACCTTCTATGATTACTTCTATCCAGAGAAATTGAGGGCCGACCAAGCCCCAGAGTTCATGCATTTGGAGTAGGGTTATCTTTTAGTGATGGATTACTCTACTCAATTTACAGAGCTTTAGTTCTTCATACCTGTTTTGGGACGTGACGAGTTATCACTGGTTAGGTGATTTGAGGATGGTCTCGGGTATGACATATGATCGAAATTGAATGTTTTCATGATAACTTCAGTGATTGCTATAGTAAACTAGGCATTGATTATTGAGCACAATATGAGGGGGTTTGGAGCTGTGAGATAGGGAGGTTCAGCAGTCCGGGATGGTACTCTTTCGATTGATAGCAAAAAGCGTCGTAGGGATGTTTCTTCAGGTAGCCAAGTGGTGTACTACTAGTTCCGAAAGAGTGGTAATACAAGACCGTATTTCCCAAGGGACCCAATCGAGTGTAGATCTTGTAGAAATACGGGCCATATTCAGTGTTTTTGCACGATGTTCTCACCAACAGCGAATGTGAGGGGATCTGTTATGACTCCACGTTCAGGAGAAGGATCCTAGACCATCTACGGTTAGAGGTATTATTCTAATTACCTTAGTTTTGGATCCTACTCTTTTCTATATAGGGAATCTCAGGGTTTTATATTAGTTGTCATTTTGGAGATCCTCAGGCTCTGTATCTTTACTTCTAATGATTTTATGATGCTAGAAACTCCGTTGGGAATTAGGATAGCTAGTGTACATCATTGAAAGGAGTTCCCTCTTGAGGTTGGTGGGTGTCACTTCTTGTGGGACAAATATGTCTTAGAGATGACAGGCTTCGATGTCATTCTCGAAATGAACATTTTGGTATCTTTTCAAGTCTTTGTTGACTACTATCATCGTAGGGTGAGTTTCATGTCACTAGAGGGTGAATCTTTTCTACACAAGGGTGAATAGAATGTCCAGGAGATCATATCTGGACTCGAGCATCATGGGTTGGGAGGAATTACAGCCCAGATTTCTAGTTTATATTTGTATGACCAATGGACTCCACAGATGAAATTTCCTCTAGTGGTGGATAGTTTTAGATATGTCCTTCCAGATGAATTTCTAGGTTTACCTATGGAGCGATAGGTAGATTTCTCTATCGATATTGTGCCTGGAGTGGTACTGGTGTCCATTCCTCCTTATAGGATGGATACACTAGAGTTATAGGAGCTCAAAAAATAGTTGGAGGATTTGTATTTAAAGGGTTTTATCTAACCCAATACTTCTCCTTGGGGTTTTCATGTCATTTTTGTGAAGAAGGAGGATTGTACCTTCATACTTTGTGTGGATTATTTAAATTTTAACCAGTTGACGATCAAGAATCGATATCCCTAGCCAAGGATTGATGATATTTTTTATTAGCTTCAAGGACCCCAGGTGTTCTCGAAGATTGACTTGAGATCCGTTTATCATTAGTTTCATGTTAGACCAGCTGATATACATCTTATAGCCTTTCAGAGTAGGTATGGTCTATACTAGTATTTGGTTATGCCATTCTGTCTCACAAATGTGCTGGAAGTTTTCATAGCACTGATGAACCGAGTGTTCCATCCTTACTTGTATTGTTTTGTGGTAGTCTTCGTCGATGATATCTTGGTGTACTCTCACACTCGACATGACCACACCATCCATCTTGAGATCATATTGAGTACACCGATAGAGCATCAGTTATATGCTAATCTCTCAAAGTTCCACTTTTGGATGGACCAGATTCACTTCTTGAGTCATGTCATCTCAAAGATAGAAGTATCATTAGACCCTAAGAAGGTGAGATCGTTAGTTTTCTGGGAGCAACTGAAGAACTTATTTAAGTTATGGAGTTTTCTATGGTTGTATGGTCACTACATAAGCTTTATTCAGTACTATTCACACTTAGTAGCGCCACTAATGGGCCTGGATAAGAAGGCTGTAAAGTACTTGTGGAAAAATTCCTATGATTCAGCATTTTAGGAGCTGAAAGGGAAATTGACTTCAGCACCGATATTGATTTTTCTAGAGTCAGGAAAGAGTTAAATCATTTACTGCGATACATCAGGTATCAGGCTAGAAGTAGTGCTTATGTAGGGGGAAGATTCATTGTGTATGGGTCATGGTAGTTGAGGTCACATGAGAGGAATTACCCAACACACGATCTCGATTTAGTTACGGTTGTTCATGCTTTGCGTTGTTGGAGACATTACTTACTGGGAGAACATTTTTTGGTGTATATAGACTACAAAAGCCTCAAGTATATCTTTACTCAATGAGATATGAATTTGTGATAGTGAAGGTGGGTTGAGTACCTTCAGTATTTTGACTTTGAGCTTGCCTAGACGCATGGGAAAGGCAACCCAGTGGCTGATGCGTTGAGCAGGAGAAATCAGATACAGGTGGTTTAAAAGGTCAGCAATGAGTGGCAGCTTATGGAACTATTCTCTAAGATGCATTTGTAGGTGCATGAAAAATAGGGGAAGATGTTTCTTTCTTCTATATATGTTACCTCTATTCTTATGGATCAAGTGAGAATGAGGCAACTATAAGATTCTGAAGGCCTAGCCCTACAGAAGAGTGTGTCAGGTGAGGACCCTACTCTTGGGTGGACCATAGGCGAGGATGAGATTTTTCAATTTTATGGGTGTTTATGGGTATCAACAGACATACGCAAGGATCTGTTGCGAGATTTTCATTCCCTATTATGGTCAGTTTATCTTGGTGTCACCAAGATGTATCGAGATTTAGATCGTTAGTATTGGTGGTCAGGTATGAAGAGGTATGTAGCTGGTTTTTTTATGAGATGTTCCACCATCTAGTAGGTGAAGGTGGAGCATCAGCGACCAGTAGGTATATTACAGTAGTTACCCATTCCTGAGTGGAAGTGGAATGATGTATATATGGATTTTGTGACAAGTTTAATGAGGTTTCCTTGAGGGAATGATATAGTTTGGGTTGTTATCAATAAGCTCACGAAGGTTGCACATTTCCTGAAGATTAAGGAAATCTTCAGTGTTAATGATCTTGGAAGGTTGTACATCTGAGAGATAGTACATTTTCACTGGGTTCCACACTCTATCATTTAAGATAGGGATGCATGGTTTATTTCTCATGTCTGGAAGGGACTACATAGGGCTTTGGGAACATAGGTACTTATGAGTACAGCTTACCATCCCCAAATAGATTCCCAGTCTACACACACGATTCAAGTTTTGGAGGATATGCTTCGAGCATGAATCCTGGATTTTAGGGGTTCTTGGGAGAGACACATTACCCTGGAATATTTTTCCTACAATTATAGTTTTCAAGAAATGATTCAAATGACACCTGATGAGGTTTTTTATGGTAGGTCATGTAGATCACCACTATGTTGGATGGAGGTAAGAGAGGCGGCTATGTTGGGACCTCATCTTGTCTAAGAGACCACTAAATAGGTGGAGTTGATTCAAAAGAGGATGGATACTGCACAGTCTCTCCAGAAATCTTATTTTGATCGATGGAGATGACCTATGGAGTTTGAGGTCAGAGATTAGGTTTTCTTACATGTCACATTGAGGTTGGGACACAGTAGGATTAAGAGGCATGGGAAGCTTTCACCAAGATACGTCGGGCCATTTGAGGTTTTGGAGAGAGTCGAGCCGGTTTCCTATCGGTTTTAGTTACCTCAGACGTATCAGGCTATGCACGAAGTCTTTCATGTTTCTCAGCTACGGAATTACTTTTCAAACTCATCTCATGTTTTTTAACCCGAGGAGGTTTATTTGGAGGTGGATTCATCCTTTTAGAAGTACCCTATATGGATTTTGGATCGCAGTATGAAGGTTCTTTGTGGATGGTATGTTCATCTAGTATGGGTGTTATGGCAGCATGGGCGGGTCCAGAATGAGACTTGGGAGAGGTAGGCCGATGTGTGATCACAGTGGCTGGATTTGTTCATATATTATTCTTCAATACCCTTGGAAGGCCAATTAAGGGATGAATTACTTTAAGGGGGAAAGTTTGTAAGAACCTGAATCTTCATTTTTAGGTATGGATCTTGATTTAGGGTTGTTTTTTGAGGAAAAATGAAGAAATGGGGTTTTTATAAGTACACATAATGTACTTTTGTGTACATTTTGTGTACTAATTTACTGTGTATATCCATGTATTGTCCATGTAACGGCTAAGTACATGGTCATGTGGTGACCTAGCAGATCACTTAAGTCGGGGGCCATTGGAGGCTAATATACGACGTGTAGTTTTAATGAACACACCGTGTACTTTTCTTTTTATTTGATATATCATAGTGGGGTCACATCTCATATTTATAAATATCTACTTCTAGACATGGTTCATACGGGAGCATGAAAGAATGGAATATGAACTCCAAACCCCTCCTGATTCACCGTTCGAGCTCCGATTGATACATTGTTGGGTGCATTGGAATCCCACCGGTGAGTTATCAAAACCCCTAGATCTTTTCTTCCTGATTCCTTCTCTCAATTGAGTTATTCAAGGTTGGGATGTTTTCACTTTTTTGTAGATCTACACCAATCTAGGCCGATTCAAGAGTCAACGTTCAAGTATATTGATCGTACGACATCGAGTTAGGTGGTTTCTGCCTTTCTTTGTTTGTATTTGGATCATATATGCTAAAAGTGACACATAACCACATTTGAGGTATTTCTTGATTTGGAATTAAACCTTTTTTATTACTTATTATGGTTTGAATTTTTGATAAAGGGTTGTTTCTTATGCATAAGGTTAGATACCTTGTTTATGGGACAACCCATGGGTTTGTTTCCCTTGATTGATTTTTTATGGTCGTTTGGTCTAGAATTTATGTTAGGATTTCCTTTTTTTTCATGCCTGGTTTTGTTAGGATGGAGTTACTGATTATATAAAATGCATGTGTTGTGCATTGTAAATGTTGACTGAGGTTATTAGACTATGAGAGCTTCCCAAAGTAGTTAGACCGTGAGACCTACCCATGTGGTCATATATATTGGATTAAAGGAATCTTTGTCCCAAGGGTTTAGACTGTGAGATCTTTCCTAGGTGTTCATTTATAGTTGTCGGTGTTATATTAGACCAAAGGGGTTAGACCAAAATAGCTTGCACAGGTGGTCGTTTATAATTGTTGATGTTATGTTAGACCAAAGAGGATAGATCATGAGAGCTTCCCAGAAGGTCGTTATTTAATTTATTGATGTTTTGTTAGACCAAAAGGGATAGACCATGATAGATTTCTAGAGGTTCTTTATATAATAAATTGATGTTATGTTAGAATAGAGGGGTTAGACTGTCATAACTTTCCGAAGGGGTCATTTGTGAATAGATGAATGATTGTGATGTGTTTTCCAAGCCAAAACACAAGTATGGATTTAGTCTTACTTGATTGTTTAGATGGTCTTCTAATACATCTATTTTGTTAATTAGATGGGGGGTATAGATATTAGGATAGATCTCAGGGTTACATGATTCAATGTATTGAATAATTTCTAAATGTAGATGAATGTACTTGGAAACTGTAAGATTGTTTACTTTTTAGTACTTCTTAGTTTGTTGCTTCTTTTTTTGATATTACCTGTTATATATATATATATATATATTCACTGACAGTTAGGCATAGATCTTTTGGTGGTTTCCTACTGGGAATCATCTCACACCATGTTTGGGTCATGCTTTTAGATTCAAATAGATTATATGATTTCAGGTATAGATAAGGGAAAGATCCCTTCTTCATTAGGTAGTTGATCGTTGTTAGAGCTGGAGAGTATGGGACTAAGCTGAGGCTAGCGATGCTGCTGGAGTTTACTTGTTTCTTTTTTACTTTGGTTTCTATATTTTTTTCCAACATTGTGACTTGTTTGGCTATTCACATAGAAACATATTCCATGAATCATATATATATATATATATATATATTGGTGCTTTTGTTGGATTTACTTTTAGTCTTCCAATATTATTTCTATTTGGTATTATTGCTTTCGTTATTGTTTACTATATGTTTTCTCAATGTATACTCTGCTAATGAGGGCATAGTTTCCCCAATATCACACTTTGGCCCTCGCTGCTAGTCGAAAACCTCTGGAATTTGGAGAAATGCGCTTGAGGTTATGTGACCAACTGGGTTCAGGGCACCATTGGGCGGCACTTGGATCCGGGATTTTACACCAACTCAATATATTTGTTAAGACTCCCAAAAAAATTAGAAGTTTCCCCAACTATGGTCTGGCCAAAACTTTAACTATGGTTTTATCTTAACCCATAAGATGAAATACATTTTTTGACTTAATATTTTCTTGGGCTATTTTTTTCTTATTCATAAATATTATTTATTTTTATCTTTTCTCAATATTTTTAATATTATGTGAATTTTACATAATTAATTAACCATGTCTGAAAAAATAATATTCACATAATTTATTTATTTTATTTTATCTCACATTATTGTTTATTTATTAACCTCATGTGATCGTGTATAAATAAACATGCATTATATAAATAAATAAACATGAACTAGATAAAACAGTATAAATATACATCACAATCATGATCTTTAAATACTATTCGGTTTATCAAGAAGATGATAAACTTACCATAGACCCTTGAGGAATAACTACTTGAACCAATCTAGGCTTAAGTTACAGCATTCCACCTTGGACCTGTGTATCTCCTTGGTTGGTTTTACCTCATCTCAGTCTGGAACTATCTCCTCATGCTTTAGAGATTCTTCCTTTACATATGTTAACTCAGTCACATATGAGGGGTTCCAAGGGTTTGGGGTTACATAAAATAAATTATAGACATATAGACCATTGAATAATAAGGAGGAAGGGATGATATGAAAATCATTATATTTAATTTAATAATAATTTTATCACAAAACCGAATATAGTAAATAATAAAATTAAATATAAATCTAATATATATATTGGTCGGTAAAAATATTGATCATCTATGCATGAAAAAATTAAGAATTGTAAACAAGCTATCATTCATTTCAATATGTTTTTATTAAGATGGATTTTTATAAATTAATAAATTCATTATCAAATTCATTCATTCATTAATTTACCTAAATTATCTATATAAACATTCTTAGAGATTCTTATCCACTGTAATTTTAAACTAATTAAATTAATTAATTTTAATTTAAAATTAATTATGTATAGGGAATGTACTAAAGGAGGAATGGTGTGTACCATTCTGATTCTACCTAAACCCATTTGTGTAGTTTAACTATTACACGGTATGTATCATCGCATGACATGGCATGTGAGAAATACTCTATATGGTTTTTTTCATGTGCTATATAATTACATAAAATCTATTCCTACATGATGTGTCACGATATACATGGCATGTTTTTTCATAAGTTACGAAATGTAGATTTCATAGAATTTTATGACAAAATAACACACCATGAGTATATAAAATGTGTACCGTTGGGAATTATCATGAAGTAAGTATAGTTTTCCCCATTATGTTAAATACCATGGGATGGGAAGAATCAAGGTATGATGGATTAAAATAATTCCTCCTTTTGATATTGTACCATCTTTAAATAAAACTATATTCTCTATTTTTCTCATAATAATATATAATGAAATGAAAGAATCAAAGAGTCGTGGTAATTTTTTTACTTGGTTCACCCAAACCAAGATAATATAAGAGGCATATAAATAAATTCTTCAAGGTACAAGAATAAATAAACCTCACTTTTTTTTGTAGAATGTTCATAGCAGACTCCTTATCCCTCATGGTTTACAACCACTTACTTGTTTAAAACTCACTAATCTCTCAACTAAAAATAATTCACTACTCCTCCATAAGAATCTTTAAATGTTTTATATTATCTCCTAGTTTTTTAACACTATTATAGGTGTGACATGGAGAACCTATTTCATCAGAGATATGGAATCCACTTTACTGCATAAAACCTGTTTCACGTGTAATTTTTTCTTCACAAACTATCCACCATGTATTATTTACTATGTACTACCTTCATTAGTAATTTTCACCAATTACTTCTCCTACACAGACTACCCCTAACATGGGGTCCCTCTACAAACTCCCTATGTCGACTAACTCTACGCACTGCCCTATGAAAACTACTTCAACATACACACCTCACATGTGAACTTCTCCACGAACTGATCTATATGAACCTCCATAATGGTTTTCACTTCAAAAACTATTATTCATGGAAATTATACACATAATAATATTTTTGAACCTCCTTATATTTTTTTTATAATGCCTCTATGAACTTTTGTACACTATGAGAATGTTTCATGATGAAATTCCATCTAAATTTTAATAAATCCAAGTGATGATCTTCAAAGTAATTTTTTCTCTATGAAATTAAGTGATTAGAGTGATCCTTATATAGTAAAAGTACCCTGATAAATTTTCTAACCAAAAAATTACCATTAATCCATTTCTAAAAACTCATTTGTGTATATATTTCCATCACGTAATCACATACCATACACCCTTCACAGTCCACTTATTATTTTTGTCACTCAACTACAAATGAGGGGGTCACTACGAGCTTCCTTATCCGTTGCATGAACCTCTTACACAAACAATATTCCTCTAAAAATTTTACTTAGCTAAGATTTAATCATGCCTATTTAGAGATCCTATGTGATGTCCCAACCACATATTTCTTCTATAGCCACCATATATAAACTTCCTACATGGATTTTCCTTCCCCGTAACTCTTACACGGTCATCATGAACTCCTTAAATGATAATGAACCTATTATGTGGTCATGTACCTCTATCATGAAAAATAAAACTTCAAAAAAATACTTTATTTTCCAATTTTCTAGGAAAAACTGAAACACCTAAATGTGCTTCAGAACCACTTTTTCAACTTTCTTTGTCAACAAACACGCTATAACTTTTTCAACTAACTTTTTTAATAAACAAAACAACCCAAAAACCTTGAAACCAAATCCTAAGGGATTTGCTTCCAATAATATCCACCTTTGGGTTTCTTGAAAACACTTAAAGAACCTTTAACCTTCCTATTGAAAAATATTACACACTTTATTCTTCATATATTATTATCCCTCTATAACTCCAAAAGAGATCAAAGAATTATTCAAAATGTAATCTAATCCTATATGAGTCATGATCAGAATGTGAAATAATAGTAACATGAAAAAAATTATCAATGAATCGCCTTATTCTCGATACCAGTTTTTTAATGATACCATGATCGATACCATTCATTGAACTATTTTTACAGCTTCTCATACCACATATTAAACCACACATGGTTACTGCCTTCATCACAAACCCAAAGATAATCATTTCACAATGTTCATGATTTATATACAATAATATAATAACTTAAACATTATCATGTTTTATGAATTGACTTGATTTAAAATTAAATTTCTTTCTCCATTTAATCATCTCTACTCACCTCCTTAGCCAGGTTTGAGAAATTTCTCCCCCATTCATGAACAATATTTCTCCCCCTTTGTCAACGAACCCAAATGTCACTCCTTTTTGAGTTTCAACTGGGAAAACAATTGTTATTAGTACATGGTAAAAACTATAACATACCTCAAGGATATGGGATCCCTCATCCATAATTATCTAAGTTTAGGGGTTGATGGGACTATAAGATCCATCCAAAGCCTCTCAAATTCTTCTTTGTGTAAGTTATTTTCCATAATATTTTTGAATTGAATTTTTCAAGGAACATACTCTAGCTTCACTAGCCCATGTTCAAATTTTTACTTTATAAAGTGATACTAATTTTAATGTGATTTATCCTTGAATGATAGAAATGATTTTTTATAAGATTAATATCACTTGTATTATCATAATTGATTCTGATCAGTGAATTTACTTCAACTACCATATATTAAATCTTCTATCTTATCTAAAAATAGTTGTGTACAAGCTTGATTAGTCGAAATATAATCATTTTATGTCATGATCAATGAAATTTAGTCTAGTTTCATACTAAGATAGGAAATGAATAATTCTAAAAGATAAAATGAACCACCTAATTTTGACTTTATATCATATAATGATCCAACCCAGTCGAAATTTTTATATCCTAAAAACTTCTATTTTTATGTTTCATTTTACAGAAACTTGAAATCCACTATGCCTTTTATATACTACAATTTTACCTTCACCTCTATCAAGTGGTTTTAATTTGGATTACACTACTACTATGTTATCTAACATGTGGAAAATATAATATCATGTCATGAAATTATTAAGTACAATGGGATCATAAGGATTTGCTAGTATTATATGAAATTGACCTCTTTTCCATCATCATCCCTAAAAAATTCATTTGAGTAGAAACTGGTGTTTTAATTACTTTGGAATCCTCATTTAAAATACTATTGAGTAATTCATTGGAATATTTTTATTGGGAAATTAATTTTTTATTCCTTGTATCAGTTATAGGCCAAGGAAAAAATTAACTCATCAGTCATCAATATTTGGAACTCTCACCCCATAAATTCTGAAAACTTCTTTTAGTTTGGTATATTTGATTTACCAAATATTATTCCATCAACATAGATGATAACCATAATATTTTTATCACTCTCATTATTTATATAGATTTTTTAATCAAATCTTTCACATTGGAAAATGATATTTCTAAAGAATTGATCTAGTCTTAAATAGAAAGCTCATGGGGATTGATTTATCCCATAGAGCACCATCTTCTGCTAGAAAATTTTTTTCTCATATTCATGAATAAGAAAACCATATAGTTTCTTGATTTATGACTCTTATCTAAGTAATCCATTTACAAATTATGGTTTAACATCCATCTGGAATACATTAAATTTCATTTTTACTTCTATGGATAAAATTAATCGAATTGTATCCATACTTTCCATGGGAGAAAATGTTTCATATTCTTCAATACCTTAAATATAGGTGTATCCCTTTCACAAAAGTAATTAATTTTTTCAAATAACTATGTAATATTCATTTTATTTGTTATAAAAAAACTCATTTTTTCTTAATGCCTTTCTTGATTTCCCATCTCAAAACAGTCTCATGTGACTATTTATTTTCAATTTGGACAAGATCTCCATTCATTATTAGAGTCCAATTACCATATATAATAGACTAATAAAAACCTTTTTAATCTACCTATGAAAATAATAAAGTTTTTTACAGATTCTTCATTCTCCTAATTTTCACCGGTGTTATCTAGTTATTAATGATATTATTCTCTCCAAATTCTACTAAACTCTTTGGATTATATGTAGATTAAATTATAACTTCATAATGTTAATGATCATTGTCTTATTATGATTTTACCTCATCCCCTTGTGATCCCCCTAATATGATCACTACTTCATAACTTTCATCTAGAAACTAATAACTTTTTTATGAAGATTCTTCTCAATCTATAGTACAGTGACATCATTTCTTTTAATAACCTTTCCTAGATAATTATTGAATCATTTATATTATTGGATCTTACCTGAGTGTCCAATGAAAAACTCATCATCATCATTAGAATCAAACTTCATGTGTTTATCCTTATTGAGAATGAAACACTTACTTTGCAAAAACTCATCATCATTATAATTTATTAACAATTTCATGGAAAATCAAGGGAACCAAAAATGGGTGTTTAATAATTGTGATTTTGGTATGATTCATGAGAATATTTGATTCATTACATTAGTTTATATTCAAAATAAGAGGATCTATTTACTATATCCACCCACACATTTGAGAAAGGAAAATGTGGTTGTATTGAAAAGAGTGAGGCTCTTAAAATAAAATAAAGTGAAGTCGTCATTATAGTGTGTGGTGTTACACTAAGAATATGAGAGAACCAAGACTCTCGAGAAAGAAGGGGGAGAAGGATATGCTATATCTTATAATGAAGAAGGTATAAGAATATGAATTCATGTTGAAGAAGAAACATCATCTAGATTTTGAAGAAGAAGAATAATAAGAGGAGGAGGAAGAGGATGGGGAAAAGAGGATGAAGAAGAAGAAGAATAAGATTCATAACCATATTGTTGGTTAGTTATAGTTGAGAATGAATTAATAAGAGGAAAAAGTGCCCGAATTTTTGGTTGTATATACTATGAAAATATTGTATAGCTAATTTTATAGAGATTTGAAGAGAATATACTAATTCTATAACAAATTCGTTTTTCTATTTTGAATATATGTGTTTTCCTATGTTTATATTGATGAATTTCAGAGAATAATATTTTAATTGAGTGCATCTATAAATTAGTTTCAATGGAATCTATGAGTTGTGCAGTGAATCAGAAGTCAAGTTTCATGTTCAAATCTTGAAGACACTCTAGTTTCTAAAGAAACTATTCCTTGAGGAAGGAGATAATTTTTGCGGGTTCAGATACATCCCTAGATAGTTTTTTGATATACTTTATAAGTAAGGAAATATGTTGAGATCCAAATGGTGGGATGAAAGTTTAAAGACTATAGGATGCAGTATAAATATCCCTTTACATGTGTAATATTATGTACTCCTAGTCTATATGTGTAATATTGTGAACATATTAACCTATGTAATATGATGAGAGTGATTTGGTAAAAAAATATCATGAACTCTACTTATAATTGATAACATGGTTTTAGTGGGTTTCTCATATTGGGTCCAAACCTTGTAAAAATACCACCTTCCATACTTGACTTCCTTACTTTCTTACATGTGTCATATTTGGGTTGTCTAAACAAAAGAATATCCAAGTGAGTCCTAATAGACTACAAAGTTTCAATAGAAAAAATTTGTTTAATATTTAAAGAAGGAATTGGTAATTTGTAAAATAAATTTGACAAAACCTAATTCACCCCCAATCAGGTGTGTTTGTACTAGTCTATTGGGACTTACAATTGGTACCATATCATATGCTCCCACTGATTTGGATCTACTATTTATTAAAACTAATTTCAAATAAAATAATATCACTAATTGGTTCTAAAAATTTATTACTCAGTTATTTTTACTTGAGAATATATGAAGTTTATATTTGAAGATATCTTAGAATATAATTTTCAAATTATTATAATATAAGAATCTATTTATATCCCTATCAAGATATATTTATAGGTCCCAAACAATAACTTTATAAAGTATAATAAAAAGGAGGCCAAGAAGATAACAACATATTCAAAGAAGAAAGTTTAATAACCACTAACACAATGTAGTAATATTGGTAGGTCTACATATAAATTTGGTTGTTATAATTCCTCATACGAAGAAAGTACAAGCTATAAAAATAATTGTATTGAATGTGTTAAATAACTCTACCATGAGGTTATGGGTTTTTTAAGAATGTACCAATTCAAGTAGTAAAATATATATATTTATATTCATAAATAGACTTCATGATTAGAAGTTATAAATAGAAGATTAAATTTATGCAATGAATAAAGGATTAGTAATTAATATGAGTTCCTACAACACTCCCAAAAACATGTAAAAGACAAATAAGAAAATACCATAATTTTCAGGGAAATAATTTTAATGATTTGTAAATACATGAAAAGGTCTAAATGTTTAAAATAAGTGTATGAGGATTTTTTCCAAATAGGTTTTCTTTGAATTAGGTAAGTTTTATAAAGTTTAAATGGATGTAAAGTCTTCCCAACTATAATCTAAAGCAAAGCGAGTGAAAGTGCTAGGAAATTTCTTAGTTGAGACAAGGAAAATTCGTGAAGATAAAACTAAAAATATAAATGAGGATTGGAGATAAATAAATAACTCTATTATAAATGAAAATTATACTCTTAGTTTTAAGTATTTTAAGTTATAATTGAAACTTAGAAATTAGAAATCTATAAAAGTTGAGCCTTCCCAAATAGCTAAGAAAAGAAAAATTAGAGCATAGACCTCAGTTGATATTCTAGATTAAAAAAAATCTAAATGGTATCAATAATATATGTATATCATCCAAATAATCATCCTACTATAGATCATACAAAAATTTATCCCATGACCTAATTCATTTAGTTAAAATTTAATCTATTTTTTCTCTAAGTACAGGACAAAAGAAAAATCTATATAAATTTGGAAGGATAAAAATGATATAAAACCCACCATTAATTCAAGGGTAAATTTGATAACATAAAATACAAATCCCCCCCCCAAAGTTTCACAAATAAAGAACTCTAACCCAAAAACAGCAATAAATTCAAGTTGGACAGACTACAACTACATGAAAAAGAACAAGGTTGGATGAAAGATGTTAGTGTTGTTGGATATTTGGGAATATGGATATTTATTATTGGAATAACTTTCCAGTATGTAAAAATCATATAATCTAAAAATAAATGGGGGTCAATGCTAAAACAAAGAAGAAACCAACTAGAGTAAATCAGACAACACAGAAAAAATAAATCTCTCCATAAATAACATATTTAAATTCTTTGAAAATTTATGTTATTTTTGCAACATAGGTGGTCACTACTATGATGAATTCGGGTACAACCTTACATGGTATCATTCATTTACTGAATATAAGAGAGAAGCACCATATACTATAAAATATGTGAATAAATAATGTAAGTTTTCCTTGGGAGATAAATCAATGAAGAAGAGTAAAACTAAAAATAAAGTGAATAAAGGTAATTAGGGTTCACAACACATAGGAAATAAATGATTCTATTGTGTAAAAAGAGGCAATAGTATAGACTATTTCAATATGGTCATAAAACTTGAGAAATAAGTGAGAAATATAAAATCAAAAATGGAATCAATTTATGAAATATATTTCTAGATTGGTATGGTTGTGGATATGACTAATAAATAGGTTAAAAGGCTATATAAAAGGGTAACCTAAAGGATAAAAAAGATTTTTTTAGAAGGTGAAACTAGATAGGACACGTGGATGTTAGATGAATGGATATTTTTTTAGGATAATTGAAAGAGAAAGAAAAATAACCAATGGATTAAATTTATAAAAATGATACTACTAGAAAGGTATCGGCACTCAAATATAAATTTAATCATGAGATGAAAGATCTATTAATCAAAATTCCAGACTAGCTATAAGAGGCTAGGAAATTATAGTGATTAATAAGAAAGACATTTCTCTATTTTCCAAGGTAGAGAAGCCCATTATATCTAGGAATAAAGGTGAAATAAATAATAATTTCATGCTTCCCATAGAGATCGAGACTTTTAAAATCTAGGGTGGAGATAATCCATTGAGAGAGAGGATTTCAAAATGGATAAAGTTTCTATAAATTTATATTTTTTGTTGAATCGGTAAATCTGGATTGCCCCTTAAAAATATAAAATATGATTTATTATTTTTATTATACCATTATTTATTTAACTCGTACATTATTTTTTTGAAGGGATGTTATTATATAACAAAATTGTGTAAAATACCTTGCACTTGAAATGCTTTAATTTGGGTGTTTTAGTGAATTTAAAGTTATGAAAATTCTTGAAAATATGTTTGAGTGGCCATAAAGTAGTGAAAGGTTATGATAGTATTACACGATGGTTTATTTATGGAAAACATTGATATCTAATATTATCACTCTTGTTTTATAGAAAGGACTAGACCATTTATACATAGAGTTCATGAGTTTATGACATATTTCTAAGAAACTTATTATGCCATCCTTTTATCATGGAATTAGTTATAGACTTGTAAAGTGTGTGTAAATACAATAAATAGAAGATATGTTTCATAAAATTGGAATAGTTTTTTGAATATATGAAAACAATCCCTATAATATCATTTAAGAGGGACATAACCATACCCTCTTTTTCATTTATCATTAATTAGGGGAGAAGGATTATTGAATCTTATAAAAATTTGTAATTGACAAAAAATACAAAGGGAGAGATTGAAGTTCCCTTTAATGTAAGAAGATGAAGATTTATTTATTATAAATAAGTGAGAGTTGATGTCTGTTATAGATATCATTGAACATGCAAGGGAGGAAGTGACTTATGATGGAAAAAAAGTAAAGATGCTAGGGTAATAAACTTTCTAACCTTGAATACCTATCTTGATAGTTTCAAATGGTATCCCATACATCATAAGATTGAAGTTTTGATCTTCCTGATAAACAAAAAACAAGTATTTAAGTTCATAGATGTATATTATATAATAGATTGGAATACAAAATGAATCTAGTGGGAAGATTCAAATCTATCTTAAATTTTAGATAATATATAATTGAGTGATAAACCTTTAAGGTTATTTATTACAGTGGTTTATATCTCTTAGATGATGATTTATTGAGGCTAAAATAAAGCTGGAATTAATAAGGCAAAGGTACTCAAGTAAAAACTATATATTTAGTATTTATTTTTTTCATAATACTTTAGAACATAATTTACCAGGTTTGGAAATATTATAATAATTCATAGAGTCATGTGAATTGGTTTTAAAATCATTTGAGTCAATTGATAAGATTTAGGTCTAATTTAAAGATTCTCTGAATTCATTTGAGTATATTCTATAATTTCTATGCTGGAGTGGAAAATCCAAAAAATGCCAAAGGAAATTATCTTACACATATAATAAAATTTACCTATGTGTAGGAGAGTAGAGGTCTCATAGGATAATTAATTTGTGTGTAAGAAAGTATGAAAAATGGAAAATGGAATTTATCTATGTAGAAGATATTTTTGTTGCATAAGAATATTGATCTACGCGTGGTATATTTGGGTCAATCATAATAAAATTGATCTATGTATAAGTGAATTAAGCTATGTGTAATGCATTTGAGGCTCCCATATGATATTTGAGTTTGTCTCATGTCAACAAAGGTTGATCTCATAGAAAATTTATGAATCTTGTATGATATTTCATACCGTATATAAATTTTAAATTAGATAATTATTCAGAGTTCTACAATAAAGGAAAATATCCTATGACATGTGATATTTGAATTAGAAAAATTATAAGATTTTGTTGGATGAATGATGAAGTTTTCCAAAATTATGAGATTATTAAGAATGGGAATTAGGATGATACAGGAGGTGTTCTTTAGTATCTTAAAATCATGAATATTTGTAAAGAAAAAATTCAAGCCTATGTAACTGATCATCACATCTATGAGAAGTATGATCAAAGTGTGAGAGAATGTTTCTATCAGACCCGGTTTTTCAAGTGTGTTTTTTGATCCTTTTTATTGGGAATACTGGTCTTTTTTTGGGTTCTAGGTGTGATGGGGGTTGAGTGTTGAATTTTTCCTTTTCCTGGTTGTTGTCCCATGTTTAGACCCTATTCCATTTGGAATCTTTTTAAGAGAGCGTGAAAATTTGGATTAAAAAGGCCATATGCATGATTTGGCACACAGCTTGAAAAACTATGCGGCCAAACCCAAATAACCATGTGGTAGGTATAAAACCTACCGCATGGTTGGTGCATAGTCATGTAGTCGATCAGGATTAATTGTTCTATCGTTTATATTTCTTATACATTGTTTGGTACATGGTTTAATAAATAGTGCAGCATAACCGTGTGGCACTACCCAAAATTAAAAAAAATGTGTTTTTCCTAAACTACGCCCTCGGGATTTTAGACCCAAATCTACCCAAAATTGCTTCCCATGGTTCTTCCAAACCTAGGTAGGCCTCTCCCTTGCTTCTCAAGCCCTTCATCCTCTTCTCATGGTGTAGATCTAAGAAAACCTCAAGGTGGGGCTTAATTCTAAAGGTAATTTCCTTATCCTTTCTCTCTCTTATTCCTTCTTCTTCCTTTTTTTCTTGGTTTTATCTTCTTCCTTGGTCATGCTCAACCTAGGGTTCTATTTTACCATGATTTTTATGGGTTTTTTGGTATTTTAGGGTTTATCATCATATATTTAGGGTTTTGGAACCCTCATGGATTGATTTTGGGTGTGTGTTTCCATTCAACCATGGATTTGAGGTAGGTGATTCCATGCTTAACCATTTGGGACAAATCCATTATGGTTGTTTGTATTTTTTATGTTCTATAATTTATGTGTGAGGTGAGGGAGTGGTTTATTTGAAATTTTTTATGCGCATTTGGTTTGAAAATTATTTATCCTTGTTAAAGTGATCATAGTTTGTGTGTTGTTATAATTGTAAGTGTCATATAAATTATTTAATTGATTTATTCAATTATATAAATGGTTTGAATCATGTTTTTTCATGGTTTTGATGTGTGGTTGGTTTTAAAGTGGTGGTTTTATATGAAATATGGTGTGTTTTGGTGTAAAATTTAGTTTTTCCCCTTGTGAATGATTTATAAATTGTTCAAATGGTTTATTAAATTATTTGTATGGTGTAAAAGTGGTATTTGGTATGATTGAGTATGTGTTCAACTTTCAAAGTGGCAGTTTTATGTGAAATTGGGTATTTTTTATTTGAAAACCCTTGTGTGCCATTTGATCTCATTTTATAAATCATTAAATTGTTTTATTAAACTATGAGTGGGATGAAAATTATATTTTTATATAGCATTGAGGTGCAGTTGATTTTTTTTAAAGAGAATTTTCGGTGTACTTTAAGTGTAAAATCATTGGGGTGTTTAATGAGGTTGTTTTATAAATTATTATAATGGTTTATTAATTTATTTGAAAAGGTGTAAAGCATACTTGGAAAATGTTTTGGTTTGCCTATGTTTTCAAAAATGGATTCTTAGGGTGCCATGTTGGATTGGGATATATGATGATTGGTTTGGTTGATGTAATGTGAAAGTTATGTGATATGTGGCATGTTAAACTTGATTGAGCACAATAAAAGGAAGCTTGGGTATCTTGGTGGGTAGACTAAAACTAGTATGCTAGTGATTCAGAATTGGATTTGTCTCGGTTTCACATAGCAGTATTAACGATGAAAACATTAACTAAATATGAATTATGATTTGAGACCACTTGAATTTTGGATGTTGCTACTCTTTAGTGGCTCGTGCACGATAAAACTATTGGTTCCACTGAGATATGGGGTATATAAGGCCCCACTGTTGCTAGTGCCTAAGGGTATTTCCTATGACTAGTGCTCATTTTCTATGTCACACTTACCGTCAGCATATTGTATGGTTGGTTGGTAATTTCAAAAGGAAGGGTGTTTTATTTAGAGTTGTTTTCTTTAAAACTTATTTCCATTTAAAGCTACATTTATTCAAAGTGTTTTTCTTTAAATTCATTTTCCTTAAAAAAATTTCCATAATTTCTTTCATTATAAAACTTGTAGGTTTATTTTCATTTAATGTTTATTGCATGGAATCTTTTATCTGGGTGACATCCTACTGGGCTTTGTCTCACACCTTGCATACACCTTTGGGTGTATGTAGACCTTGTTGTCTATTTGTTTTCAGGTTAAGTAAAGATGTGTACTATTGGATGATTGGGTTTCTAGTGGCTCTTATTGTGGATCTTGGTGGTGGTGGCTTGAGAATGTGTTCCCCTTGTTTCACGGAGGTTTGGGGAATGTCCTAGTTTTCCCTTTTTTTCATTGTACCTTTTTTCTTTTTTTTAGTTTATAAAATTGAAATCTAGAAATTATGAAAGGCACATTTGTTTGGATTTTTCATATCTGAATTATTAGTTTTAATTGGTGATTTTAATGTGTTAAATTCAGTTAAATGATTCCCTCTTGTTTTATTTGAAACTAGGGCACTTGTGCCAGCCCATGGGGATCGAGAACACCCTTTGGGACTTGCCACGGATTGGGTTGGGCACTGGGTTAGATGGCATCCCGGCTTGGTTCATGAAAAAATGGTATCAGAGAAGGTCAGTTCTTAGCAGACATTTATTTTCAGAGTTATTGTTGTTACTTATGGATGTCAAGGTATATGGAGTAGGATTGTCGGGACTCGAGGGGTAAGTGAGGGAAGAGCAGCATGAACTCTTTCTTGTTCTGATACTCATATTTCTAGGGAAAGTTTGATTTTTTTAGTTTTAGGGTCTTTATGGATTTTTTGGTGATTTGGAAATGACAAGGGGAGTTGTGCTAATGGTATATGTGATCTCTCAGGGCTTGGAAATCCATGTGGAGTTGCGGTCATGGTCCTATAAGGCTCTCTATGTTGATGGTGTGTTTTTTATATTTCCACCAACCATATAGTCAATTCACCCACTAATAATAGTTCCCTCTTGTGGGTATCCTTGAATCTTCTTGAATTCTAGAAATTTATTTAAAAATACTTGTGTGAGAATTGTGAAAACTGGGTTTCAATGGAATGGTTGGATTTAGAAAAAAAAGTGGAAAATGGATTTTCATGATTTACTTTAAAATAGGTTTTGGAAAGTTGGGTTTTTGTGAAACTAATATTGGGTTAAAGTGAAAATGGATTAATGGGATTATATTTCATTAATCTAAACATATGGTTTATTAAAATAAATTTTATGTAAAGCATGGGTTATTTTGAAAATCATGATGTGTTGAAGAGTGTTTGAATCAGACGAATTATTTTTTGAAATTGGTTTTGAATGGTTGGTGTTTTTCTGAAGATCTTTTGTCCAATTTGAAATGAGTTTTGATCTTTGTGGCTAGCAGGTTATGAAAATAGCTTGGGTGAATATTTGAAATGAAAAATTGTTGTTTGAAATGGAATTATTTATTTGGAACTTATTTTAAATGAAAAGTAATGGGTTTTAAACAAAAAAAAATTGGTGAAATGAGATTTATTTAATTTCTAGAAAAATGTTTTGAATGAGATAAAAATGATTTATTATGGAAGTCTTGAGAATTTATTTTTGAAGCACAATAAAATGGTTTGATGAGTATAATCTGAAAATGGTTTTTGACTTGGTGGTTAGTGTTCCTTGGGAAGGTACTTGGTTTTTGAATTGAGTTTAATGTTTTTTTTTGGAAAATGAGGTTGTTTTGTTTTATACTTTGGTGTTTTCATGAGTACACACATGCATGGTTTTATATGGAAATGTGGATGGATGACCAGTATGGAATGGTGGATGGGTGGACGGGGTGGCACGGAAATGTGCATGTGAGTGAGACTCGATGAAACGCCATTAGTGAGTGTGAAAATCCACCAAGTTTTATTTTTTATATTTTTCAAAACTATTTTAAGCTATATATTGTGGGTTTTTTTTTCAAACTAATGGTTTTGTAGCTTGTTTTCCTATGTGTTGTTTATTCATTATGCTTCCTCGTGACTTGGAGGTGATAATACTGTTATGTCTTGATATGGAATCTTATTGGTGGCTCGGTGTTGGAGAAGTGTTCAATGGTTTTCTAAAAATTTCATTGGATATTTGAGCTGGTTTCCCTCTGTGTTGGTGTTCATTCTATGTGAAGTTTTGGGTTCATGAGATGGTTTTGATAGAGCTTTTGGTTTCCTTTTTACCTTATGTTCACCCCCCTTAGAGATGTGATTGATGTTTTAGTATGGATATGGGTGGTTATAAATTGTAAATATTTCCAATATATCAACCTAAGGAATTTGTTTATGATTTTTAAAAGGTAAATCCACTCTTAGAAGGATTCCCCAACCTGTCTGTTGGAACAGTGAGCTATTTGGGCTTCGTTCGAGATTATTTCTTATTGCAGTGACGCCCTCAATTGTGGAAGTTGTGCTCAGGGGTTTTTAGTGGGTTTTATTGTAAGTCTTGTTCATTTTTCTCTTCATTCACTATGAGAGATAATGATGTTGTATATCTCTGAGTTACAATTTGGTTGAAGGGTATGTTGTTTAAGAAAGTGAGTTTCGTGGTGTGTCATAATACTTTGCTTCTACCTAGGAGTGTTATGTGGCTTCATGTGGAACTAAAATAAATAGTTTTAGTTAAGGAATTAGAAGCTCCTAACTAAAAGTTAGTATATGCTTCATAAATTAGTGCTCCAACCATAGGCCTTAGAGTGAAGTTGGTTCATAGTTAGGAATCCCTAGGGTTTAAGGAGTTTTCATAAGTTTGTGCCTTTATCATTGTGGTGAGGTAGTTATGGTGTTTTTATTGTGGTTTCTTGTCACTGTGAATTTACCCTTGCTGCAAAGATCATGGTGGACTTACCCCTCATACAATGTATGTGGTTATTCCTTCTTGGATTCAAGTTTCTTATTTTTGTTCTTGTGTAGATCATCTATGTGAATCAAGTGAGGTCTTGGATTTTATTCGTATATAGCTAAAGAGTGTTGGGTGGTTGTCATTTGTGGTTTTGACGGTCCAATAATTGGGCCACTTACCTCCCCCCTCCGTGTGGTGGGGGGTTTTGGTCTATATGGGAAGTTTTGGCTCAGTTCTTATCCCCTAGGTTCGGCAGTGGGTAGTTTAAATTCTCTTGATGTGTTATTCTTAGATTGTGTCCTTCTTAGCTTGGGTAGGTCTTGGTGGAAGAGTTTTTTTGGCCTTTGTAGGAAATACCTGGTTCTAGTTCATGTTGAATCCTCATTTGGTCAGAGTTAGATGGTTCTTAGTAGTGTGGAGACCCATCGCGGGGCTCGTTGGGTTTTATTTTAATATTTTTTCAGGTGCTAGTTGTTTTCTAAAGTTGGGGATTCTACTTGGTCCTCCCCTATACCAGTGATCTATTTAGGGTTTGGTTTGGGTTGATCCATTTTATATAAATTATTTAAAATCTATTGATTTATTAGATTTATTTTTGGTTTCAGTAATCCTTGGGTTTCCTGGGAGATGTCCCAACGGTCTGGTTTTGGATAGGTTGTGAATGTGGTGGTTTGATCTTTTTAGTTGTTCTTAGAAAGTGGTTGTGGGTTGTTGTTTTGTTTCAAGAAAGAGGCTTAAGTTTCATTTTTTGTGAGTAAAATGACCTTGTATTAAGAGGGTGGATCATGTAGATATGTAATCCTTAGGAATTGATCAAACATCTGGATATTGTTATAGCTTTCTGAGGGAAGAAATCATTAATGGTGGGGAGAATTGTCACACCCGGTTTTTCAAAAGTGATTTTTGATCTGTTTCATTGGGAATCCTAGTATTTTTCTTGGGTTCTGATTGTGATGGGTGTTGAGTTTTTATGTTTTCCTTTTTTTGGTTTTTATCTCATGTTTTTTCTTTGGTCTGTTTGGAATCTTTTGGAGAGATCATGAAAATTTTGGCTTGAAAACGCCCTATGCACTGTTTGGAGCATGATTTTCCAAACTATGCCACCAAACCTAGGTAATTGTGTGGTAGTAATAAATCCTACTGCATGGCTAGTTCATGGATATGCGGTCAATCAAGTGTAACTTTTTGGTTTCTCCTATGTATGTCTCGTGGTTTTGCGCATAGTTTAATAAATCGTGCATCCTAACCATGCGGCACTACCCCGAATTAAAAAAATGTATTTTTCCTAAACTACACCCTCATTATTTTAGAACCAAATCCTCCCAAAATTACTTCCCCTAGTTTTTTCAAACCTAGGGAGGCCTCTCCATTATTTCCCAATACCTTCATCCTCCTCCCATGGTGTGGATCTAAGAAACCCTCAAGGTGGGGCTTAATTCTCAAGGTAATTTTTTTCTCATTTCTCTCCCCTCTTCCTTCTTGTTCCTTTTTTCTTGTATTTCTCTTCTTCCCAAGTCATTATATTCCTAGGGTTCTATTTTCCCATGATTTTTAGGGGGATTTTGGTTGTTTAGGGTTTTTCTTCATAGATTTAGGGTTTTGGAACCCTCGTGGAGTGATTTCAGGTGTGTGTTTCAATTCCACCATGAATTTGAGGTAGGTGATTCCATGATTAACCATTTTTTACAAATTAATTATGCTTTATTATATTTTTTTGTGTTTTATAATTTATTTTTGAGGTGCGGGATTGGTTTTTAGAAAAAAATTATTCACATTTGGTTTGAAAATTATTTGTTCTTGTTAAAGTGAGCATAGTTTGTGTATAAAGTTTGTTGTGATAATTGCAAGTGTTCTATAAATTGTTTAATTGATTTATTATATTATATAAATAGTATTAATCATGTTTTTTCAGGGTTTTGATGTGCGGTTGGTTTTAAAGTGGTGGTTTTATATGAAATTGGGTGTCTTTTTTGTGTAAACTTTTGTTGCGCCCCTTGCGAATGATTTATAAATTATTTAGATGGTTTATTAAATTATTTGTGTGGAGATAAAGTGGTATTTGGTATGATTGAGTTTGAGTTAAAATTTTAAATTGGTAGTTTTATGTGAAATTGGGTATTTTTCATTTGAAAACCCTTATGTTCTGTTTGATACCATTTTATAAAGAATGAAATTGATTTATTAAACTATGAGTGGGATGAGAATTGTGTTTTGATATAGCATTCATGTGTGGTTGATTTTTTTTAAAGATGTTTTTGGGTGCACTTTTGGTGTAAAATCATTGGGGTGTTTAATGAGGTTGTTTTATAAATTGTTATAATAGTTTATTAAATTATTTAAAAAGTTGTGAAGCATATTTGGGAAAAGTTTTGGTGTACGTATGTTTTCAAAAATTGATTCTTGGTGTGAAATTTTGGCTTGGGATATTTGATTCTTGGTTTGGTTGATTTAATGTGGAAGTGGTGTGATATGTTTCATGTGAAACTTGATTGATCACAAAAAGGGAATCTCAGGTACCTAGGTGGGTGGACTAGGACTAGTACCCTAGTGATTCAGAAGTGGATTTGTCCTGGTTTCACTTAACAGGATTGAAGATGAAAACATTAACTAAATATGAATGATGATTTGAGACCACTATAATTTTAGATGTTTCTCATCTATAGTGGATCTTTCATGAGAGAGATGTTTTTCGTGGTTTCTATACAACATTTCACTGAGATACGATGTACCTAGGGCCCCACTATTTCTAGTGCCTAGGGATATTTCCCATGACTATTGCTCATTTTCTCTATCTCACTTATCATTGGAATAAGGTATGGTTGGTTTGGAATTTTAAAATAAATGGTGTTTTATTTAGATTTGTTTTCTTTAAAAATATTTTCCATTTAAATTTGAATTTATTCAAAGTTGATTTTTATTAAATTCATTTTCCTTAAAAACTGTTCTTTCGTTTCTTTCATTATAAAACTTCTAGGTTTATTTTTTATTTAATTTTTAGTGCATGGAATCTTTAATTCAGGTGGCATCCTACTAGGATTTGGATCACACCCTGCATACACCTTTGGGTGTATGTATACATTGTTGTCTATTTGTTTTCAGGTTAAGTCAAGACATGTAGTGTTGGATTATTGGGTTTCTAGTGGTTCTTGTTGTGAATCTTGGTGGTGGTGGCTTGAGGATATGCTTCTCTTATTTTAAAAAGGTTTGAAGCAATGTCTTGGATTTCGATTTTAGTCATTGTTCCTTTTTGTATTGTTTTAGTTTGTAAACTTGAAATCTATAAATTTTTAAAGGCACGTTTTTTTGGATTTTTCAGATCTAAATTATTATTTTTTGTTGGTGATTTTAATGTGGTAAATTTAGGTATATCATTCCCTCATGTTTTATTTGATACCCTAACACTTATTCCATCCCATGAGGATCGGGAACACCCTTTGGGCCTTCCTGTAGACCGGGTCGGGTGCCCGGTTAGATGGCATCTCAGATTGGTTAGTGAAAGTTTCTATATTTGTGTGACAAGAAATAAATTTATTAAGTTTTAAATAATTATATATATAATTTATATTTATTATCTAGTTTTACACAATTGCCTAAGAATCATATGAATTATTTTTATTCAATCCTAAGGAGATGAGAATATCAAGAGAGAGAGAGAGAGGTATAAAAATAAGATCATTTTTTCAAATGAATTTTAAAATCTTGAAAATAAATTTCATGTGGATTTATATATTGAGAAGTGCATGAAAAATCATGAGAACCCAAAATAAGTGTTTAATAATGGTGTTTTTTATGTGATACATTAGAATATCTGATTCATTACATTTATAGATATTGTAAATGAGAATATCCATATACTTTATCCACCCATGCATGTGATAAGGTCAAGTGTGGAAATACAAAAGAGTAAGGATCTTAAAAAATAGAGTAAAGTCGTCATTGTGGTATGCGGTTTTACCATTATAATACAAGAGAACTAAGAATATCAAAAAAGGAGGAATAGAAGGATCTGTTGTATGTTTTAGTGAATAACATATGAGAATCTAAACTAATGTTGATGAAGAAACATTATATGGATTTCAAAGAAGAAGGAGAAGAAGAAGAGGTCTAAATATACTATTGGTCAGTTACATTTGAGGAATAAGTAAGAACAAGAATAAGTGTATAAATATTTGGCTATATGTGTTGTGAAAATCGTGTATCTATGATATTTCATAGTTTAGAAGAGAAGATATTGAGGTTTTAGAAAACTAGCTATAGAGTTTTGAATATTTTTGTTTTCTTCAGTTTACAATGTTAAGTTTGATAGAATAATATTTGATTTGAGTGCATCTAGAAATAATTTTCAATAGAATATGTGAGTAGTGAAGTGAATCAGAGTTCAGTTGCATGTTTCAGTCTTGTAGATTATATAGAAAATAAAGAAACTCTAACTAGAAGAGGGATATCATTTTAGTGGGTGCAGAAACATCCCTACACAATCTATTGATATACTTCAGAAGGAAGGAAGCTAAGATCTAGCTGGTGGGATACTAGTTTGAAGATCGTGGGATAAAATATAAAGATCCATTCACATTATTAATATTGTATAGGATCAATTTACATGTTTAATATTGTGAAACCACTAAACTTTATAATATAGTGAGAGTGGGTTAGGATAAAAATAGAAGACACTCCACTTGTAATTGATAAAATATTTTAGTAAGAAATCTATGTCTCAACGGGAGTTAAACATGGCAAGAAATAGTTTTCCTATCTTGGGGTTGAACCGTTTAAAATTAATGAGTGTCTCACATTAATACTTTATTTTCTTACATGTGTTGTATGTGGGTTGAGTGAACAAAACAAGATCCAAGTGAGTCTCAACAGATCATAGGGGTTCAATGAACCAAATGTGTTTTAAGATTGAAATATGAAATTGTTAATTGGTAAAAGAAATTTGACAAAACCTAATCCACCCCCATCTCAAGTGTGTCTACACTAGTCCACTAGGACATATAGTTTTCCCCTCTATGTTAAATTCCCAAATAGGGGGTTGAATTAGGGTATGATATATTAAAATAATTCCCCTTTTTTGATCTTTTTTGTCATTAAATGGAACCATCTTATCTCTTTTTCTCACAACAATATATAACAAAATGAAAACATTCAATAGAAGTAGTAATTTTTACTTGGTTCACCCAAATAGGTACAATACAAGGAGCATACAAAGAAAATGTGACAATATACTAGAATCAATAAAGTACGCTATTGTTTACAATGATTGGATAAGACTCATTACCCCCTCCTAGTTTAAAATAACTCACTTATTGAAATATCACTTATCTCTTAATTAGAAGGAACTCATTACTTCTTTATAAGAATCTCTAGATAATATATATCAAATCTTAGTGTGTTCGCATAGAAATTATTGTAACATGAATATCCTTTTTTATCAAATTGATGAAATCCACTTCACTACATAAAACTTTATTTGTGCGTAATTCCTTCTTCATATACTATCCACCATGTATGTGTACTAAGTGCATGGGTATTATTCACCACATACTGCTCCTATATGGACTACCCCTCAAACAAGCTCTATCCACAAAATCCCTATGCAGACTGCCTCCACGTGCTTCCCTATGTGGAACAATTTCACATAAACATCTCATAGACTACCTTATCTGCATACTACTCTACATGAACTTCATGGTTTGTGATTCATGAACTGTTCCTTAGGGAAATTCTACACATACTGATCTCTATAAACCTTCTTCAAAATTTTCATTTCAAAGTAATGCCTTTAAAAAATCCTGATCACCGTGAGAATAATTTATGGTGAAATTACTTCTAACTTAACATAAATCCCAGTGATGATATTCTGAGTAATTTTTTTCTCCATGAAATAAAGCGATTAGGGGGGTCCTTTTATAAGAAAATGGCCTTGATAAATCTACTGAACACAAAATTATTGTTTATACCTTCACACAAACTCATTCACATATGTATTTCCTTCATGGAATCACGTACTAGATTTCCTTCTTTTTTTACCTATAATTATCACCTCTCGGCCTCAAATGATGAGGTCAACGTGAGCTTCCTTAGAAGTGGCATAAACCACCCAAGTAGACAATCTCACTTTTCCAAAAAAAATTGAGATTCAATGACGGCTTCATATACCTATTAAATTATTTCCCTTCCATATACTGCTTCCAAGAGCCACCAATTGTGATGTAATGACCCAGTTTTTTTATTAAATTTTTTTTCCTGAATAAATGTGTGTTGTATTATATTATATAATGTTATACACATAAAGAAATATAGAGAAACCAATAAATACTTTGTTTCATTACTAAATAATGTTAAATTAATCATCAATAAAATGAATTAAAATTCAAAACATTTCAACTGGAGAAAAATATATATAATATAAAATCTAAAATGGGAAAATATGGATCGGCCCAATATACTAGAATCATCACCTCCACTACAAACACTATAGAAAAGAAGAAAAATATGAGTAAACCAAGAAAAATTATAGAAAATGGAAATATATAACCTTGAGAGTAATTGAGTTTAATATTAAGTGAAATAATTAAGTGGTATTTATATGAATCAAAGTGACTATTAGAATAGTAATGTGACCGTTGGAATAGTAACCTGACTATTAGAATAGTAATCTAACCATTGGGAATAGTAACATAACCATTGAAATAGTAATTTTACCTCAAATAATAAATTATAATAAGAATAATATTGATCATTATTAACTTATGTAAATATAGATTTTATAATGGAAAAAAAATAAATATCATGATTAAGAAACTCAAGGAAAATATAAGCACATTTTTAATAAACTGTATTTTAAAGTATTTTATAAATGTCATAATTTTTAAATTAAAAAATAAAATTACCTATTTTAGAAATTAATTTTTATAAAGTTAATATAATTTTTTAAATCATCGCATCAAAATTATCCAAGTGTGAGTTTTTAATAATTTTCTAAAATACTTCAATTTTCATATGAATAGTAAAAATACAATTTTTCACATGACCAGTGTAACTGAAATTACATCATTCATGATGTAATAATGACTTAATACTCTCTATAAATTTAGTTTCAGCCATGTTATATTTAATTTCATAAATTTTTCATTAAAATATAATAAACTAAATTTCTAAACCTAAAAAAACTTTCCAAAACCTAAAGTCAAAAGTGATTCTTTAAAATAACAATGTTTCTTTCTTTCCACTTTCCTTTTTAATAAACTAATGAATTCAAATTATAAAGGGAGTTTAAAGTCTTAGAATAATTATATTATATTAATATATGATTTATACTTTCAAAAAATTACTATTACAATTCTTACCTTTGATATATTATTTTATTGAATATTTTATTCTAAAAATACCACTCTCCTCGAGTATAAACAACCCCTCTCCCTCCCCTTGGAAAAACACTCCTCCCACCCATTACAAAGACAAGGATCTACCAAAATATTCCATATTAATCCGATTAGAATCCATAGGGACGTTATAGATAAATCAAACTCCAATCACCAAGGATTTATAGTGTCATACAAGAGAAGCTATGTCGTGGATTAAGTAAGTTCTGATCTTATCCTCTCACTTTTTTATTTCTTCTTCCTCTTTTATTTCTTTTTCCACCAACCATTTCACAACCAAAGATTAAAATAATTAATTAGGTGGTAATTTAACATTATATTAATTATTTTAACCTACTATAAGTATCATATTACTATATATATAAATTTTAAACTTCTCCTTCTCACTCTCCTGACAATGTCCCGTCAAAGGTCGGTTAACCACCTATGGAGATATTTCCATCTAAACACATATAACCGTCATAATGGATATATATTATAAAATATATATAATATATAAACATTTAATTATATGAATTATAATCTTATTGAATTAATTATACAAATGTATAAATAACATTTAATAAAATAGAGAAATCAAAGCAAAACATGAGATTTTTAAGAAAAACATGATATAAAAATGCTTTAATTTAATGAAAACAAATTAAGAAATAAAATCCAATTGTTATAATTGATAAATATATGTATAAATGAATATAATTCACTTTTGGATAAATTTTTTAATAAATATAATTTTATTATTCAAGAGGCGCAAAAGTGAATAAATAAAGAAAGAATAAAGGTTAGGGGATTCTCGAACCCAAAACCTTTCATTGGGTTATTATCTATTCCATAGAATTAATGTTAATATAATTTTATTCAAATGTCCTTTCCCTTTTCCTTTATGGGTATACATATTCTTACCATGTCTAAATGTTTTCTAAGAAAAATCTATTTTTTCAAAGTGACTTCAATTTCCAAAACATTGTATTTTACTCCTCTTAAAATACTTCTTTTCCACTCAAGAATAATGATGTATTATGTTCGAGTATGATTTACCTTATTAATTTGGGAACTACAAATTTTATTCATGAATGTATGCTTTATGAAATATTTATGAAACCCATTCTCTTCTCTAGGTTTACTTTATGAATTTGATTGATATATGTTCTATGTGGCATGCATGATTATGTAAATGTTATGATGTGATGTGTGGGATTAGAATTATATAAACCTATAATGCATTGGGTATTTTGATGTATCTCATGAGATAATGTGCAATATATGTGAACATGATTCTATCTTTTTTCATAATGATGATGTTATGGTTATGCACATATGTTATGTGTGAACATGATGCTAGATTTGTTCAAAACAATGTGTGGTATTTGACCACTATAATATGATGTTTCGTTTTTATGAATTTCCACATTCCATGCCTTTATTCATTGTTTCCCTCATGATTTTGATGATAATAATATTCTTATGTTATGATGATTATGATTATGCTCACTCATCTTATGTTCATATATGTCCCTTATTCATCCTCTTACTGGGATTTTAACTCACCCCTTTCATTAATGTATATCCTTAGGTTATTAATTGTACTAAGGAGAACACAGGGTCCATCAAGAAGATATATAATAAGTAATTAAATAATTTTTTTTTTTTTATGTAAAAGTTGTGTATGAGCCTAATTTTCCCAATATAATAAAATGTTTGATCTTGGATTCATAATGCTATTATGTATTTTATCTTTAAAATGATTTAATAGTCATTTAAGAAAAATTAGGGTCAATATAGTTTGTATCAAAGAATAGTTTAGTTAATTTGGGAATTAATATTAGTGAACATTAGTCAAAACCCTTAGGATAAGACTAAGTATACGTAAAAATACAAGAAATTTTGTTTTAGAAAAATTCTAAACATATGAATCCCATAATATATTCCTTTAAAGTTGCACAAAATAATAAATTATTTATTCATTCTTTGTTGACTTATATTTTTTTCAAATCTTTTCCATTTTAGAAAATATTGGGAACCAAGAGAAACAAGTCCAACAACCCATGTGAGGGACAATGTAAGGATTTCCCAAATGACATCCTCAATACCATGGGTGGTTGTAACATCCCGGTTCAGGGAGCCGCCAAGAGGTGCCCCGTACCCGGTTGGTCACATGGCCTCAAGCACATTTCCCTGAATGCCAGAGGTTGTCGACTAGTATTAAGGGCCTTGGGAGTGATAGTGGGGAAACTATTCCCTCATTGGTAGAGTAACACCGTGGAAGTAAAACAGATAGCAGTAGCAGAAGTAGTAAAACATGAAATAGGTAAACAGTGGAAGTAATAAACAACTGGAGAACACATATATATATGATGAATGATACATATGTTTAGGAAATCATCCAAGAAAGTCGAAATTATGGAATACAATACTAAACCCAAGTAAAAAAATAGATAAACTTCTCCACAGCATCACAAGCCTCAGCTTGGTCCCATACTTCCCAGCTCCACACTAATCAAGTACCTGAAGTAGAAGGGCGTTTTCCCTTATCTATACCTACAACAATATAATCTATTTGGGCCCAAAAGCATGACCCAAATAGGGTGTGAGATGAATCCCAGTAGGCAACCACCCAAAGATATTTTCCTAATAGTCAATGAATATATATGGTAGGTAATAAACAAAATAAAGCAGTAATCAAGGAAGTACACATAGTAACAATCCTACAAATTTAATTGCATTCATTTTCATATACCAAGAAAGAAGCTAATCAAAATAATGTAACCCTCTAGGAAGTACTCACAGCCTAAAACCTCTATTTCAACCAAACAAACACAAGCAACCCTCTAGGAACTAAAAACAGTATAACCCCTATGGTTTAGCTTTAGGAAAGACACTCTGAGGAAGCACTCACCGTCAATTCCCCCAATGGTCTTGTATCAGTAACTAATAGGCACTCTGAGGAATCACTCAACATCCAATTCCCCCTATGTCCCATATCGATAAAACTACAGACACTCTGAGGGGGAAAAATTCCATCCCCCCTATGGTCTCACAACGTAACAGTAAAACAGACACTCTGGAGAAGCCCTCAACATCCATTCTCCCTATGGTCTGCTACACCAGGTTCTCATGGCCTTGTGTAAGTCATTCTACACAAACGATACATGGAAGCCAAATTAAGACTCAAGAACTACTTGGATAAACAATCTATAGCATATCATATCATCTCAGATAATAATCACTCCATCCTAACAATACTAGGCATGGGAAGTGAAGCAGCCTAACAGGAAAGCTGGACCAAACAGTCAAAACAAGAAAACATGGGAAAAACGTCCATATCATGGAAAAATTAACCCTATTCATAAAAAAACAACCTCTATCTAAATAAAAAAGGCATAGAAGTAAAAATAGGGCTAAAACCCATAAACACGCAATACCCTGTTCTTGGGTATTGGGAACTTTTGCACATAAAATTCAAAGACTATCTATGGAAAGACACAAACCGCCTACCTTGGATTTTTATGGATGATATACATGAACCTTAGGCCTTGAATCACCCTAGAACACTGTATATCTACAAAAATTCTTAAGACGTTCAACCGAGGATATCTTGTAGAAGAGGATAAATCAGGAGATGAAATTCAAGAAGAAGGGAGAACTCACCGATGCAATTCCAACCCAATCGATGGCAGACGATTCAGAGAACGTATGTTGAGTCAGGGGCTTAGAGAAGATTTGGTGGTCTCATTCACTCCCGAATGATATAGGTCGAGAAGAAGATGGTTTTATCCATCAGATGTGACCCCGATCTGTTTAATGAAAAAAAATTACATAGTGTGTTCTTTAAAAGTACACGGTGTGTACTTGCCTTTTTCAGCCTCCACATTAGGCGGTCTCCAGGTCACCACACATGGCCATATTCTCATTCGTTACATGGCCAGCACACGGTCACCCACGGAAACTAGGTACAGGGTGTGTATTAAAGTACACAGCGTGTACTCCTAAAATTTCCAGAAACTCCTCTTTTTCTCAAAAACAACTAGAAAAGTAAAACATACCTAAAAAAGAAGATATGGGTTCTTACAAACTTACTCCCTTAAATAAATTCATCCTCTAACTTCCCTAGCAAGTCAGCTTAGAAGAAGAATCCTCAAACAACTCTGACCACTATGATCTTACATCGTCCTCCCTCTCCAAGTATCGTCCTACACTCGCCTACGTTGTCATAGTACTCGTACCAGAGGAACAGACCGTCCACGGAGAACCTTTGCACTTTCATCAAAAATCCGGATAGGATGATCCTTGAATGAGGCACCCACCTAGAGCTCAACCTCCTTGTGTTGGAAAACATGGGACTAGTTGGAGAAGTAATGTTGAAGCTGAGAAACATGGAAGACATCATGCATAGCCTGGTACCTATGAGATAACTGTAGTCGATAGGAAACCGGCCCAACTCTCTACATCACCTCAAATGGCCTGACATACCTCGGTGAAAGCATACCCTATCTCTTAAACCTCATGTGTCCCAACCTCAGTGTGACACGCATGAAAACCTGATCTCCAACCTCAAACTCCAGAGTTCATCTCCATCGATCAGCATAAGACATCAGTCGTGACTGTACAGTAGCCATCCTCTTCTGAATCAACTCTATCTGCTCGGTGGTCTCTTAGACAAGACAAGGTCCCAGCATAGCTTCCTCTCCTACCTCCATCCAGCATAAGGGTGATTTTCATGGCATATCGTACAAAGCCTCAAAAGGTTCCAACTAAATAGTTTCTTGAAAACTATTACTGTTGGAAAACTCCAAAAGAGGTATTTGATTCTCCTAGGAACCTCCAAAATCTAGTATGCATGCTCGAAGCATGTCCTCAATCATCTGAATCATACGTTCGGACTTGCCATCTTTCTGGAGATGGTAAGTTGTACTCCTAAGTACCTGTGTGCCCAAATCCCTATGAAGTCCCTGCTAGACCCGAGAAGTAAAACGGGCATCCCTGTCTAAAACAATGGAGTGCGGAACCCCATGTAAACAAACAATATTTCGAATGTATAGCCTTCCCAACTCATCAAAACTAAAGTTATCCTTGATTGGTAAGAAGTGAGAAACATTTGTGAGTCTGTCAATGACAACCCATACTGCATCATTCCCTCGAGGCAACTTTGGTAAACCCGTCACGAAGTCCATCGCAACATCGTTCCATTTACACTCAGGAATGGGTAACTATTATAAAAGACCTACTGGTCGCTGATGCTATGCCTTCACTTGCTGACAGGTGGAACATCTCATGACAAAACCAGAAACATCTCTCTTCATACCTGTCCACCAATACTGATGGTGTAGATCACGATACATCTTCGTTACACCAGGATGAACTACCCAAACTAAGGAATGAAATTCCCACATCAGCTCTTTGCGTAAGTCTGATGGCACCCACATGTTCCCAAGAGAACGCAAGATCTAATCCTCACCTAATTTCTATCCAGTAATAGGGTCCTCTCCTAAAAAAATCCCTCATAGGACTAGGCCTTCTGAATCTGATAGCTGCTTCATTCACACTCGATCAAGAAGAGTAGAGGTAACAACTACAAAAGATAGAAAAATATTCCCTTGTATGTCGTGCACCTCCAAATGCATCTTAGAGAATATAGCCACAAGTTTACCCTCAATTCTGGCCTCCTGAAATGCTTGTACCTAAGTCCTCCTTCTCAACGCATCAGCCACTGTGTTTCCCTTCCCAGGCGTGTAGGCAAGCTCAAATTCAAAAGACTGAAGGTACTCAACCCACCTTCTCTACCTAAAATTCAGGTCACACTGAGTGAAGATATACTTGAGACTTTTGTGGTCAGTGAAAACCACAAAATTATCTCCCAACATTTAGTGTCTCCAATAGAGTAAATCATGAACAACTACATCCAACTCAATATCGTGCGTTGGGTAGTTCATGTCATGTGGCCTCAACTATCGAGACTCGTATGCAACAACTTCTTCTCCCTTCATAATCACTACTACCAGCTTGATACCTGATGCATCACTGTATACAATATATCTCTTTCCCGACATTGGAAATAATAGTATTGGTGATGAATTCAACCTCCCTTTCAGCACCTAAAAGGCTGACTCGCAATAATATGACCATAATTACTTCGCACCCTTCTTATTTAGGCCCATCAGTGGCGCTGCTAAGCGTGAAAATTCTTATATAAAATTCATGTAGTAATCAGATAGCCCTAGAAAACTACATCCCTCAAAGACATTCTTCGGCTACTCCTAGGAAAATACTGATCTCACTTTCTCTATGTCTACTGATACTCTTGTCTCTGAGATAACATGACCCAAGAAGTGAATTTGGTCCATCCAAAAGTGGCATTTTGAGATCTTAGAATATAATTGATTCTCTATCAGTGTACTCAAAATGATCTCAAGATGTGTGGAATCGTCGTGTTGAGTGTGAGAGTAAACCAAGATATCTTCCATGAAGACTACTACGAAAGAATCCAAATATGTATGGAACACTTCGTTCATCAGTACCATGAAAACTACAGGCGCATTCGTGAGACCGAACGGAATAACCACATACTCGTATAGACCATACCTACTCTGAAAGGCTGTAAAAGGTATATCTGATGGTCTAACATGAAACTATGGTAACTGGACCTCAAATAAATCTTTGAGAACACACAGGCTCCTCAAAGTTGATCAAAGAGATCACCAATCCTTGGCAAGAGATACCAGTTCTTAACCATCAACTAGTTCAACTTCTGATAATCCACACAAAGTCTGAGGGTATCGTTCACCTTCTTCACAGACAGGACAGGTAAACCCCAAGAAGAAGTATTGGGTCAGATGAAACCCTTTTCCTGCAACTCCTCCAACTACTTCTTGAGCTCCTGCAACTCAAGTGTAGCCATCCTATAAAGAGGAATTAACACTGGTGCAGCTCCTGGAACAAGATCAACAGAAAAGTCCACCTCCCACTCTGAAGGAAAACCTGAAAAGTACTCTGGAAAGACATCCCTAAAATGATCCACCACAGGAGGAAATTCCATCTGGGAAGTCCCCTGGTCATCCAGATATAGACTAGAAATCTGGTTTGTAACTCCTACCAACCCATGATTCTTGGGTCTCTCTCTGCTCACCTGGAAATCCCATTCACCCTTATGAAGAAATGATCTACCCTCCAGTGACATGAAACTAACCCTACGGTAATAGTAATCGATAATAGCCTAGAAGGGAACCAACCAGTCTATTCTGAGAATGACATCGTATCCTGTCATCTCCAAGACATAGAGGTCCCAGAAGAAGTCACACCCACCAACCTCAAGAGGTAACTCCTTGCCCTGATGTACACTAGCCGTTCTAGTTCCCAAAGGAGTTTCTAATGTCAAGATATCAGTAGAAGAAAATATACCAAGCCCAAGGCTCTCCACAACAGCAACAGATAGAAAGCTATGGGAATCCCTTATATCGAAAAGAGTAGAAGCTAAAACTGAGGCAATTAGGATCATACCTCGAACTATAGAGGGTTCGGGATCTTGCTCCTGCTGGGTCTGCTCCATTACAAAAGTCTAACCTACATCGTGGCCCTACAACCCTACCTGACCACTCTGAGCTAATCCACCCTTTTTTTACCGAAAGCTTGGCGACTGGCTACCACGGCCGCAACCTCCACGTCGGCCTGAATGGATGGAAGAACTCCATTTACCTACCTGATGAGAAATTGGTGGTGCTACTCCTGAACGCGGAGTCATAGAAAAAACCCTATCACCAACTACTGGTGAGAAGAACTAACAAAAGTGCTGAAGATGTCCCATCTTGCTGCATGATCGGCACTCCACTGGGTCTCTCAAGAAATGTGGTCTCATATTCCCGCTCTTCCCGCACTGGTAGCACACCACCTGGCTACCAGAAGATGTCTCTCACCTACTACGATCTCTACGAGTAGACTCCCTACGATGCTTACTACTCTCAGTAGGAGGGATACCAACTCCAGATGTTGAACCACCCTGGATCACCACTCCGGAATCCCTCATATTGCACTCTGTGATCAGCACCTGGTTGACTATAGAAGTGATGGAAGTCAACCTGAATATATTTACCTGTGATCATATGTCGTGCCTGATACCATCCTCAAACTTCCTTGCCAAAAATAACTCATAACCTCTTGGAATAGGCATGAAGAGTTGTAGCTCGGTGAAGTGAGAAGAATACTCCATGACTGAGATATTACCCTATCCAGACTCATGAACTCTCAGGCTCGATCAGCCCCCAAAGTCTCTGGGTAGAAGTAATCATAGAAGGTATTCTGAAACTTGTCCCATGTCATACCCTGTTGGCATCCCGCCTATGAGATCACATCCCACCATCTCTTGGCAGAGTCCCGAAGCATATACATAGAGAGCTTCACCCTCCTCTCTGGAGGCATCTCCAGATGCTTGAAGATAGAAAGCATGGATTCTAACCATGAATCTACAGCCTAAGGTCCTCCTTCCCCTGTGAAGGTGGGAGGATGTTGATGCTGGAAAACCCACGTCAACTCTTCCATAGAAGGGGTAGGATACAATACTCCTTGGAAGGTCTGTATGAACCTCATAAAGCCCTCTCGGAACTATGCATCAGCACCTGTGTCAGGAATGATGGTTGGTGCCAAGGCTGGCACAATTGGAGGATCTTCTGGTAGTCCCTGATCAGCCATATTCATTGTCTGATCACTACCATGTAACTTGCAGAAAAACGAAGGATGTCTCGGTGGCATGACTCTACAAGGTCAAGCACACACCTTAGAACAATATTAACAGGTACTAAAACTTAGAAGAGTAAGAAGTGATAAAAATAAAGAAAACATTCAAGTTTTTTAAAACATGGATACACGGCGTGTATATTGAAAACATGGTGTGTTCCCTTAAGTTCACATGGGCGTGTACTTCTTCCAACCCAGTTCGTGTAACACCCCATACATATGTTGTGTTTTCCTAACACATGGCGTGTACTTGAATCCTCTTCCCCTTCCAGAGTTCTTCTACACAGCTAGGCCACACGGTTTCCCTAGAACAAGACTACATGGCGTGTACCAGATGAACTTCACTGACCCGTGTTGTTAGTGACATGGTCGGTCACATGGATGATGCTACACAGTGTTTTTATTAAAAATATGGTGTGTACTAGAAATATTTCACCAACCCATGTTGTTCACTATATGTATGGATTCGAGGGTTATGCTACATGGCGTGTTCAAGCTTGACACGGCATGTATAATCTAAGTTTTATCCATCTGTGTCATTAGTCACATAGGTGGACACATGGTCTCCACAACACGGCATGTACATCTGGTACACGGTGTGTCCCACCAAGATATCCCAACCCTGTGTCTTTACCCACATAGCCATTGACACGGTTAGAGACTACAGGGCGTGTACATACAGTACATGGTGTGTACTTAAGAAAAACAGTTCCTTCCTGAACAGAAGGACACATGGCGTGTATTCATCATTACACACCATGTATTCTAGGTTTTTTTAGACAGTAAGCCTCAGAAACTACTCTCGAAGCCTAGAAAAACACTGAAATGAACATTAAAGTGGAAAATTCTGATCCGTGAGGGCCTATAATCCCTGTGAATCAAATCTTGGTATCTTATACATGTCATATTCAAGGAAAAACAATACAATGATCCACCAAATTCTGATCCATGAGGGCCCATAACACCTCAAGAACCAAAGTTTGGCATCCATTTAAAAAAAACCTTACACAACCAATACCTTATCAAAAATTAGGTATTTTATCAAGGAATTTATCACAACATCATGCATAACTAACACAACCTCTATCACAACAACATTAAATCGCTAATTCACCCTAAATGGCATGGCAAGAATGCATGACATGTGCTCTCTAGCAAGTGACTATATGATTCATGAGATGGCATACCCTCATCTCATAGGGTTTCAATAGAAATATAACCTCAATAACATCAATGATAACAACAAAATACATGTGAATCACCCATTCAAATCAACTGTAAAATTGAAAAACCAGAAAAATTGCAATAACAAGGTAAATTGGCTTTTCCCTGTACACGGGTTAGCTACTCTCGGGTATAGCTTATTACCAAGTACATATTCCTTCCTATCCCTGGCTATAGGATCAAAATAGTAATTCATGAAGAAAAGAATCCCTCTAATACCACTTTGTAATGTCCCAGTTCTAGGAGCCATCCAGAGTTTCCCCGTACCCGGTTGCTCACATGGCCTCAAGCGCATTTCCCCGAACGCCAGAGGCTATCGACTAACAGCAAGGGCCTCAGGTGTGATAGTGGGGAAACTATGCCCTCATTGGTAGAGTAACATAGTGGAAGTAAAACAGATAGCAGTAGAAAAAGCATTAGAACATGCAATAGGTAAACAGTGGAAGTAATAAACAACTAGAACACATATATATATATATGATGCATGATACATATGTCTAGGAAAGCAGTCAAACAAGTCACAGTGATGGAATACAATACTAAACCCAAGTATAAAAGAAAACAGATAAACTGCTCCATAGCATCGCAAGCCTCAACTTGGTCTCATGCTCCTCAGCTCCATAGCAATCAAGTACCTGAAGTTGAAGGCTGCTTGCCCTTATCCAGACCTGCAATAATATAATTTGTTTGGGCCTAAAATCATGACCCAAAAAAGGTTTGAGACGAATCCCAGTAGGAAACCACCCAAAAATATGTGCCTAATAGTCAGTGAACATATATGGCAGGCAATAAACAAAATGAAGTAGTAAGCAAGGAAGTACACATAGTAACAATCATACAAATTTAATTACATTCATTTTCATATACCAAGTAAGAAGCTAATCAAAAGTAGGTAACCCTCTGGGAATTACTCACTGTCTAACCCCTTTGGTTCAACCAGACAAACACATGCAACCCTATGGGAAGTATACACAGTCTAACCCCTCTGGTTTATCTTTAGCAAAGACACACTGAGGAATCACTCACCGTCAATTCCTGATGTGGTCTCGTATTGGTAACTAATAGGTACTTTGAGGAAGAACTCAACATCCAATTCCCCCTATAGCCCGTATCAATTAAACTGCAGATGCTCTAAGGGAGCACAAATTTCATCCCCCCTATGGTCTCACAATGTAACAGTAAAACCGACACTCTGGAGAAGCCCTCAGCGTCCATTCTCTCTATGGTCTACTACACCAGGTTCTCACAGCCCTTTGTAAGTCAGTCAAGCACAAACGATACATGGAAACCAAAGTAAACCTCAAGAACTACTTGGATAAAAAATCTACATCATATCATATCATGTCAAATAATAATCACTCGATCCTAACAATACTAGGTCTAGGAGGAAAAGAAGCCTAACAGGAAAGATGGACCAAACGGTCAAAATTATAAAACATGGTAAAAACCTCCATAGCATAGAAAAATTAACCTTATTCATAAAAAAACAACCTCTATCTATACAAATAAGGCATGGAAGAAAAAACAGGGCTAAAAACCATAAACATGAAATACCCCATTCTTGGGTATTGGGCACTTTTGCACATAAAATTCAAAGACTATCTACGAAAAGGAATAAACCACCTACCTCGGCATTGTAGAAACGATATATGTGAACATCAGGCCTTGAATCGCCCTAGAACACTATAGATATACAAAAACACTTATGAAATTCAACCAAGGATATCTCGTGGAAGAGGAGAAATTGGGAGATGAAGTTCAAGAAGAAGGGAGAACTCACCGATGTGATTCCAACGCAATCGACAGTGGTCGATTTGGAGAAAGAACAGTGAGTTGGGGGCTCATAGAAGATTCAGCAGTCTTGTTCGCTCCCATATGAGATAGGTCAAGAAGAAGATGGTTTTTTCCATCAAAGGTGACCCCAGTCTGTTTAATGAAAAAAAAGTACATGGAGTGTTCTTTAAAAGCACACAACGTGTACTTGTCTTTTTTAGCCTCCACTTTAGGCGGTCTCCAGGTTACCACACATGTCCATGTGCTCGGTCGTTACACAGCCAGCACACGGTCACCCGTGGAAACCGAGTATACATTGTGTAGTTAAAGTACATCGTGTGTGCTCCTGAAATTTCCAGAAACTCCTCTTTTCCTCAAAAACAACCATAAAAGTAAAACAAACCTAAAAAGAAGATTCGGGTTCTTACAGTGGTGGAGTTCAAAACTCCATGGTAATTATTAATCGGTTTTCTCAGGCTATGAATAATAACCTGAACCATGTGGAATGTCTTCCTTCACCTGAGAAAGATCAATTATCCATTGAGTCCCTTATGTGATAATTCCCACCGACATTTAGTAGAACTTTTGTTCCACTTATCATGTAATAGTGGGTTAACTCAATGTAGAAGATACTTTATATGATCCATTGTTTTGAGAAGGATAAGGTGACTCTATACATTTATCATTTAGTTGGATAATCCTAGCAATGGTTTGGGTTGATTAAGAATACACTACTACAATACTGGCCTTTAGTGACCGCTAAAAGCGTCTACTAACGGCCTTTAGCAGTCGTAGTTTCTCTGTTAGTAAAGACCAATAGCAACCGCCTAATGTGGATCCTAAAATTATTCCATGAAAAAACCTGAATTCGGGTGTTATTTGTTGGTTTCTAACTCAAAGGGACACAGGGGTGATGGGAAGGAACCACCAAGCTTCGTCGCCGACCATGATACATACATGGTGGCCAGAGGGAAGCTGGTACACCGACAGACGTCGAAGGGTGGTGGGGGAATGTCATGAGAATGATTGAAGATCACTTAGAGTGGTTTGGGGGAGTCCTATTGTGGTATTAGGGAGCCATGGGTGATCCTAGTTTTCATAGCAGTGATGGTGGAGTGGTAGGAGTGACCCAGGCCGTGTTGTAGCAAGTGTGTCTGAGAAGAAGACCGGGGGTGGGAGAAATCCAGCCCAATTTTATTTCAGCATTAGAGGCCGCATTTAGTGGTCACTATTTCTCTCTTTAGAGACCACCAATGGTGGTCTCCCACTCCCCCCAATTCAATTTGTTGTAGTGATACCAATACAAAGGATAAATTGGAAGATATGGAGTGGGAAGACTTTAAGAAAATATTTCTTACCAAGTATTTCTCTTGAACTCTTCAAACAAATATGGAGAGAGAATTCATAGAGATAAATCAAAAGGAAGGTGAATCTATCACATCTTATGAGTAAAACTTCACATGGATTGAAATATACTCCTTGGGTTTTGTTATCAATAATGATATCAAAATAGATAGATTCTTTAGTGGTTTAAAACCACGCATTTGAAAGGTTCTAGATATCTGAGACATCAAGAGTTATAAAGAATTGGTTAGATGCGACCTCAAAGTAGATGTGTAGTTTCAAGAATGGTCCCATGGTTACGGAGATAAAAATAGAATAATGGAGTTTCAAGCTGGTGTGTCAAATGATAAAGGAGGAAAGAGAATCCAACTATCCACATGTCAAAATTCTAGGAAGAAGCATCATGGGAATTGTCTCGAAGGGATGGGTAAATTCTTCAAGTGTGGGAGAGAAGGTCATCAATCCCATAAATATTTAACATACATGAAGAATTCATAAAATATGATGGAGTAAAGGAGGGAACCTCTAAATGAACTACTTATCATTCAATGCTTCAACTGTAGAGATCAAGGGAATTATACAATCTAGTGCATTAAACCTCGAGTCTTTGAGGGTAATTAGTGTCAACAGCCACCAAATACAAAGGATCAAGGAAAATATTATTCCATCACTATTTTTCAAGTAGATAAATAAAATGAAGTCATATAGAGAACACATCCTATTCACTCAATAATGGAAAAAGTTTTATTTGATTCTAGTTCTATGTATTCATTTATATCGAGCAAGTTTCCTAGAACTGTTGAATCAAAGACTAGATACCTTGAAGTGGATATATCTATAAAAACATCTAGTGGTGTAATCATTACAACCCAAGTGTTAGACTCTTATCATGTTGATGTATATGGGAATATTCTTCCAATTAATATCATAATGATTCCCCTGGTATAATTATAAGCTATAATGGGCATGGATCAGCTCTCATTATATAGAACACACATCAATTTTAGGGAAAAGAAAAACTCTTTTCATATTCTGAACCATCCCATACTCCTCTACAAAATGCAAGGAGAATCATGAACCTCCTTTGAAAAATCCGTCAATAGTGTGGGTATTAATACACTATGAAGAAGCATACCTTGATCAAATGGTTGAGTCAAAGGAAGGTATCAAACTAGAGCAAGTTACCATTTCTAGGGAATACACTGATGTATTTCATGAAGAGTTATGCAGACTTACCCTAGATCGTTAGGTATAGTTATCAATAGAGATTATACCTAGTGCTACTCCTATATCAAAATTCTTCTACAATATGGCCCCGGTTGAACTAGATGAGTTAAAAAGATACTGCAAGAGAATTTGTACAAAGGGTTTATATGACCTAGTACATCACCTTAGGGTGCACTAGTTCTATTTATCAAGAAAAATTATGGATCAATGTGGTTGTATATTAATTATTGGGAACTCAACAAGATCACCATAAATAAAAAGTTTCATCTTCTAAGGATTGATGGTGTGTTTGATCAACTATTAGGAGATCTGTACTTCTCAAAGGTGAATCTCCATTCTAGATATCATCAACTAACGGTGAAGAAGGAATATATTCAGAATATTACTTTTCATACAAGGTATGTTCACTATTTTTTCATATTTATTCTCTTTAGACTTAATAATTCCCTTGTGATATTCATGGATTTTATTAATAGAGTCTTTAGAGACTACCTAAAAAAATTTAGTGTTTATATACAATATTCTAATTTACTCCAAGATAAAGGAGGAACATTAAGAGCATATAAGGATTCTTTTGGAAACATTAAGGAAGGATAAAATGTATTCTAATTTCATAAAGTGTGACTTTTGGATGCAGCAAGTCACATTATTGGGGCATGTGATCATGAGTGAGGGAATTTCTATGGACCCTTCACAAAAAGAAATTGAGAAATGGACCAAATCCACTAGAGTCGTGAAAATAGGTAGCTTTCTTGTCTTAGTATGGAACTACTGATGTTTTGTGAGAAATTTCTCATGATTTTCTATCCCCCTATCTACGTTAACAAAGAAAGTGGTAATGTATGTCTAGATGGAAAAATGTGAGGAAAGATTCAAGGATCTCAAGAAGATTCCAATCATTGAACTTGTAATCACACTACCAATAAGTGGATAAGGTTTTGTGATATATAATGGTACTTTAAAGAAAGTATTGGGTTGTGTACTCATGCAGAATGAAAAAGTGATAGCCTATAACTCATGAAAGGTAAAGATCCATGAGTAGAACTACCCAGCGCGTGATCTAGAGTTAGAAGTTGTAATCTACGATCTAAATATTTGGTGTAAATATCTCTATATTGATAAGTGTGACATATATACCAATCATAAGATTCTAAAGTATATATTCACACGGAAGGATATTAACATTCGTCAAAAGAGATGGTTAGAGCTAATCTTGGACTGTTATTTCTCTATTCACTGCCATCTGAGAAAGGAGAATAAGGTAGATGATTCTCTTAGAAAAAAATAACTTGATATTATATCCATGATGTGGATTGAGAGAGACCATATATTCATGGAAATGCAAAGTATGGATCTAGAAATCATAATAGTGGGGAATACATCCTACCTTTCCCAAATGATTTCCCAACCATACTTTCAAGAGAAGATGAGAGAGGTACAAATGGATGATATAGATCTAAAAAGGAAGTAAAATCAGTAATGTGAGGGATGATACATGAGTACCATATCAATGATTATGGTTTGATTTGGTTTGGAACAAGTCTTTATGTAGATTCATCACCTGAGATAAAGAAGGATCTATCGAATAATGTACATATCTCATCTTTCTCCATCCATCCTGGAAGCACCAAGATGTACCGTGATCTTTGAGAATACTTATGGTGGTAAAACATAAAGAAATATATTTTTTAGTACATCTCAAGGTGTTTGGTATTTCAACAAGTTAAAGAAAAATTTTATAATTCCAAAGGGATGATACAACCATTCCCTATACCCATGTGGAAATGGGAGAACATAATTATGGACTTTTTCACTGGTCTCCCAAAAACATCCAAAGGAAATAATGTGATATAGGTTTTGGTGGATCAACTCACTAATACCTCACACTTTATCACTATTTGGGAATATTTCTCACTTGAAAAAATTTCCATGATATATGTAAAGGAAGTAGTGAGACTGCATGGGGTATCACTTTTGATCATCTCTGATCATGATCCAAGGATCACTTCTAAATTCTGGAGAATTATTTAACATGATTTGAGTGTTGAATTGAATTTCAAAATAGTCTATCACCCCTAAACTGATGTACAATCTGAAAGGACTACTTATATTCTTGAGAACATGATAAGATCATTCTCAATGGAATTCAAAGGAGGAATGGGACGGCATCTCCCATTGGTTGAGTTATTATATAAGAATTACTTCCACTCAATTATTCAAATGGATCCATATGAAGCTCTATATGGGAAGTGATGTAGAACTCCAACTTGTTGGGATGAAGTTGGTGAACAAAAGATACTTGGACCTGACCTTATAAAAGATATGTAGAGAATGTTAAATCCATCCAAAACATATAAAAGTTACTCATAGTCATAAAAAAAAGTTATATTGATGATCGTCGAAGGGACCTGAAATTCTATGTTAGAGACAAAGTCTTCCTTCAAATATCACCATGGAAGAGAGTCATGTGGTTTGGAAAGAAATAGAATCTTATACTAAGTTATATTAGACCCTTTTATATACTTGATTGCATAGAATCAGTGGTCTATTTTCTTGAACTTCTACAAAATATGGCTCAAGTTCATGAAATGTTCTGCATATCACTCTAGAGGAAGTACATACCAAATCCCTCACATGTACTGAATCCATAGGTGGTATAACTAGAGAATGAACTCTTATGTGAAGAGAAGTAAGTGAATATCTTATATCATAGAGATAAATTTCTACACAACAAGACAAATCACCTTATCCAAGTGTTTTGGAGGAACCATAAGTATGAAGAGGTGACTTGGGAACCATAGGAAATAATGAAACAGAAGTATTCTCACCTATTCTTGACTGAGAATATGATTTGAAATTTTTGGGAAAAATTTATAAATGAGGGATGGATGTAACGACCTACAGTTTTTATTAAAAAATCCTAAATAAATTTTTGTTGTATTATATAATATAATATTATACACACACAAAATATCAAGAAACTAATAAAGACTTTGTTTTATTACTAAATATTGTTATATTAATCAATAATGAAACCAATTAAAATTAAATAAATTACAACTTGACCAAAAATATAAAATAGAAAAACTAAAATGGAAAAATATGGATCGCCATAATCTACTAGAATCATCACCCCAACTGAAAACACTATATAGAAGAAGAAAAATATTAGTAAGCCAAGAAAAATTGTAGAAAATGGAAATATAAAACCCTGAGAGGAATTGAGTTGAATATTAAGTGAAATAATGAATTGGTATTTATAGTAAGTAAAGTGAATATTGGAATATTATGTGACCTTTAGAATAGTAACCTGACCGTTGGAATTATAACCTGACCTTTAGGAATAGTAACCTCACCATTGAAATATAAATTTTACCTCAAATAATAAATTTTAAAAAAATAGTATTTATCATGATTAATTTATGTAAATATAAATTTTATAATTCCAAAAAAATAAATTTTCTTGATTAAGAAACTCAAAGAAAATATAAACACATTTTCAATAAAATGTGTTTTAAAGTATTTCGTAAAAGTCATAATTTTTATATTAAAAATTAAAATTACCTATTTTATAAATTTATTTTGATAAAATTACTATCATTTTTTAAATCATCATGTCAAATTTATCTAGTGGTGATTTTTTTTTAATTTTCTGAAATAATTTAATTTTTGGGTGAATAGTAAAAATATAGTTTTTCACATAACCAGTGTAACTCAAATTACATCATTCATGATGTAATAATAAAATCATAATTTATAGAAAATTAATTTCATCCATGGTATATTTAATTTCATAAATGTTTCATTAAAATATAATAAACTCATTTTCCAAAACTAAAAAACTTTCCAAAACCTAAAGTCAAAAGTGAATCTTTAAAATAATGATTTTTCTTTCTTTCCACTTTCCTTTTTAATAAATTTATTAATTATAATTATAAAAGGGATTTAAAATCTTAAAATCATTTTATTATATTAATATATGATTTATATTGTCAAAAAATAATTATTACAAGTTTTACCTTTGATATATTATTGTATTCAATATTTTATTCTAAAAATACCCCTCTCCTCAAGTATAAATAACCCATATACCTCCCCTTGTAAAACCACTCCTCACACCCATTAAAAATCCAAATATATTCCCAAATATTCCATATTAATCCTATTATAATCCATAGGGATTTTCTGGAGTAATCTAACTCCAATCACTAAGGAGTTATAGTGTTTTACAAGAGAAGCTGCATCGAGGATTAAGTAAGTTCTAATCCACCCCTCTCTTTTTTTTATTCTTCATATTATATTTATTTTTAACTAAAACATTCACAACCAAACCTTAAAATAATTAATTAATTAGTAATTTAACATTATATTAATTATTTTAACCTACTATAAGTATCATACTACTATATATATAAATTTTAAACTTCTCATTCCCGCTCTCCTGACAATGTCTCGGCAAAGGTCTGTTAACCACCTACGGAGACATTTCCATGTCAACACATATACCCATAATCACGGATGGATATTATAAACTATATATAATATATAAACATGTGATTATATTCATTATAATCTTCTATAATAAATTATACTAATGTATAAATTACATTTAATAAAATAGAGAAATTAAAAAATAACGGGAAATTTTTTTAAAAAAACATGATATCAAAACACTTCAATTTCATCAATATAAATTAATAAATACAAAATAATGATTATAATTGAAAAATGTATATAAAAATTACTATAATTCACTTATGGATCAATGCTTTAATAAATATAAGTTTATTATTCAGGAGGCACAAAAGTGGTTAAAAATGAGAATAAAGGTAAGGGGATTCTCAAACCCAAAACCTTTGTTTGGTTTATTCTCTATTCCATGTTATGAATATTCATAATATTTTATTCAAATGTATTTTCCCTTTTCCTTATGAGGTATAAATTTTCCTAACATGTCAAAAAAAATTCTAATAAAAATCTATTTTTTTCAAAGTGACTTCGATTTCCATAACATCTTATTTTACTCCTCTTGAAATACTTTTTGTCCACTCAAGAATAATGATGTATTATTTTTAAGTATAATTTCCCTTGTTCATTTTAGAACCACAAAGTTTAATCATGAATAGATTATTTATAAAATCCTTATAAAACCCATTCTCTTCCTTGGTTTTACTTCATGAATTCGATTGATATACATTATATGTTTCATGCTTGATTATGTAGATGTTATGATGTGACGGATGGTAGAGATAATATTTTCCACATTTTTTTATTCATTTAAATTGTTTTAATCCTCCAAAATTATCAATTTTATCATATATGGATCAATTTTTGATTTATGATGTGTTTTGAGAAAAATTGTAAAAAGTGCTTAATTCTGTATTTTTTTCAGATTTTTACGTCAAGGGGATTGTGGTTTGGTGTGTTGGTCACATGATAAAATCACACAATCAATAAATCTAGGGAAATTAATTCATTAATTATGTTTCACTAAATGAATTATCAAATCTAATTTAAACAAAAAATAAAATGATGAATAAACTCGTGTTATCCAACCTTAGGACCAAGACCTTTCTTCCTTGATTTCATTTTTTTGCATCTAGATTTAAATTATTTATGTCATTATTTTAATTGCATGTTTTTTCAAAAAAAAAACAATACCATTTTTTCAATAAATATTAAAAAACCAAAAATAATTAGACTAGGTGAATTAGAATTAGTGATTGAACTGACTGCAATGCTGCTCAAGTGAGATGACCATGGTTAGCCTCTGTGCTGACTTAGAAAAATAATTTGCTTTTTTCATTCCCTATGATAGGCGTGCGTCAAAACTGGAATCGTTTCTGGGGAGATAAAAAAAATATTTCAATCACTTTTTCAAAAATCAAATTTTTGTAAATATTTTACTTTGTTTTATTTATTAAAAAAATCTAAAAATATATATTTTTTTCCAATGATGTTTTCAAAAGAATATCTTTTCAATTCGTGGAACGATTACTCATAGGTGCAAGAACATGAAATAGATTATATCAAGGAGTAACTCTAATGAAGTGGGGACTCTCTTATGATAATGTTCAAACAGTTTCAAAAAGGCCAAGATACATGGATCTCACCACAAGTTTTGATGATCATGATTGAAGAACTCTAAACTGACTTACAATTATTAAAGTCCAAGAATGAAGTGTCCTTGGTTTTAACTAATTTCACTAAAGACATCCAAGAAGTATAGGCCAAACTCAAGGTGGAGGAGCCCGACTACCTACCTCCATCCAGTGAATATCTACTCTAAGAGGTGCTTTCCATTGAATAAGAGATTCAAGATGAACCACATTAGGTAGATGATATAATCATAAACTCAAACACTTCCAATTTTATTGAAATTAATTTGAGTATCACCCTTAATAATTTTAAATTTTCAGATTCAGTCAGCTTGTACTACACCCTAGAGGAAGATGATGAAAATGAAAATTCACCTTTTGAGGAACACCTAATTCTCCCTAAATATATTTAACATTCATTAGAGGAAGTACAATAAAATAAAGAGAATGTTGCACAAGTATCAAAAAAAGAAGAGGAGGTTCCATAATTCATCCTACGCCCACCATGAAAGCTATATCACATTGTAATGGGGGTGGATATAGTGTACTCTATCCATGGGGTCCTCCTCAAAAAGAACAAAGAACTAAAATATGGTAAGAACAATATGTGGTGGTTCTTGTCAAATAAGCCCCAACCACCAACAGATTATGGATAACAATTGGTACAGCCTTCTGGAGGCAGTAAAAAAGTTTAAGTCCCACTTGGGGGGATCGTACTAAGACTTATCCCTTACTTTCTTTATAGTAATTTAGATTTCAAATTCATTCTTATGAATTAGTCAATAATGCATCCCACTGCCTTTTATATTTTTTGAGCTTAAAAGACATGATCCGTATGCTTAATTGTGTAATTGTATTTTGTAGGTTCATTAGATAAAGGAAAACTTAGATGATTAAAGAAAAGAAGACTGAACTTTATTTAAAAATGGAGTTCACTTTTAGTGTTTAAACTTTTAAACACCTTACCTTTTTTCCAAATCATGATTTGAGATTTCAAATCGAATTACATGCCAACACTTGAATTATTTTTTTACTTGACATATCTATAAGACATGAGTTTCTTAGGAATCATGTGATACCATGTTTTTGATTTCAATGTTAATGATATTGAATTAGTAAAATGTAAAATTTAATGTTTAAAGTGAAGCATAGATATTGAAATGACGACTCATGATTTAAGGTAATTTGTTAATTTATTCAAATGAAATTTCCCTACCATTTTTAAGGCATTGAATTTCTGAAATTCAAGTGAATTGATTTGTTATTATAAATCATGCCTTGAGTGATTCTCTAATATCATATGTCTCATTCCTGGGAGGATTTCTAGACCAAGTACTTCCTATTTATTCTTGTGCATATTTCTTGAGTGATCTTAGGATGTGTCACCTACCAGAACTTTCATTGGAACTTTCTAAAGCTATGACTGTACAAAAATATATTTAAAATGATTGAGGAATCTTTTGAAAATACATTATCCATAAATACCACATTTAAATCAATCCTTCTTTTATCCCATAAATACCATGAATGACCTTTATAGGGATGATCCATGTTTAAATCCATTTTTATCCATTTCTACCCTACTCTTGGTATTTTCGTGATATTTTAAAGATGAAGTGTGGGGGTGAAGGGATTCATGGTGTAAGGGATGATTTACTTTTTAAGGAAAAGTGTGGGGGTGATATTGTGGTAGTTATAAAAGGTTGTGTAATCATTCATTATACTTCATTGTTTTCCCCTCTTGATTTAAAAAAATGACAAAACGAACCAAAAAAAGAAAAAAATGGGTTGTGATGTGGGAGAACCAAAAATCACCATATTCTAAACTGATGATATTCTAATCGTTTGTGGTTAGGTGATGTATGTGAGGTTTTATCTAATCATAATATTAAAAAAAATTACAAAATTGAAAAAAAATCAAGAGGTTGCATTAATCATTCATTATGATTACTTGATCATGACCTTACTTTGAGTTTTAGGGGAATTAGGCATTGCTACATTGAAGAGGAGAAATTTTTTACACTTTTACTTTTGATGCCATTCATTTAACTTAATATATTATCCTCCTCCTTGAGCCTTAATTTTTAATGCATCAAATTCTACCAACCTTAATCCTTAGATCCATTTGAACCTTTATTGCAAGTCCTTGTGATTTTATGTTCCTTTTTTCTTTAAAAAGTGGAGAAATTAGTTATTTTAAAAGATTATGGATAATAAGAATGTTATCAAAATATGATCATAACTCTACTTGATCCGTATCATGATATATTAGAGGAAAGATTCAAAGGTGATGTAAATCATGATTTTTCATGTTTAATAATAATTAATTAATGATATTGAATGAATGAAATGAGAAGTTTCATCACTCTTAAAAGGGGAAAAGTAAAATATATGAATTTACTATTTCTTTGAAAAATGAGAAATTAAATTGATACTTCATGTGGATTTTTGAAAATTTTATTTGGCATTAAATTTTTTATGATTTTATTATTTTGGAATTTTAATATTAGTAACATTGGTGCCTATTGAAATTTAATGTTGAGATTTTATGCTTGAGGAAAAGCATGGTTTAAGTGTGGGGGAATTGATAGAGCTAATATTTCCCACATTTTTTTAGGCATTTCAATTGTTTTAATTCTTCAAAATTATCAATTTGATATTATATGGAACAATTTTGGATTTATGATGTGTTTTGAGAAAAATTTTGAAAAGTGATTAATTCTAGATTTTTTACAAATTTTTACATCAAGGGTATTTTGTTCATTTATTTAAAAATATTATTCCAAATTTATTGGTTTTTTTCTGAAATCCTTATTTAATTTTATTCAACTTTTTCTTCTGTATGAGGTGTTGATTCAATCATCTAGAGGCCCAAAAAATCAATGAAGTTGAGAAATTTTTTGGGTGCATAGTGTGGACCCCACCACCATAACGGAATACCATCTCAGCCTACACACCTCCAATTGAGGTGATTCTACATGAAAAAAAACTATGACACATTTTCATGTTTATAAAATTAATTTGAGGTGTTTTTTAAGTTAATAAGGTTTCCATTGGATGTTATACTTTTGGAGGAAACTTCCTGGAACCTTCATCCATAAAAAGTAACCCTAAATAAAAAATTCATAACTCTTAAATCTTGTGACCAAATTAGTTGAAATATTTATAGGATATGTAAAATACAATGATGGAGAACTTTCATTAAGGGTACCATGTGTGAATTTTCCATTTAATGGGTCCAAAATGCATGAACTTTCAAAGTACATAAATCTTCCTATAAAAGAAGGGGAGATCCTACCTATCAAAGAATTATTTCTCATCCCCACACTATTAGGGGCACCAAGGAGAGGAGGAAAAGGTCCAATTAGAATTTTTATTTTATTTTATTTTAGTTTTAGTTTTATTTTCTCATGTAACACATTCATCTTTTTTATTAAAGTGTTTCCTATTTCTTCTTCCATCTTTCTTTCTCTTTAAACTCTAATTATCTCATTCTCTCTCTTCCATAAATCCATCATTATCTATATTCACTTCTCAATGGAAAGTGTCTAATCTAAGGATTGACCCTAGGGGAGGTTTCACAGTGTTCTTTATTATTGTTCTTCAATTTAAAATGTTTCAAATCTATTTGTGGTGGATGTGGGGGTATTGCATGGGGGCAGAGGTCATCCACCATAACACTATTTCCAAATCCATTTCTTTTCCTTGATTAATCATTTTACCTCCCTTCTCTTTGGAAAAACCTCCATACAGTGGATTTATGGTTTCAATAAGGGTTGAAACGGCATACGGTGGAGTCGAGTCTTGTAGGAATAACATTTTTGGTTTAGGTGTTACCCAATTTGACTATTAGCGGAGGTGTGATTTGGTGTGTTGGATTCATGCTAAAATCACACTCAATAAATCAAGGTAAAGTAATTAATTAATGAGGTTTCGATAAAATAATTATCAAATAAAATTTAAATAACAAATAAAATGATGAATGAACCCGTTTTATCCAACCCTAGGACCAAGACCTTTATTCTATAATTTCATTACGTCTACATCTGTATCTGAATTTATATTTAATGTTTTCATATAATTATTTTAATTGAATGTTTTTTCAAAACCAAAACCATTGTTTTCAATAAATAATAAAAAAATATTTAGATTAAGTGAACTAGATTCAGGTATTGAATCAGTTGTGACGCTTCTCAAGTGAGACAACCCTAGTCAGCCTCTGTGCTGCATTAGGAAATTAAATTTCTTTTTCCATGCCCTATGATAGGCATGCTCCAATGGTTGGGCTCAAAATTATATATCCCCCCAATGCATTGGGTAATTTGATGCATCTAATGAGATAATATGCAATATACACGAACAAGATACTGGATTTTTTCACAATGATGGTGTTATTATTATACACATATTGTAGGTTCCGGGCGCAGCGGAAGCGCGTTGGTGGGTTTGCCCAACTTTAATTTTAACGTTAAACAACATTCAATCCGAGATCCTTCACGATATAAAACGCCGAATCTTGGGAATAGAACGAAGAACGAAAATAAAAGAAGAGTCCCGGAACCCTTGAGGAGGATCATCATATGTTGATTATAATTAATTTAATTAATGAATAAGAATTACCTTGTTGGAATTCTTTCTTTGTTGATGTGTCCGGTCACGATTCGGTGATCCGTCGTTGCGTCGTAGAATCCAAGTGTAGGATTCCTCTAGCAGTGATCCACACGTGTGTCACGTATCTCCGGACATCACCGAAGAGATCTACAGGTGCTAGCGCGGAAGAACCTTCGCTTGCGATGTCCGCCTTCAACCTCCTTGATCCGGTGGAGGATCTTGCTCTCGTAACTTGAGGGCGTTCTTGGTGGAAAGGGAATTCTCTCTTGGCTTGAGAGTATTTCCAAATCTGTTGTGCACAACAATGGCTCCAAAAAAATGTTGGGGTTGCCAGGATATTTATAATCAGGTTTGAGGTTAATAGAGTTATGACAATAAATAAATGTGTTACGCGTTTTATTTATTTCATTAACTCTTATTTAAAACCCCCATGTCGAATTATTAATTCCTTGACATGCGCCCACGCTGATTATAATAAATATCATTTAATAAAACAATATTAAATCCTAAAAATCCCAATTGGAAAAACTACACAGCGTGTAATAATTAATACACGGCGTGTACTTGTTTTCCATAAAACTACACAGTGTGTATATTTAATATACACGGCGTGTACTTTTATTTTCCATTTTTCTCCACCACATTTATTAGACCTTGAGTAATTACTATTTATTTCTTAAATAAATGTAACTTCATTACTCGCTAATAAATATATTATTTTATCCACAGTATATTCTCTCGAATAACTAGTGTCAAAATAAATGCGATCAGACATCCTTAAATAATTATTAAACCACAGTCGGTAATAATATTTATTTAACTTTTTAAATTAATATTTAACTGAGATACATGGACACACTTAGTGTGTGACCCTCTAGGCCTCTTTCTCAGTGGCATTAGGCTGAGCCTGCCTAAAGTCCAAGGTTAGCGTCTAGCAACACGCCAAGGCACCCATAGAGAAAGAAGTTAACGCCGCAATGACGTGTCACCTCCTACGAACGCTTACCGTGTAATATAATCCCTTTGTCTCGATATCTCCAATCAAGCGGGTTGCATGCTAGTGCCATCAACCCATGTGCTTGATTATTCTTTCTTTGACTTCCCGGAATTGAACTTTCCCATACCTTACCATGGCCATGGATTTATTTAGGCTATATTAATTCCATCAAAGGTCCTGAGATATCTACTTCCGTTATAGAATGGAAGGGACAAATCCTTTCTCGCATTATCTATTAATGCAGTATTACTCGTGACGCACCCAACGTATCCTACCTCGCTGCGAACAGTGTGTCATCACAGTTTTCATCAATACATCTAAGTGTGCAAGTTGTAATACCCATTAATAATAATCTTAAAGTCTAAGGATCAATACACACGTCCGTAGATAGGAACATCCAATGACACTATGAAATGTGGATTTCCAACTGGCGGGTCTCGTTCTCATAATATCCTCCTGGATATTACCAAGGGCGCACACCATGAGAATGTGCCTCAAAGTTTTATGAGTCCTCACCCCTAATAACCTGTATTATTTGTGTCCCTCAAATAATATCATCCGGCCATAGAACATACATTCAAGAACAGTGTTATGGCACTTTCGGGTTCTCATCATAGCAGGGATCTGCTACGACCCTTTAATGCAATAGCTGTCCTTAGGAAATTATCACATGACATGTCACGCAGAAGAACAATAAAGATGTGACAAGGCTTTTATTTAATGAATAAAGTACAAAGTAGTAGGTTCTAGACCACCAACTCCAATAGACTCCCACTTGGACTAGAGCCAACTGCTAACAACCTTTAACCCACTAGCTCTCACATGATATTCATGCTTCTGCTGAGATAGGCCTTTAGTCATGGGGTCCGCCATGTTCTCTTCCATGGACACTCTGCTCACTGCAAATTCACCCCTTTGATAGAAATACCTCAAGAGGTGATTCTTCCGGAGTATGTGCTTTGTCCGTTGATGTGACCTTGGTTCTTTTGCAAGAGCCACCGCTGTAGTATTATCACAATACAATGTAATGGGATCTTTACTGCTTGGCACCACATCAAGATCCTGGAAAATGTTCCGAATCCAAACGGCTTCTTTGGCTGCATCAGAAGCCGCTATATACTCGGACTCCGCTATAGAATCGGCGACAACTGGCTGCTTTGAACTCTTCCAGCTCACAGCTCCTCCATTGAGATAGAAAACATATCCAGATTGCGACTTCAGATCATTCTGATCTGTTTGAAAATCAGCATCAGCATACCCTCTGATGACAAGCTCCTTGTCTCCTCCATACACCAGGAACATATCCTTAGTTCTTCTCAGATACTTAAGGATAGTCTTAATAGCAGTCCAATGTTGTTCTCCTGGATATGCTTGATATCTGCCTACCATGATCAGTGTATAGGCAACATCAAGCCTGGTACATAACATGGCATACATGATGGATCCCATATCCGAAGCGTATGGGATCTTTCTCATCCTATCTTTCTCCTGTTGTGTCTGGGGACACATTTTCTTAGAAAGATGTAAGCCATGTGACACTGGAACCAATCCCCTCTTGGATTTTTCCATACTAAATCTCTTTAATATCTGGTCAATGTATGTACCCTGACTTAGTCCAAGCAGCCTCTTGGATCTATCACGAATGATCTTGATCCCTAGAATGTAGGCTGCTTCTCCTAAGTCCTTCATGGAGAAACACTTGTTCAACCAGTCCTTAACTGACTGTAAGGCTGGTGCGTCATTTCCAATAAGCAATATGTCATCAACATATACCACTAGGATGACGACCGAATTCCCATTAAACCACTTATAAACACATGGCTCACATTTGTTCTTAATGAAACCAAATTCCTTTATGGCTTCATCAAATTGAATGTTCCATGACCTGGATGCTTTCTTTAATCCATAAATGGATTTCTGCAACTTGCAAACCCATTTGGCTTCACCTGGTGTCACAAACCCTTCTGGTTGTGTCATATAGACATATTCCTGAAGGTTCCCGTTAAGGAATGCTGTTTTGACATCCATCTTCCAAATCTCGTAGTCATGGTAAGCTGCTATGGCAAGTATGATTATTATAGATTTAAACATGGAAACTGGCGAGAAGGTTTCATCATAGTCAATTCCTTGACGTTGTCTGAATCCTTTATCCACTAGCCTTGCTTTATAGGTGCTAACTTTACCTTCCATGTCCAGCTTTCTTTTGAATACCCATTTGCATCTAACAGGCTTTACATCAACTGGCTCATCGACCAGAACCCAAACTTGGTTCTGATACATGGAATACATCTCAGAATTCATAGCTTCTATCCATCTTGCAGCTTCTGAGCTTTCTACTACTTCCTTATAGGAGAGAGGTTCATCATTTTCCAACAATAATGATTCACCATCCTCGGTGACTAGGAAACCAAATCTCTCTGGTTCCCTTACCTCTCTTGAGCTCCTACGCAGTACTTGTGTTTTTGGAACCTCTTCCACGGGGACCTGTGGAACTTGTTCCTGTACCAACTCTTGTGTATCTTGAGCATCAACTTCGTCGAAATCAATCTTGCTCCCACTATCCTTCTTGAGGATGTGCTCCCTCTCAATAAAGACGGCTTGTCTAGAGACAGTCACTTTCTTGTCTTGGGGGTTATATAGGTAATATCCTTTTGTTTCCTTGGGATATCCTATAAAGATACACTTCGTGCCCCGGGGTGCTAGTTTGTTTCCTGAGAAGGCCTTAACAAACGCCTCGCATCCCCATACACGTTTGTGAGAAAAAGTGGGTTTCCTTCCATTCCATAACTTGGATGGAATTCCATTTGCCGCCTTAGTTGGTACTCGGTTTAATGTGTATGCTGCAGTTTGTAATGCATATCCCCAAAAGGATAATGGAAGATCTGCATGACTCATCATGAACCTCACCATGTCCAACAAGGTGAGGTTCCTCCTTTCACTAACACCATTCCACTGTGGTGTATAAGGAGGAGTGAGCTGAGATAGAATCCCAGACTCCCGTAGAAGATCGATGAACTCTTGGTTCAGATATTCTCCACCTCGATCCGATCGAAGCTTCTTTATCTTCTTACCAAGTTGATTCTCTACTTCATTCTTGAATTCCTTAAATTTCTCTAAGGACTCTGACTTATACCTCATTAAGTAGACATAGACATATCTACTCAAATCATCAGTAAAAGTAATAAAGTAAGAATATCCACCTCTAGCTTCTACTGGAAATGGTCCACACACATCTGTGTGTACCAATCCTAGAAGCTCTGTGGCCCTTTCACCTTGTCCACCAAAAGGTGGCTTGGTCAATTTTCCTTGTAAACAAGCATGACATCTATCAAGTGGTTTTAGATCAGTAGAGTCTAAATAGCCATCTTGGAAGAGCTTTTTCAAGTGCTTCTCGTTCACATGACCAAGGCGGTGATGCCATAACTGGGTGATGTATGAGTCATGTGAGTTTGTTTCGTTATCGATTGCCAACACTTGGTTTTCGTAATTTAATACATACAAACCATTATTCAAATGTGCCATACCATAACATATGTTGTTCTTATAAAAGAGACAACCCTTATTTCCAAACTTGAAAATAAATCCATCCATATCCAAACAAGATACAGAAATTATGTTCTTGGTAACACTAGGCACAAAATAAAAGTTTTGTAAAACCAAAATCATGCCAGTTGGAAATGAGAGGTGATAGTCGCCAATAGCCAACGCAGCCAGCCTTGCGCCATTGGCAGCTCGAAGATCCACCTCTCCTCTGGAGATCTTTCTAAATCTACTTGGTTCCTGCATTTGAATACAGATGTGAGCCCCACGAGCTGTATCTAATACCCAATGTGTAGAAATAGAAAGATTTAACTCGATAACGAATGCACCTTTAGCGTCCCCACGCTTCTGGGTGCAGTTCCTCTTCCAGTGGCCCTGCTTGCCACATGCAAAACACACTGCTTCATGTTCCTTGCCCTGCCTCTGGATCTTCCCCTTCTTGGAGGGACAGTGTTCGGGGGATTCAGACCGTTTATAAGTCTTTGTCCCCTTTTCCTTGTCCTTCCTTTTCTTGTTCACCATAAGGACGGCGGGTTTGTCACGCCCCATGTCCTTATCTACCTGGCGAATCAAGGTCAGAAGATCCGATAGACTCTTCTCATTGTCGCTCATGTTATAGTTGACAATGAAGCTAGAGAAGGTCTTGGGAAATGATGATAGGATGAGATCAGTACGCAACTCATCTGGGAATTTAATCCCTAAGATGTCCAAGCGTTCAATGTAGCCAATAAGCTTGACCAAATGAGGCCCAGCTGGCGCAGACTCTCCAAGCTTCGTGGTAAACAAAGCATTGGAGATCTCATACCTCTCCTGTCTCTCCTTCTCTTGGTAGAGATCTTTAAGGTGAGACATCATGCTATACGCATCCATGTTTTCATGTTGCTTCAAGAGCTCATTAGACATGGCTGATAGCATGAAACACTGGACATCTGTGGCATCATCCATGTGTTTCATGTAGAGAGATAATTCCTCATCACTAGCCTCTTTCCCAGGCGCAACTGGAATAGGCTCTTCCAGCACATATAATTTCCTTTCGTGGCGAAGGACGATGCGTAAACGCCTTTGCCACTCTTGGAAATTGGTGTCGGTGAGAAGGTTTTCCTTTTCGAGTATGGTGCGCAATGATATGTTTTAAGTAATTTTCTTGCCGTTTCTACAATTTAAGATGAGCAAAGGTTTAGTACTTTATTATAAAAATTGAGACAAATAAATTAATTAATACTTATTAGTCTCCCACTATTTTATCGAAATCCAATATCCCTCACCATTGACTTCGGAATATTCTATTGCGTGAATATTCTAGTGGCAAGGATCCATATTGCCCTTCGCATTACCCCAACTAGGGTTGGTCAAGCAACTTGAAGGGTTTTAGTTAGGCATTCCAAATTCCAACTGCATTAAATCGCAGTTCCTTGATCCGCTGAGTGGACTCCCCAATCCTGAAATCCTTTTTGGATTTCCTCAACCTTTTCCTCTTGGTCACACCAAGTCCTGCTATGGCAGTCAACCCTTGATGCGAACCAAGTCAAGTCAACCCAAAACCTTGAATTAGAATTCCCCGATAATTGAAAGCACCCCAAATAGGGTTGGTCAAGTACTTTGAACTATGGTTCGATTCTAACCAAGATTATGGAAGGCTATGCCGACTTAATATTTATTTTGAGGGATTTTATCCTAATATGTAAATTTCCATTTTATTATCTTTGATTACATGATTGTTAATATTAAGTGGGATATACTTAAGTGATTAACCATGTCTAAGATAATATTTATGTATAAGCCAATTTTATTTTAGTTCCATCTTGCATGCTCGTTTAATTCATTAATTGTGTGATCGTGAAAACACACCCACAATAAATGAACCATGCAACTGACAGAAATAAAATAAATGGTATGATCATGAGCTTTTCTATTGGTTAGTTTATCTAGAGGTTGATAAACTAACCCAAGACCTAGGGGAGAAACACCTTGAACCTTTCGGGTTCGTGTTTACAGCTTTCCACCTGTCCACCTTTGTATCTCCTTGGATTGGTTTCATCTTGGCTCCTGAATTGAGATGCCTCCACTAGCTTGGGAGCTCCATCAATTACATATGCATTTATCTCACACGCAGGTGAGGGGAAAAAGGGGTTTTTACATAAAATAATCCTTGGGCGCATAGGCCCTACATATTAATGAGGAGATGGCTCGCAGGCCGACAAATTTAATTTAAATAAATAAATTAAAATAAATCATTCACATACAAAGGTCTCGGTCTAGCACATGATCATCCATACATGCAACGATATTTACGCATAAATAAAAATAGCATTCAATTCTTTAATCGTTCTTGTTTAAGATAAATCATGCTCGAATCAATTAATTATCTTTAATTAATCAATCCTTTTATCTTAAATCCCTTTTCTGAATTTCCTTGAGATTCTCATCCATCATAATTTTAAACAAATAAATTCATTTAAAATTATCCTTGTACACAACTTGTACCTTGGAGGCAACCCGGCGAATTCTCATTTATTACGCAGATGTTAAATTAAACACATATATATAAAACACCTATCACGTGTTGTGCCTCAGCTTTACGCCTGCACCATGGTACACGTCTCAAGGGTTTGTATAATATAATAATAAATTTTAATAAATCTGCGTAATTTGGGTGAGTACACGGCGTGTAGTTCTGACTACACGGCTTGTACCTTTTCTTCACCGTCCATCCGAAGTACACGCCCGGGGATAGGGCGCGTTAATGTACTTCGGAAATTTTTGGAGTACACGGCGTGTACAGTGGGACACACGCCGTGTAGTTTCCACGTTACACGGTTTCCAGCCGGGCGGGCTATGTATGGAGTACACGACCCAACCCTAACCCGAAGGGACTATACGCCGTGTTCATTGGACCACACGGCATGTATTCCGGAAACCATGTGCCACCTATTTCTGGTCAACACACGGTGTCTTAAATTCTTAGAAAGAATCCAATACACGGCCTGATTTGGCGGATCAGTCAATGCATTGAACCTAGACTACACGGTGTGTACTTCCGAATACACGCCATGTATTCTAGTGTTATACGGCCAGAAACATTTGGCTCCTCCGGATGAGTTCCTCTATTTTATTTTAATCAAAATTAAAAGAAAAATCCGTTTCTGTGAGGTGAACGAGAAACGAGAGAGGAGGAACAGATCTCGATATTCATATTTCCAGAACGATTAAACATGAATTGAAATAACTAAATTATTAAATGCATAAATCACCAACAAAAAACTAAATAATTATAACCAACGACATGTCCCCTCTGATACCACTTGTAGGTTCCGGGCGCAGCGGAAGCGCGTTGGTGGGTTTGCCCAACTTTAATTTTAACGTTAAACAACGTTCAATCCGAGATCGGTCACGATATAAAACGCCGAATCTTCGGAATAGAATGAAGAACGAAAAGAAAAGAAGAGTCCTAGAACCCTTGAGGAGGATCATCATATGTTGATTATAATTAATTTAATTAATGCATAAGAATTACCTTGTTGGAATTCTTTCTTCGTTGATGTGTTCGGTCACGATTCGGTGATCCGTCGTTGCGTCGTAGAATACAAGTGTAGGATTCCTCTAGCGGTGATCCACACGTGTGTCACGTATCTCCGGACATCACCGAAGAGATCTTCGGGTGCTAGCGCGGAAGAACCTTCGCTTGCGATGTCCGCCTTCGACCGCCTTGATCCGGTGGAGGATCTTTCTCTCGTAACTTGAGGGCGTTCTTAGTGGAAAGGGAATTCTCTCTTGGCTTGAGAGTATTTCCAAATCCATTGTGCACAACAATGGCTCCCAAAAAATGTTGGGGTTGCGCGGATATTTATAATCAGGTTTGAGGTTAATAGAGTTATGGAAATAAATAAACGCGTTACGCGTTTTATTTATTTCATTAACTCTTATTGAAAACCCCCATGTCGAATTATTAATTCCTTGACATGTGCCCACGCTGATTATAATAAATATCATTTAATAAAAAAATATTAAATCCTCAAAATCCCAATTGGAAAAACTACACGGCGTGTAATAATTAATACACGGTGTGTACTTGTTTTCCATAAAACTACACAGCGTGTATATTTAATATACACGGCGTGTACTTTTATTTTCCATTTTTCTCCACCACATTTATTAGACCTTGAGTAATGACTATTTATTTCTTAAATAAATGTAACTGCATTACTCGCTAATAAATATATTATTTTATCCACAGTATATTCTCTCGAATAACTAGTGTCAAAATAAATGCGATCAGACATCCTTAAATAATTATTAAACCACATTCGGGAATAATATTTATTTAACTTGTTAAATTAATATTTAAATGAGATACATCGACACACTTAGTGTGTGACCCTCTAGTCCTCTTTCTCAGTGGCATTAGGCTGAGCCTGCCTAAAGTCCAAGGTTAGCGTCTAGCAACACGCCAAGGCACCCATAGAGAAAGAAGTTGACGCCGCAATGACGTGTCACCTACTACGAATTTTTACCGTGTAATATAATCCCTTTGTCTCGATATCTCCAATCAAGCGGGTTGCATGCTAGTGCCATCAACCCATGTGCTTGATTATTCTTTCTTTGACTTCCCGGAATTGAACTTGCCCATACCTTACCATGGCCATGGATTTATTTAGGCTATATCAATTCCATCAAAGGGCTTGAGATATCTACTTCCGTTATGGAACAGAAGGGACAAATCCTTTCTCGCATTATCTATTAATGCGGTATTACTCGTGACGCACCCAACGTATCCTACCTCGCTGCGAACAGTGTGTCGTCACAGTTTTCGTCAATACATCTAAGTGCGTGAGTTGTAATACCCATTAATAATAATCTTAAAGTCTAAGGATAAATACACACGTCCGTAGATAGCAACATCCAATGACACTATGAAATGTGGATTTCCTACTGGCGGGTATCGTTCTCATAATATCCTCCTGGATATTACCAAGGGCGCACACCATGAGAAGGTGCCTCAAAGTTTTATGAGTCCTCACCCCTAATGACCTGTATTATTTGTGTCCCTCAAATAATATCATCCAGCCATAGAACATACATTCAAGAACAGTGTTATGGCACTTTCGGGTTCTCATCATAGCAGGGATCCGCTGCGACCCTTTAATGCAACAGTTGTCCTTAGGACATTATCACATGACATGTCACGCAGAAGAACAATCAAGATGTGATAAGGATTTTATTTAATTAATAAAGTACAAAGTAGTTGGTTCTAGACCACCAACTCCAACACATGTGTTATGTGTGAACATGATACTATATTTGTTCACAACTATGTTTGGTATTTGAGAACTATGACATGATGTTTCATTTTTATGAATTTCCACATTCCAATACATTTTCCATTGATTCTCTAATGATTTTTATGATAATCCTATGCTTATTCTATGATAATGATGATTATGCTCACTCATGTTATATTGATTAATGTCCCTTATTCATCCTCTTATTGTGATTTTAGCTCACCCCTTTAATTGATGTATATCCTCAGGTAATTAATTGTGCTAAGGAGAACACAAGGTCCACTTAGAATATAGAGAAGAATGAATTAAATAATGATTATCTTTGATTATGTAAAAGTTATAAAAGGTTCTAATTTTACCAAGACACTAAACCACTTGATCCTAGATTTGTAATGATATTATGTTGTTTATCTTTAAAATGATGTAATAGTAATGTAAGAAAAAATAGTTTCGCTATATTTGAACTGCCAAAAGGGGTTTATCTATTGTGTAACTCTTACACAGTCATCATAAACTCCCTATATTATTTTGAACCTCCTATGTGGCCGCATACCTCTTTCATAGAAACTCATTCTTCATGGAAATAATTCCTTTTCCAATTTTAAATGAAATTCCCAAATAGATCCAAGTGATTCCAAAACCACTTTATTAACCTAATTTATCAAAAAAACATGGTGGAACTTTGTAAATTGGATTTGAAAACAAACACAACAACCCAAAAACTATGATACTACATCCATAGGTATTTTATACCAAAAATTACACAACATATATGACAACCTTACATATTTTTAATCTATATAATTATACAAAAATATTTATTATAGCATTCCAATACTACACATGACCCTCTGAAATACTCAATGTGTAAGATATGTGGAAAAACCCTATCACTAAACATGTACTTCCAGATAAAAATCATATAGTTAAATTTTCTTTAATTAATTAATCCTTTAATGTATAAACTCACAAAAAATTCCAATATTAGTGTATACCTCTCATGATTTGGCCTAAATTACATAGTGTGTACAACCAGCTACATGATGTATGATTCATTACTAGCCTCCTGTAATACATTCCAAGGGACTCGGTTTGTATTTGTCATGAGATATTTATATATTACATGGTGTGTATAACCTACCACATGTTATGTACTTTTAATATTTCTATGTCACTCAGTTGGCATTAAATATGTGGTGTTTATTAATCAAATTCCACATGTTTCGACCAAACAGTTTCTATGATTATTTTGAGGACAATCTTTGTGGGGTTACAGGGTGTGTATTCCAGCTACACATTGTGTACACCCCTTTAAACCATTTTCTAATTGGTGTTCATTGTGATATGGGTAATGGATTCACATATTTGACCACTATAAGATGTGTCATGATTTTCATGGTTCATCCTTGTGTGATTGACCATGTGTGCACAGTGTGTTATTTTCAATTACATGTCATGTATTAATCATACTCGGCCAAAGTCCTCATTACCTCCATAAGGGATCTTTGAGAATTATTCATCTATTCTAGGACTGTTTAAGGTAATATGAAAACAAATGATCATAAAATCTCAACTTTTTAATTAAATAAAAAAACTAGAAGTAAAAAATAACAATCAAATGCATAATTGATCAAAAAATAATAAATAATTATAAATTAATATGTGTCCACTTTGAAATCACTTAAAGGTTTTGGGGCATAGAAAAATAAATTCATCCCATGCTCAATAATGATTTTATCAATTTATTTAGATAAAATCCTCAAAACAAGATGAAGAATCCCTAGAATATTCATAGAGAGGATATTTTAAAATATAATTTATAATTAATTTAATATAATAATTACCTCAATTAGTGTATTCTTTATTTATTTATGAATTTAGTGGTTGTTATTGTAGCCTCATCCTTGTAGTGAATAATCCAAAGTATAATTTCTCTAGTGGCATATACATGTGATCCATGATTCTAAAAATGTCATCGATGGAACTTTGGGTGCTAGAACACGGGTACCAATCATGTTGAGCTATTCATCATTTATCACAATAATAATCATTTCATAATGGAATTATTTTTTTCTCTTGTTCTCTCAGTCTAGAGAGGGAGGTGGAAGATCGCCTCTCATTCTGGAGAGCATTCTTGGGAGAGTCTTATCATCCTAGAGATAATTCTCTTGATAGATTTTTTGTTCATAAGAAGTCACATAATTAGAAAATTATATATGTTAGGTAATAAACTTAGAGTTATAAAATAAGTAATTTCACATTTTCCCTTAACTTAATTTTTTATCCTAAGTAAACCCCACATCAAATAATATTATTATTATTATTATCATATTCTCATGATGTTCACTAACTCATATATATTTAAATATCACTTATTAAATAAATCAATCAATATTTATATTAAATAAAATGTATCATTTCATCCAAGATCTTGCCTCGGACTATCAATCCCCCTTGGAATTTGTCAAACCTTGAGTAACAAATATAAACTTAAATAAATATCATTGTATTATTTATTCAATAAATAAATAAATATTATATTCACTAAGGGAAGAATAAATATTTTCTTCAACATTCATGTAGCTAAATAAATATTTTAATATATAAATACTTATTTATTACCATATGAATAGCAAACAAGAAATAAATAAATATTTTATATTTTATAGTTGACAAATAATATTTACTTAATATTCAACTCACATATATTCTAAACCAAATAACCGGTGATTGAATTTATGAAATCAATAAAACCTAAATAATTATTATTCCTCTATCTGGAGAATAAAATTTACTCTAACTATTAAATTCAAATATCATTTAACTTATATTATGGATATACTTAGTGCGTGAACCTCTAGGCCTCTTTCTCAATGGAATTAGGTGAGTTGGCCTAAAGTCCAAGATCAGTATATAACAACACATCAAGAAACTCATAGAGAAAGATGTTAATGTCACAATGAAAAAAAAAGAATATAAACACTCATTTTTAATATAATCTCTTTACCTCAATATCTCATTAAGAAATTTTCATACTTTTTATCATCAACCCCTATGCTTGATATATCTTTCTTTGAATTTCTAAAATGAACTCATAAATGATACACCATGTCCATGGATTTAATCAGACATTTATATTTTAATCAAAGGGATATAGACATATACTTACATAAATATTAATGGGGAAATCCTCTTTTAACTTATTAATTAATGTCATATCACTTATGATGAACCCAACATATTCTACTTTATCATGAGGATATGTCATTGTGGTTTTTGACAATGCAAAAAAGTACAAAATTCATGATATACATTAATAATAATCTCAAGTCTAAGGACCAATATACACATCCACATATAGGAATATTTTATGGAACATATAACATGTGGAATTCCTATTGGTGGGTATGTATTTATAACCTCGCATATTGAAGATTACAAAGTGTGAAACTTCATGTGAAGAAACCCCATCTTTTTACATGCATCCAATGCCTAATAGTCAAAACATCATTTTTGTCCCATTAGAAAGATGTCATCTAGATCATAGGAATTTTTTTGAAGAATTTTTTCATATTACATTAACTTCATCATTATATTGTGGAACTTATATAACCTTTCGATGTGAAAAATAATATTAGGAAATTATCACATTAATTTTACATAAAAGAAAACTCATTATGTGACAATATGTTTACCAATATTATGGTCTATGGATATTTTGGTAATTGAAACTACATATTTAGTTTGTTCTTGGTAACCAACTACAATAATTGTGTGATTTCATAGTGGTTTCTCATTAACATGGTTTTTATTTAAATTAAATCATAAAGTGGGAATTTAGGGTTATGATGTTTGGAATTAATAACCAAAGTAACTAATGGATAAAAGTTATAAGAGGGTGGGTATATTTGAAGTATAAGTGTTTCATGTGTAGTTTGGTTGAGGTGAACATGTCTAATTATTAATGAATGGTTTGAAATTAAATATGTAAAAAATGAATGGAATAATAAACTTAATGATATGGGAAAATGGTAAGCCAAGAAATTTAATAAATGATGTGATTAAATTGATCTTAAAGACCTTTTGGAAGCTACTTGTGTGGATAGATGGGATGGATATATTGTAGTAATGGAAGTGATTGTTAGCATGTGGTGGTAGCATCTAAGTGATGTAGTGTGTGGTTGTGCTATTTGGTGTCTTTATCCTTAGGTTGGACTTTTCTATGGTCAGTATAGTCATTATATTTTCATTTTATTTCTTACAAACTTCCACCTAAGTTGAATATCCTTACCAACAACCATATGATTTTGGGTTTTAGGTGTTTTACCCAATATCTAGGATATTAAGGGAACAGATGGCTAACTAATCACTATTCCCCAATCTCTTTTCCAAATTTATACTAGGTTCTAATGGAATAAGGTTGTAATTCATGATATTTGATTAACTGAGTTTAGAGTGTTTATGATAAGATGATGAAGATATATAGGTGGTGATACATAGTGGGGCTCTAAAAAGTCAGAGGAGGGTATGAGGTTGATGTCCTTCATGTTTATGAATCATATTGATGGTGAGGGTGTGGTATGTATTTTTTTAGGATATGGGATGTGGATATATTGAGGTGATGTAATATTTGGTTGCGGGTATGTGGTTGTGTATGATATGTGGTTATGTGGATGTCTGGATGTGGAAGGTATGGGAGCATCAGGGTGATTTTCATTGGGGAGTGAGAGAGAAAACCCAGTGGGGAAGTGGTTGTAGGGTACCTTATTGACATATATTCTTTTGATATTATATTATTATCTTTTATATGATATTGGCTGATTAATACTTAGTGAGGTTGGGTGATAGTTGACCTGGGATAGGTTCATGTTGGTTTTGTTGTTTATTCACTGAGGAATTAGTAATCTTCTTTCACATTTACATGAAAATTATTGAGGATAATACTATTGAGTATACTTGTATCCTAACCCATATATATATTAATCTATTTTATATGTTTCTAGGAGGTAACTAGGGACCGATATGGACATTACTAGCTCATGGAATGAATTTTTTATGGTATTCAATGTCTTAGGAGTTTCATTTGGTATTTACTTTTGAGTATTTTTTATATGAAATTTACATGAATTCTGGAATAATTGTTTTTATTTTATATTATATAGTTGGTTGGTGCATTTCATTATTTGTTACTGGGATTATGAGGGTAATTTTGGGGTTTCATACATGTGTGAAAATATATTCCAACCAAGTCATTATATATAATGAAAGGATAAATTTTGGTGGTCTAATTTATGAGGTATCAGATGGTGATGGTGGAGAAGCAAAAAACAAGGTTTAGGTTTATAGATAATGGAAAAATGGAAGTTTTAGACTAGATTATATGATTGTACAACTGGTGGTGTGATCATAAGATACCCCTATACTCAACCAGTTGAAAGTATTGTAAAAACATAAAAATGACTTGTGTAAGAGGAAACTCATGGTTGAAGGAGTTGAGTTGGTGGGATCCTTTGACTGAATAGATAGATAGCCTCAGAGATAGGAGATGTGTGGAAGCACTCCCCGTGAAGATAAAAATATAGGGTGATTGGTTTAACTTTCTATATTTCATTATATTTAGTGGGATGGGTCATTTAATTAGGAGAATCATACAATTGTAATCATCTTCTGATTCCTTAATAAAATTAAAGCATTATTCCCCTCCCCCCATCGAGTAGGAATCATGTCTGAACCACAAAAAATTGTGTTGTTTTTTGCCTTGAATTATTTCAATCGTTGTCTTTTAAAAATTATTAATGGTTTACATTTAAATTGGTTTGTGCATTGCAGCGTTGTGATTTAGGTTCATAGTATTTTATGTTCTATACATCACAGTGTGAGGTCAACTGTTAGTAATTTTTTTACTCATTTTATAAGTTCAAATGGATATCTTCTTGTGGGATACAAGAAGATATTTTTAATCCAAACAAGTGGTATTAGAGATTTTGTTGAAAGATCTTCAGATGATCAAACCCTAGTGAAGGTGATTCAGTGCTTGGTTTAGGTGATTTATTCTGACCTTTTTCTCATGTGATGATTTATAGTAAGAAGTTCCTAATAAATATTACATTTCCCATAATTTAGTTGGAGTTCATTAATTTCTAGAAATGGAATTGGATGAGGGTAAGGTTCAGTAAGAGAAGTTCAATGACATGGATTTTGGGTTCTAGATAATGCAGATGAAGGATTATCTACTACAAAAAGACCTTAGTATACCTTTGATGGGTACCAAGATAGAAGCAATGAAGAAGGAGGAATAGGAGATACTGGATAAGAAATAATTGGGTTTGAAATAGATTTCATTACTCTAAAATGTGTCTTATAATATAAAATAAGTAAAAAAATCATTAGAACTTATGAAAACCCTTATTGGAATACATGAAAATAAAACAATGATGAAGAAAGTGTTCTTTCTAAGGAGACGGTTTGACATGATGATGTTATAAGGGAAGTCTATTGTTGATCATATAAATTAATTCAACATGATAATAAGTTAGTTGGATTTAGTGAAGGTGAACTTTGGAGATCCAAAATGTAACACCCTAATACATTATAATATTTTCATTTCTGAATAAATTTAATTTTGTTACTTTCTTTATTTTTACACAGCACCATGTTAAGATTACGCTACACACTATAATGAGTTGCATTACGTTACATGCAAGGCCCGGTTTTAACGAAAAATAATATATTAATAAAATATTATTATAATATAAAATCTAGATACTAAATTATCAATTATGAATAGTATTAACCACATTTTGAATTGTATATATTCCATATAATTTTAACATTCATATTATGTAATTTCGAGACATGATATAGGAACAAATTCAATTTTTTGGATAAAAGAATTATTTTTCAAAAAATACAGTTTTGTCGTCTTTTTATGTTTCCTCCAATTTAAATCTAGTTTTTGATACTTTAATATATTATATTAAACAAAATAAACTTCTTATTTTAAAGTGGGATATAAAAATTTAATTTAAAGGAATTTTTGATATTTTTTAGATAAGTTTTAAATTTTATGAAGAGTAAAAAATATATTAAATGACAATTGAAAACAAATTTTTTCAAAAAAATAACTTTTGACGATAAATTATATTATTTAATTATTTTAAATTATAAATAGAATATATTTTTATCAGTAAATATAATAATGGTTATCGGAATTAATTTTACCATGAATTTTGATATAAAAACATTTCAATCTTTTTTAATGTTTTAACTTTTAAAACCCCATTTTTAATTCCAACAAGAGGATTAATTTTAAATTAATTACTGTAACTTCTATACTTGAAATTTCGAAAAATGGATTCTATATTTTGAATCAGTGGGTCCAAATTATGTTAATATGTTACTTTTATTTTTGGACATTATGAATAGTAACTTTAGTAATTTTTTATTATTACCACATTTAAGGGTAAATAGGATAATTAAAGATAAAAATAATATTATAAATTACCCTAAAACCTATAAAAATCCTATTGGGTAACTAAATTCTACCCTTATCACCTAATGTTCGAAATAGAATCCTTTAGTTGACATTTTTCCATAAATATGACAAGAATATTATAAAAATCAATGAATGAGAAAAAAATTCACACTCTCATTTTATATAAGTATATTTATTTTAATATAGGGTTAACCAGGAGTTTCGGACACGTACAGAGGGTATCGAACCTAAGGTAAGGGAATTCTGTCTCACTTTTAATTTTTGTGTGATATAATCCATGTTCACCACCTATTTCTTATGTGTGGTGTATGTGCTGCCCCTATTATATTTAATATCATGAATAAATTTTCTTCATGGTATTTAAAGACTCATTTAAAGATATTGAGCTTATTAATTAAATGTTCAAAGTGGTATGGGATGCTTTGAATGTTTAAAGAATTAACCATTTCTCCTTTTCAATATTCTTGATATTATTTTACATAACAATTTATATGGAATATAAAGGTTGTAAATAAAAAATATGACATGATATTATTTCTTTATAATTCACATTCCATCCAATTTCATAACATTTAACCATTAAACAAATGATATTGTCGCTCGTGCGTACGTACGGTCTACCGTCTCCATGATCTGATGAGATTCATTCTCCACGTTAACTACTCAAGAATGATTATAAAATTTATATGATGAGTAAATATAATATTTATGAACTTAATATCATTCTGTATATGAATACAATATGTCATATGCATAAGAAACATGACAAAAAATGCATAGGAAAATGAAGCAGTTAACACCCAAAATAATGGTAATACTAAAATATTATTAACAAAATGATATAAGAGGATCATATATGATATCATAAATATGGATATGATCTTGATATAATTTAATATCATGAATTAACCATTATACAGGAGGTTAATACACCCTCGACTAAAGGAAAGTCCAAGGTAAGGGTTAATTTCACAATCTCATTTTTTATCTGATATTGTTTATACATAAGTGTCTACTGGGACATCTTTATCATCCATATCCATATTTATCAAAATGTGTTTCAAAATATTATCAAAAAAAATTAAAGTCATTTTTACCCATGTTTGACTTTTTATAAAACATTTTGAAAGGAATCTTTCTGTCGTTTTCCAAATAAGGTACTTTATGACCTTTTCGATAAATTAAGGAAGGAATGTTTTTTTAACTTATATGGAACGAGTGGATATATTCTACCATTATAATGCCTAAACATTTTGAATAGTCCCTTACAAGATTACAAGGTTATTTTGAAAATATATGTTTTCTTTTATAATTGCACGGCCTTTAAATGATTTTAAAGTAAAAAAGGGATATCTCTCTTAAATAGTTTTAATGATTTTATTAGATCACTTTCATCTATGTCAATATCCTTTAATGGATTTTATGCTTCATTAAGGTTGATTTATTATGATACAATATTTAATATTGTATTGAATGTTTTATGATATATTTTACTATGGATGTGTTATTTTTATACCATTCATAGTTTATGGTTAAAGTATTAACATTTCGTATGTTAGTTTTAATATGAATGTTTATGTTATGTTTCACTCTTTTAATATGAGGAATGTATTGGACTTAGTAAGTGACGGGTTGGGAGCACTATATTCCCTCAATAAATCAGTAGGTCTCATGAGACAAACTAGTATCTCGGAACAAGTCCTTGAGGGTACGGTAATGGTCTTGGTACGAGGCCTTGATGGTACAGTTATGATGTCCAGCATTATGAATTTCCTCGCTATGAGATTAGTTATTGATATTTCATGTAATTATTTGACTAGTAGAATATCTATGTGAAATTTTAAATGGAATTATTTGATTTATTCTTGCCATGTAATTCTGAATATTATGTTTAAAAGGCTTGGGTTTCATTTTTATACCTTGCCTTAAAAATTTTATGTTTATTTATGATAGCTTATGCTATATTATTTATCCTTACTGAGCATCTGAGCTCACCCATTTATTATGTTTCTTCTTCCCCAGAATGAGAATAAGTATATTATGATTGAACTACATGGTTAGTATAAGGGATATGATATTTTTCAAATGAGATAATATTTTTTTCATTTCAATATGTAATATAAAACTTAAGTTTGTATCTAGTTTTTTCAAGGCTACTAAACCGATAGTCCTTTGGGATTTGATTTCTTGTGATCATTCCATTATAATAAAATAATTCACAGACTCTAGGTGACTAGGGTTGGGGTGTTACTATTGGAATTATAGTAAGTTTAGTACAAATATTTGAAATTAGATTTAGAAAAAACTTTGATTAGGGAACATTACCCTAAATAGACTTTGAGGATAAGTATAGAAGAATATCCTAGAATTTTGACAATGTGGAGATTTTTTGGGTCTTCCAAGCAATACATCTCTGTCTGGATACTACAAGTGGATGAGGTTCTACCATAGATATTCATAATAGTAACAACTCTGAAAAGGTGTTCTCAGCTTAGCTCGGGGTAACCTCATACACAACAACGGGCCTTACTGTGCATCTGGTTTGACACTCCTGGGGGATATGCTTAAGATAATTCACATTTTATTTACAAACCATTATCAAGTATTTATGAGTAAGTATATCCAAAAAGAAACCATTTTTATGATTATGAGACTATATACATGTAAATATTCAATTTATGTTAATAATTTTTCAAGTTTTTGGATTATACATTATGATATGATCTAACATAGTGTGTGTCATCATTTAGAAATGACGCCTAGTACAAGGAATGTAAACCTCACCAATACACATGATCCAAAGAGTAATAAGGATAATATATTTCATGGTCAAAAGAAAAAAAAATTAAGGGAAATAGTCTCCCATTTATTCTCATAATAGGAAGAAATAGTATCATGTGTTAATAAGATAAGTAAAGAATTCTTTGAGTCCTTTGTATTTGAAGGGAAGCAAGAGAAGAAGATGGTGGAAAAGAAAAATATGGATAAAGGGAATAAGGGAAATAATGATTTCCCCACATATGATAATTGTGGAAAGAATCACCTCAGTAAATTCTTTAAGGGAATATGAGTTTTTTATAAGTGTGGAGAAAAAGGACACCAAGTTCATGATTGAAAGGGTAAGAAGAAGGTTTCCAATGTGCAGTGATTCAAATACAAGGATATGGGACACTATACGAATCAATATCCCAGTCATCAAAAGAATATAAACCAGATGATGCTATTGGATAATGATCAAGGTATGATACTACCGTAGATAAAGAGGAATGATTAATATTCCTATTCAAGAATTATATTATATGAATTACAAATATACTGGTTATAACAATTATAGAGTATATAAGGATGCTACTACAGTACTAATTCATTAAGGATTTGAAATTGTATAGTACCAAGTAAAGTGACACAATTTCAAGTTCAAATATATGGTTAAAATAAAGATAACCCTTATTAAGTTTCTGATACAAAGATAATTATTTTGGAATAAATATATGATTTATTTTTATAAAGTATATTGGATATTATTGACTACCTTAGAACTAATTAATGGTTTTTTTATTCCATCATTATTGGATTTCACAAAAAAAATTCATTTAAGGAGTATATCAAATATTACAAGGTTTTATGGTAATTTAGGGTATTACCATGTTTAAAGAGAATACATGATGAAGGTATTATGAAAAAAAAATATTTATTATGTTATGTGACCTTCCTTATAATTTTTTGGACTGTGAGTTTGGACAAAAGAATTTTGGATAAGTTTAAATGTTGGAATGGATTAAGTTGAACATTGGATAAAAATTTTTAAGTTTAAAACATTTAATTAATGTTTAATATACTCAGGTTATTTTTTGAATTATAGAATAATATAGTTTTATAAAAAAAGACAACTCGCAGGTCGGGTGACAACCCGTCACGTTCGGCAAGGCCGTGAGACTTAAACCCGCAACCAAAGGGAGATAAGGGTGAATCGCCTACCACTAGACTACGTGATGTCCTGGTTAATATAAAATAGTTTTATTTTATTTAAAAAATATAATAGATTAAGTATAAGTTCATTTTTGTAACCCTATACGATTAAGATAAATCGGATTTTATTATCTTTTGGAGATAAAGTTGAGTTTGTGGTAGAAATTGATTAAAGAGGAAAACTATACTTGTTAAGTGAGTATGTTTCATCATGTTCTTAATATATAAAGTAAATGAATTATTCAACACTAGTTAAAATATCATAAAACCTAAAAAAAATTCCTAGTACTTTATTTTTCAACTAATAAAATGGTCCCTTAGATTATAACTGACTTCTACCTTTGTGATTGTTAACATTTTCCTCATCATGTTCTCTATCACTCTCCATCAGAACTTTATGGTTAGATTTTTCTTTCATGTCCATGTTTTCCTACATGGATCCCTAGTATGTTTTATCTCTAATGAAATTCATACTTCCCTTTATTTATTTAAAAATGGAGGTTCCATTAATCCATTTTCTGATGTGTGATTTCAAAAAAAGTATTTTCAAATGTCAAACCCCTAGTTTTCAATCCCACATTCAAATTGTGAGGACACAATTTATTGAAGAAGGGGAGAATGTAACACCTTGATACTTTAAAATATTTTCATTTCTGAATAAATTTAATTTTTTTTACATGATTGATTTGTATGCAACACCATATTAAGCTTACGGTACACACTACAACGATTTGGATTGCGTTACACACAAGGCCCAGTTTTAACAAACAATGATATATTAATAAAATATTATTATAATATATAAACTAACTGATAAATCGGTTCTTATGAATAGTATTAACAACATTTTTAATTTTATATATTCCATATAATTTTAACATTCATCTTATGTAATTTCTAAACATGGTATAGGTACAAATTCAATTTCTCGGATAAAAGAAGTATTTTTCAAAAAATGCAGTTTTGCCACCTTTTGATGGAACCTCCAATTTAAATCTAGTTTTTGAAACTTTAATATATTCTATTTAACAAAATAAAATTCTTCTTTAGAAGCGTGATATAAAATATACTTTGGAGGAATTTTTGATATTTTTTTGATAAGTTTTAAAGTATAATGAATAGTAAAAAATATACTAAATGATAATTGAAAATAAATTTTTTCATCAGAATAATTTATGAGGATAAATTGTATTATTTAATGGTTTTTAATTATGAATATAATATATTTTTATCAATTAAAATAATTATGTTCATTGCAATTAATTTTACCATGAATTTTGATATAAAAATGTTTCAATCATTTGCAATGTTTTAACTTTTAAAAACCCATTTTTAATTCCAACAATAGGATTAATTTTAAATTAATTACTACGACTTCTGTGTTTAAAATTTTGAAAAATGGATTCCATGTTTAGAATCAGTGGGTCTAAATTATGTTAATTGTTTACATTTATTTTTGGACATTATGAATAGTAAATTTTGTAAAAAAATATTATTACCGCAGTTAAGGGTAAATCGGGTAATTAAAGATAAAAATAATATTATAAATTACCATAAAACCTATAAAAATCATATTGGGTGACTAAATTCTACCCTCATCACCTAATTTTGAAAATGGAATCCTTTGATGAAAATTTTTCTATGAATATAACATGAAAATTATAAAAATAAATGAATGTGAAAAAATGTCACACTCTCATTTTATATAAGTATATTAATTTTAATATAGGGATAACCAGAAGTTTTGGACACATACAGAGAGTATCGGACCTAAGGTAAGGGAATTCTGTCTCACTTTTAATTATTGTGAGATATAAGCCATGTTCACCACCTATTTCTTATGTGTGGTTTATTTAATTCCCCTATTATATTTCATATCATGAATACATTTTATTCATGGTATTTATAGAATCATTCAAAGAGATCAGGGTTATTAATTAAATGTTCAAATTGGTATGGGATGATTTGAGTATTTAAATAATCAACCCTTTCTCTATTTCAATATTCTTGTTATTATTTTACATAACAATTTATATATAATATAAAGGATGTAAAAAATAAATATGACATAATATTGTTTTTGTATAATTATCATTCCATGCAATTCCATACCATTTAACAATTAAAGTAATGATATTGTCACTCATGCGTACGTACAGCCTACCATCTCCATGACGTGATGAGATTAATTCTCCATGTTAACCATTCAATAATGATTATAAAATTCATATGATGAGTAAATATAATATTTATAAACTTAATATCATTCTGGATATGAATATAATATGTCCTATGAATAAGAAACATGACTTACACGATAAAACATGTATAGGAAAACGAATCATTTAACACCTAAAACAATGGTAATATTGAAATATTATTAAAAAATGATATAAGAGGATCATATATGATATCATAAATATAAATATGGTACTGTTATAATTTAATAACATGATTTAACTATTATACAGGAGGTTAACTCACCCTCGACTAAAGGAAATTCCAAGGTAAGGGTTAATTTCACAATCTCATTTTTTTATCCGAGATTTTTTATACATAAGTATCTACTGGGACATCTTTATCATCCATATCCATGTTTCTTAAAATTTGTTTCAAAATATTATTGAAAATTTTTTGAAGTAATTTTTACCCATGTTTGACTTTTTATAAAACATTTTGAAATGAATCTTTCCTTCATTTTCCAAATGAGGTACTTTATGACCTTTTAAAAAAATTAAGGAAAGAATGTTTTTTTAACTTATATGGTCTGAGTAGTTATATTCTAACATTATGATTCCTAAACATTTTGAGGCTTCCCTTATAAGCTTATAATTTTATTTTCAAAAGATATGTTTTTTTATAATATCACGACTTTTAAATGATTTTAAAGTAAAAAAGGGATATCTCTCTCAAAGAGTTTTAATGATTTTATTATTTTACTTTCATCTATGTCAACATCCTTTACTGGATTTTATGCTTCATTAAGGTTGATTTATTATGATACAATATTCCAAATTATATTAAAGGTTTTATGATATGTTTGACTGTGGATGTGCTATTTTTATACCATTCATAGTTTATAGTTAAAGTATTAACATTTCATATGCTAGTTTTAATACGAATGTTTATGTTATGTTTCACCCTTTTCATGGAATTAATAAGTGATGGTTGGGGCCCGCTATAGCCCCGTGATTCATCGGTAGGTCTCATGAGACAAACTATTATATTGGTACAAGGCTCTGATGGTATGGTTATGGTCTTGGCACGAGGCATTAACGATACGGTTATGATGTACGACATTATGCATTTCCTCATTATGATATTAGTTATTGATATTTCATGTTATTATTAAACTAGTAGAATATCCATGTGAAATTTTAAATGGAATTATTTTATTTATTCTTGCCATATCATGCTGAATATTATGTTTAAAAGTCTTTTGTTTCAGTTTTATACCTTTCCTTAAAAAAAATTCTTATTTATCATAGCTTCTGCTATATTGTTAATCCTTACTAAGCATCTGATCTCACCCCTTTATTATGTTTATTTTTCCCCAAGATGAAAATAAGTGTATTATGATTTTACTATAGGGATATTCTAATGGATATGTGAGTTTTCAAAGGGTATAATATGTTGTCTTTTATTTCAATATGTAATGTAAAACTTATGTTTGTATCTAGTTTTTTCAAGGATTCTAAACTGGTCGGTCCTTCGAGATTTTATTTCTAGTGATCATGCTAATTTAATAAAGTAATGTATCGACTCTGGGTAGCTGGGGTTGGGGAATTACACTAAATGTGTACTATTGTTACTCTCATATCTCTTTCAAATATTAGGGTGTGATGGTCACTATTATGAGTAACTTTAGTAGGAAGAATGGCATGTTGTTTTCATATTTCATGGATTTAGTTCTAAATGAGTAAATTTATAAAAATGAGATATAGATATATTTTGAAAATTAATATAGTTTGGAATAAAGAGGGTTATCTAAAACTCAAAAGGGTCGTTAAATTGGTAAAGTAAGGATAATCCAAAGTAGGATAAACTCAGAAGAAGGTCATCTGATGTGCTAGAATTATGGGAAGAAAGGTCACCTGATAAATTATTGTAATGAGTGGAGAGTGAATTTCAGAAGATATACTTTTAGAAGTGGATCTTTGAATCCTGTATAAAAAGATAATAGTGTTCTATTATTGAATTTCAACATTTCTCTAGAGTCTTAGATTATAGACTATGCGGATTCATTTTACTTAAAACCCAAAATGAGAAGTATGAGGGACTACACTTCCAGAAGATATAGTAATGTGCATCTTATATATGGTGGAGCTCTTATGATCAATGGTATGGGTGATGTTTTCATCTAGATAAGTAACAAAAGTATACTGGAGTTAAAGGGTGTGAGACACATCCTAGGGTTGAAGAAAAACTTAATTTTCATTGGGTAGTTAGATGATATAGGTTTATGTACCACATTTATGAATACATCATGTATGATTTCATATAGTTCCATGGTTATGGAAAAATGAGTGAAGGATGATACATTATACCTCATGGGAGTATTATAAGGTATGATGCTTTCTAGAGAAGTAACTATTGAAAAGTTATGGAATGATGGTTTAGTTCACTTGAGTGGGTAAGGTATGAAAATCGTCACCGTTAAAGGTATGTTGAAGATCAAAATAATGGAGTATGGGACATGAAAATATTGTATCTTTGGAAATCAGTGAAATGTGTCCTTCTAAATGGAAGGTAAAGCATCGTAGAACTAGAAATTATAATTTTTGTATATAGATGTTTAGTGGTCAACACTGGTTTGATATTAATAGGTTTCATTGGATCATTATATAACCATTGTCACTGGAAGTTTACCAAAAATAAAAGAAAATACATCTCCAAGAATCAAGCATGTAAATATATCTGAAAAACCTAGCATAAAATTATGTACCTTAAATCCCCAAAAATCAGCAGGTTCCATATTAATCTTCAATGGAGTATGTTTAATAATGATCATGAGGATCAATAGACATATTCCTCCTACCTCCATGGGGAACACCAAAAAGTGGGTCCATAAACATATCTTAAGGACTCCCAAACACTGAAGGGGTTATATGTCCTTCACTATGTGAAAAATAGCATTTCATAAATAATATAGTATCAGTTATGGATCAATAGTATCTCTCACACCCAATAAGAGGAGATCGCATCCTCATATATAGCCATCCTTGACTCTCTTCATTAAATGAAGAGTGTTTTCCATCTATAATAGCTTGGGTTCTATCGCATGGAATTGGAGAACTTCATCTTATTGGAATTCATTCATTGAACACTTTAATGAATATCACATTTCATAAATAAATCAACTCTTTGGTTAAAAATTGATGGAATCGTGCAGCATAGATGTGGCATGACACATACATCGCATGCATGAAAAATGATGATGTTGATGTTGTTGACCATGACATCTACACACACCACTATAATGTGGTTCTATCCATTTTAGTTTATATCCAAAAATATCTCCTTTTACTAAAATCCTAAAAGGACTTAATTTAAAAACTTCAAAAATCATTGTGAATCCATCCAAAAAATGTTTTTAGATATGATCTCATAAAAATCTCTTCATTTTGGAATAAATAGTTTTTCCAAAACATAATCCTTATCTAAGGTCCTCATTGTGTGACCCTATAGGCCTTAGTAGAATTGAAAAAAATATTAAATCCCTATTTCCTGGATGTAAGAAAAGTGAGTCCATAAGAAAATCATCAGTGCTACTTAAGAAACTAAGGGGTTTGTCTGTATGAACATATTCACCACAAGATGTATTATACACATCACATGTATACCTATATAATCCCTTTTTCCATGACATAGAGTGACCACTAGATATGGAACTTGTCAATCTAGAATAGGATAACTCTTATTTTTTTGTTCTCTAAAAAAGTCTGACCAAGTCAATGGATACATCATGTTTCATTCATCTAGTCGGTGAGTGCATCACATGACCCTCATACAAGTAGTTGAACATGTAACTTGTGGATCAAATAAGTATATCCATGCATTTACATAGTTTAATTAAAGAAAGGGATATATGTATTTACTTGTTATATAGGTGGAAAATCCCAACATGGTTTCACTCCAACCAACGACATGATAAACAACATACCCAACCACCACCTGGTTAGATAACTTAATATTTTGACTTGTGTAAGTAGGGTATAAAATTATGAAGGTTCTCGATATAGGTATCTTGAAAACCTCATTTAAGAAGGATTTATATTAAGTATACACCCAAAATTATATAAATAATTGTTTGAAATTCTATGGTATATACTTTAGAGGATCAGTCTAAGTAATAAGTCTCTACTTATTACCTCATGAATCCATTCTTAGTATCTCATTTACAACCCTTTATAATGATTATAATAATCCATTAAATCTAACTATATCATATCATAACAACCCATAATAATCCATAATGATTATTGGTTAGGGATAACTCAAAGTCATACTTTGAGGGGATATTATCATTCAACTATTAATGTAAAATAAATTACTACACACATAAATGAATGATAAACATAGATTCCATTTATTATAATAACATAATACATTTTCAACCATTAAAACGAATCTATCATATGTCTAAAACCCTATGATTATACATGACCCTAATTTTTTGTGTGTGTTAATGGTTTCATTAAAGGATCTGCTGCATTCTCTGATGTATCTACCCAACTATTTTTACATCTCCCTCTCAATGATCTCTCACATGAGACAGTATTTATGTAGTATATGATTGGTCATTTGGTAAGTCTATAGTTCCTTATCCTAACCAACAACCCTATTTTTTTATAAATATAACTTAATTTCTTCCTCAATGTTAGGAACCACTCTAAGTTTGGTAATTAAATTCATGATCCAAATATATTCCTTCACAGCATAGGATGTAGTGACGTACTCTACCTCTATTGTTGAGTCTACAGTAGTGACTTATTTTAAACTTTTCTTGCTGGAAACTGCACCATTCAAGAAAAACATGAATCCAGTTTGAGATTTTATATCATCTTAATTATATTGAAAACTCACATATGTTTAGCCTTTTACACAGAGACCATATTCTTCTATAAATACCAAGAACATATTTTTATCCCTTATCAAGTACTTAATAATTTCCATAGAAATCCAGTGACTCTCACCAGGATTAGATTGGTATCTACTAATTATCATCAAAACAGAAGAGACTTCAATTTGATCGCACATCATGGAATACATGATAGACCCTATGGAATTCACATAATGAATTCTATTCATCCTTAAACTCTTTAGAAAGATTCTAAATCATTCTAATATTCATGCCTTAAAACACTGGTAAAGATCATTTCTTGGATTTATCTATGCTAATCCACTTTAAAAAATTACCAATATATGTGTTATGGATCAGTCTAAGCATCCTCTTAGATCAATCTCTATAGATCTTCGTACCTAGTATGTAGTCTTATTTACCCATATCTTTTATTGATAAACATTTACCCATCTACATGTTCATGGAATAACATTGTAGGTTATTATTTCCAATAAGAAGTGTATCATCTACATAAAATATCAAAAACATTTCTATGTTATCATTGACTTTATTATATACATAGGAATCATTCATGTTTAAAATGAAACCATAATCATTGATAACATCATCAAGCTAGATATTTCAACTCTGAGAATCTTGTTTTCGTCCTTAAATGGATTGTAGAAATTTATAAAACTTAGCAGACTCACTTGTAACTTTAAAACCATTGGGTTGTATCACATACATATCCTCAATAAAATTATCATTAAAGAAAATAGTTTTGATATCCATTTGATATATCTCATATTCAAAATGATCTATTATAGCTAGAGGAATATTAATGGACTTTATCATTACTATAGGTGAAAAGGTTTCTTCAAGTCAATGCCATGAATTAATTTGTAACCTTTATCCACTAGGAGAACTTTAAAAGTATAAACTCTACCATACATATTAGTTTTATTATGGAAAACTCAATTACACCCTATAGGCCTTACCCCTTCAAGTGTGTCCACAAATTTCCAAACATGGTTAGTGTACATGGAGTCTATTTCAGATTCCATGGATTTTAACTATTTATCATAATAAAAACTCTCAATGTTATCCTAGTTGGAAGTTGGTCCATCTCTTATGAAAATTAATTAATCGTCATTTAACATGATAAATCCATATCTCTCAGGTTCTTGACAAATCCTACCCAGACTTCAAGTTTTTTTTTTGAAACTTGATTATTTTCTTCATCTATAACTGTTTGCAGAATCAGCTCAACTTTCATCTTAGGAACACTACTATTTTTTGTCTTAAAATTATCCAAGTTCAACTTTCCTACCCACTAAACCTTGATTTAATTGTTCCTTATTAATAAAAACACCACATTAGGAAAAAACACTTTTTGTTTAGTAGGATTATAAAATTAATATAGAAGAGTTTATTTAGGATAACCAATAAATAAGAACTTGTCAAAATTAGAATCAAGATTATCAGAATAAAATCATCATATGAATGAATCACAACACCAAATATTCATAAAATACATATAGGGATGTTTTATATTATATATATCATATGGTGTCTTTATGACTACTTTTTATGGAATATGGGTTATTTGAAATGCATCAGTTTCCATGGCATAACCCCAAAATGATATGAAAAGGTCACACAGACTTATCATTGATTGAAACATGTTTAAAAATGTATTATTATACCTTTTGGATACAACATTCTGTTTTTATGATCTAATAGGAGTGATTTTTGAAACAATTCCATAACCTCTCATATGATTTTTGTATTCATGGATTAAGTATTCACTACTCTAATCTAATCGAATAATCATAATAATCTTTCCCAGTTGATTTTTTACTTTTTTCTAAAACTCTTTAAAATTTTATAAAGTTTCATACTTGTCTTTCATCAAAAACACATATCTATACTGACTAAAGTATTTTATAAAATTAATGAAGTACCTAAAACCACCACTCACTTGTGTTCCCATTAGTCCACATACATTTCTATGTATAAGATCCAATATTCCACTATCCCTTTCAGATTTTCTTTCAAAAGGTGCTTTGGTCATCTTACCCAATAAAAAAGATTCATAATTATCAAATTATTCATAACCAAATGAGTCTAACAATCAATATCTATGGAGTCTTTGAATGTGTTTCTCATTTATATGTTGGAGGTGATAGTGAAAATGGTATGTAGTATTAGAATCAACCCTAACATTATTATTCTGTATTTTATAAATAAGATTATCCATATCTAGAATATATAAAATATTCATTATATTTCTAATTCTATAAAACATTTTATTCCTATATATTGAAAAACTCATATTCTTAATAATGAATGAAAAACTAATCTTATCCAAACAAGATACAGGATAAAAAAATTCTATTTATAGTGAGAAAATAATAAGAGTTGTTCAATTATAGAACTAATCCATTGGGTAGATTTAGATCATAAGTATTGAATTATAGTACAAACACTCTTTCTATATTACTAACATTAATATCTACTTTTCCATTCATCAATTTCCTTCAATATTTGAGTCTGTGTATATCTGCACAAATGTGTGACACACACTCAGTATCTAATACCCCTGATTCACAGTTGGTGGAATTAATCTCCATAACATTCACATTCTAATGATCAAAAATGTTTCTCCTTAAGAACTATTCTCAACCCTAGATACCAATTTTTAACTATTTTATATATCACACCCATTAATGATCATAATATGATTAATGTGAAAATTTTATAATATATAGTAAGGGCATATCAATGGGATAGTTTCATGTTGTATGTTTTTTCATTAAGGACTTTTAATAATAGTGCTCCCACTAAAATTGATGATCCCATAAATCATATCATTTTAGTAGGACAAGATTCATAATTCATCATGACTTACATCGGTTTGTTCACATAAATAAGACATAATTATTTAGGTAGGGAATCATCCCAGTCATAATAGTTATGATTCTCAGATAGTTGAGTTGATAATTATTTACCCAATCCATCGTATAGATAAACTCATCATTATTACCCAATTATCTTAACTATTGGGGTTTCCCAACTAGTGTAACCCAACAAAAATCCAAAAAAAAATATAATAGAAGATAACGAAAGGATAATTGTTCTAAGATAGACCTACCCAACAAGATAATCCAGAGTTACTTGTATCTTGTTTTCTTTATAAAATATAATCCAAGGGTATTTTTTCTTAGCTCGATAATACCCAGTTTCATGATAGAGGTCTTTAAAAGTACTTATTTGGAATGAATGTCACACTTAGTATTTAAAGGTTTTTTATTTTAAGTTCTCACTCATTTAATTTACATCATTTTCACATTAAATTTATAGTTATTACATCTTATGTAAACATTACCATCTCAGGTTTTATTCCCTTTTGTGTATGCATGCTTCTAACAATTTTGTTTTTGAATCCTATTTCCAACCACCAAATCAATATGTTCAAACCACATTACTATGTAACTCTTTACACAACCCATAATTTTGTATTACATATCCAAAAATAGAAACCAAAACATATTCATACATATCTGAATACATCATATATATATAATAAATGTACTTTTATATTAAAGGCATAGAGTTATATGAGATTGATAATATCTATATGATTAATCCTAGAGTGACAAATAGGAAACCCCGTTAACATTTCTAGACAAGGAATGAGCCTATAGTCTAGTACATAGTCTGAATCCATGTACCTATCCCAAGGAAGATTCTACTCAAGATATAATTCAATTCATGATATTTGTAGCACCTAATATGCACAAACTATATTCAACTACTATTGTTAATCTCATAACTCCAAAAAACTGAGGTCAAGGCAGATAAAAAAACTAAATTTTATGGATTCATGCCCAAATGGCCCGAAGTCCTTCATTTGTATTGATTTTTGATAACCCCCCTTTCAAGGGATGAGGGGGAACCCTTACAAGGCTCGTAGTCCTAGAGATTACATGGATCATAGGTTTAAGAGATTACATAACCCGAAGGTCTTAGGGAATTCAACCAGACTAAAACTACAAGGAACTGCCCCTCCCCAACATCTACATCATGATGATATCTCTCCACCTTTGCATGTTCATTTGGATAGGCTTCCTGTGCAAGCACAGGCTGGTCCCAATGGCGTAGCCATACCCTCTCATTCTTCCAAATCCATTTGGTTTTGCTCTAGTGAGTGCAATTGCTCTGAATCTTCCTCTGGGGCTACTCATTTTTTGTATAGTCTCTCTAGGTAAACTACACAGATCATGTGGCCTGAAGGCCTTGAGGTGGATCGAAGGCCTTAAAGGTGGCCTGAAAGCCTTACTGACCCGAAGTCCTAGGTGGTTCAAAGTCCTTAAGGACTCTAAGCCCAAACCAGTGACCCAAGGTGAATATTTCTAGCAGCTACAGTACCAAATATCACTACTACAGTACCCGAACAGTACTAGTACATTGCTGCTACAGTAACCCAGAATTATACCTCTACCTGGTTTCGAACTTGGGACTCATGGATGCACTTAAGGAGTCCTCTCCAACTGGGCTGAGGCTCATGTGATAATTTTATGGATTCATACCTAGAATATAATGTAAGGATATATCTCTTATAATCAATTTATTATATAAATTTATGAAAACAAATTATTCATATTTTATAAACAATTTATTAAACGAGAATAAATCAAGAATAAGCATTAGATAAATAAATAATTAAAATATTTAAACATGAGATAAAAATATAAAATTTTCATATTTATATGTTATATAGAATTTATATATGATATTACATTAATTATAAACATTTTTATAATTCAAATTATATAAAAAATTTACATAATCAAAATATCATATACATTATATTATTTAAACATTTGATCATATCAACCATCAAAACTACTTTTTATGTGGTCTAAATAATATCTTAAATAAGTAACATATTTATATGAATAATTTCAAATTAAATTAATTATAAACATTTCATAATTATAAATATAAACTACTTTATATTTTTTCCTTGTTTGTATAATTTATAAACATTTTACAAATTACTCCTTATGATTTCAAAATAAAACCCTTTTATTTATAGAAAAAAAGTCATTCTATATAATATGGTAAAATTTAATTTAAATATTGATATTTATTATTTGGGGATATAAAAATTTCATAAAAAAATTATTAATTAATTATAAAGAATTTATAATTAATTAATTTTTAACCCTTTTATAAATTAATATATTCCCAAAATACCTTTTCCAATGATTTATAAAATTTTTTAAAATAATATAAATCATAACATATCATATAAAAAATTAACATGTTTCTACAAAACCTTATTCAGAATCCATATTTTTCATGAGGGTATACTCTCATTACCCTTATATAGACATTTTGTATAAGGGTAATAAGCCAGGACCCTTATGCAATAAAGATCCACATAAAGGTATACTAGTTTTACCTTTACATGAAACCCATCATGTAATGGTAACCAATGTATTTTCTTTATATATACCTTCTATATAAAGTTAGTTCATCGATTTTTAAGGTAAAATTACCTATCAAAATGGGAATCCATGTCATTTCAACACTCTTGGTGTAAGCCAGTGTCAAGCGGTGTATCGCGCAAAGGTAAGCGGCCTTACCTTTACCCAATGTAAACTAAAAGGTACACCACACCTTATAATACAATATCATTCCGGTGATTTTAGAATTTTGAATTCAATATATTTATAACATGGGGACTCTTACGGTGTGGTGATGGTGATGTTTTTTTCGAAAACATGGATTAAAAACATTTAATCCTTAAATAAAATTTCTCTAATACCACTAAAGGGTGGTGGAATCTATATTCCTCATGTGAACACATACAACGGTACATTCATATGAACCTATCAAATCACTTCATTCCCCAACTCTTTTAGCTATGAAACTCTTGGTATCGACAATAGAGATCTTGAGTAGAGAGCCACACTTCATCACCATTCATGTGTAAGAGTTCCTAGGGATAGGTTAACTCTTTAACCTCTACTTTTATACAACTCGTGGGTTTTTTTGTATCATCATATGACCATTGATATCAAAAGAAAACCCAAAACACAAGTGAACATATTTATAAGACTCAAACGTGTAAAAATATTAGAAAAAATAGAACATAAAACGGTGTACCTAAAATACCCAGATATCAATAGATTGAATTTTCTTCTTTGATGGAGTTCGTTTGATAATGATCATAAGGATCAGTGTTGTATGTCTGCTAACTCTATGGGGGGTAATGACCAATGTATCCATGAACATTTCATCAGGACTCCCAAATGTCAAAGGGGTGTTATTGACTTCACTATATAAAAAATGGTGTTTCAAGAATAAGAGAGTATCAACTATGGATCAATAGTATCTCTCACACCCAATAATAGCAGATTAAAACCTCTGATATATCTATCCTTTATGATCTTTATTAAATTAAGAGTTTCATCTATATGTAACATCTCTTCCATCACATGGAATCTGAGAATTTAATCTTGTTAATGTTCATTCATTGAACACCTAAATGAATGTTACATTCTATAAATGGACCAAGTATTCAGTTCAAAACTAATGGAATAAAATGGGAGGGATGTGGCATGATGCATGAATCACATACATGCAAAATGGTGATACTGATATCGTCGTCCATAGAATCCACATGCACCACTACAATGTGGTGCTTCCCATTTTAGTGCATGTCCAATAGTTCTTAGAGAGGGGTGTTATTCTATGTGGAATTCAATGATGATGCAACATGAAACTTTTCGGTGTACTTTCTCATGTACAAGTCAAATATCTTTAAAACCTTTATCTAATAAAGTGTTATGGTGTAAAGTGAGAATGGTTTCAGGAATAAGTGATTAAGGTATGATAATGGTGGGAAGTATGGAACTAGAGAGTTCTAGAGGTTATGATGATGGAAGGGTGTACATTTTGAGAAGACTATAACAATTACTTTGAAAAATAACAACATCATGGAAATTATCAACTAGAAATCGATTGAAAAATCAAGGAGTGTGAGGATTCATTCAGAATTCTGCAAGTTATTTTGCGCAGAAGCGGTGATATAACACCCATAATTAAATTATAGTAAGTGAAAATTTTATAGTATAGTGAAAAAATTAAAATTTCATGGCCCAAAAAATATAATTTTATAGGATGAATATTTATTTTTAACTTACTATGTCAAAATACGCCTAGAATGAATTTTTGAAATTTTTCCAAAGAAATAAGCTTTTATAAATAATTGAAAATTTAGTATTTAATTATTAATAATTTTATTTATAATATTTTTTTAAAATATTTATAATTAACCATGTATGGATTATAAATTTTTTATAAATAAATACAATATCATTTGGAGTTAAAAATGTATATTTTTTCGAAAACTATTTTTAAGTGCATAAGGTTTTTCATTTTTAATTAATTAAAATAACCACTAATAATGAATTATTTAAATTAAATTTATAGATTACATATATAAATATATTAATTTAAATATATATAATTAATATTAATAGTCATAGAGTTAATATGTAAGGTCGTCTTATGATTGAAAATGCTTTTCTTGAAAAATGGTTTTTCATCACGCTTTATGGGTTTATTTTTAAATTAAATTATACCAATTATGTGAATTGAATTTGATAAAATATATTTTATATTTGGAAACATAATAATTATTATTAGTAAATAGTTTCAAATTAATTTGTGTTCATAATGAATAGTAAAAATAGTAAAAATTGGTTACCATGATTAAGGTTAAAATAGGTTTATCGATGGGTTAATCTAAAATGATAAGCATTAAAATAAACTAAACACTTTAATAAACATAATTATTTGTCTATATTTCAAAATTACCCTTATCACCTTAAAATATGGGTCATTTTTTGATCCATTTTTTCAATAAAGTGACTTAATAATATTTTAAAACTTTGAAAAATTACAAGTGTTCTACTCACATCAATTATAAAAATGAACTTCCTACCTTCACATTTTCACATATTTTGAGACATTTATCTCAAAAAATCCTAATTAAATATCTCTAAAATATATTTATACATGTTTTAGAGGTTATTTTATTCCCAAAATACTAAACCTAGGGTCCTTAAGAAGAGATCCAAAGGAGGTTTCTCTATAAGAAGGTAATTGTCTTCACCAAGCCCTTTCTTTTTACTTTTTTTTTACCACCTTCAATTATGTCCAAAAAATTACAATGTAATAACACCATTATATACCATATAATAATATTTTATTATATTTATTTAATAATATTTATCAATTTAATTCACTATAAAATGGGAAACAAAACCATCACTTGTGTGTATGTCAAACTACCGCCACGCAAATTGATGTAATTTTTTTCCATCACTGCCTCACAGAGATAGTCATAATGATAGAAATAATGAATATATATGATAATTATGACATAATTATGATTATTTAAATTTAATATAACATTTAATTATTTAACATTTCACCCATTAAAAAGGCATAATGATGCTCGTGTGTACGTACATCTTACCCTCTCCACAAAGTAATGCGATTCATTTTCCATGTCCAACTTTCAAGAATTATTATAAAAATGTATCTAATGAATAAATATTATATTTATAAAATTAATATAATTTTTTATATGATTAAACTATAATCTATTCATAATAACAAAAACATTTTTGATTAAATATACATGAGAAAACTAAGAAGTTAACACCTGAAACAGTGATAATAATGAAAGATTATTGATGAACAAGTTATAAGATGTTATAAGTGGATCATATACGATTTATAAATATGTATATAATTATAGTATAAATTAATAAAAGGTTTTTAAACCATTATATAAGATTTAAAATCTTTTTCAACTAATTAGAGGTGTGAGGTAAGGGATTTCATCTCAAATTTCACTCTATTGAGACATATTTAGTATTATGCACCTATTTACTTTATATGGTGTATATATTTTCCATTTGATGAATTTAAAATAAATACATATTTATTCCTGATTAATAAGTTTTCAATTTATGTTTACTCTTTCAATGGGTTTCAATTTAAAAGTTACCAAAGAGGTAATAATTTAATTTACAATCTCATTTTTCTCGGATTGCTTATATATCTTATTGAAGGAATATTATAATATATCCTTCATAAACTCAATATATTTTCTTATAATAGGTATATTTAAGGATTTTATATGTTTTCTTCCAACTTTTCCTCTCTTTGTAACTTTAATAAAGAAAATAAATGTTTAAAAGAAAATATGATCATATTTCTCTTTTTAATCGGTTGTAATTTTCTTCCATGACCATATTTTTAAAAAATATCTTTAAAAAGTCATTTTATTTACTCAAATGATTTATTAAGGAAATTTTAAGTTATAATTTAATTTTTAAAATTTTTTAAAGTAATATTTCTAATGTTTTGAAAAAGTTTAATTTTATACTTTATTTACAAAAAGTAAAAAAAGGAATGTTTCTTTTTAAAGTGCATGGCGTTAACGGATTGTCCCGCTACCATAACTATTTTACACTATTTAGATTATAATAAAAGTTTTTAATGGTTTTACATATAAAAATATTTAATGAAAACTTATTTTCATGTTTCTAATACATTTTATTTTATTCTCCAAAATGTATGAATTTATTACAAAACCTACATTTCTGATGAGTAGATAGTCATCTGTTATATCTTATTAATTTTGTGGTCGTTATCTTTATCATGAAACATTCACTTTCTTGTGATAAATTTTTATTGTAAATTTAATTTCTCTAAAATATCCATATTCTTTATATCATATATATTATTATTTCCTAAACCTTATACCATTTCTACATATGGTTTTTTACTATGAAAGTTATTTGATTGACTGAGGAAATTGTTATATTATATATACTTTACTCAATATAGATATTTATTAATAAGGAATATTTTTTATGAATTAAATTGATTATACAATATATGAGGAATTTATTGGACATGAAGTGATGTGTGGGGCCTGTAATTGTATATCCCCTTGATGCATCGATAAGTATCGTGAGACAAACCAGTTGGATATCCTTATTAAATGTGTTTTTGGTGTATACCTACCCATAGTTAAAATTTTCTTAGAATAAGACCTTGGTGTTAAATATATCATGATTTATAAGATCATGAAATCCAAAATTAATCATTTCCTTCATTTATAATTTAGTTATTATTATCCATGATATTATTGTATTGATATTATCCATGGATGCATTTAATGCTTAAGTTATTGATTAAATGGAATGTTTTTTTAGTTATCTACCTTTCCATATTGTTTATGACTTATTTAATTATGATATATTTCACTATACATAAACCTTGCTAAGAATTTCATATAAAACCTTTTTTTGTTCCTTTCCCCAAGATATGAAGAAGGAATATTTGAATGAGTTCAAGGATACATAATATTTACTTTCACCATGTTTTTATATTTTATCTCCAATGTAATATGGGAAGTGTATTTGTATTTGGTTCTTTAAGACTACTAAACTAATTGATCCTTGGTGATGTTATCCCATATATATTATTCCAATGTAATAAAGTAAACATAGGCCCTGGGTTATTGGATTTGAGGTTTTTATAGTTGGTATCAGAGTAAATTTAGTAGAAACCTTGGAAACTAGATTTATTAAAACATGGATTAGGGAACATAACCCTATAATAGACTTTGAGGTTATTTCTAATTATAGGAAAATATCATAAAAATAGATTGTGTGGTTTTACTAGAAATACATTATTTTCTGGATATTACAAGTGGACATGGTTTTAGCATAGATTCATCTAGGTGTAATAACTCTAAAAAGAGTCGGTTGAGTATATCTCGGCCATCATTCTGGTGCATGATGAATAGGACCTTACTTCATTCCTGGTTTGACACTCTTGGTGGATATAATTGGGTTAATTGAAATTTTATTTACATATCATTATGAAATATTTAAAAATAATTTTATGATTTAATAAAATCCCAAATAATCCATGTTTATGATTATGAGATTAACAATGCATAAATTTTCAATTTATATTAAGTGTTACACCATATTTTTAATTATATATTATGATTTAAAATTTTTAATTTTATGAGATAATTTTGTACATTCCATTATTTAGAAATGGTACCTAGAATAAAGAATGGTATCAGTACTCATGGTCAATGTATATATTTACCTACTAAGAAATCCAATATAATTGGTGTTGGAGCCGAGCAAATCATGACCATATTAGGGAATTTAACCGAGTTTATGAATAATAACCTTGTAAATATATAGTAACATTATTTTCCATGACATGATACACCTATATTGTATTCCCTTATATGAAAGAATCCTCTATGTTTTAGTGGAACTACTAATCCATTGGTAGTTGATTAATAGATTAAGTCCCCTGAAAAGATATTTATGACCTTGGGATGCGATGAAAGGGAAAAGTTTATACTGGAATTATATTATATTAAAGTTTATTTTGACCATTAGTGGTCTTTTATCTATAATACTAGGTATAAATAAAAAATAAAACATATGTAATGGATATCTTTTAAAGTAACATTCTTTGATAAATATTTTTATTCATGTGAAATGAACTGAAATGAATTAAAATTCTCTTAACTTAAATAAAAAGGAAAAATAAAGTGTTTTATATTATGAGGAAACCTTTATAATAATATATAGGTATTTTATGGATTATATACATAATCTGGAGAGCAATATTGACCATTCCTTTGAAGGGATTAAACCAATCCTCTAAAGGGCACTGGATTCTTGAACTTTTCCATTATATGATGAAATAGTATTATGTATCATCAAAATAGATAAATAATTTTTTAGATCTTATATATTCAAGTAAAATCAAGAAAATAATATTCTAGTTGAACACTAAGAAAAAGGGAACATATCAAATAAGAATAAGGGAATGAATTAATTTACATCATGTAAAAATTATGGAAAGAAACATTTTGAAAAATACTTGAAGAGCATGGGAGTTTATTAAAAATATAGAGATAAGGGTTTTTTGGATAATTAATGTAAGTGAAATAAAGATACCATAACTATATAGTGATTCAACTATAAGTAAATATATCATATTTAAACAAATTTCCTAAGATTAAAGGGAACTTGCAATAAAAAGGCTAAGGGGGGAAGGCTAAGCTTATGATATCACTTCAGATGAGGTTGAAGTTCTTAAATATATGGTAGTAGGTAATTTAATCATAGACTAAAATTTAGCTAATGATTTATTTTGTAGCAACCCGGCTCTTTGGAAAAGGTATGGATCGTTAGTTTTTCTTTTGAATCTTTCCTTTAAGCTTGTTGAATGTGTGTAAGGTTCTAAGGAAGGTCCGGGGAGCGTCTGGGGTTTTTTTGGAGCCTGGGGGGTTGAGAAATGGACTTGCAGACAGGGGCGCATGACATGCGCACAACTTCTACACGGATTGGATAAACCATGTGGCCTTTGGTCTCGAAGCAGGGAGGTGTGGATGGTTTGCGCATGGTTTGGGTAAACCGTGCGCCTAAACCGTGTGACCCTTTTTCTGGAGGTAGGGAAGTGCGCACGATTTGTGCACGGTTTGGTAAACCATGCGCCTAAACTATGTGACCTTGTTCTAGGTGAATTTACAGTTTTTCCCTTAAATATCTTTAAGGCCTTAAGCCTTTCCTTTTTCATTCCAGCAGACAGAACTCAGGGGAGGACCTCTTTTTGAGCTCTAAACCCTATCCTCTCTCAATATATTGTCTTTTATTCATCCAGTGACCATTATTTGATCTTTCGAAGGTGTTGGATCGCCCAAGGTAAGGCTTACCACACCTAAGACTCTTTCCTTGGTAGATCTTGCCTTCCGTCTTGTTATTTTTATGCAGGATCATATGCCCTATTTTCAAGGCATTGGACTGGAAATCATATCTCTTCCAATCTACTATGAATCTGAGGTTGATATCAAGCGAGCCTACGCCTATAGCTCTAAGGTAGGTGGTCACGTGGTTTCCATTTTGGGTTTTCTCCTTTTTTAGTTATTGTTATCGTGCCATGGTTTTTCTTTCTCCAAGCCCCGTATTTATAATGACTGCTTCATATCTAAATGACCCGTGTGGTATAAGAGTGATGGATCCAACCTTGTTAGGGTGTTTAGATTTGGTATGGACCGGGAGTGGTCAACCATAGGTGTTATTCCCTGATAATTGGCCCATTTTCACCTTTGAACCTTAATGATATGTCTTGAAAATCATTTTCCAGGTTAGAAAAATGAGATGACTTGGTTAGAGGTTGATTGGGATGAGATAGCCTGAACCCCTTTAATGAATTAAAATGCATGTATTCCATGCTTTGCTTATGTGATATTATAATATGGATATGACTTGCTCTGATAGTGTGATATGATATAAGATGGTTTTCCCTATATAATGTGATGTGAATGATTATGCTTTGTTGTGTTGGAATGCGTGTGATAACCCGTGTGTGGGTGGGAGGCATTCTTACCCTGTGCCAGATAAATCTCAATGATTGAGGATGAGAGGAATTTATACCTCGTTCCCATATAACCTTTATGGGTGGGAGGAATTTCTACCCCATGCCATCTACAATGATTGAGGATGAGAGGCATTTATACCTCATGCCCATATAACCTTTTCAGGTGGGAGGCATTTCTACCTCATTTTGGTTACAGTGCTTGTGGGAGAGAGGCATTCATACCTTGGGCTAGTGATACCTGTACGTATGTGAGAAGCATGGATGAGAGGCATGTTTACCTCGTGCTAGTGATAACCTATATCTATGTACTTATACCTCTGGTGATCGTTCAGTTTACCAGCCATGAGCTGAAGCAGGTAGACCCCCCAGGTGTCCTTCTGGAACCTGAGCGGGAGGGTAGTTTATTTACTTTGATTTACTTACTTGTAGTTTATTACTCACTTTTCTTGCGAAAACCTATTTGGATTACACATAGACATCGTTGGTGGTGGCCTACTGAGACTTTTATCACACCCTACTCGGGCAGCCTCTTAGGCACCCGTGTAGACTTCACTGCTGCAAGTACTAGTAGAGGAAAACGCCGAGCTTCAGGTTGTTGATACATGTATTCTCTAACTGGAGATCCAGAGTAGAGGATCGAGCTTGGATAGATATGCTCATGGACTACTTTTGTTCTTTTTGTATTATTGTATAGAATTCTTGTCTTCTATTTCCATTGTGCTATCATGCCATGCAACCATTTTGTATCAGATACTGCCTATGTGGCTTTGGTATATTCATCAGGGTTTTTCCTTACTTTTGTTGTTTGGTTGTGTGTTTCCCCTTTTCTCTTATTGGTCCATTGGTTGTGTTTCTTCTATTTGTATCACTTTGCTGCTATCCTGCTGCGTACTCTGACATGGGGGTACAGTCTTCCCACTGACTTACCATTACACCCCCACTGCTAGTCGGCAGCCCATGGCCTATGGGGAGACGAGTCAGGGGTCATGTGGCCAATCGGGCTCAGGGCTCGGGTTGAGGGGCAGCCGGGTCCGGGACGTCACAAAGTGGTATCAGAGGTTTTCTTTCTTTATTGCTTTACTATTTGGCGATGACATAATTGGAGACCGGGAACGTTTAGGGACTTAGCCATGATCCGTGCTTGGGCGTCGTGAACCCATGTACGGGGAAAAGACCAAGTTTCCTATTTTATGTTGTTGTTGATTCTGCTATTTATTATTGATATCATTTCACCATTGGGTGCTTCACATGTTTTTTGATGTTATTGAGATTTTCAATGTTGGAATTTTGATTTCATGGTTTGACCTGATGGGATGATGGTTATGCATTAGAACATGCATCATGATAGGCATAATATGATTAGGCCATGCATCTTTCCATGTCACGTTTAAATTTTGAGTGAGCATTGCCTTTTGTTGATTTCCATGCCTTGGTTATATGTGTGCCTTTGTGCTAGCCCTTCATGCTTGTTGTGGATTGAGGAATGATGTGGTTTTAGTGGGTGTCACTCTTTGGTTCATAAGGTGTATGGGCCCTTATGGATCGGAAAATGACATTCCAACTAAACCAATATTTTTCTTAAAAGGAATTTAAATGCTTGAGTAGTGATAGTAAATGAGAAATGGAATCCAAGTGTTTTTCATCTTTCAGTTCATGAGGAGTATGGGCCCTTATGGGCTGGGAAATGCCATATCACTGGATTAAGTAAAATTTTGAATAGTGGAATGTTTTTCTAAGAGTCCATATGGGTGTGGATAGGTGATCTTAGGGGTAGGAAGGCTTAGTACTTGTCCTATATTCTAGATTTTAGCCTTTAATTTTGTTGGTTTCTTCTTTCGAGACGTTCTTTTGGCATTGTAGCATTATGCCTCTGAGACGTCCTCGAGTCGCGCGTGCTGAAGGTGGTGACGATCGCGTTCCTGAGGTGGTGGGTTCTGAGCCTCCAGTTGATCTTCCGGTCAAGCCACCTATGGATCTTGTTTCTCTTTATGATATGGGAATTGAGGCCTAGTTTCATGATAACTTCTTGCATATGATGCAGAGTATGCAAGGTGGAGTGCGACCTGCCCCGAGTATGGCAGAGTTGACCCATGAGTTTCAGTCGCAGCATCCTCCTACTTTTGCAGGATATGGCAGACCACTTGTTGTGGAGTCCTAGTTGGAATATATCCTGACCATATTTGAGCACCTTGAGACGCCTCTAGAGTGTAGGGTCAAGCTCACAGATTATATGCTACGTGTTTCATCCAGAAGGTGGTGGGATTTTGTCACCCAGTCGGGACAATAGAGAGATATGATCTGGACTGACTTCCAGACCATCTTCTATGATTACTTCTTTCCCCAGACTTTTATGGCTAACAGAGATAGTGAGTTTATGAATCTGAAACAAGGTACCATGACAGTCATGGAATATTCGTCCCGTTTCACTGAGTTACGGTGTTTTTCTCCTACACTAGATGTTGATGCTCTCACGAACGTTGGGCGTTTTGAGGATGGGATGTGTTACGCTATCCGGTCACAGGTTAATGAGTTCAGGTTGACGAACATTTCAGAAATTGTTAATTAGGAATTGATCACAGAGAGGAACTTGAGAGAAGCGGACAGTGTGAACCAGGGCGGTTCGACACCGAAGGGTTCTAGTGGATCTGCTTTAGGGAAGAAGTGGCGTTTTGAGGACTCTCGCGGTGTTAGTGGCGGTCAGACCCTTTTCTTAGGTGGTACTCATATATATCACCAATGTGGGGTGTCGGGACATATGAAGAGGAAGTGTACGCGAAACCCAGTGGAGTGCATAGGTTGTGGTAGGTTGGGTCATCTCCACCGCTTCTGCAAAACTTTTCCCCCAGGGTCCAATGAGCAGGGATCTTTACCTACTCCACGATCTGGCACTGGATCGGCAGGATCACATCAGTCAGGAGGCTGGAATACCGCTGATCGATCAGGCCATGGCGGCAGTCAAGGTAGAGGTAATCAGGTGAATGACACTCAGCGCCAACAGGGCGGGTCTACTCAAGGTAGCCAGGCTGTGACTCAGGGCCGTGGTGCTGGCCAGTTGTATGTAGTCGAGCCTACGCCGCATGAGCAGTACGCTGGACCATCTACTGTATGAGGAACGATTCTAGTTTCCTCTACATTAGTATCTTCTTTTTTTATAGAGGCGCTTCTCACTCTTTTATATCGGAGGCGATTATTGGAAGTTTGGACCTCGACATAGAGTCATATCATGGTATGATCACGTTAGATACCCTGTTGGGTGTCTGTTCAGAGGGAGTTCATTGTTGCCAGAATTGTCCCCTCGAGGTGGGCGGTTACCTTTTCTTCTGTAACCTGTATGTTTTGGATATGACAGGTTTTTATGTAATAATCGGGATGGACTGGTTAGTTCCCTATAGAGACCGGATTGACTGCTATCATCGGAGGGTGGCATTTACGACACCAGAGGGTGACACGCATATGCATAAGGGAGAATGGGATCTTAGTGCGACACGAGTAGGACTGGAACACCAGAGTTTAGGTGGTGTCACGGCACAGGTTTTCAGTCTTTATCTCAATGACCAAGGGTTACAACCCACTGTTTATCCTTCTGTGGTGGAGCATTTTAGTGATGTATTTCCTGATGATTTCTCTATCCTAACTCTGGTGTGAGAGGTGGAGTTTACTATTGAACTTATACCAGTAGAATCACCAGTGACCATTCCTCCTTATAGGATGGAACCTAAGGAACTCCTGGAGATCAAGAGTCAGTTGGAGGACCTGGAAGAAAAAGGATTTATACATCCCAGTACCTATCCTTGGGGATCGCCAGTCCTCTTTTCCAATAAGGCAGATGGTACCCTTCGTCTTTGCGTGGATTATCATAAGTTAAATTAGATGACTATTAAGAATCGGTATCCCTTACCTTGAATTGACGACCTCTTCGATCAGCTTCGAGGAGAGAAGGTATTTTCAAAGATAGATTTGAGGTCGGTGTATCACCAGGTGCGTGTCAGGACTTCAGACATACCTCGCACGGCGTTCAGGAGCAGGTATGGTCTCTATGATTACCTAGTCATTCCGTTTGGGCTTACGAATGCACCTGTAGTGTTTATGGCTCTTATGAATCATATTTTTCACCCTTACCTTGATTCTTTTGTGGTTGTATTTGTGGATGATATCTTAGTCTATTCACGCTCGAGACATGACCATGAAACCCATCTTGAGATCGTGCTGAATACACTAAGAGAGCATCATCTTTATGCTAAGCTCAGTAAATTCCACTTTTGGATAAATAAGGTTCACTTCCTGGGTCACATTATTTCTGAGTCTGGAGTTTCAGTTGACCCTGAGAAGGTGAGTGTTGTAGTTTCTTGGGAGCAGCCCAAGAACGTCTTTGATATTAGGAGTTTCTTGGGACTTGCTGGATATTATAGTTAGTTCATTCAGAACTTTTCACGCCTAGCAGCACTTCTTACATCTTTGACCAAAAAGGGGGTGAGATTCGATTGGTCAGAACCTTGTGAGGTAGATTTTCAGGAACTGAAGGGCAGACTAACTTCAGCACCGATAGTGATCTTTTCAGAGCCAGGCAAAGCTTATACGGTCTTTTGTGATGCGTCAGGTATCGGGCTTGGAGCTGTCTTGATGTAGGACGAGTGAGTCATTGTGTATGGTTCTCGTCAGTTAAAGCCTCATGAACAGAATTATCTGACACACGACCTCGAGCTCGCAGTGGTTGCACATGTCTTACACTTTTGGAGACACTACTTGTTGGGAGAGCGTTTTTTGGTATTCACTAACCAAAAAAGACTCAAATATATCATCACTCAGCGGGATCTAAATCTCTAGCAACGTAGGTGGGTTGATTACCTCCAATCCTTTGATTTCGAACTAGCCTACACTCCTGGGAAAGGAAATTCAGTAGCCGATGCGCTAAGTCAGAAAACTCAGTCGCAAGTGGTTCGGGAATCTAATGAGGAGTGGAAACTAATGGCCCTATTTTCAAAGATGCACTTTGAGGTTCAGGAGGGTTAGGGCCAGACTGTTCTCTCATCCTTAGCGGTGACGTATACTCTTTTGGAACGGGTCAGGGCTAGACTGTTATCAGATCTGGAAGGCCTTGTTCTATGAGAGAGTGTCGCTGATGATGCCTCTACAGATTGGACCATGTATGAAGGTGATACTTTATTGTTTCGTGGGAGTGTATGGGTCCCAGCAGACATCAGAGAGAATCTGATGAGGGATTTCCACGCCTCAGCATGGGAAGTTCACCCAAGCATCACCAAAATGTATCGTGATTTTCAACGACAGTACTGGTGGCCTAGAATGAAGTAGGAGATAGCTGGTTTCATTACGCATTGTTCCACCTGTCAGCAGGTGAAGGCGGAACATCAGTATCCGGAAAGTTTTTTGCAGCCGTTGTCCATTCCATAGTGGAAATGGGACGATGTTTCTATGGACTTTGTAACCAGTTTACCCAGGTCACCTCGTGGAAATGATGCAGTATGGGTTATCGTCGACCGTCTGACGAAGGTCGCGCATTTCTTACCAGTGCAGGAGACCTTCACGGTTGATGACTTGGGAATAATGTATGTCAAGTAAATATTGCACCTTCATGGAGCGCCTCGATCTATTGTCTCGGACAGAGACCCTCGTTTTACATCTTGGTTCTGGTAGGGTTTACAGAAGGCCTTGGGTACGCAAGTACTTTTGAGCACGGCCTATCACCCGTAGACTGAAGGACTGACCGAGTGGACTATATAGGTACTAGAGGATATGTTACGTTCCTGTGTTCTAGATTTTTGAGGTTCATGGGAAAAACACATTCCTCTTGTCGATTTCAGTTATAACAATAGCTTCCATGAAACCTTTGAGATGGATCCCTATGAATCCTTATATGGTAGGCCTTGTCACTCACCTTTGTGTTGCCTTGAAGAAGGGGAGACATCTTTTATAGGACCAAATCTTGTGCAGGAGACTACAGAGAAGATACAGCTTATTAGGAAGCGTATGTAGACAGCTCAGTCTAGACAGCAGTCCTATGCTAACAAGCATCGGTGACCTCTTGAATTCGAGGTTGGGGACCGGGTTTTCTTGAAGGTCTCACCCAGGTTGGGGAAGAGACGTATACGGAAGCAGGGTAAGCTTTCATCTAGGTTCTTAGGACCCTTTGAGGTGGTGAAGTGGATCAGACCAGTAGCTTACCAGCTTGCACTTCCATAGAGATACCAGGCCTTGCATGATGTTTTTCATGTATCTTAGCTACGCTGGTACTTTTCAGATCCGACTCACGTTTTTCAGGCTGATGAGTTTAAACTGGATATATATGCTTCCTTCGAGGATTATCTTATGCGAATTGTTGACCGGAGTGTGAAGACACTTCATGGCAGGTCCGTTCCTCTTATACGGGTGCTATAGTAGCACGGCCGGGTATAGGACGAGACATGGGAACGAGAGGCTGATATACGTTCTCAATGGCCAGAGCCTTTTGTTGATGACACCTCAGTACCCTCGGAAGGATAACTCGGGGATGAGTTGCTTTAAAGAGGGGAGGTTTTAACGACCCGAATCATTGGAAAAGGTACGGATCGTTAGTTTTTCTTTCCAATATTTCCTATAAACTTGTTGAATGTGTGTAAGGTTCTAAGGAAGGTCCGGGGAGTGTCTGAGGTTTGTTAGGAGCACGGGGGGTTGAGAAATGGACTTGCAGACAGGGGAACATGACCTGTGCACATCTTGTGCACGGTTTGGATAAACCATGCAGCTTTTGGTCTGGAAGCAGGGAGGTGCGCACGGTTTGCACACGGTTTGGGTAAAACGTGCGCCTAAACCGTGTGAACCTTTTTCTAGAGGCAGGTAAGTGCACACAGTTTGTGCACGGTTTGGTAAACCGAGCGCCTAAACCGTGCGACCCTGTTCTGGGTTAATTTACAGTTTTTCCCTTAAATATATTTAAGGCCTTAAGCCTTTCCTTTTTCATTACAACAGACAGAACTCAGGGGAGGACCTCTTTTTGAGATCTAAACCCTATCCTCTCTCAATATCTTGTCGTTTCTTCATCCATGGACTGTTCTTCGATCCGTCGAAGGCGTTGGATCACCCAAGTTAAGGCTTACCACACCTAAGCCTCTTTCCTCGATAAATATTGACTTCCGTCTTGTTATTTTGATGCAGGCTCATATGCCCTATTTTCAGGGTATTGTACTGGAACTCAGATCTCTTCCAATCTACTGCGAATCTGAGGTTGATATCAAGCGAGCCTATTCCTACATCTCTAAGGTAGGTGGTCACGTGGTTTCCATTTTGTGTTTTCTCCTTTTTTTAGTTATTTTTGTTGTGTCGTGGTTTGTCTTTCGCCAAAACTCGTATTTATAATGACTGCTTCATATCTAAATGACCCATGTGGTATAAGAGTGATGAATCCAACCTTGTTAGGGTGTTTAGATTTGGTATGGACCATGAGTGGTCAACCATAGGTGTTATGCCCTGATAATTGTCCCCTTTTCACCTTTGAACCTTAATGATATGTCTTGAAAAGAATTTTCCATGTTAGGCAAATGAGATGACTTGGTTAGAGGTTGGCTAGGATGAGATAGCTTGAACCCCTTTAATGAATTGAAATGTGTGTATGCCATGATTTGCTTATGTGATATTATAAGATGGATATTCCTTGCTCTGCTAGTTTGATATGATATAAGACGTGTTTTCCTATATAATATGATGTGAATGATTTTGCTTTGCTGTGTTGACATGTGTGTGATAACCCATGTGTGGGCGGGAGGCATTCTTACCTCGTTCCAGATAAATCTTAGTGATTGAGGATGAGAGGCATTTATACCTCATTCCCATATAACCTTTACGGGTTAGAGTCATTTCTACCCCACGCCAGCTACAGTGATTGAGGATGAGAGGCATTTATACCTCGTGCCCATATAACCTTTGCGGGTGGGAGGAATTTCTACCCCACACCGATTATAGTGCTTGTGGATGAGAGGCATTCATACCTTGGGCCAGTGATACCTGTACATATGTGAGAATCATGGATGAGAGGAATGTTTACCTCATGCTAGTGATAACCTATATCTATGTACTTATACCTCTGGTGATCGTTCAGTTTACCAGCCATGAGCTGAAGCAGGTAGACCCTCCAGGTGTCCTTCCAGAACCTGAGTGGGAGGGTTGTTTATTTACTTTGATTTACTTACTTGCAGTCTATTACTCACTTTGCTTGCGAACACCTATTTGGATTACACGTAGACATCGTTGGTGGTGGCCTACTGAGACTTGTCTCACACCCTACCCGGGCGGCCTCTTGGGCACCCGTGTAGACTTCACTGTTTCAGGTACTAGTAGGGGAAAAGACCCAGCTTCAGGTTGTTGATACATGTATGCTCTAGCTGGAGATCCAGAGTAGAGGATCGATCTTGGCTAGAGATGATCGTGGACTGATTTTGTTCTTTTTGTATTATTTTATAGCATGCTTTTCTTCTATTTCCATTGTGCTAGCATTCCATGCATCCATTTTGTATCAGATACTTCCTATGTGGCTTTGGTATATTCATCAGGGTTTTTCCTTACTTATGTTGTTTGGTTGTGTGTTTCCCCTTTTCTCCTATTAGTCCATTGGTTGTGTTTCTACTATTTGTATCACTTTGCTGCTATCCTGCTGCGTACTCTGACATGGGGGTATAGTCTTCCCACTGACATACCATTACACCCCCGCTACTAGTCAGCAGCCCCTGGCCTATGGGGAGACGAGCCAGGGGTTATGTGGCCAACCAGGCTCGGGGCTCGGGTTGAGGGGAAGCTGGGTCCGGGACGTCACATATTTGATTATTCATATTATCACTCTTTTATATCTTCCATGTTTTCTGATAAAATTATATATTTCCCTAGCACCTTAAGAAGGGAGTTATTAGTCAAAAAACCTAGTGGAAATATCACTATAATAAGGATGTTTCAATCAATTTCCATTATAAAACATAAGAATTATCTATTTTCATACATGATTATTATACCTATTTTTGATTTTTATATAATCCTTGGTATGGATTGGATTTCAAAATATAACACAAAAAATTATTTCCAAGAAAGGGAAATTATGATTCGTGATAAAGGTGTATAACTACTTGTATTTAGAGGGGTGAATTCATGATTTAGGTAATATCTAGATCTATATCCTATAACTCTCATAAATGATACGATTGGGTAAGAAGAGTAGTTAAAATCTATGGATGAAAAAGGTAATATTCAAATTGAGGATGTATCTATTATATAGAAATACATTGATGTATTTTCTGAGGAATTACCCAGACATACACCAGAACATGAAGTTGATTTTTTTATTGATTTAATTTCTGATGAAAGACCTATATCAAATACTACCTATAGAATTATCACTATGTAATTAGTGGAGTTGAAGAAAAAACTACAAGATTTTTGTGATTAGGGATTTATATGCCCTAGTGTTTCACTTTTGAGAGCCCATTTTCTTTTCATTAAGAAGAAAGATGGATTTATGAGGCTATTCATCAATTATAAGAAAATAAATATTATTACTAAATATAAAAAATATATTCTTCCTCACATTGATGACTTATTTGATCAAATTCATAGAACTCAATATTTTTCAAATATTTACCTTCATTGTCACTAGAGGAATTCGAGCCTATACCAACACTTATTTCTCAATGGTTTGAAAAACCATTGGGATAAAGAACCTATACCAACGTTTCTAGTAAACCATTGGTATAAGGTATTATATGTTGGGTTTTCCCAACAGTTTAACAAAACTGTTGGGAAAGAAAAAAATTACTTATGTTTTTTATTAATTGTATGGAGAAAATGCACCCAATTTAGGGCTCCCTCCCAACTTTTCATCCCATGTGAACCATCCCCAACCTCCGCCTCCCAACCCCCTCCCCCCCTCCACGATCTTGATCTCCTCACAGCCTCCTCCTCCGCCTCCTGGCCCCCCTCTCTCTCCTCTGGCGACGTTCCCATTCCCCTCTCGGCTCCCTCTCCGGCAACGACGCCCCCCTCCCCTCTCGGCTCCAGGAAACGTTCCCCCCTCCCTTCTCGGCTCCCTACCCTAGAAACATCCCCCTACCCTCTTGGCTCAATATCCTCTGACGACGTCCCCCGGCCCCCTCTCCAGTCGCACGCGAGACCCCCCATGGCTGAACACCCTGTGGGACTTTCCCCTCTCTCAGCTCCCTCTCCTCCCGCCAGGGTTCTTGATCGGTACTTCCAGGTAAGAATTAGTATTCTTTTTTAAAAAATGAGGTAATAAGGAATGAATTGTTAGGTTCATAGTTAGGATAACCATTCATAATAATTGTTCATTTTCTAGAGTTTTGGGTAGTAACCAACTCATGGTGTGCTGAATTATTGGGTAAATTGTGAATTTTTTTAAAATAGAGTCTTCCAGAAATGTAGGGTTAGATTCACAGGTTGTATTCCATTCATTCAAACAGTGCATTCAATAAAAAGTTCATGATTTTTTAAAAACCTCATATTTTTATCTATTGACTCCTATTATACCGTATATTTTGTTGTATTTTTTTGTTAATCATGATATATATGTGATGAGGTTGTATCGTCATTAAGATGTGCAATGATGTGGGTTAATTAGAGGTGAGTGATTATATATGAGATTTTATGGGTTATTGTGATGAGTTTATTTCCCTTTAATTTATTGGTTCATAAAACATAATTTGGTGCTGCATATATTATGTAATTATAATTGGTAAAGTAAAATGTTGGTCTCGGATTTCCGAATTGGTTATTTGGATGGTATTCTCTATCAAAAGTGGGTATATCTCTATTGGTTATGGGTGTATTTTCCAATTGATCAATGTATTTATTAAATTGACCATGAAATACAAATTTCCCACAATACAGAAGCACCACAGAAATCATAGATAGACACTACACACCACAAGACACCCATGGGAGACACCCCTTGACATCTACAGATAGTTAAGGGGCCATTAACTTAGGAACTGAAGTCGATTGGAACTCAAGCCTTGAGAAATTCCCATTGCTGGTAGAAAAGATACCAACACCTTTATTATTAGTATAGAATAATGAAATGGTTTACACCCTCATGACCAAGTAAACCATCAGGTTCATGGACTGGTGACCAACCAGGTTCAAGAGTGGGATCAACTAATAAACATTGATTGTGGTTCCTATGAGGTTCTTTCCATAGTGAAGAGGGTTATGTACAAAATATTCAACTCAACTAATGTATCATAGGTGCATATTCAATGGATAAGTGTACTATTATGGTGTTTCCAACAACGTTCTATATAAATAACATAATGAAAAATGAAGATATTATTAAATGGAACGGTTTTCCCCTTGCTTGCAGGAACATGATTTGACCCATGGGGCATTTTGGTTCTTATATATTGGGCGGTGACATGTATAGTCACAGGATATAGGTATTTTTTTGTTTAGTTTTTATTTTATTTTCTTTATCGCATTGTCTACTTAGGTATTTTACTTCTTTCTACGGATGGAGGGTAGTGATGCTATCCCGACTAGTTGACGTAGATCACTTGTATACTGTAATACCATGAGGTGTGAGTGTGAGGAAGCATTAGAAGCTAGAGGAGCCTTGGGGTCTTCCATGAGATGGAATTTTTTTTCTAAAACATTGTGTGGGAACATTTCTAGAGTATTTTGGAGTCATGAAATAACCCCAAGTGTCGCCATGAGATGTTATAAATAACCCCAAGTGTCTCCAAGTGTCTCCATACATTGTATCATCCTCGCATGGGTTGGACACTCGCCCAATCCTATCAAAAATATCCTAGTTTATCCTCTCGGTCACATATTCTAGACTTATCTCTCGAGGATTATCCCATTTCTCGATGCACATCTCATCATCCAACTAGACAAAGAGGATTATTCACCTTATGATTGTCCTAGTCACAAAAGCACACCATGTCGAACCCATCTACATTATATTCTCAATAATCCGGTCAAGAACCTCATCAAAATCATGTATTATAACCCAACCCCACTAACCAAGTTCCATCCTAAGCTAAATCACACCAAGCCTCTTGGCATTATAATGCCAATCTATCCAACAATAACCAAGACCCATACTAGCATCTCATCCTTCATCATTTTAGTTTAACTCTTGAATCATTAAATGGAGTAAAACCTTTCATAATACATTTTATATACTCAGAGGGACTATCCCACTCTAAGAACCTACCAAGATTCCAATACATCCTCATAAGTATTTCCTCATCAAATGCTAGATGTACAATTTTCACACCTATCACTACAAGGCCCAATCATCTTAGGAATATTTTACTTGATCTAAATCCTCATCGTTAGTGACATAAATCACATTAAAGCGCATAAATGTCAACTGAACCCTACATTCCAAGAATTATTCATGTGGACAGGCCCTATGGAAATAGTCTAAGAACTAAAACCATAAATAATAATGCCAAATACATCATCATTTTTAAATATTTCAAGTGTAAACATAAAAACCAAAAATAATAATACCTCATCCCTTGTATCGAACAAAACCAAACTAAGTTGAAACTCGGACCTAATTGATTATATACCATTAATAGGAAGAGAAATTGTTAATTAATAGGAATGTACTATTTGATAGTATCATTTTAAAACATTGATTTATTTCCTCTTTTCTTGCAGGAAAATGATTTCACCCATGGGGCGTTGTAGTTCTTATATGTTGGGCGGTGACATGTATATTCATAGGAGACAGGTATGTTTTAGTTTAGTTTTTATTTTATTTTCTTTATCACATTGGTCAATTAGATCTTTGACTACTTTCTATGGACAGAGGGTAGTTATATTCTGCGAAGGGGGCCAGAAGGAGTTCAGATTGATTCAGTCCACCGTCTTTGATTCGAGGTAATATTCTATGGTTACTACTTGTCTCGCACCTCATGTATTTTGGGATTTATTGTTTTTGACTCCATATTATGTTTTTGGTAGGGCGTTGGATCGTTTCATGTTGGTTCAGGTGGATTTGGTTCTCCACTGCCAATCTAGGTAAGGCTTTAATGCCATTGGTTGGTTCCTCACTGGTTATGTAGCGTCCTTCATGTGTTTTAAGGTTCTTAATATCCTTTGTGTAGTGTGTTGATCCCTTCTCATTGGTTTCGAGTTGCCAAGTCAAGGTCGACTCGCCTGCGTGTGTATAGGTAAGTAAGTATATGTATGTGGGTTCCCCCGTTACGTGTAGAGTCACCTGTGGCAGTGATTATGCATGTATGGGGCTAGGTGTTCCCATGTATATATATATAAATGCATACGCAGGTGAGTGGAGACTGGTATATTCATATAAGCATATGTTCAAGGATCCCCTTGCACATGCTCATGGCCATGCGGGTGTGTACATAGGGGCTAGGTGTCCTTTCATTTGTGTGAAGGTGCGTATACCCAGTGGAGGAGTAATAGATTTTAGTTAGAAAGCTCTAAGATCCGAAGTGGACGGCTTGGTTCCACCTTGAGGTGGAGTCCCTCACGTAGCCTCTTTAATTTAAGAATTTTTTAAATTGAATTTAGATTTTTTATTAATTCTGCTTAATTATATTGAATTTCATATCTTGAATAAGTTTTCTTTAATATAATTGTTTCATTTGATAAATAAAGTCATGTTTTTATAACAAAACCCCTCCAACGGAGGTGCGCTGTTTGCAAAAACTCTCAGTGATAGTTTAGGGTGTATGATTCTTTTCCGTCGTTTCGTTTCCCTTTAGACGTTGTGTCATTGTGCCGCTCACTACAACCTTCCGATGATCCCTTGTTATAACATATTAAATAGTTGATTTATTCTATCATGTCCGTTGTGACCTTATCTTATGGTGAAACCTATTTTGGGTGTTTTCTTGGCCTCTTGGCCACCCCTTTGGGTGTTTACCCGAGCCTATATATCTAAAAACATTGATGGTGTCATTTTTTAACACCTGTTAGGCTTATGGTTCTCCCCACCATAAGCTTTATCTTAACACCGTTTGGGGTGTTTTCCTGGCCTCGATGCACATCTAATTTTTTACATATATGAATTCTCTCATAAGATTTGTGTTGCATCCTGAGATGTTAAAACATACTCAAATTATATTGTTCTCAAGGTGACTGAAGTTTTATTAATAGAGTTCCAAGAAATGAATATACCATTGATAAGTAATACACCTTCATAATTTGACTCTCAATCAGTAGTTTCAACTACCTAGTACCACTTTTAAAAACAACGAATATAAAATATATATCTTTATCATACCACAATCCCGAATCAAGAGTATATTTTTTATAAAATAAGATTGGTTTATATAATGTGAAGGACAATTACATAGGATTTATTTGGAATCTTGGCCGGAAGATGCTACCCTGCGGATATCACTGGACCGGGCCAATACGTTGCGGTCACTCTGCGGTCACGCCGCAGTCACGTCGCGGTCATGCCGCGGTCACACCGTGGTCATGTTGTGATTTGGTCCTGCTTCAGGATGACACCCCGAAATAGCTCTCAGTCCTATAAGAATTAGATGTATGATATCTGGATAGATTTTTAGATACATTACCCACCCATAGTTAATAGGGAGGGAGGTGACTACTGGAATGTTGCCCCGCCTCCTCCCACTCCCTTCGCTCCTGGCCGGAAGATGTTGCCCTGCGGATGTCGTTGGAATGGGCCAACACGATGTGGTCACGCTACGGTCACGCCGTAGTCACACCGCAGTCACGCCACGGTCACGCCGCGGTCACGCCGCGGTCACGCCACAGTCACGCCGCGGTCACTCTACGGTCACGCCGCGGTAATGCCATGATTTGGCCCTGCTTCAGGACGACACCATGTGGCAGTTCGCAGTCCTGTCAGAATTTGATGTATGATACCTAGATAGAGTTTTAGATACATTAACCACCCATGGTTAATGGGGAGGGAGGCGACGGCCAGAATGTTGCCCTGCCTCCTCCCCCTCCCTTCGCTCCTGGCCGAAAGATGCTGCCCCGCGGATGTCACTGGACCGATCCAACATGCCGTGGTCATGCCGCGGTCACACTGCGGTCACACCACGTTCATGTCGCGGTCATGCCGCTGTCACGCCGTGGTAATACCGTGAGTTAGCCCTACTCCAGGACGAAACCTCGTGGCGGTTTGTAGTCCTATCGAAATTCGATGTATGATACCTAGATAGAGTTTTAGATACATTACCCACCCATAGTTAATGTGGAGGGAGGTGATGGTCAGAATGTTGCCTTGCCTCCTCCCGCTCCCTTCGCTTCTGGCCGGAAGATGTTGCCCCGCGGATGTCGCTAGACCGAGCCAACACGCCGCGGTCACGCCGCGATCACGTCACGGTCATGCCGCGATCACGCCGCATTAATGTCGTGATTTAGCCCTACTATAGGATGAGACCGCAACAACCACCATCAGCCCGCCACTAGCAGCAAAGAAGCAGCCTACACACTAAGATACATAGAAGAAACACGCGAACATCAAACGAACATCCAACCAGAGACCCGAGAATCACACGAAACTGCCCTGCCGTCATGAATGCACCAAGGTCCACTTGACGCAACCGACAGCCAAGAAAAAAATGCACACACTCACTCCATGGAGAGCACACACTCCCACACTTGAAAACACACGCACGCACCCAACCACACGAATGCACGCTCCCAACCACCAACACAAGGAGGCCGCCACAGTCCACCTACGAACCATCATCCACCACAACCACCACAATCCAGCCTGCACCAACCACATCCAACCCACACCAGCCCCCTTCCACCTTCATTTTAGCCCACTTCCACCAGCATTCTAGCCCGCGGAAGCCCCCCTGTCACCTTCGAATCATCCCACACCATCCCCCCACCACCAGCAAACATCCCCCTTCCACCAGCATTCCATCCCCCTTCCACCTACATTCGAGCCCGCACCAGCCCCCAACCACCTGCAATCCAGCCCGCACCAGCCACCAAACCAGCCACCACACCAGCCCCCACCCCCCAGCCTCCTGCAGAACACTCATGTCAGTCCTCTACCACCTGTGAAACAACCCCAGCCACCAGTTCTTTCCCACACCAGCCCCCGGCCTCCTACATCCCAGCCCGCACCAGCCCCTTCCACATTCCCAACAGCCCCCAGCCACCTGAAATCCATCCCACACCATCCCCCTACCACCTATTCTAACCTGCATCAGCCCCCTTCCATCCCCCTACCACATTCCTTCCTGCCCGCACCAGCCACTCCAACCCGCACCAGTCCCCAGCCTCCTGCATTCCAACCCGCACCAAACCCCTACCACCTACAAAATAACCCAATGCCACATTTTCCAACCCACACTATCCACCTTCCATCCCCCTTACACCTTCATTCCAACCCAAAAATCACCAATGAAACTTGTAAAAATTTGAAGATGAAATAAGGGAGTCCAGGATGCGCGATAAAAACTCCATGAAAATCACAAAAATGAATGGTGAAACCGGATCCCCTTGTCTGAGCCCTCTTTTAACTGAAAATTAACCATGTAAAATTCCATTTATGTTCACCGAGAACATTGGGGTAGAGACGCATCTTTTAACCCAAGATGAGAACCTAGCCAGAAAGCCGAGTAGATCGAAAGCATCCCATAAGAAGTACCACCTGGCCAAATCAAAAGCCTTGAATAAATCGATCTTGAAGGCACACCTAGGAACCCCATAATCAAGATGGTTGCCCCACAATAATTCCTGGGTAACAAGATTCTTGGGAGGGGCTGTCCAGGGGGGGTGTCCAAGGGCTGTCCGGGGGGGTCTGGAGGGTAGGGTGCAGGTGGGGGTGTCTAGGAGGGGCTATCCGGGTGGGGTGTCCAAGGGTTGTCTGGGGGTGTCGGGGGGTCTGCAGGGTAGGGGGAGGGTTCATGTGGGGTGTCTAGGAGGGGTTGTCCAGGTGGGTGTCCAAGGGCTGTCTGGGGGGGGGGGTCTGCAGGGCAGGGTGCAGGTGGGGTGATCAGTAGGGCGCTTTCCCTTTCCAGAAGCAGGAGGCACTAAGGTAGAGGTTGAAGGTATATATGTAGAGGTAGTAAGTTTTTGGATCACAATAGGTTGGAGATTCCATACCGATTCAATCGAAGACATACCAAAAGGCTAGAATTAGAGAGGTAGAGGATCAGAAGAAGAATCAGAGGTGAAAGATGTCGTGGGAATCACCTCTAGAGAATCCACTAGAGTATTGGATACATATAGGAAAGGCTTCATAAGATTGAAAAATTCTTTAATAATGTTTTCTCATCTCTTCATACTAATAAAGAAATCTTTATTCTCCTCCATGAATAGCTTGAGTAGAGTTGTCATCACTTTCAACTGGTCAACCTATTCCTTGAAAACCCATTCTATAGAATCTGCCTCAATTAATCCTGATGATATGAATGTACATCACCTATAACAACATAGAGATACTCTTTGACTATAGACTAGATCGAATCAGCATCAACTAAAGCTGAGGGAGGTGGAGCACTAGATGTAGATGCAATAATAGGAACATTATCCAATCTCTTCCATAAGGAATACTGACTGGAAACAAAGGAGGTCCTCATTTCCTCCATAAAATATCAAATGGTTTCTATCTCACTGTCCAACCTTCAATTTTAAATCATAACTTCCTGAATATGAAAACTCATATTAGGATGAATATGACATACAACCATCTCAAAAAGGTGTCTAGCATCAACTTCACTAAGCTGAGTGACAGGAGGTTCCTGATAACTCAAAATTCCACTGAAATATAAAAGAAGCCTTTCTCTAAAATATTATAAATATATTATGGATACAAAATCTAAAGTAAATGGGTAAACAACTCTCTCAACATTAGGTAAAGCAGCCTCTATAGGTTATGATTTGGTAGGTACATCTAAGGGAAAATCCTGAAGCTCACCTGCTTGGTCAATCTACTTAACTAAGGATCCCTTAGGATATGTCCCAACTCCAAATGAGATGGTAGGTCCACCATGCTCTGGTGGAATACTGTGGTCATCACCATCACTATCTCCATATGAGTCTGGATATGATAGTCCAGAAAATTTGGAACCAGATGAGGGATCCCCCTTACATGATACCTCATCCTCTACCAAGGTAAAACCACCCTGAGCATCTCTATGCTCTCCAGCATCTCCTTCAACATTTTTAGACTCTGAATAGTCTAAACCAAGATGGAAAAAACCTAGTAACTTTTCCCACTCATCATGTGAAGCTACTTCCATATGAGGTGCATGATGGTGCAGGTTTACAGGTGCTTTGGAAGACTGTTAGAGGTGAATGTTTACAGTTACAGGTGCAAGTTTATAGGTCTAAATTGTTCTTTGGAAGTCTGTTAGAGGTGCATGTTTACAGGTGAAGGTTTTACAGGTTTAGAGGTGTAGGTTTACTGCTCAAAGTGGGTTTACAGGTATGCCCAGCTTAGGTTTTACAGGTTTAGAGGTGCAGGTTTACTGCTTGAAGTGGGTTTACAGGTCTGTCCAACTTAGGTTTTATAGGTTTAGAGGTTCAGGTTTACAGCTCGAAGTGGGTTTACAGGTCTTCCCAGCTTTGATGTTTTCTAGGGAGTAGAGTTACAGGTCTTCCAATCTTTGATGTGTGTTGCTTTGATGTGTGTTGTGCTACTTTGATGTGTGCTGGGGAGTATAGGATATACCAACGGTTCAAAGAACAGTTGGTATTTAATATTATGGGCAAAATATGCCAACGATTCATAGAACCGTTGGTATTCAAATGCTGGAAAAGATATATCCCAACGGTTTCAATGAAACCATTGGGATAGAATATATATACCCACGGTTTTTGAACCATTGGTATGTATGTTGGATGGTATGTATACCAATAGTTTTTGAACCATTGGTACACATATATACCAGTGGTTTTGCTTAAACTGTTGGGGAAGATTAATTTCAGACCACATATACCAACAGTTCTCTAGAAACCATTAGTATAGGGCTATTGAAACGCCCCACATACCAACTGTTCTAAAACCGGTGGGATAGCATGTCCCAATAGTTTCAGAGGCTATTCCAATGGTTTAAAACCATTGGAATAGGCGAAATTTATAGTAGTGTATGGGTATCATTAATTGTGAGTAATGCAGGAAAATATTCCAAAGATAGAATTTCATACAAGGTATAGACATTACGAGTTTATAGTTATGCCATTTATATTGACTAATATGCCCTCTATTTTTATGGATTTAATGAACATAGTGTTCAAGGAATATCTTGATAAAAAAATTTATTTATTGATGATACCAAAGTGTACTATAAAATCTATGAGGACCATGAGAATAATTTACAAATAATTCTTGATACTCTAAGAGGAAAAGAGTTATATAATAAATTTAGAAACTGTGAATTCTGGATTCAAAAAGTTTTTTTTTTATTTTCCATATTATCTTCATGGATGGAATCTCAATTGATCCTGTAAAGACAAAGATAATAAATTAATGGACTAAACCAATGAACATAACTAAGGTACATAGTTTCATTAGTTTATCAAGTTATTATAAATGATTTTTTAAAAAAAAATTGATTATCTAAACCATTAATCAATCTTACATTTAAAGGGGATGAGTTCGCATGGAAAAAGGAATGTGAATAGTTTTTTGAATAATTGAAGACAATATTGGTCAATGATCTGATTTTGGATCTACCATCAAGAAATGATGTATTTGTGAAATATAGTGTTGAATCAAAGAAGGGACTTGGTTTTATCCATATATAGAATAATAAATTCATTGAATATGCATCAAGGTAGTTAAATACTCATGAAAAAAACTATCCAACTTATGATCTTGAGTTGGTAAATGTAATCTTATCTTTAAAGATATGGACACATTATCTCTATGGTGAAATATGTGAGATATATACAAATCATAGGAGACTAAGATACATATTTTTATAGAAGTATCTCAACATGAGGCAAAGGAAATGGATCAAGCTACTCAAATATTATTTCTCAATGCACTAACACCCAGTAAAGGAAAATAAGGTAGCGGATGCATTGAGCAGTAAAGATCAAGGAGTTCTGAAAAAAAATGAGGATTGATAGAGATATTATGTTCATATATTTAGTGAATATGTATATATAAATTATTAAGGAAGGGTAAACATCACTCCTTTTTCAAATGATTATCAAGCCATATTTATTATAAAATATATAAATTTATCATCCTGATGATGTGAATTTTCAAAAGAAAATTAAATTCATGAATGATGAGAAATTAGCAGACTTCGTATGTGAACATGGTGTTCAAAAATTTGGAAAGAGGTTATATATTCCATTTATACGTGATTTGAAAATGTAATTATTATATGATACTCATATCTCTAATTTTTCTATACACTCTGGTAGCACCAAGAAGTATACATATTTGAAGGAAAATTTTTTATGGGATAATATGAAATAGAAAATTGATGATTATATTTCAAGATGATTGGTTTTTCAACAAGTTAAGGATGAGAAATAGTATCCTATAGGATTCATGAAATCTATACCTATTCATATGTGTAAATGGGATCAAATTACTATGGACTTTGTAATTGGATTACCAAATACTCCTAGAAATAATGATGAAATATGGGTAATTATTGATCATCTTACAAAATCTACACATTTATTAACTGTAAGAGAGGATTTAACTCTTGATTTACTTACACATATATATTTTACTAAAGTTATAACACTTCATGGAACACATATTTCAATTTTTTATGATCATGATCCATGATTTACATCAAAATTTTGGAAAATTCTTCAGAAGTCTCTTGATACTGAGCTTCATTTGAGTGCCTCCTATCATCCTCAAACTAATGTAAAGTATAAACGGACTATTAAAACATTAGAATACATTTTAAGGTTTTTATCACTTGACTTTAAAGGTACGTGGGATCATTATTTAAATTTGGTAGAGTTTTCCTATAACAATAGCTTTCATTTAAGTATTCAATTGGCAGTATATGAAGCATTATATGGAAAGATATTTCATACTCCAACTTGTTGGGATGAAGTTAGTGAAAGGAATATTGTAGGAAAATAAATTATTTATGGGAAAATTAAAAAGTTAAATACTATTAAAACTCATATTAAATTATCTCAAAGCTAACAAAATAGTTATGTTGATAATTGAAGGAAATATTTAGAATTTCAAGTAGGAGATTTCATTTCCTTGAAGGTATCTTCATGGAAGGCTATTATAATGTTTGGTGTGAAAGGAAAACCATAACCCATGTACATCAGGACTTTTAAAATTTTGGAAATAATTGGAGTTATGTATTACAATTTGTAAATTCTGTGAAGAATCTCTAAAGTAAATGATGTGTTCTATATAACACTGTTAAAGAAGTATATTCCAGACCTGACACATGTGCTCACCTATAAATAATTAGAATTAGAATTAGGTCTATGTTAATATGAATATATTGTCTATAATATTGAAAATAGAGAACAAGTGTTAAGGAATCATATGAATTGACTGGTAAAGGTACTTTAGAGAAATCATAAAATGGAGGAAGTAATGTGGGAACCTAATGATGTTACGAAGAAGAACCACATTAATTTTTTTATAAAGTAATATCCATGAAAATTTTGAGGATGAAATTTTTAAAGGAGGTAAGAATGTAACACCTGGTCTTCAATTATAGTAAGTGTACATTTTATTATACAATGATAGTGCCACTCATGCATACATACAATTTACCCTCTCCATGAAGTGATGTGATTCATTTTATTTGTACACCTTTAAAGAATGATTATAAAAAAATATATAATGAATAAATATGATATTTATAAAATTAATATAATTTTGGAGATGATGAAACTATAAACTATTAATAATAACTATAATATCTATGATTAAACATACATGATAAAACTAAGCAGTTAACACTCGAAACAATGATAATAATGAAATATTATTGATGAACGGGTGATAAGATATTATAAGTTGATCATGTATGATATTATAAATATGAATATGGTTCTAGTATAAATTAATAAAAAAAATTAACATCATTATAAATGATTTTAAATCATTTTCATCTAAGAATATGTGTGAGGTAAGGGATTTCGTCTCAATTTCCACTCCATTGAGACATATTTGGTATTATGCACCTATTTAATTTATGTGGTGTATATACTACCCCTTGATGCATTTAATAGGAAAATTTATTTGTTCATGATGATTTAAGTTTAAATTAAAGTTTACTATTTCAATAGGTTACAATTTAAAAGTTACCAAAGTGGTAAGAATTTATTTTAAAATATCTTTTTTCTATGAATACTTATATTTTTTATTGAAGGAATCTAAAATTTATCCTTTATAAACTCCATCCATTTTCTTATCCTATATATATTTAAGTAGTTTCCATATTTTCCTATAAATTTTACTCTATTTGGAACTTGAATCAATAAAATAATTTTTTAAAAGAACATTCAATCTTATTTCTCTTTTTAATTGGGTATATTTTTCTTCCATGTCTATATTTTTCAAAAAAAAATTACAAAATTACTTTTATTTACTAAAATGATATATTAATTACATTTTAAGTTATCTGTGACTCTTTAAAATGTTTTAATGAAATATTTATAATGTTTTTTGAAAGCTTTATTTTCAAATTTCCTTACAAAAATCCAAAAGAAATGTTTCTTTTTAACGTATATAATGTTAACGGATTTTCCTGCCACCATAACCATTTTATTCTATTTAGATTCCTCTAAAAGTTTTAAATTGTTTTAAAAATAAAAAACATTAATGAAAACTTATTTTAATATTTTTATTCCATTCTCTTTTATTCTTCAAAAGATGTAAATTTGTTACAAAACCTATATTTATGATGAATTGGTAGTCATTTTTAATCTCTTATTAATTTTGTGGTCATTAATTTTATCTTTAAGTAGTCAATTTCTTGTTATCAATTCTCATTAGACATTAAATTTATTTTAAATATCCATATTCTTTGTATCATGGATATTATTATTTCATAAACTATATACCATTTCTACTTATGGTGTTTTACTTTGAAATCTATTTGATTGACTGGGGAAATCTTGATATTTTGTATCTTTTACTCAAAATGGATATTTATTGATAATACATATTTTTTATGAATTAAATTTATTATTCAATATATGAGGCCTAAATTGGACATTTAGTGATGGGCGGTGTTGAGAATTATATAGCCTCATCGATAGGTCTCATGAGACAAACCAATTAGTTATCCTTATTAAATGGGTTTTTGGTGTATATCAACCCATAGTTTAAGTTATCTTGGCATAAGGACTTGGCGGTAAATATATCATAATATTTGAGATCATGATGTCTAGCATTGTGTATTTCCTTCATTAAGAATTTAGTTATTATTATCCATGATATTATTTCATTGATATTATCCATGGTTTCATTTCATGCTCAAGTTATTGATTAAATGGCATGTATTTTTAGTTATCTACCTTTCCATATTGTTTATACCTTATTTACTCATGATAGCTTCCATCATGTATAACCATTACTGATCATTTTATATCAACATTATTTTTTTTCCTTTCCCAAAGATATGAAGAATGAATCTTTGAATGAGTTAAAGGATGCTAAAAATTTACTTTCACTATGTTTTTATATTTTATTTCTAATGGGATATGGGAATAATGTTTGTATCTCATTCTTCAAGAATACTAAACAAATATATCCTTGGTGATGTTATCCTTGGTGTCTTACACTAATTTAATAAAGTATACATTTTCTCTAGTTTACTAGATTTGGGGTTTTTATAGGTGAATTGTGTGGCATACTTGATCAATAATATTCCTGCTTCTCTGATGGGTTAAGAACTACCATAATTCTATTAGTATATAAGGAATGTTGAATTCATCCATTTAAAAATATATAGAGCACTCAACTATATCCAAATTGATTCCAAATAGAGGTAAAATATTAAAGTTAAGTATTTAGTGGGATACTTTATAGGTTATGACAATGAATATTTTGTTTTTTGACTCTCGGATGATTCTCATCAGATGGTAGTCAGAAGTCAAATTGTCATCTCTAATGAATAGATCCTATGGAAGGATTGGAACTTAGTTGATAATATTGATGATATCAAGGAATCATTAGAGGCTAAAGTTCAACTAAATGGGAAATAAAAAGTTATGAATGTTCTGAATAATTATAAAAGTATAATGATATCAAAAAGACTAGACTATCCTTAAGTTACAATGGATTAGAATCAAGTTCCAATAGTGTTTACAAGGAAATAAGTAACAGAAATATATAGTACTATGGAGGCTCAAGGTAGAGTTTTATAAGAATAGGATTCAAAATATGAATATCTATAAGTTTTATTACTAGAAGGAGATAATACATATATGGATTTTTATAGATCTACTAGAGTGAGGTACCGAGTGAAAAGGTACAAGAGTTTCTTGCACTACTTGATTCTAATAAAATATAGAGAGATTGAGAGTCTTAAAGAGTCTATAAATTTGAAAGAATTAAATTAGTGGTATTTGACCATGAGGGATCATATTTATTCCCTCTATGTGTTTCGAACATTGGATCTAATGGGAAGGACTGCTGGGAAGGAAGTCCTTCAGAAAAAAAATGGGTGTATTAGCTAAAGAAGGAAGCGGGTGGTAGCTAGAGGTATAAGGAATGGGTAATCATGAAAGGTTTTAAACAAACAAGATTTATGGATTTCTCATGGATATTTTCCTTGATAATTAAAAATACAACTATTTGGATGGTTTTAATTATGGTTTTCATAGAGGGATTGAATATTAAATATTTGGATGTGAAGAAAACAATCCTTCATTGGGGCTTAATAAAGAAAACTACATCGAGAAGCTAACTAGTTTTGTACAGAATCAAAATCAAGGCCTTATATGAAAGATAAAGCAGATCCTTTATGATTTAAAATAATCACCATGGTGATGAAATCATAAGTTTAATTTCTTCATGGTGTGGTGAAATTTCATCAAGAGAAATGTTAATCATTACTGTTATCATATGGAGTTTTATGATGTCAGATTCATCAACTTACTTCTCTACATCGATGAAATGCTTATTGAATGTATGGTAAAAGAGACGGCCGATAATCTGGAGTTTGAATTATTCAGAATCTTTGAGAAAATGGATCTTGGTCTGACTAAATGGATCTTATGGATAATTATTTTGAGGGACTTAAGTTTTGGTACATTATACCTAACTTATTCAGATTACATCTATAAAGTTCTAGAGTGTTTCAGAATGAGTGAGTTGAGGCTTGTAACCATTTCCCTAGATAAAAAATTTTAAATTGAGTAAGAAGAAGTAACTACTAGTGGAATTTAAGGTAGATTATATGGAAAATGTTCCCTATGCATTGAAATCCAAAAGTATGACATGATTTATACTTGACTGTACAATGTGAAAGAAATGAGTGTTGTCAGTAGGTATATGTAGAATCCCGAAATATAACATTAAGAGGTTTTTAAGTGGATTATCAAATACTTAAAGGGTTATGAAATCTTGTCACTTTTTTTCAAATAGATGATTCATTTCAAGGGTATGTTGGATCTGACTTTGGTGGAGGTTTATATATGTAACAAATTCAACTCCAATAATCCAGAGTTAGTGGTTACTTTATTACTTTGGCATAATATACAAGGAATCACATCTTGAAGGACCGAATAGTTTAATAGTATTGGAAAACTAGATACATACTTGATTCCCATATTATATTTCAAAACACAAATTATAACATTTTTTTATAATAATATAATTAACTCTAGAATATCCTTACTTAATAATCATAGTACAATTCATGGATTTCTGGGAAAGTAAAAAAATAAGGGTGAGCTTAAATGCGTGTTAAGGGTTAAGTATAGTGGAATATATTATGAAAAAATAAGAATAATCAACATGGAAAGGTAAATAACGAAACACAAATTCCATTTAACTAACTTTAATATCATGATATGATAAGTAATGATCAATATGGAAAGGTAAATAATTGAAAACATGTTTCATTTAATCAATAAATGGATAATGAAATGCATTTAGAGATGATATCATAGTGAAAAATATCATGGATAATAATAACTAAAATATAAATGAAGGCAATGCTTAATTATTAGACTTTATGTTTCCCAGGAACATGATACCATTACCATCAAGACCTTTCACAATATGGTTTAAAACTACTGGGTACAAACCAATTAGGTTTTCCCAACTTCATCTCTACTATCAAGACCTTTCACAAGATAGTTCAAAACTACTAGGTAAAAACCTATTAGATTTGGCCAACTAATTTTTCTCATGTTACCTACCAATGCATCAAGCTGATTTTTCATATATGGTTCTCACCCATTCTTGCATGCCCAAATCATTCCTCATATATTAAATAATCGATTTAATTTATAAACATTATTCTATATCATCAAGTATCTATATTGAGTAAAAGATAATAATTTGTCAATATTTCCCCATTCTAAATAATAATAAACCATCTAAATAAATATGAGTAATGGTGTCATTAGAGTACATCCTCAATGTAAAAATAAACAAATTATGCTTCCATAGATGAAAATTATTTAAATAGAAAACTATAATATTTCATAAATAAAATGCCCTTTTTAATTCAAAAATAATTTTTAAAATCTATAAACTATACACGTAATAAATAAATAATTTTCTTTGAAAAGAAAATTTTAAACTTTTAAAGTAATCCTTAAATCATTAAGGCTTCATGATGGAGGGAAATTATTTTCATGCTGTATAAGTTAAAAAAACATTCAGGTTTCACTTTTATAAGAAAAATCATTAAATACCTTTTCAGAAAATGACAAAAAGATTATTTTTAAAACATTTTTTAAAAAGTAAAAAAGAGTTAAAATTGAATTTAAAAAATATTTGGAGAATAAAAAAACCTTTTTATAAAACATGGGCATGGAAAATAAATATTCCTCAACAGAGACTAAAACTTAAACAATCTTGAATAATGATGAGATTGTGAAATAAACTATTACCACTTTATAATCAATTGAACCATATTCCCCATGAAAGAAATAACTTCAAATGAAAATTTAGATACCATGAATACAAATATATTCATGATATAATATATCAAAGGGGTAGTATATACACCACACAAAATAAATAAGTGGTGAATATGACATATGTCTTGCAAAAGTAAAAGTGAGACGAGAAAACCTTACCTTGTACTTTCCTTTAATTGAATATGATTTAACCTCATGTATAATAGTTCAAAGCTTGTTATTAATTTATAAAATAACCATATTCATATTTATGATATCATATATGATCTTATTATATCATCTTATCACCCTCTTGTTAATAATATTTCATTATTACCCATGTTTCGGGTGTTAAGTGATTCATTTTCCTATGCATGTTTTGTCATGTTATTCATGGTTATTATGTATAGGATATAGTTAAATCATATAAATAATTATATTTAGGTCATAGATATCATATTTATTCATAATATACATTTTTATAATCATTCTTTAATGGTGTACATATAAAATGAATCGCATCGTTTCGTGGAGACGGTAAGTCCTACGTACGCACAAGCGACGATCTCATTTATAGATGGTTGAAAGTGTAAGAAATTATATGATATATTAATTTTCCATAATAAATATATTTTCATAAGTATAATATATATCTAATATTTACATTATTAGAACCATCCAAGTAAAGTGTTTATGAAAAATGAAATATACCTTTATGTGGAGACAGTAAGTCGTACATACACACGTGCGGTGATTTCATGTTTCATAGGATGGATAAAAGTTAGAATGTAGTTTTTTTAATAATAATAATAAAATCATAGTATATATATAATAATGGATTTATTATTTTAGTATGGAAACAACAAATCAATAGGAATTAGAAGAAGAAATAAACTTGAAAGAGTTAATAAAAATGATTACCTCTTCTTCGGTGGAATTCCATTAGATCTCTTATTAAGGTACTTAGGGTTGCTATTTTGAGGATACTATCTGCTTAAAAACTTGTTTAAAGATGTTTATAAAAGTAATTTATATGACTTGGTCAATATATATGGCTAAAAGTGGTGTAAATAAGTTACAGAAGGAGTGCAATTTTATAATTGAGGTGAGCGGCACTTTAGGAATTTCTTAAAGTACTAATTTGATATAAATTAATTTTCAATTACAAATGGATCCAAACATATTAATTTAAAATATAATATGATTATGGGTCTAAATACCCTCATACAATAAAATTTAGATGTGTTTTGACTAAATTTCTACCCTTATCTTTTGGTTTTAACCCTTATTTAACTTATTTAACTCTTATTGTGGCAACATGGATTTTTACTCTTTGAGGGTTAATATAATTACTATAAAATTCTGAAAATCCCATAAATAGATTTTTTATGAAATTTAAAAACTTATCCCAATAATTTGGAATAATTTAATATTTTTATTTATTTTATATCATTTAATAAAATATTATTTACTATAAAATATACATAATTTCAATTTTAAGAACTATTCATTTCTTTGACCTTAATAATATGAAGATAACACTTATAATTGGAACAATATATTTTATTACATCCCTAAAATTTAAATTTAATATATAAAATTATTTTATCACATTAATTATCTCAAATTATATTTATTTTAATATTTTAATATCATTTATTTGATTTTTCCATTAATAAAATAATTACTCCATCAGCATTGTGAAAGCATTTAAGGTAATTATTTATTCCCTAAAAATTGAAAATAAATTACCATGATTAAGATAAATATTTTATATTTCTAATTACTATTTATAATCTAATATATCTTTTGTATGACCTCATATTAAAAATTTTATAGTTATTAAAATCATGAATGTGGCATCTTTGACTATTCTTTAAATAAAATATTATAAAGGTCATAATCTTATACAAATGGTTATAAATAATAATATAATCTAAAATTAAATGATTATGGATTAATAATATTCATAAAATAAAATTTTTTCAAGTTTTAGGGTCATTGTATTGTCCTTATCGTATTATTTTTAACCTAAATTTCCCAATTTACCCATTACCGTAGTAACTAAAATTACCAAGATTAGTATTCATGTTGGCCCAAAATAAAATGAAACTATTTAATAAATTTTTAACTTATGGATAAAAATATTTCATATATTTTTAAAAATTTAAATTAAAAAATTTTTAGAATTTAATTTAAAATGAATCCCGCATAATGTAACAAAAAAACGGTTTTCTTGAAAAATGCATTTTTATGCCCAAAAATGTACTTATACCAAAATAAGGTATAAGTATTATTAAAATTAAATTAATTATATTATTTTTAAATAAATATTAGAAAAATTACATTGAAATAAATTTCAAATCATAAAGGGACTTTTAATATAAATAAATTGACGGTTTTAGAAAAATCGGTATATTTCAATATTCACTGGAAAATCAATCTTCTCAGAAAATTACCAAAAATTCAACATAATCTAATTTTAATATTATAGTTTCAAAAATGATATCAGTTTTATAAAATAAAATTTATAGAAGTTACATAAATTTATTAAAATATTTACTCTTAAAAAGAAAGAAAACCTTTTTTGAAGAAAACATATTTTTAAAGATTAAAATGTATTTACTAAAAATTAAGTGCTTATTCACAAAAAAAATAATCAATACATTAAAATAAATAGAAAAATTATATATTTTATAATATAGCTAATATGATTCATTCCCTCTAGTTTAAAGTCTAGGTTATTATGATCACATAATAATATTCAACTTTTTGTTTAAGATGGGTTTTCCATGCAACGTAAGATATCAACTAAATTTTATATATTCTAAAGTATCAAGATGTTAAATTCTCTTATCATTAAATAAATTGAGTTCTCACAATTTGAAATTATACTTTTAAATCAAAGGTTTATATTTGAAAATTTCTTTATGGGAAACCCACATCATAAATAGGGTTAATAAAAAATCCTCCTAATAAGAGGGAGAGGGAAATGTGAAGGCCACCAAAAAATTAGGCTTTTGAATAGGAGAACAATAGTGGGAAGTAAAAATATGGACATGGAAGAGAAATATAACTATCAAGTTATGATGAGATTGATATAAAACATGATCATGATAAAGTTAACCATCAAAAAACTGTAAGTCTATGATCAATTAAAAGACCATTGATTTCTCAATAAGAAAAGTAACCGGATAACATTTTGTTTCAAAATACTTTTCCTAGAGTTGAGTAATTATTTTACTTCTTAGACTAATAAAATGAGTAAATATACTTACTTGGTGAGAATAGTTTCATCCTTTAATAAATTTCCACCATAAACTCATATTTTTCTCCAAATGATGAGTATGAAATGGTTTTATATGCATAAGTTACTAGAATCAACTTTTACATATCACAAATTCCATAAAAGAAAAACAATATATTCCTCCTATCTTTAGACATTAACCAAAACCAACATGGTTAGATAATTACCAAAAGGGTTAAACCTTCATGTGAGAAAATTTTCTTTAATCTCTAAAAATTTAACATTAATACCCAAAATTAAACTTAGATCATTAAATAAATAAGTATCCTTAAATTTACTCAAAAATATTCCAGCCTAAGATTGAAACCAAAAATCAATAGGATTTGATCACATAGTCTTCCAAGATAAATTATCTCCAAAAATGTGCATCCATAAATATATAATCTCCATGATATGATAAATATTTACATTAATAACTTGAATCACCATAAATCCAAAATGAAATCATATATTCCTCCAAAAGACAATTCAACCTTTATTCCTCAAATAAAATTCCATAATATTCTATTTACCTTAATCATATAAGGTTCTCAAAATGAATTTATCCTTTATCCATAAAATTTTTTAACTAAAAATAAAATTTCATACTTATCAGGACTTCATGTAGTTTAGGGGTAGTTGATGCACCCTTTTCTCTCTTTAGTTGTGGGTTTAAGCCTCATGGCCTTGTCGGAAATGTTGGTTTATCGCTCGATCTATTGGTTGCCCATTTTCTAAAACTATATTAATATAATCCTTACAAAATTCCCAAAAAATGTGATAAACATATTAAAAAATAACCTTAATATATTCAACATTAATGAAATTATTTAACATCAAAGGTTATCTCATAAATTTCATTTTTCATTCCCAAAAATATAATAACCCATAATTACCATAAAATCAAAGATCATATAAACCTTAAAGGTCACATGAGCCTCATCCCGGTTAGTGAGGACTCCTTAAGTGAATCCAGACAACCCGGGATCAAATCCAGGCATAGGATCATTTCCGGGGGTACTGTAGCAGTATTGTAGCAGTACTGTAGGTGGGAACTGTAGTAGGTACTGTAGCGGGAACTGTGCAGTACTATAGTAGGTACTGTGTGGGAACTGTAGCAGGCACTATTTGGCACTGTAACAGCCAGGACTATTCCTTTGTTTGGGCCTTCGGGCCACCGATTTGGTCCCTGGGTCCTTTAAGGCCTTCGATCCACCCAGACCTTTAGGTCAGTAAGGCCTTTGGGCCACCTCAAGGCCTTCAGGCCACCTTAAGTGCAGATGCAAACCAGAAAACCTACAAGGAACAATCTCCAGAATGAGGATGAGCAAAGAGATTTCACCATAGAAGAATCTAAATGAATTAAAATAATGAGAGGGTATGGAACCTTTCATCAGGAAAAGTCTGTGAATGCATGAGAAAGCCTATTCGAACTACCATGCGAAGGTGGAGAGCTGATTTCACGATAAAGATACTGGGGAGGAGCAGTTCCAAGTAGTTAGTCTGGGTTGTATGTAATATTTGAAGCCTATGGGAAATAAATTTCTCTAAGGCCTACAGGCCATGTAATACTTAAGCCTATTGGCCTTGTAAGGATTCCACCTCACCCCTTAAAAGGTGGATTATCAAAAATCAATAAAAATGAAGGCCTTCGGGCCATTGGAGGATATAAACCTTAAAGGTTATCCTTACCTTTAAACTTGTTTCCAAAAAATGTAAAGGCATTTTTCCTTAAATAAATTTGTCATGCATACTAAACCAATGGGTTGTATTTCCACAAATGTCACCCAAAATATCCTTAATCTTGATTAACACCCATAACATAAAACCTCAAAAGGGTGTTTAAGAATTTAAACTTATGATTAAAATTAAACTCATAAACCCATGATGGTGTATATAATTCTTAATTTAATGAAAATATATCAACACAATTCCTTATATGTTTCAAGATTTTTATAACCAAAATACCATTGGTAAAATACTTCAAAAAAATAATTGTTGAATCCCAATATATAATAGTTCCATTGCATTTGGTGTTAATATGGTTCCTCTTGGTTACTTCCATTGACTAAAATAAAAAATAAAAGTGTAAGCATCAAACTATAATAATCATAGTGATATATGAAATATTATTCAAAGTATATCTAAATCCTGACTGATTATTCTCGATATATGAGTCTTTATATTTATCCTACGTTATCCATGGTTATTACCAAATTTATAGGATGTTATCCTATACTTAGACTTATCCTCAAAGTCAGTAATAGGGTTATATTCCCTAATTTATGTTTTTCTAAATCTAGATCCCAAGGTTTCTTCTAAACTTACTCTCATAAAAACTATAAACAACTCAAACTACAGTAACTCTAAGTTGGTGGTTACTTTATTAATTGGCATAATATACAAGGAATTGAATCTCAAAGGAAAAAATAGTTTAGTAGTGTTGGTAAACTAGACACATACATGATTCCCATATTACTTTTGAAAACAAAAATTATAACATACTTTTTATGAGAATTACACAATTTCATCTAGTATATCCTTTCTAAATAATCATGGTACACTTCAGGGATTCCTGGTGAAAGGAAACAAAATAAGGGTGATCTCAAATGCTCAGTAAGAGTTAAGTACAGCAGAAGCTATCATGAATCAATATACATAATTAACATGGAAAGGTAAATAACTGAACACACATTCCATTTAAATAACTTAAATATTGTGATAATATAATAAATAATTAATATAAAAAGGTAAATAACTAAAAACACATGTCATTTAATCAATAAACGGAGAATGAAATACATCGAGAGATAATATCATAGTGAAAAATATCATGGATAATAATAACTGAAATCTTAATGAAGGTAATTCTTAGTTATTGGACTTCATGTTTTCCAGGAAAATGATAACTTTACCATCTATACTTTTCACAAGATGATTTAAAACTACTGGGCATAAACTGATTAGGTTTTTCCAACTTCATCTATACTGTAAAGACCTTTCACAAGATAGATTAAAACAATTGAGTACAAACTGATTAGGTTTGTCCAATTGATTTGTCTCACAATACCTACCAATGTATCAAGGGTATTTTCTATATATATTACTCACTCATTCTTTCATGTCCAAATTATTCCTCATATATCAAATAATCAATTTGATTTATAAATATTGGGCCTTATCATCAAGTATCTATATTGAGTAAAAGATACGAATTTATAAATATATATGCATTCAAAATAATCATAAACCATCTAAAGAAATATGATTAATAGTATCATTAGAGTATATAGTCAACATAAAATTAAACAATGGATGTTTCCATAGATTAAAATTCTTTAAAGATATTACTAGAATATTTCATAAATAAAATGACCTTTTTTACTTTGAAAACAATTTTTAAAATCTAAAAATTGTGCACATAATAAAGAAATCATTTTATTTGAAAATAATATTTTAAAATTTTAAAGGGATATTTAAATTATTAAGGTTTCACGATAGAGGTAATCATGCAGTATAAGTTAAAAAACATTCCTTTCACACTTTTGTAAAAAAATATAAAATACCTTTTTGGAAAATAATAAGAATATTCCTTTTAAATAATTTTTAAGAAAATTAATAGAGTTAAAAATGAATTTAAAAAATATTTAGAGAATATTAAAAACTTTTTTGAAAACATTTTTAGAAAACATGGTCATGTAAAAGAAATATTACTCAGTAAATACTTAAACTTAAACAATCTTTAATAATGATGAGATTGTAAAATAAACCATTACCACTTTGTAATCAGTTGAATCATATGCCATTTGAAATAAATAACTTCTTATAAAAATTTATATACCATGAATAAAAATATATTCATTATATAATATCTGAAAATGTTAGTATATACACCACAAAAAATAAATGAGTGTTGAGTATGACATATGTCTCATGAAAGTAAAAGTGAGACGACAAACTCTTACCTTGCGATTTCCTTTAATTGAACATGATTTAACCATCTGTATAATGGTTTAAATTATTTTACTAATTTATAAAAAAACCATATTCATATTTATGATATCATATATGATCCTCTTATATCATTTTATCACCCGTTTGTTAATAATATTTCGTTATTACCCTTATTTCATGTGTTAACTGCTTAATTTTTCTATACATGTTTTGTCATGTTAGTCCTAGTTCTTATTCATAGGATATAGTTACATAATCTACAGAATGATATTAATATCATATTTATCATATTTATTCATTATATAAATTTTTAAAACCATTCTTGAATGGTGGACATAGAAAATGAATAGCTTCGTGGAGGCGGTAAGTCGTATGTACGTACGAGCGGAAATATCATTTATAAATGGTTGAAAGGATAATAAATTGAAGGATATATTAGTTTTAGATAATAAATATCACTACTACAAACAAGTCTTTTAAAATTTCTATAAACCACTTTTAACAGTGCTAGAAAAGCACTGTTAATCGTGGCAAAGATAAAGGGGGTCCCTTTTAACAGTGCTAAAAAAGTGCTGATAAAGGGGGCCCTTTATCCATGCTAAAAAAAGTGATGATAAATGTACCCCCTTTATAATTGATTTTTTAGCATGGATAAAGATCCACATTTACCAGCGCTATTTTGAGCGCTGATAAAGGCCTAGTTTCTTGTGATGTGCTGTTTATTTTACAGCACACCCAGCATCTGCACACCTGCACAAAATAGCACCTACACGCGAACAAAGCACAAAAGAAATAAATAGCGCACACATTAGTTTTTCCAACAATTCTATATACATTTAATTGACATCATGAATACAAAAAAACACTTCTATATACATTTCAAACAATGTTTTATATGGTTACAATTACAATTATCCAACAAACTATTAAAAACATTAATGTTTCATCCTTTGGCATCTGAGATCCCCTCTCAAAAATTGTCGTCCATGGTATTAGTTTCCAAACAAAGAATCCAAACTCAAGAAAAAAATTACACCTATATAAGAAAAAAATATTATGTTAGTAATACAATAATGAAATAAATTAAACATTAATATGAAAGAATACATTAATAAAATGTCAATTTTTAATAAAAAAGACATATTTAGAGTTTTACCGGTCACACCGTGTGTCATATTGAGGTGGGGTTGATTCCAACATGTCACAAATGAGTCATAGATTGTTTTTTTAAAATATTAAAACAATCCAAATGGGTTTTCTTGGTTTTGATTATGTCACTTGTTCTTTTACTGAAATTGATATCAAATTTAAATGACACATTTGGATTTATATCGGTCACATTATTCATCATATTGAGGTACGGTTGATTCCTACATGTCAAAAATGATTGATGGATCATTGTCCTAAAGTATCAAAATAATCCAAATGTGTTTTCTTGGTTTGCAGTATGTCACTTGTGTTTTTTTCTAAAATTATTGTCAATTTTAAATAAAAAGAGATGCTTTAAGTCATACCAGTTGCATTGTGTGTTGAATTTAGGTGTGGTGGATTCATACATGTCAAAAATGACTTATGGAGCATTTTAAAAAAGTATCAAAACAATATGAATGTGTTTGATCAGTTTTTAGTATGTTAGTTGTGTTATTTTACTAAAATGTCATTTCAAACTAGGAACACACATTTTGAGTCATACCAGTCACATCGTGTGTTGGTTTGATATGAGACTGCTTCATACATGTCACAACAAATTTATGAATTGTTATCCTAAATTATGAAGACAATTGGAGTGGGTTTGCTTGGTTTTCAGTGAGTGACACATTTTGAGGTAAAATGTTAATTTTAAACTCATAATAGACACTTTTAGCCATATCAATCACACCATGTATCAGATTGAGGTTCTTTTGATTTCTAAATGTCACAAATGAATGATGGATAATTTTCCTAAATTATCAAAACAATCCAAATGTGTTTTCTCAGTTTGTAGTATGTCACTTGTGTTTTTTTCTAAAATTAATGTCAATTTTAAATAAAAAGAGACACTTTGAGTTATAACAGTCACATTGTGCATTGAATTGAGGTGAGGTTGATTCCTACATGTCACAAATGATTTTTGAATCTTTTTCCTAAAGTATCAAAACAATATGAATGTGTTTTCTCAGTTTTTAGTATGTCAGTTGTGTTTGTTTACTAAAATGTCATTTCAAACTAAAAACATGCATTTTGAGTCATACCGGTCATATCGTGTATTGGTTTGATATGATACTACTTCATACACGTCACAAAGAACTTATGAATTGTTATCATAAATTATGAAGACAATTGGAGTGGGTTTTCGTGGTTTTCAGTGAGTGACACGTTTTGAGCTAAAATGTCAATTTTAAACTGATAACAGACACTTTTAGCCACACCAGTCACACCATGCATCATATTGATGTGTGTTTGATTCCTACAAGTAAAAAATGATTGATATATTGTTTTACTAAATTATAAAAACAATCTGAATGTTTTTTCTCAGTTTTCAGTATGTCACTTGTGTTTTTTTCTAAAATTAATGTTAATTTTAAATAAAAAGAGACACTTTGAGTCATACCAGTCACATTGTAAATTTAAGTGATGTGTGGTTGATTTATACATGTCAAAAATGACTTATAGATAATTTTCCTAAAGTATCAAAACAATATTAATGTGTTTGCATAGATTTTAGTATGTTAGTTGTATTTTTTTACTAAAATGTCATTTTAAAATGGAAACATGCATTTTGAGTCATACCGGTCGCATCGTGCTTTGGTTTGATATGAGAATACTTCATACATGTCACACAGAACTTATGAATCATTATCCAAAAGTATGAATACAATTGGAGTGGGTTTTCTTGGTTTTCAGTGAGTGACACGTTTTGAGCTAAAATGTCAATTTTAAACTGATAACAGACACTTTTATCCATACCGGTCACACCGTGCGCTGTATTGAGGTACGGTTGATTCCTACACATCAAAAATGACTAATGGATTATTTTTATAAAGTATCAAAACAATATGATGTGTTTTATTGGTTTGCAGTATGCCATTGGTGTTTTTTTCTAAAATTAATGTCAATTTTAAATAAAAAGAGACACTTTGAGTCATACCAGCCGCATAGTGTGTTGAATTGAGGTGAGGTTGATTCCTACATGTCAAAAATGACTTATAGATAATTTTTCTAAAGTATCAAAACAATATGAATGTGTTTTCTCAGTTTTTAGTACGTCAGTTGTGTTTTTTTACTAAAATGTCATTTCAAACTCGAAACACGCATTTTGAGTCGTACCAGTAGCATCGTGCATTGGTTTGAAATGATATTACTTCATACGCATCACAAAGAACTTATGAATAATTATCATAAATAATGAAGATAATTGGAGTGGGTTTTCTTATTTTTCAGTGAGTGACACGTTTTGAGCTAAAATGTCAATTTTAAATTGATAACAGAAACTTTTAGTCATATCATTCACACTGTGCATAGGATTGAGGTGTGGTTGATTCATAAAAATAAAAAATGACTGATTAATATTTTTCATAAAGTATCAAAACAATATGAATGTGTTTGCATGGTTTGTAGTATGTCACTTGTGTTTTTTCTAAAATTAATGTCAATTTTAAATAAAAAGAGACACTTTGAGTCATACTAGTCACATTATGAATTTAATTGAGGTGTGTTTTATTTTTACATGTAAAAAAATAATTATGAATATTTTTCCTAATGTATAAAAACAATCCTAATGTGTTTTCTCAGTTTGTAGTATGTTAGTTGTGTTTTTTTACTAAAATGTCATTTTAAATTGAAAACATGCATTTTGAGTCATACCGATCGCATCGTGCATTGGTTTGATATGAGACTACTTCATATATGTAAAAAATAACTTATTAATCATTATCCTAAATTATGAAGGCAATTGGAGTGGGTTTTATTGGTTTTTATTGAGTGACATGTTTTGAGCTAAAATGTCAATTTTAAACTACTAACAGACACTTTTAGCCATATCGTTCACACCGTGCATCGGATTGAGGTGAGGTTGATTCCTAAACATCATAAATGAATGATAGATAATTTTCCTCAAGTATTAAAACAATAAAAATGTGTTTTATCAGTTTTTAGTATGTCACTTTTGTTTTTTTTTTCTAAAATTAATGTCAATTTTAAATAAAAATATACACTTTGAATCATACAAGTTGCATTGTGCATTTAATTGAGGTGAGGTTGATTCCTATATGTCACAAATGAATTGTGGATCATTTTACTAAAGTATAAAAACAATACGAATATGTTTTCTTAGTTTTTAGTATGTCAGTTGTGTTTTTTCTAAAATGTCATTTCAAACTGGAAACACGCATTTTGAGTCATACCAGTCACATCGTGCGTTGGTTTGATATGAGACTGCTTCATACACATCAAAAAGAACTTATGAATAATTATCATAAATTATGAAGACAATTGGATTAGGTTTTATTGGTTTTCAGTGAGTGATATGTTTTGAGCAAAAATGTCAATTTTAAACTGATAACAGACACTTTTAGCCATACTTGTCACACTTTGCATCAGATTGAGGTGTGGTTGATTCGTAAATTTCACAAATGACTCATAAATTATTTTCATAAAGTATAAAAACAATATGAATGTGTTTTATCAGTTTTCAGTACATCACTTGTGTTTTTATTTTCTAAAATTAATGTCAATTTTAAATAAAAAGAGACACTTTGAGTCTTACCAATCACATTGTGCATTGAATTGAAGTGAGGTCAATTACTAAAGGTCAAAAATTACTTATGGATTGTTTCCCTAAAGTATAAAAACAATCGGAATGTGTTTTATCAGTTTTCAGTATGCCACTTGTTATTTTTACTAAAAATAATGTCAATTTTAAATAAAAAGAGACACTTTGAGTCATATCGGTCGCATCGTGTGTCGTATTGAGGTGGGGTTGATTCATACACATTTCGAATGATTTATGGATCATCTCCCTAAAGTATCAAAACAACTTAATGCGTTTTCTCGATTTTTAATTGGTCAGTTACTCTGATACCAACTATAATGCCCTAAACATTTCATAATTTTATATCACATATTAGTAGATTAATATTCCTTACATAAAAGAAATAAATTAAACACAAATATGAAACAGTGCATTAATTCTATGTACAATGATTTTAATATGAAAACATCAAGATTACCTATGTGATTGAGCAGACATAGTACCGTTTCTCTTCCTACAAAGGCGTGTCACATAGACAGAAATATTCTAAAATAAACCAACCCTACTAGGAATAATGAAAATCAAATAAAAATTTCATTATATAATTTTTCATTAAAATATAGATATTATATCAGAACATTACCTTTACATCTTTCCAAAGGGTTTCTTTGGTCCATATATAAGATAATAACAAAACTAATGATTCTTTGTGCACTTCACTACTGTTGGTTAACTACCGCTTAGCATAGAATCTGATCTGAACTTCTGATCTGGAATCCCCGTAATGCTCTCATCGGACACCATCTCTATGATATCATCATTCATCGTTCACTTTTACTTCTCTTCCTGCACCTATTTACCTAGTAAATGCATACAAGAAGAGAATAAAAAGTTAATGGTGAATGATGATATCATAGAGATGGTGTGGGATGAGAGCATCAAGGGGACTCCAGATCGAAAGTTCAGATTAGATGATATGCTAAGCGGTAGTTAACTATCAGTGGTGAAGAATCCTTAGTTTTGTTATTAAATTTATTAGTGTTGCACAACCAATATTCTTCCAACACACTACATCAGTAGAAACAGCAACATAAATGACCAAAATACATAATATAAATGATCCATACCATAATATTTTAGGTCTAGTGCTTTTGGAAACATAGAAACATAAAGAAATAGTTCATAAGAGTCTCTCATTATGTTATTCTTTACTAGAAAGAAAAATCATTTCTAAAACCATTCTTCATAACCTAAGGATATAAAACATAAGAAAGGGTGATCGTAGATTCTCAATAAGTGTAAACAAGGGAGATATCAATGATCATATAAGGATAACATATGTAGTAGGAATTCACCTTCATCCTATTTCTGTACAATATTCTATCAGGTATGTTGCCCATTCATTTCTAAACACATCTATATCATCTTGTGAATATGAGTTTTTGATACATTCATGGTAGTACTGAAAAAATATAAATACACAAAGGATTAATAAATATTTTAAATGAACTATTAATTATTTTGGAAAATACCTCTTCAGGGATGCTAGTTTGTTGATGAAATGCAATCTCTTTCAGAATTTTACAAACATAATAACCACAGTCCTTTCTATTTTTTTGTTTTGGACACTACAGAAAAATTGAGAAAAATAATTAATTTGTTTTGATATGTGTTTGGATAGTGAAATCTTATTATATATACCCTGATACTTGTCCAGTTTTATATCTTGTCGGCATTCTTGTCCTTAGGCCCTAGATTCATTCCATGAAGTAGATGATATTGATTCAATGCCCTATCATAACATAATCCTCATTAAAAGATAATATAAATTATATAACTAGATGTTTAGTTCTAAAATGTTAGATCTAGTGTATTACAAATTGACAAATTCCATCATGCATGGTCGGTTTTTTGGATATCCATGCATAGAATCCAGAAAATAAATCTTTGGAGTATCCAAATTGACTGCAATGAGCATCCAATGCTTCCTAAAAACACAAAAAGGAATAAGTAATAAAATAAATGAAAATATATTTGATATTATTAAATTGTAGAGTTTTACCCCTGCATCGTCGGTATTAAAGAGTCTATCATTCGTAATTTTTTTTCAAATGATTTGAGTAGGGATGACATTATTTCACCCTATTTATCAAAAATTATTTCTTCTTTTGAAGAGGTGATGTGAGGAATAACGAGTCCAAATTTTTTTCATGGTTAAATTCCTTCAATTGTTTTTCATATATAAGCCTGCGAAAAATATGAAATTTATTTAGTCATAATTATCATAGTATATCATCTTTTATAAAATCAAATCATGAAAACATCCCTCATGTATACATTTACAACTTAGGCACCTAGCCATTCATGATTGAGGATTTCATTTACATTATCAACACTAATGTAACCTGATTCTTTCCCTTCGTACATATTTTTTTTCAAAATCAACTGTGTGAGTATTTCCGTCTATCAACTTTTTATCCACATGAGCTTACAATGATATTAAATGTGGATATAGAATGGGTGGGGTGAAGGTGCTCTCAGTAGATCGTTTCAATCGGTTGGTTGGTCCTTGAGATAGTTTTGAGATGATATTTCATTTCACCCCCTTCCCTTTGTTATTCTGTAATAACATTCATCGTTTCAAAACTTTTTTCATTAAATTTTAAAGGTTCAACTTGAAAAATAAATTGGAAATGAATACCTCCTTGTCAACATGTTTTTTTACAAGAATTAACGACCATGCAATGAATGTTCCAACAGATTGTTCTACCATATGAATTTCATCATCGTCATTTAGAACAGGTAGCTTGGCGCTCAACTCATGAGCTACGTTAATCAACACTCTGACATGACCTTTTGGAAGTGGTCTGTTGTGTAGCATGTCGTTCTGCATATTGAACATCATAGCCCTCGCTACACAGAGATGGGTGGGAGTTGATAAATATAAATCACAGTAATTTTCACCCTGTAGAATATCATTACAGGTAAGGTATCAGTGTCTATGAGATTAACATTTCACAGAAACAATTATTAGAACATTGATTAACTCATCTAAGTCAGGTTTTTTAGAGGAATGGTTTGCCTTAAAACTAGTGGGGGTGGGGTGGGATCTTCACACACGGGTTGTTCTTGATTTTTTTCTTCTCTTTGCCTCCCCCCCAATCAAACTTGCTATCAGATCTATCTGTTATTGTAATGATTCTTGAAACATAGCTAATGTTTCTCTCATCTTTTTCATTTAATCAGTTTGATCCTCTGCTTGTTTTTTTTTTGAAAATATGTTCGGGGTGTCACCCCAAAACTCACACCTCTAACACAGCCATACTTTTCTGGCTGCTTCAAGGCTGCTAAAAGTATGTCTACATCTAGTGCGGGTGTTGTTGATTCTTATGACTATTTTATATAGAAAATATAGAAAAATAAGTAATCAATGTTATGTAATAGCGATTTAAATCAAAAAAATTTATATTATGTCATACTTACACATGTTTCCCACACTTTTGTGTGTTTTCATCTATCAGTATACCCTATTTATTTACACAAGCCTCATTCCATAGCACATGGCATGGGATGGAAATGACTTTCGATTTTGATTCATCAATCTTCATATAAACATAGGAACATGGTTATGGTGTTGTTTTATGTCACATAAAAGTATTACGGTAGATTTAAAATACGTACCAATTTTTTCTCAAGTGAAGTGTACCTCATACTTGCTTTACAGTAGGGGTACGCTGGTTTTTCTTCTTGTTCCTTATTTTCAGCACTCAGTTGTTTTTTCATAAATAAAATACTGTCAATCAAAGTGATGAATACAAGAAACATCAAACAATGTATTACCAGACACAATGTACCTGAAAAGTCTGCTTCACACGACAGCTGCAAAATGCATCCCATGCTCCTTGGGATATCAAGTGTGTATAAAGAGGAGGTGGGTGCAGCTTGATTTTCCCTTCAGAATCTCTAAGATTATATTTCATTAAAATTGTGTGGAAGCCTCTATGAATCCTTCCTAAAACTCTTAATATATATTCCTTGTGCAAGGAATCTACTATAAATTTACTCTGAAAGGGATGATGAAGAGTAAGTTAATGTTTTAGTATTTTATTTAATTTTAATAAATTAAAGAAATGATATCATAATGTTACCATAATCTCTTTCCACATTAGTGTCTTAATCCCAGTGATAACATGGTTCCACAAATGTACATCAATCAACATGCGTTTCTGAGTGATGATTCCAATGTAGCTACTAAACATGGATTTTTTGGGGTTAACATGCTGAACTCACTTATTCCATCCCACCTCAAATTTTATGCCTTTTTATTTTTCCTTGAGGATTTTGGCTAACACTGTCAAACTACAGTGTTCCTGTTTTTTTTTTTTTTTGCGCCGCTAGGGTTTCATTTCCTACCATTCCTTTAGTTTCAACATCATCATTATGTTCCTCTAGAGCGCTAGCATCGGCACTGGGACTAGCAGCAACAGGTTGAGAAACTCATTGTACCACAGCACTGGGACCAATAGCAACAGGTTGAGAAACCTGTTGTACCTCAGCACTGGGACCAGCAGCAATAGGTTGAGAAACATGTTGTTCCTCTGCACTGGGGATAGAAACAGCAGGTTAAGAGACTTGTTGTGCCTCAGGATTGGGTGCATCAGCAGGTGTAGAATTCATTATCTGTAGAAGTTGTTTAGCATTTAATATAGATTACATAAAAGCAGCAGTGAACAGATAATAACATAAGGAAACACAATGTATATTACAATAAAAAAATAACCTGATTATTGAACTCTCTTTTTTTTAAAGGATGAAGATATTTGACCCCTCTATCGACTATGAAAATCCCTTAATTGTGGTCTCCTTTGACATACAAAACACCATCTATATTGGGACTGCTGTGAAATGATTGTGAAGTCTCAATGAAAGGGTCATCCTCCATTTAATTTTCATCCGACCCTTCAATTTTTTTGTTCGATAACAGATGTCACAACCCATCCTTCGGGCCCCATGTCGTGACTACCCCAAGCCCACCTTACATAGGCCAGGGGCTAGCGACTAGAACTAAAAAAGCATATCCTTATAATGGGAAGGCGTTGCCTTTTTAACCTGTACAGACACACAGTCCAAGAACATAACAAGAAGCAACCACAAAGTAAACTGTTTTAGTAAAAGTGTTCTGAAAGTAAAGGGGCCTGAATACAAGCCCAACTAAAAGTATAAGTACAACAGAAAAGTAAAAATAAAACTGAAAAGGGGAAAAAAGATCATGGACCGTCCACCGAGGATCTTACCTAAAGTGTAGGTACAGCTCACGATCAGTAGTCCATGTGTCACAGTCACGCCAAATGGTCTGCCTCCGAGCACCATCCAATCCTGGCTCCCTCAACCTAGATCAATGTTATATGTCATCTACACAAGAAACAACAAGGTACGGGTGAAGCCCGTGTAGGGGTGAGTATAAAGATACTCAGTAGGGACCCTGAGACCTCATAGGTCTCTTAGAGTTCCACAAAGTAAAAGCCACAAAGTATGACCTCAACTCTACTTAGGTATATGCCCATACATATACCTAAGTTATCATGAACATTCTCATCTCATACATGAGGGAAGAATACCACAAAGGTAACACTATGAAGATAGAAGTACCACCCAGGTAACACCACGAAGATAGAAGTACCACACAGGTATCGCCACGAAGATAGAAGTACCACACGGGTAACACCAAGAAGATAGAAGTACCACACAAGTAACACCAAGAAGATAGAAGTACCACATAGGTAACACCACAAAGATGGAAGTACCACACAGGTAATACCACAAAGATAGAAATACCACACAGGTAACACCATGAAGATAATACCACGAAGGTGGAAAGACTCAGCTCATAATCAGGTATAACTTAAGTACAGAAGTACAGATGATTAGTCATAAGGCTATATCATCTTATTCTTTTAAGTAGCACTGCTTCTGACCCACACTGGATCTATAGGTGACTAACCCCTGCTGAACCACACAAGATCAGTAGATAAATAACCCATGTTGACCCACATATGATCGATAGATAACTAACCCCCACTGACCCATACAGGATCTAACCCACACAGGATTGGTATGTGTTGACCCACATAGGATCGCTGAGCACTGACCCACACAGGATCAGTATGTGTTTACCCACACAGGATCGCTGAGCGCTGACCCACACAAGATCTGATAAATGTTGACCCACAAAGGATCGATGTTCTTCCTTCACGTTACAGCCTGCCACAGGATTCCTCACACCCCGTGCACTAGAGTTCCATAGAATCTACCCCTCGAGATATCGGTCATACCTTGACCACCATTAATTTCCACAAAGGAGTAACCTAAAGGACCGTCATGTTGTAAAGGTTCCAACTCGATAGATGGTGCGTCAATCGGATGTTTGGTCTGTGAGTTATAAGCATTTTAGTTCTGGGGGCCCGGTTGAATTCGGGTTCGATCCAACCAAGACATACTTCAACTGTCTCAAAAACACAAGTGAAGTATACAAAAAGTACCATCTCTATCCTAGGATCCCAACGCCGCAGACGGTTCGTCAAACGGATGCCTGGTTCTCAATTTATGCCCTTTTAACTATTTCTGGGACCGGTTGGGCCCGGGTCCGGTCCAACCCAGTCAGACTGACCCAGCTAGGCTGAGCCGAGGTTTGGCCCAGCCCGCAAGGGGGCAGCCCGCTGGGCTCGCGCAGCCTAGCCAGAGGTGGAGTGTGGCTCGGCCCGATGTGGGGGCGCGGTCCGGTCCGAGGTGGAGCACGGCCTGCTGGCAGTGTGTTCCACCCGAGCTAGCGCCGAAGGGGATCACCCCCCCTCCATTCGAAAGACCAAGTGGCATCATCTATTGGCGCTGCCAAGTCACCTGCAGGACCCGAGTGGGTCTCGCCACCGCGGCTCCATCGGCAGCGTGATGGTCACGCCCTCCCTCACCTTCTGCAGCTGGTCGGTGTGTCGGTCACCTCTTCTGTCCGTCGTGGCTGATGAGCCACGACCAGTTCCTTTGGAGGCACGCGACGGCGTGCTGCACCTCCTATGCAGCCAGCCGGTGTCGTCCACTCCATCAACCGCCACGGCAGAGTGCTACGGCCTCCTCTTGCGGCGTGCATTGGCATGCCGCTTCCTTCGTAGTCGGTCGGTGTTGCCGCATCGGCGGTCTTCCACGAAGAACACATGGGTTACAAGGTATCAGAGGGTTTGGGCCGAGTTCGTTAGGCCTTCACCCTCCATGTTAGCTCGTAATCACAAGGGAGGATTTAAGGGTTTGATAATTCACTTGAAATAAACAAGAATTAAACCCATTCCTCATAAACCCATTGGAGAAAGTCCGCACTTGAAGGTGGATCAGTGATCTTCGTTACCGCCACAGGCTTCCAATGACACTTCTTGCACATCGTCCTTCGATTCGAGGTTTTGGTGTCTCTTATCACCGCTCTCTAGAACTGGCTCCGTCCTCCAACGGTTTGGCGTCCCGAAACTCCTTCAGCACTTCGTTTCTTGGCGAAGCTGTGTTGAAACCTCTCCCCAAGCTCCATATAAATAGGAGATGGGGAAGGTGTCTAACGGTGTTGGGAATTAATGGGGGCTCATTAGTTAGGAAGCTTCCCAATTCTCCAAAAATACTGTTACATAGGAATGAAAGGTTAATCCATTTAATGGCTTAAAACATCATTGGTCCCACACTCCGTTTGTTCGTTGGAGGATAAGAAAGAAAATAAAATAATAGAGTTATTTTATTTTATTTCTTTTAAAAAATCCCAAAACTTAACTCTTTCTCCAGACCTACTGTGGTCAAAGTAAAGTCTCCCTTAAGATAATCCCAGTGCTGCGGATTCAATGGTGCTTTCAGATTTTTAATCCGAGCACCGGTTCAAATTTTAGAAAACTTCGCTCACGCGTTTACTGAACGTACCTTAAAAAAAGTTCAGAAATTAATTTCGGGCACTCCAGGCCTCAAAATCACACGCCGCCAATTTTTGCAGACTCTTAATAATTCCATATAATTTAAAAAAATACATAGAAAATTCAGGTCTTTACAACAGAACAATTGACTAGTTTCAGTTTGTAGGATCCGGAACATAAAATTCATGTACTGCATGTGATTCCATTATAAACAGTTCGTCTTTATCCTCTTCCTTACTGAAATCAACTTTCACAAATCCCAATTCATCTATTTTAACATTACTTCTGTTATCAACCCACTTTCATTAAAAAATATTCACTTGGAATTTCATATAATCTAACTCCCATATTTGTTTGATGATGCCAAAGTATGACATATTCACATAAATTGGATTTCTGTCCATAGCACTGAAAACATGCATCGCTTCATCCACAAGTTTAACCCCACTATTCTTCATGGTACTGTCTTCATCATGTTCATTACTATAGAATATATAACCATTAAATACATAAGCATTGTAAGATAATACATACACACTTGATCCTTTGGCTATCCATTGAATTCGTTCTAAAATTGAGTCTAGATTTTCATCTAACTTCTTAAAAATATGGTCCCAAAACCATCCTATAAACTTTTGATTATGTGTATCTGATATCCATTTTCAACCCTATATGGATTCAAATGCCTAAGAATTTCTTTGTGGGTTTGAACATATGGTTCAACATTGAAACTATTATGCAAGACATAAAGGTGGGCCTTCTCCCGATCTATAATATTGATTGTGACAACCTCTCTTCTAGAAATTCCTTCACCCTCAAGCCACCCAGTATGATGAGATTTCGGTAGGCCAATTCTTTCCACACTAGACAGGTATTTGGTACAGAATTCAATGACTTCCTCAACAATATATCGCTCCTCAATAAAAACCTCTGGCCAACTTCGATTTTTGATATACCTTTCAAAATCTTCATATACCATTCTATGGGGTACATCCATCTATAATGTATAGGACCACATAGTCGAATCTATCTCACCAAGTGAACCATCAAATGAACCATCATATCAAAGAATGTCGATGGGAAGAACATTTCCAATTAACATAATTTGACGGAAATTTCTATTTCCATAGTTAGAAATTTTCCCGGGTCTATAACTTTGTTTTATATATCTTTGAAGAAGAAACAGAGCTTCGTTAATGTATGGAAGATATTCTTGGGCAAAATTAAATGTAAAGCTATAGGAATTAGATCTTGCATCAAAACATGGAATTCATGTGATTTCAGACCCTTTAACTTTATATCTCTCATTGAAATGATGTTCTTGATATTTGATGAATACCCCTTTGGAACCTTTACGTCATTCAAGAAGTTGCAAAACTTATATCTCTCTTGCATGGAAAGAGTGTAAGTAGCAGGTGGAAGAAATATTCATTTTTCACCCTTCACTAGTGCCAACTTTTCTCATATTCCCATCTCAACTATATCCAACCTAGCCTTAATTTCATCCTTTGTTTTGTCAGGTTTATTTAGCAACATTTCGATGAAACTATCACATAAATTTTTTTCAACATGCATAACATCAATAAAATTTCTAACATACACACAATTCTGTTATAGTAATTCAAAAAAACTAATCTATTTTTCTAATAGTTTTTCATAAGGTTTTTTGAAAATGGTTTACCAAAAGTAGTTTCCATATATTTTACTTTCTCAAACAATTGATCATCTTTTAGTAGAGATAGTGCTTTACGTTCTTCTAAACTTCCTTCGAATTATGTCATCAAAGATCAGTACTTATATCGTTGGGGTAGAAATATACGATGTCCTAAAAACACGGTTTTTTATGAATGTTTCAACCTAATTTACTGTGTACCTTGTTCTCAAATGGGACATCCTTGAGTTCCTTTAATGATATATCTTGAAAATTTTCTATTAGTAGGAAATTCATTTATCATTCCGTACAACATGGATCTCAAAGTGAAATCTTCATTTTTGTAAGCATCATACAACGTAACACCTGAACCACACAATAATTTCTAATCCTCGATCACTGGAGCCAAATAAACATCAATATCATTACCTGGTTGTTTTGGTCCTGATATAAGCATAGATAACATGATGTATTTTTGTTTCATGCATAACCACAGTAGTAAGTTATAATTTACCAAAATAACTGTCCATGTACTGTGACTACTGCTTTGAAAACAAAAAGGATTCACTCCATCTGTAGATAATGCAAGACGAAGGTTTCTCAGATCATTTCCAAATTCAGGATACTCATGATCAATTCTCTTTCACTGAGGATAGTCTATCGGTTGACTTAGTTTTCCATCATTAATTCTTGTATTTGTATTCCATGTCAATTGTCCTACAGTCTCCTCACTTACATATAGGTGCCAAAACCTTGGAATGATTGGAAAGTACCATAAAACTTTCATAGGAATGGATTCATCTTTCTTGTATCGATAATCACCACACTTTGGGAATTCTTTAAGTTATTTTTAGTCCTTGTGAAATAGTATACAATCATTCGGGTTGGCATGTATTCTTTCAGAGATCATACCCATCGACCAGCATTCGTTTGGCATCGTATGTTTGTCTTAGGAGATCATTATCTTCTGGGAGAATGTCATTTGGGAGAGAAAGTAGTTTCGTAAAACTGGAATCACTCCACTCATTACCTGCTTTCAAATTATATAGCTTCAGTATGGCTGACAATGATGTATATTTAGTGAAACCAGCATACAATGGCGTCTTTTCACAACTCTTTAACTTCTCAAACAATTTTGGGCAATCACAAAGTTCATCTTCAACTGTCCTTGTCATTTACTCAATGCGATCTTCATCATCATTCACATATGTAATCACATCCTCCATATGTTCGTATTCATTGTTCACGCTTATAATCATATCATATGATCCATAAAACTGCAGTGTTATCCCATCCACTACCTAAATTTGTTTTTTCCCCGTGTTTATTCCAATATGTATAACTTTGATCTATTCCATGGTAGATCAAGTGTTTTTTCAACTCCTATGGACTAATTTTTCTTGAATAACAATAGCATAAACACAAACAAATGATTTGAGAAGGGTCATATGCATGATCTTTAGAAAACTTGATAAACTCTTTCACACCATATTCATACTCTTTTGTCAACCGATTGGATTGCATCCATTCTTTATTCATATTCATCCTATTTTATTCAGTAATATTAATATTTAACAAAATAATTTCACAAAAGATGTTCAACTAGGGTCATCATCCAACTATAATCAATGGAACTAGTTATGGTAAACAATACCCTTACCTCTCCATGCATTACTCAGGACCAAAGTAGATCACACCCATCTTCCCAACCACCCAATAAATGGAACTAGCTATGAGAATCCCTTTCACTAGAATGTTTTAGTATCCCACATGTGATCTATATGCATTGTTGTAAACTGATTTTTTAGTTCTCTAGAAACAAAATGTCTCGAGTTAAGAAGTATGGTACTAAACTAATAGATGGTATGATTTTACAAAGAGTGCTTGTAGGTGGAAGGATTTATTACATGTTTTGTTATGGTTATTTGAATTGGGTGTCCATAAAGTGTCCCATAGATTCCTCTAGTGAAGTGGTTTTCTAAGATTTAGTGGAATTTCACTAGTAACAAAGTGGTGGTTCCATTGAAATGGGTAAGTTTTGGATTGATATTCAATGGTGGAGGAACTATAACATGGAAAAAAAATGGCATACCAATCATGCCAACAACCGCAACACCATACAAACACACAATTATGTTCACAATTGCAACACTATACAAACCAAACAAACACAATTTCAGATTTTAAAAAGCATCCCTTGTTCAATTATGCTTGTTAATTTAGGGGTTATTACAGAAGTTTTATCATCCTAGGGAATTCATTCATTATCCAAGTATATGTAAATTACCAATTTCTATATTTAAATATTCAATAGGAACACCGCAACATGCAATTCATTTAGTGAGAAAACAAGGACCACCAACGGCCATGATTTTCAGTGGGGATTTTAGCCCATACAATTCACAACATAACCATCAATATCAAGTAATAATAATATGCAAACAAGAGGAAACCAATGAGTAAAAGTAGAAAACTCACCATAAATGTGTCGTTCAGCGCATGGCAGAGGTGCATTCGCGACGGAGGAGAGGTGCGCAATAGAGGAGATTTCCAACTGAAAATAAAACGTAAAATGATAACTCATATGTTATACCTATCCAAAATAGGTCCAGTGAGATTTATGAATGGGACATGTCTGGTTAAAAAAATTTATTTTTCAATAGTGGGATTTTATTTTACATCTATGATATATGCTTCCTATTTATTTATTTTTTTCATATCTACTATTTTCCTAGATATTCAAATTATGAATGGGACACATCTGGTTTTTAGGAGAAAGATCATTTTTAATTTACTCTAATTTAGGGGTAAAATATTCCACATTAATTTATCTTTTTTTAGGGGAGCATTTTTATCCTATAGGGATCATGAACACCTCTTAAGTTAATGTAAAGTCAGGTCAATTGTTGGTTATAATACCAGCTAGGGCTGTATCATTAAATTTACAACTGACCCATGTCTATTTAAATATAGGATTTGGGGGGGTCAGACACTAATATATTCCCAACTCCACTGAAGTTCCTATGGGGGTGGATCCTGATAGTATCATATCTGATAAATTTTTTATAGATTGTACATTAGAGTAGTCACTGTTAAGGATTTCCTTATTTTTATGGTAGTAATGTTTGTTAAACCTTGTGTGTGAAGTAGAAATCAAAAACTAATAGGTTATTAAAACTTATGTGATGACTTCATAACCTATAGAAAAATATATAGTAAATATCTTACAAACCTCATTGAATCTTAATAGGTTTGGTTTCATTCATCATATAGTTACAAGTGATGTGGAATGTGTAAATGATAATATTGGGGGGCTGAATGATGTGGAGATGTTGATGGAAATGATGATGTGGTAGTGTGTTTAAATATTCATTGTATATTTTTCATTAGAATGAGTTTGGTTTAAGTAATTTTATTTAGTTCGGTTGTGTTATTCCATCATGAGGTTCGATAAGAAGAGCTGCATCAAGCATCCAAGGATGTGCATCATAGACTAAAACTAGAGGCTAGGAATGTAACAAAGTTGTACTTAAGGGGGTTCTATATATAGAATTTATTGAATTATGATGGTTTTGTTGTAAGTAATGTGACTTAGTGATGGTTATATAAATTTGAGATTGTATTTCATCTATTTTCTAAAGAAAAGGGAATTCCCTTGTGTGGCCTTTTCGAACCCTCCACACAAGGAAACCCCCCTCCCCACGAAGAGGTCACTCCGGAGAGAGCCCCAGCCAGGAAGGAGTCGTTGCCAGCCAATATGGCATAGCGTCCCGGAGGGTGACAACCCGGGCAGTGATGGTTCTTCAAGCAATCTGTCAGCACGGGTGGGTTGCGCCTCATTTTTCCCACCCAGTCAGAAACCGGGTGACCCGGCAAGGCGAGTGGATCCCGGGGGAGAGGTTCACCCCGAAAGCGGACTCCCAGGATTCAAACCATGTACCTCCCAAAGAACGGCGTTTTTGTACCCCTCTCCTTCACCACTACGCCACCACCGAAGCGGCGAGATTGTATTTCATCTATTATAAACTAGAGATCTACTTAATGTTCCTTTTGGGGTGAGTTTGTTTTGAGGCTCAACATGAAAGATGTAGATTCATTTCGGGGGTGTGTATAAAGGACCTTAGAGTTTATAGAGATATTGAATGTATATTGGTGATTATTGGGTTGTTTATTTTTGTATAAGTATCTCATTATATGACTTGACAAAGGAGATTTTCAAGTTGATCTCAGTAGAGATAAGATTAATATGAAATTGTTTTTACATCGATAATTAGAGTTCTCTAAAAATGAAATTTTATCCCATTGTGTGGTATATATATTACATTCATAATTGATACATCATATGAATAGTTTCTTAATAAAATTAAATCATGGGTATTGGTACTATTTTTTAGGTATTATTTCTATTAAAATACTCATGGATGAGTTGGATTCTCTATGGGGTTGAGGGATGTTTCAAAGTAAATTTGTTCTATCAAGTTAAAGTGAATCATGGTATGAAGAATATGTTTTTTTTCATGATGGTAATGAAAAATTGGATGAGTTTACTCATACATATAGAATTCATGTATGTTCATACCATATTGAAAATAATCACCCTGAGATAATAGGTGAATCTATGTGTTGCATATTTAGAAATACTATCTTGATGATGTTAACCCCTTTTATAGGATATTTTTACCTCATTTAAATGAAATCATTAAATCGTTCACTCTTAATGGTTCACTCACAAAAAAAACACAAATGAATAAATATAATGAAAACAAGTATTTTACATGGTTTACTATAAAGGGATACATCTAAGGAGAACACATCATCGATGAGTCAATGTGAAAAAATATAGTATACTCGCCTTCAGTGGATTAAAATTTTAGTGACAGTCATTTAATAATAAAGTTATTTTGAGGCACAATGAACATCCACAATGAGATGGATGCTTTGAGACATAATGTAAAAAAACACACAACCATGAGGCATATAAAACCAAGAAAAAAATCTAAACCTGGCAGCGCCCCCCCCCCCCCCCCACTCCAATCCCTCTTGAAAAAACAAACACACGCCGAAACCATTTCCAAAACAACAAATACCAATTTTACATAAACAAGGCCAAATGGGCCTTTACACTAAGGATTTATCAAAAATTTCCCAAGTTCCTTTTTAAGCCAAGCTAAAACACACAAAGCATATGAAGGTTCCAAACGGGCCCTTGAGTTTCAAACACACCCACACCCAAACATTTCACAATTTCCAAAAGGGCCCTTATCCTTTCCAAACACAGACCAAATCATTTCCATAAAAAAAATCCATCAAAACTCTAAAATGACGAAACCTTTATAAAACAAACCAAACAATTTATCAAAAATTGTACAAACAAACCAAACAATTTATAAACAATAATATAAACAACCCAACCAGTTTATAAACAATTTTACAACAAGCTAACCAGTTTATGAACAATTTTTTTTGTAGGCCAAACAAAGTATAAATAATTTTATAAGAAACTCAAACAGTTCACTAGAAATTCTATAAACAAATCAAACAATTTATAAACAATTTCATAAATGATCCAAACAATTTATAAATAGTTTTTTATAAACAAACCAAACAGTTTATTAAAAATTTTATAAAGATATCAAACAAATTACAAAAACTAGAAAACATCATAATAAACTATTCAAGAGTAATACGAAGGTACTTTTCATGTTGAAAACATTATCAAAACAACATTTGACATCCACTGAACACAATTTCCATAAGCACGCATAAACATAACTAGGGAAAAATACTTAAAAACTATTTTTAACAAAACCAACTAACTTGAAAACACTATAGTATATTAACCAAGTGTATTGCGAAGCTGTGAATCAATTCAAATATTTAACTAAAACATTCAAGAATAAAATGGACTTAATCGGAAAGGGAAATGCGGATTCGCCTACCTCATATGTGTGTGAATGCGACGGCACTTCAATAGAAGGGAGAACAAGACATCACGAACCCTCCGCACACCCTAAAAAACCAAAGGAAATGCATCACACCTAAAACCTACCCATAAGGGTTCATCCAAATACTACGTACCCTATGAAAATCAAGGAAACCGCAATAGAGACTCACTGGGGGGAATATGTGCGCTGCAGAGGAGGCTGTCGGGATGGTCATCGGATGAGGAGGGCACACCAGAGCAGGTCAGGTGGACAAGGGGGATGCACAAGGAGGAATAGGAGAAGGAGGCAGAGGAGGAGGAGGAGGAGGAGGATGCGGTGGAGGAGGATGATTCGGTGGTCGTAGAGGAGGAGGAGGAGGCAGCGGTGGTGGAGGAGGAGGAGGAGGAGGGGTCGCGGCAGAGGAGGGGTCGCTGCGGAGGAGGGCTCAACGGCGCAAGGGTCTGCTTTCGCAAAGGCTTGAAAGGGTGCAAGAGAGGAGGAGCCTATTAGGGTTCTTTTAAAAAACCCGCTGGAACCTTTATAAGCACTAGTTAAAAGCACTGATAAAGGTCTGTTTTATCAGCGCTAAAATAAAAAGTGATGGTAAAACATACCTTTATCAGCGCTTTGTTAGCACTGATAAAGATAGACCTTTATTAGCACTAAAAAGCGTTGATAAAAGACCTATTTATCAGCACTAAAATTATAGCACTGATAAAGACATCTTTTATCATCGATTTTTTAGTGCTGATAAAGGTATAATTTTAATAATTTATTTATATTATTATATATTTATTTAAAATGATATATAAGATAAATATATATTTATTTATTAATAATTATAACTATAAATAAATATTTATTTATTTATACTTATAAAATTATAATTTAAGTAATTATAAAATTATAAGAAATATACTTATTATATTTATAATTATATAAATATATAAAATAAATATATTAATTATATATATTTAAAAGATTATAGATATATATAACTATATTTCTTCTAATTTTATAAATATTTATATGAAATATATATTTATTTATAAATATAATTATAAATATTTATTTATTTATTTATTTAAATAATTATAAAATTATAAAAAATATATATATCGAATATTTATAATTTTTTTAATATATATAAGTAATATATTTATTATAATTTTAAAATTATTTAAATATATCTGTATTTATTTGTAACTATAAATAACATTTTTATTTATTTATCAATATTTGTTAAATGTTTATAAATATATATTTATTTAATTATATATAACATATTTTATATGAAATAATAAATATAATTTTTATAAATTAATAATTATTTAAATAAATATAAATTTATTTGTATTTATTTATAAATATTTGTATATATTTATAAATATATTTATTTAATTATATATTTATAACATTATAAGTAGTATAATAAATATATTTATTACAATTTTATAATTATTTACATATATATATATATATTAATAGTTATAATTATAATTATAAATAGTATATATTTATAAATATTTGTATATAATTGTTAATATATATATTAAAAAAATTATAATATTATATGTATAATTTTATAATTATTTATATATATATATAGTTATAATTATAATCACAAATGTATTTGAAAATTATTTATATATATCATTAAAAATATAATAAAATATATTTATTATTTAAATATATTTAAGTACATTTTTTAGAACATATATAGTTCATATGGGTAACATTATGAATTAATCAATATACCACATCAATAGACAATGTGATGTAATGTATAAACGAACATTCATTCATGATACATAACATATATACATGATCAATATATTCATTGACCAAATTCATTAGAAAACACATATATATTCAATAATTTTAATTATATATATATATATATTAAAAAGTGTTATATATTTATAAATATATTAAATATATTAAATATATTAAATATAACAAATTTAATAAATATAATTAATTAATCCAATAAATTTAACAGATCTAATAAATTAATCTAATAAATCTAATAAATATAAATCTAATAAATTTCTAATAAATCTAATAAATCTAATAAATGTATTTATTATTTAATGTAATTTATTATAATATTATAATTATTTAATTATGTATATATATTTAATTATAATCATAGAAATACTTTTTCAATTAAAACATTATATATATATTGTTGAATTATTAAAAAATATATATTATTTATAAAAATGTGTTTTTTATTTAATGTATACAAATAAAAATTATTTTTGAATATATGTAACACCCCAAGCTTCCTCGGTATGTTTCCTTTCGAATAATGCAATTACGTGCATTGTACGCAACTTCGAGATTTTAACACACCACAACCAATCAAACTAGCCGTTATGAATAGTAATACCTACTTTTTGAAATTATATATATTTTATATTTCAAAATGGACTTCATTTTTGGATTCGGAATATCGAATTTAGCCTAAGGTGAAATTTTGGTACTTTTCGGATAACTTTCATATTTTGATGAATAGTGAAAATTACTAAATTTTAATTAAAAACAACTTTTTTAATCAAAATAATTAATAGTGATAAATTGTGAATTTGAGTGGTTTTAAAGTATATTTAGAATATATTTTTACCATTTAATATAATGTTGGTCATTGGACATAATTTTACAATTAAACCGAACATAAACAAGTGTCAATCTTTTGATAGTTATTATCTCTTAAAAACACGCTTTTTGTTTTGACAGCGGGAATTAATTTTAAATTAATTTCTGCCACTTCTGTGTTTTGAATTTAGAAAAATGGATTCCATATTTGGAATCAGGATGTCCAAATTGTGTAAATAGGTAACTTTTATTTTTAGACATTTTGAATAATTACTGCGGTAAATATTTTATTTACCATGGTTAAGGGTAAATCCGGTAAATAAGGGTTAAAAAAAATAATATTATAATAATACTAAATTACCCTAAAATGTGTCTTAACCCTATTGGTTGATACATGGTCGACCATGGGCATCTTTGGGTCAATTTTGGGACCCCATGGATCCACTTGTAAGTGATAATGACACTTTATATTAATTAAGTTAAAATGAATACAAAATGACACAAGCATATATCTTTTAGAAAAACAATTGTTACATAGGGTTATATATGCTGGATTTTAGATTATAAATATTCATTAGAAAGCTAAAAAGATTTCCTACATAATTATATTTTATTTATAATTTTTTGACATTAAATAAGTTATTTTATTTATGACACAATGATGATGCAGTAATTACTAAAATAGTAAAAAATTAACATAATTGATATTATAAATACCCAAATAATTATAATATGAAACTTTTAATGAATTAAACAAATTTTCTAGGATAATATTATATATTAGGTTTGATTTATTTGACTTTTTTCGAAGTAATCAATCTGTTATGAGTTTCAAAAAAATCAACTAGTGAATAGTGTCAAAATTGACATAAAAGAGTTCTTAAAACAAATATTATATTATTAATTGATATTAAATTCCTAAAAATATAAGGTTCGGCCAAGAGACTTATATTATGATAGGTTAATCATTAATGGACCACTTGGGGGTCTTTTGGATGTATATAGTAAGTTTATTAACCATATTATATAAAAATACAAAGAGACATTGTAAAAGTGAAACTAATTAACTTAGAGTTAATACTTAAAGATAAGGTTAATATAAGTACCCAAACCTGTCTAAATTCTATTGGATGAGTTTTTTTCGACCTATCCCCACCTCAACCTTTGAATAGTCAACTTTGGATCCATTGGAAACCGAATATAAATTTATTATAAATTAATATTTCTAGCTTTTCCAAAGGTGCCCCTCACCCCTCTTATAAAAGGGAACTCCTCCTTCTCATTTCCTCACACCTCTCAAGCCACTTGGCTCATCCAAACTCTGCCCAACTAAGCTCCCCACATCCCTCTCCTCCTCCTTGAAGCTTCCCCTTAGGCAGAAAGCATTTCAACAAGTCCTTTGGTTCCAACCAAAGTGAGTTACCTAAATTAAAGGTAACGATTTCTCTTAAATTATTTTCATTTATTTTGCTTCTTCAACCCCCAAACTCTTTTAATTTCCCTTCTTTTGTAACAACACCAGTATCCTCAATATACTAGGATGTTGTTATAAGAAGTATTCAAACTACACATACACACAACTCCATCTAATGGATGATGAACATAATGTTTCTGTGGATGGAAAACTAACGCCTCACGAAACGATGATTGTTCAAAAACATCTTACCGCCTCTCATGGTGGCCATTATGATGGCACTGTAATTAAATATGATATTAATGATATATATTTTATATATAAGCTTCTGTAATTCCATTTTATTTCATACCATTATTCGTTTCATGTCGTATATACATACGATAATTTCATTTGAGGAAGTGCGGACTACCGCCCCCTTAAAATGATATGACTCGTTCATACCACACATGGAACGTATAAAGGATGGTGTTAATGAACTTAAGTAACATATATAAAATATTATATTATACTGGAATAGTAATATACCTATGTATCATTTGGATTCGATTCTTTTAAAATAAAAAATTAAAAAATTAAATGGAAGTAGCGTTCGTGCGTACGTACGGACTACCGTCTCCACGAACGCGATGAGATTCATTATCCATCGTATCCATTAAAGTATAATTATCATTTAATGATTCAAAAATTATTTTTAAGGACTTGATATCATTCTGGATATTAATAAGATACAACAAACATGACTTATGTAACAAAACATATAAAAGAAAATGAGTAAGTTAACACCCGAAACGGCGTTAATACTAAGATATTATTAACAAATCAATGTTAAAAGATCATATATGATATCATATTAAAGTAAATGATTCTTGTATTATTCAATAACAATTATTTCACCATTATACAGGAGGTAAAACTACCATCGACCAAGGAAAAAGTACAAAGTAAGGGATTTTCTTATCTCACTTTTAATTCCGTGAGAATTCCATTGATCACCACTTAATTATTGCATGTGGTGTATGTGTACTGCCCATGATTGTATTCATTGTGTTATATACTTTTATTTATGGGTATTTAAATCATCATGGTATGATAATTCTTTCATGGGTGTATGTTTCTTAAGTTACCTAATCAATAAGGGAATTTGAGATTTCAACTTCCACTCATTTGGCTTTACGCATATTTCATTGATTATATTACCCCAAGATTATGTGTGGAATCACTATTCATTTGATTATGTCATAATTTCCACTCCCATTCCTGTGGATATAAGTTTGATACACATAATCACTCCATTGATAATTCTCAAGTCATTGATATGAATTTGATAAGAGTAATTTTAACTCATTCTCCATTTATTGAGTTAAACATCCGATTTGTTGGTATTGTTTTTACAAGAATATGTGTGAATATACTTTGATTGATTTACACTGAATATCCAATCATATTTAGTGTATTTATATTCGTCACACATAATTATGTCGTTGATTTATCCTTAACAAAAGGATACAACCTTTATGAGAGATTTCATCTCAATTTACATTCCATTGAGACTTCTTTGATGATATACACCAAATCACTTTTATATGGTGTATATAATGTACTTTGACATAGTATATCATGAATTCCTTTATTCTCATGATATTACATTGTTTTGATTACCTCAATTATTTGTATTCAAGTGTCTCTCTTTTGGTTATAAACTCTAACTAAAATACCATTTTTAAATGTTTTAAAGAATTATTCTTCTAAATCATGCTCATTAATGTCCATATTTTAAAAATGGTTTTAAGGATTTATTTATATGGACATTAAAGTTTTAAAATTAAAAATCCTTTTAAAAAGTTTCAAAGTGGTATGGGACACTTTGATTCAAAAATCTATTTTTAAATGGCTTTTTGACAAATAGTGTGACTTTTAAATGATTTCAAGAAAAGGGGGATATTTCTCTCAAATAGTTTTGATGATTATTTTCATCTATGTCAACATCCTTCATTATTCTTGATTGAGGTTAATGTGATACAATACAATCTTCCATATTGTATCGAATGAGTTATGTTTGACTGTGGATGTGCTATTTTTATACCACTCAAGGTTTGTGGTAAAAGTATTGACATTTCGTATGCTAGTTTCAATACGAATGTTTATTTTATGCTTAAAACTATTCATATGAGGAATGCATTGGACTTAATAAGTGACGGGTGGAGCCCGCTATAGCTCCTCGATGCATCGGTAGGTCTCATGAGACAAACTAGTGTCTTGGCACAAGGCCTTGGCAAAATCTTATTTGTAGTCTTGGCACGAGGCCTTGGCTATGGGGTTATGATAGTCTGGCATTATGCATTCCATCATTATGAAAGTGGTTATTGATATTGCATGTGATCATTCGACTAGTAGAATATCCATGTGTAAGTAAATGGCATTATTTCATTTTACTTTTGCCATACTATGTTGAAGTTCAATTTTAAAAGGCTTTTGTTTTAGTTATAAATTGCCTTAAGTGTTTATGCTTATTTATGAAATCTTCTGCTATAATGTTATCCTTACTGAGCATCCGAGCTCACCCCTTTCAATGTTTTATTTTTCCCAGGATTATGAAGAAGTAATTTATGAATGACCTGCAGGGATAGTATGAGGGGATATGAAGACAAGATGTTTTTTTTTATGATGTAATGTAAAAATTTATGGATGTATCTAGTTATTCCAAGGCTACTAAACTAATCGGTCTTTCGAGACTTGATCTTTCTCATGATCATGCCAATGTTATGAAATAATGCACCGACTCTAGATAATTAGGGTCGGGGCGTTACAGTTGGTATCAGAGGAAGTTTAGTACAAACCTTGGTAGCTAGATTTAGATAAACTCTGATTAGAGCACGTAGACCTAAGATGAACTTTGAGGATTAGTATAAAAGAACTTCCTAGAATTTTGGTATTGTAGAGATTTTGTGAGTTTTCCGAGCAATACATCCCTGTCTGGATACGAGCATGTAGAGGCGGCTCTGGCACAGATGTACCTAGGGGTAAAACCCAAAAACACCGCTTTGAGCTAGACTCGAACGGGAACTGGTGCACGACAACGGGCCTTGCTGCACTCTTGGTTACGACACTCCTGGGGGATATGCTTAGGATAATTTACATTTTCTTTACAAACCAATTTAAGTAATATATATATAAGATGAGAGTAAATGACCTTGGTTAATCCTAATATGTTTCAAATTGAGAATATGGTGACATTTTAATCTCTAAATGATTTTACGACTACTATTACTCACACAATGCTTTATGGTTTTAGTCAATGGCTGGATTCCAAGGAAGTCATAGTGACTTTGAGAATGATGTACAAGATGGGAACGGTGGTGGCAATGAGCAACAAAATGGAATGTTGATAGGCGTAAAAGATATCGTCTTTATGCCAAATCAGTTTTCCAAAAATATGATCAACAACATATATATTAACCAACTCCCAGACTCAACAAGGAAGAGAAAGGTGATAAATGATAAGAGCTCCAGCAATGGAGACCATGGAGAAAAGAACCCTCAATTTTCATCATGCAGGAAATGTGGAAAGAGACACCCAGGAAAATGTCTCAATGGGACAACGAAATGTTTTACGTGCGGGAAGGAAGGACATAAAGTAAAGAATTGCCGAAGAAAAATGAAGAGTACTATGGAAGAAGATAAAAATGGTCCCAAGAGTCCATTTACAGTCATTTGCCGTAAATGTAGGGGACCTGGCCATTACCCGAGTGAATGTCCTATTCTATAGGATATTTTCTTGGTCAAAGAAGAAGCTATGTGGGAATAAATGGTTGGAGAAATGTTTAAAAAGTATTAGCACTCCTTGTTGATGGGTTTACTATGGAATAATTTTCTCTTGTATTTGTAACCCCGCAGTTTGCCATGTGAGAATGATATTTAAGGAAGAATTGTCTTTTCTCTTGTGGATATGGGTATAAATAACCATTTGGATTTATATGATCATTGGGGTTTGAGAGAATTATAAGTTATTCTAATTTGGGATGAAGATTCAAGGTATGATATAACATTTGTGGTTAAATTTATGATATAGTATTTTGAGGAATTTATCTCATTTTGGCAATATTATAAAATATAGTTTTTGAAAAAGGACAACACGTAGACCGTGTGACAACCCGTCGCGTCGGACAAAGCTATGGGAATCGAACCCACAACCAAAGTGCGATTGGGATTTATCGCCTACCACTGGACTACGTGAAGTCCCTGGTTAGTGTGACTTTTTTTTTAGTTAAATGATTTTATTGATCAATAATAAGATGATTTGGGTTCTTATGTCTTATCAAATGAATACCCTTGGTATAGGAAAATGATTTGGTGATTAAGTGATAAATGTTATTTTGGAAGATGTTCGCATTGTTGGGAACAATATATGCCCAAGGAAAATAGAATACAATGGGGTTTCATTTGTAGAGTAATGGTGGATTTTTATCTACGTTTTTATTGTGGATTTATAGTGATTTGGGTTATTTATGGAAATGATTAACCTATAATAGAGAATATGTGATTAGGTTAATTACTTTTGAGTATGTGACTTTAAGAGTATCTGATGTCATTTGGAGATACAATGTAACATGGGAGACTACATAATCAAATTCTTCAATGTTTTCGGTTTCAATATTAGTTTGGATTATATTAAAGTATTTTAAGGACAATTGGTTATTGAATGGTATCTATTTAACTTTGGGGTATTGTTGGTTTAATTTTAGAAATTAAGATTAGTGCATATTTATCTCAATGAATATCCTTTTGGGGGATCATTAGATCATTCACTAACCATTTTGGTTTTGATTAATCTTCAAAGACAATGTAAATATATGGTTTATCCTGCATGGATCATGTGATTCTATAGAAGTTTATTCTAGCTCTTCCAGTGTGACCAAGTCTTCTTGAATACTCATCGTTTAAAAAAAATGAGTTAGTGGTGGAAATTTATTAAAGAATGAAAATCTACTTAAAATGTAAGTATATCTCATAATGTTCTTAGTCAATATCATAAATGAATTCCTCTTCCTTATGTAATGTAACTTAAAAAAAATGTTGTCTGTTTACTTTCCTACTAGGAGACTAATGGTCGTTTGTCCCAACACAAGTTTGTGGTTTTCTCATTGTTAACTTTCTCCTGATCATGATTTCTATCCCTCTCCATCAGAACTTGACACTTAGTTTATCATCCATATCCATGTTTTCTTACATGGAATCCTAGTATGGGTTATCTTGGATGACCCTTATACCTCTCTTTCTTTCTTTTAAAGTGATAGTTTTATTGACTCTTTTTTTCGATGTGGGACTTTCCATTATATTCCTAAGAAAAAATTTAAAAATTGCAAGGACGCAATTTATTGAAGGAGGGGAGAATGTAACACCCCAAGCTTCCTCGGTATGTTTCCTTTCGAATAATGCAATTACGTGCATTGTACGCAACTTCGAGATTTTAACACACCACAACCAATCAAACTAGCCGTTATGAATAGTAATACCTACTTTTTGAAATTATATATATTTTATATTTCAAAATGGACTTCATTTTTGGATTCGGAATATCGAATTTAGCCTAAGGTGAAATTTTGGTACTTTTCGGATAACTTTCATATTTTGATGAATAGTGAAAATTACTAAATTTTAATTAAAAACAACTTTTTTAATCAAAATAATTAATAGTGATAAATTGTGAATTTGAGTGGTTTTAAAGTATATTTAGAATATATTTTTACCATTTAATATAATGTTGGTCATTGGACATAATTTTACAATTAAACCGAACATAAACAAGTGTCAATCTTTTGATAGTTATTATCTCTTAAAAACACGCTTTTTGTTTTGACAGCGGGAATTAATTTTAAATTAATTTCTGCCACTTCTGTGTTTTGAATTTAGAAAAATGGATTCCATATTTGGAATCAGGATTTCCAAATTGTGTAAATAGGTAACTTTTATTTTTAGACATTTTGAATAATTACTGCGGTAAATATTTTATTTACCATGGTTAAGGGTAAATCCGGTAAATAAGGGTTAAAAAAAATAATATTATAATAATACTAAATTACCCTAAAATGTGTCTTAACCCTATTGGTTGATACATGGTCGACCATGGGCATCTTTGGGTCAATTTTGGGACCCCATGGATCCACTTGTAAGTGATAATGACACTTTATATTAATTAAGTTAAAATGAATACAAAATGACACAAGCATATATCTTTTAGCAAAACAATTGTTACATAGGGTTATATATGCTGGATTTTAGATTATAAATATTCATTAGAAAGCTAAAAAGATTTCCTACATAATTATATTTTATTTATAATTTTTTGACATTAAATAAGTTATTTTATTTATGACACAATGATGATGCAGTAATTACTAAAATAGTAAAAAATTAACATAATTGATATTATAAATACCCAAATAATTATAATATGAAACTTTTAATGAATTAAACAAATTTTATAGGATAATATGATATATTAGGTTTGATTTATTTGACTTTTTTCGAAGTAATCAATCTGTTATGAGTTTCAAAAAAATCAACTAGTGAATAGTGTCAAAATTGACATAAAAGAGTTCTTAAAACAAATATTATATTATTAATTGATATTAAATTCCTAAAAATCTAAGGTTCGGCCAAGAGACTTATATTATGATAGGTTAATCATTAATGGACCACTTGGGGGTCTTTTGGATGTATATAGTAAGTTTATTAACCATATTATATAAAAATAAAAAGAGACATTGTAAAAGTGAAACTAATTAACTTAGAGTTAATACTTAAAGATAAGGTTAATATAAGTACCCAAACCTGTCTAAATTCTATTGGATGAGTTTTTTTCGACCTATCCCCACCTCAACCTTTGAATAGTCAACTTTGGATCCATTGGAAACCGAATATAAATTTATTATAAAGTAATATTTCTAGCTTTTCCAAAGGTGCCCCTCACCCCTCTTATAAAAGGGAACTCCTCCTTCTCATTTCCTCACACCTCTCAAGCCACTTGGCTCGTCCAAACTCTGCCCAACTAAGCTCCCCACATCCCTCTCCTCCTCCTTGAAGCTTCCCCTTAGGCAGAAAGCATTTCAACAAGTCCTTTGGTTCCAACCAAAGTGAGTTACCTAAATTAAAGGTAACGATTTCTCTTAAATTATTTTCATTTATTTTGCTTCTTCAACCCCCAAACTCTTTTTATTTCCCTTCTTTTGTAACAACACCAGTATCCTCAATATACTAGGATGTTGTTATAAGAAGTATTCAAACTACACATACACACAACTCCATCTAATGGATGATGAACATAATGTTTCTGTGGATGGCAAACTAACGCCTCACGAAACGTTGATTGTTCAAAAACATCTTACCGCCTCTCATGGTGGCCATTATGATGGCACTGTAATTAAATATGATATTAATGATATATATTTTATATATAAGCTTCTGTAATTCCATTTTATTTCATACCATTATTCGTTTCATGTCGTATATACATACGATAATTTCATTTGAGGAAGTGCGGACTACCGCCCCCTTAAAATGATATGACTCGTTCATACCACACATGGAACGTATAAAGGATTGTGTTAATGAACTTAAGTAACATATATAAAATATTATATTATACTGGAATAGTAATATACCTATGTATCATTTGGATTCGATTCTTTTAAAATAAAAAATTAAAAAATTAAATGGAAGTAGCGTTCGTGCGTACGTACGGACTACCGTCTCCACGAACGCGATGAGATTCATTATCCATCGTATCCATTAAAGTATAATTATCATTTAATGATTCAAAAATGATGTTTAAGGACTTGATATCATTCTGGATATTAATAAGATACAACAAACATGACTTATGTAACAAAACATATAAAAGAAAATGAGTAAGTTAACACCCGAAACGGCGTTAATACTAAGATATTATTAACAAATCAATGTTAAAAGATCATATATGATATCATATTAAAGTAAATGATTCTTGTATTATTCAATAACAATTATTTCACCATTATACAGGAGGTAAAACTACCATCGACCAAGGAAAAAGTACAAAGTAAGGGATTTTCTTATCTCACTTTTAATTCCGTGAGAATTCCATTGATCACCACTTAATTATTGCATGTGGTGTATGTGTACTGCCCATGATTGTATTCATTGTGTTATATACTTTTATTTATGGGTATTTAAATCATCATGGTATGATAATTCTTTCATGGGTGTATGTTTCTTAAGTTACCTAATCAATAAGGGAATTTGAGATTTCAACTTCCACTCATTTGGCTTTACGCATATTTCATTGATTATATTACCCCAAGATTATGTGTGGAATCACTATTCATTTGATTATGTCATAATTTCCACTCCCATTCCTGTGGATATAAGTTTGATACACATAATCACTCCATTGATAATTCTCAAGTCATTGATATGAATTTGATAAGAGTAATTTTAACTCATTCTCCATTTATTGAGTTAAACATCCGATTTGTTGGTATTGTTTTTACAAGAATATGTGTGAATATACTTTGATTGATTTACACTGAATATCCAATCATATTTAGTGTATTTATATTCGTCACACATAATTATGTCGTTGATTTATCCTTAACAAAAGGATACAACCTTTATGAGAGATTTCATCTCAATTTACATTCCATTGAGACTTCTTTGATGATATACACCAAATCACTTTTATGTGGTGTATATAATGTACTTTGACATAGTATATCATGAATTCCTTTATTCTCATGATATTACAATGTTTTGATTACCTCAATTATTTGTATTCAGGTGTCTCTCTTTTGGTTAGAAACTCTAACTAAAATACCATTTTTAAATGTTTTAAAGAATTATTCTTCTAAATCATGCTCATTAATGTCCATATTTTAAAAATGGTTTTAAGGATTTATTTATATGGACATTAAAGTTTTAAAATTAAAAATCCTTTTAAAAAGTTTCAAAGTGGTATGGGACACTTTGATTCAAAAATCTATTTTTAAATGGCTTTTTGACAAATAGTGTGACTTTTAAATGATTTCAAGAAAAGGGGGATATTTCTCTCAAATAGTTTTGATGATTATTTTCATCTATGTCAACATCCTTCATTATTCTTGATTGAGGTTAATGTGATACAATACAATCTTCCATATTGTATCGAATGAGTTATGTTTGACTGTGGATGTGCTATTTTTATACCACTCAAGGTTTGTGGTAAAAGTATTGACATTTCGTATGCTAGTTTCAATACGAATGTTTATTTTATGCTTAAAACTATTCATATGAGGAATGCATTGGACTTAATAAGTGACGGGTGGAGCCCGCTATAGCTCCTCGATGCATCGGTAGGTCTCATGAGACAAACTAGTGTCTTGGCACAAGGCCTTGGCAAAATCTTATTTGTAGTCTTGGCACGAGGCCTTGGCTATGGGGTTATGATAGTCTGGCATTATGCATTCCATCATTATGAAAGTGGTTATTGATATTGCATGTGATCATTCGACTAGTAGAATATCCATGTGAGTAAGTAAATGGCATTATTTCATTTTACTTTTTCCATACTATGTTGAAGTTCAATTTTAAAAGGCTTTTGTTTTAGTTATAAATTGCCTTAAGTGTTTATGCTTATTTATGAAAGCTTCTGCTATAATGTTATCCTTACTGAGCATCCGAGCTCACCCCTTTCAATGTTTTATTTTTCCCAGGATTATGAAGAAGTAATTTATGAATGACCTGCAGGGATAGTATGAGGGGATATGAATACAAGATGTTTTTTTTTATGATGTAATGTAAAAATTTATGGATGTATCTAGTTATTCCAAGGCTACTAAACTAATCGGTCTTTCGAGACTTGATCTTTCTCATGATCATGCCAATGTTATGAAATAATGCACCGACTCTAGATAATTAGGGTCGGGGCGTTACAATATAAATATAATAATTTTATATAAATTAATAATATTTTTTATTATAAAACTTTTATCAGTGCTTTTAGCTAGTGCCGATAAAGGTTCACCCCTTTATCAGTGCTTTCTACTTAGCGCTAATAAAAGGTAGAACTTCCCTTGCCCTGTTTTGTGGTAGTGTATATTTTATTAAGTATCATATATATCTATTTTCTCCATGATTAGAGCCATCCAAGTAAAGTGGTGATAAAAAATGAATTATATCGCTACGTGGAGACGGTAAGTCGTACATATGCACATGCAGTGCTTTCATTTTTCATAGAATGGATAAAAGGTATAATATAGTTGTTTCATAATCATAATAACATCTCAGTATATATATTATATTAGATTTATTATTTTAGTATGTAAATATCACATGAAGAGGAAGTATAATAAAAAATAAACTTGAAAGAGTTTATAAAAATGATTACCACTTCTTCAGTTGACTTCCAATAGATATCTTCTTAAGGGGCTTAGGTTTTCTATTTTTAAGAAGAATGGAACCTCTAAAACTTGTTTAAGGAAGTTTATAAAAGTAATATAGAGGTCTTGGTCAAGATATATGGCTCAAAGTAGTGTAAAGAAGTGAAGGAAGGGGTTCCCTTTGATAATTGAGGTGAGGGGAACTTTAGGAATTTCTTAAAATATTAATTTAATATAAATTAATTTTCAATTAAAAATGGATAAAAAATTATTGATTTAGAAGATAATATTATTATTGGTATAAATTCCTTCATATAATAAAATTTGTATGTGTTTTGACTAAATTTCTACCCTTATCTTTTGGTTTTAACCCTTATTTAACCTTTTTAACTCTTACCGCTACTACATGGATTTTTACTCTTCGAGGGTTAATATAGTTACTATAAAATGAAACAAAAACCCATAAATGGATCATGTATGACATGTTAAATCTTATACTAATAATTTTTATGAAATTAATTTTTTTAATAATTTTATATCATTTAATTAATTATTATTTACTATAAATTATTCATAATGTCAATTTTTAAAAATTATTCATTAATTTGACTTTAGTAATATCAATATAACACTTATAATTATAAAAAAATATTTTATTACATCCCTAAAATATTAATTTAATCTATAAAATTATTTTATTAAATTAATTATCTCAAATTATACTTATTTTAATATTTTTAATATCATTTATTTGATTTTTCCATTAATGAAATAATTATTGCATCAACGTTGTGAAAGCTTTTATGGTAATTATTTCTTCCCTAAAATTTAAAAATAAATTATCATAATGAAGATAAATATTATATATTTATAATGACTATTTATAGTCAAATATATCCTCTGGATAACCCCATATTAAAAATGTTATAGTTATTAAAATTGTGAATGTGACATCTTTGACTTTTCTTTAAATAAAATATTATAAAGGTCATAATCTCATCAAAATGGACATAAATGGTCATATAATTTAACATTGAAAGATTATGGATTAAAATTATCCATAAAATAATTTTTTTTCAAGTTTTAGGGTCATTTTATTGTCCTTATTATATTATTTTTAACATAAATTTCTCATTTTACCCTTTACCACGATAACTAAAATTTCCAAGGTTAGTATTTATATTGGAAAAAAATAAAATAGTACTATTTACTAAATTTGGACCTTATGAATATAAATATGGAATCCATTTTTTCAAATTCAAAATACATAATTTTATAATTTAATTTAAAATTAATCTCGCAAAACGCAATGAAATAGTTTTCTTAAAAAATGCATTTTTAAGCCAAAAAATGTATTTATACAAAAATAAAGTATAAGGATGATTGAAATTAAATTAATTATATTATTTATGAATAAATATAATTTAAGTTATATTTAGATAAAATTAAAATCATAAAGGTTCTTTTAATATAAAGAAATTGACAGTTTTAAAAAAATAGTATTTTTCACTATTCACTGGAAAATCAATCTTCTCATAAAATTACCAAAAATTTACCATAAGAAAATTTTAATATGATAATTTCAAAAATGATATTAGTTTTATAAACTATAATTTATATATGTTTTATAAAATTATTATAATATTTACTCTTAAAAATCAAGAAAACCATTTTTAAAGAAAACATGTTTTTGAAGATTAAAATGTCTTTACTAAAAATTAAGTGATTATTCACAAAGAATTAATTAATACATTAACATAGATTAAGGAAATTATATATTTCATAATGTGGGTAATACTATTCATTATCACCAATTTCATGTCTAGGTTATAATAATCACATAATTATATTTCAGTGTTACTTTAAGCAGGGTGTTGAGTGAAACGTAAGCTATCAATTAAATTGTATATATTCTAAAATCTCAGGATGCTATAAGATACTTGGAAAAGAACCACTAGGAATGATTTTAAGCTGCATAATGAAGATTTAAATGGTAATTACACTCTCAACAACAAAATTTGAGTACATTGCTTTGACAGAAGTTAGGGAGTAGATTTGTTCGAAGGGGCTACTGGAAGATCATGTAAGAAAGAAAGATGATGGTATTCTTTTTTTATTGATAAAGTTTGGTTAAATTAAACAAAAAATCAATGTTTCATTTAAGGGCAAGTAATATTCAACTGAAGTATTACTTCATGTCACGACCCATCCCCCGGGGCCCGTGCCGTGACTACCCCAAGCCCACCTTCCATAGGCCAGGGGCTGGCGACTAGCACCAGAAAGGTATATCACTAAAACTGGGAAGGCATTTCCTTTTTAACCTAAAAACTTACACAATATAAGAACACAGAAAGATAAAAGTAAAAAGTAAACTATATAGTAAATATAGTGAATACAGTAAATAAAGGGGACGGAATACAAGCCTAATTGGAAAGTACAAGTAAAACTGAAAATAGCTCATGTGAACACCTTCCAAGGATCCAACCAAAAGGGTAGGTATAACTCTCATAAGGTCGTCTCTACGGTACATCACGTCTAAGGTCCACCCCTGATTAGCCTCCAACCCTGGTTCCCTCATCGTCGATCAATGTTTTCCGTCGTCTGCACAAGACATAATAAGGTACGGGTGTAGCCTGTGAAGGGGTGAGTATAACGATACTCAGTAGGGACCTCGAGACCCCCTAAGGTCTCTCAGAATCCACCAAGGATAAACCACAAAGAAATAACTCAATATTAAATCATGAAGCAATAGTCATCAACGCTACTTAGGTATATGCTCATACATATACCTAAGTTATCAATATATATTCATCTCACATGTGAGGGAAGAATACCAAAAAGGTAACACCATGAAGGTAGAAGTACCACATAGGTAAAACCACGAAGATATAAGTACCACACAGGTAACACCGTGAAGGTAAGTACCATAAATTTAATGCCACACAGAATAATACCATGAAGTTATCACCACACAGAAGTGTACCACAAAGTTAAAGACTCAACTCACACCAGGTATAACTTAAATATGGAAGTATAGATGATTTTTTGTATTGCTAGATCATCTTACTTCATCGAGAAGCTCTACTGTTGACCCACACGGGATCAAAGACGACCCACACAGGATCTGAAAATGGCCCACACATAATCTGGAGATAACCAACACAGGATCGGTATGCGCTGACCCACACAGGATCGCTGAGCGCTGACCCACATAGGATCCGAAGATGACCCACACAGGATCTGAAGACTCCTCAAGTACAGTCAGCCACAAGGTTCCCGCACTAAGCATACTTGATTCTGGGAGGTTCCGCTCCTCAATCCATCAGATGACACTTAAACTGCCATGAATTCCCATGAAGAAGTATCATGAAGGTCTGTCACGTCATAAGGGACCCAATGTGACAGACGGTGCGTCGATCGGACGCTCGGTCTCTAAGTTATTAGTGTTTTCATTCCGAGGGCCTGGTTGGATTCGGGTTCAATCCAACCCGGTTGTACTCCAACTTTATCCAAAACTCAAGTGGAGTATACCAAAAGGACCGTCTCGGTCTAAGGATCCCGGTTCCATATATGGTTCATCAAACGGAAGCCTGGTTCCCAAGATATGGTCAAAAAAAGGTATTTGGATCCTGATGGGCCCGGGTCCGGTCCGACCCGGGTCCAGCCCGGATGGGATAGGCCACAGCGGGCCCAGCCCGCTCGGCTGGGTGTGGTTCGCCCGGCTGGGTGCGGTCCGCCGTGGCGGGGGCCTCCCTAGACGCTACTCGGGGGGAGGTGCCCCCGGTATTCTGAACGGTCCACTGGACTGTTCGGATCGGCCAACCCGGTGGCGCCAAGTGGCACCGCCTACTGGCACGTGGGACCCACCGGAGCGGTCCCGCTCGGCGTGATGCGGCCGGCCGGAAGTCCAGCCGGATCCCTCCTTCCTGCGGTGCGATGGCACCGCTCTTCTCCCGCGGCTGGCCGGGTGTTGACCGCAGCCTCGTCCTCTACCGGTGGTGCAAACGCGTGCCGCCCAGCCTCCACGTAGCCGACTGGATGTCAGTTGCCCTCTGGGTGCGCCGCCTCTTCAAATCACGGCTGTCCGGGTGCTGGAGACCTTCTCAAACTTTGGTTGGCCGTGTGCCGGATGCCCTCCGAGTGCGCCACCTGCTCGAACCACGACCGGCCGGTTGTCGGCCGCCCTCCTCTTCCGCGGGTCACCGTAGCTTCATTCTAAGTCTAAACAATATAACTACTGCTTATTCACGATCCTCAGGTCGAGATCTCCATCTCCATATGTCACTCTCAACAAAACATTGTGTTTTTAGCATGCTTAATTATTTGGCATTGAAGAACGTGCAAAGAACGAATATAAAGGATCATGGTATTTGGGAGGATCAATGGCCATGTTTGTTTGGCCATCTTCGTTGAGAATCAAGAATATGAGAATCAACAGAAGTATAATTATCATATATCAAAATAAATCCCCAACCACGTTCGTTTATTGGAGATGTCATGGGGAAGAAGATGAAGTCGTCGATGTTCGTCGCTTCCGCAACACACTCCCGATCCGAGCTTGAGTTTCGTCCTCATTCTTGATTCGGAGAATCTTCTTTTTTGGAGGATGTTCTTCCTTCGAGAATTATCCAGCCAAAAGCCTCCTATCTCTTTCTCCAATGGAAAAACAACCCTCAATAATAGTTAATAAAATTATTAATTAACAAGTTGATTCATTAATTTTTAGAATTAATAAATCCCATTAATTGAAGGAAAATTGTGGTTATACATTTTGTGTAGCTGAGCATTTAATGCCCTGCATTAAATGCCTGACCACCCTCATGAGGTCCCCACATCCAAATATCAAATGGAAGGTTTCAAGAAAAAAAAAATTATTTATTTTATTTTATTCTAATTTTCCCACGAAAATCTGAAAAACTAACTTCCACCCTCGACCTACTGCGGTCGAGGTGAAGGTCTCCTTAAGTGAATATCGGCGATGCGAGTTCAACGGTGTCCTCGGATTTCAATTCTAGGCACCGGTTCAAAAGTTACAAAATGTTGCTCGCATGTTTACTTAACATACTTAAAAAAAGGTTCAGAAATTCATTTTGGGCACACTGGGACTCGGAATCACGCACCATCAATTTTTGCGGACTCGTAATATTTCCATATAATTAAAAAAAATTACATAGAAATATTTGGGTCTTTACATTCTCTCCACATCATGGATTTGAGTCCCCGAAATCCACAAAACAAACTAGGGAAACAAGTGGGGGTACTGAGCACGAATTTGAGCCTCATGTTCTCATGTGCTCTCTTGGAGGTTCTCGTGCTACCAACGAACGCGCACCATAGGTATCGACTGCCCACGAAGGACTCTCTCCTATCAATCTTCAATCGCTACTGGAACCTCCGAAAACGTCACCCCGTCGTCGATGTCCAATTCTCCCCAATCAATGATTTGTAAAGGATCGTGTACATATCTCCTCAACTGGGGTATGTGGAAAACATCGTGCACCTGGTACAACTGAGGTGGAAGAGCTATGCGGTAAGCCACCTCGCCAACTCTGCTGAGTACCTGAAAGGGTCCGATGAACCTTGGAGATAACTTGTTGCCTCAGCCAAATCTCTGTAAACCTCGTCGAGGTGAGACCCTTAGGAAGATATGGTCACCATCCTCGAACTCGAGAGGTCTCTGTCTCCTATTAGCATATGACTTCTTTCTACTCTTTGCAGTCTTCATCCGCTCCTAGATGATCTTCACCTTCTTCGTGGTATCCCGTACCGTCTCTGGTCCCATGAGTGCTGACTTCCCTTGGTCAGTCCAGCACAGAGGTGATCTGCAAGGTCGACCGTACAAAGCCTTGAATGGTGTCATACCGATGGTGGAGTGATAGTTGTTGTTGTATGAAAACTCCACCAAGGGCAAGTGATCATCCCAACTGCGGTCGAAATCAAGGACGCAAGCACGCAACATGTCCTCGAGGGTCTGTATGGTATGCTCTGTCTTACCATCCGTCTGAGGGTGGAAGGCGGTGCTTAATCAAAGCTGAGTCCCAAACACCTCTTTCAATCCCTTCCATAGTCAGGAAGTAAAACATGCATCATGTTCATAGACAATCGTAGATGTCACCCCATGAAGGTACAAAATCTTCTACACATAGAGGCGTCCCAAGCCCTCTATTGGTCTCTGTTCTCTGATAGGTAGAAAGTGGTCCGACTTGGTGAGTCAGTCAAAGATCACCCAGATAGAATCATGACCCCAGGATGTGCATGGAATTCCTATCACAAATTCCATAAAAATTTCATCCCACTTCCACATTGGCAGCTATAATGGCTGAACTAAGCCTGCGGGAACCTGATGCTCTACCTTCACTTGCTGACAAGTGAGGCACTATGAGACAAAATCCGCCACTGATTTATTTATTCCCAGACACTAGTGTCGATACCAAAGGTCCTGGTACATCTTTGTCACTCTTGGATGTACCGCTAGAGGGGACGTATGGAACTCCCTCAACACTACCTCCCGTAGCGCCACTGGTACCATAGTACGCCCTCTAAAGAAGATGGTGTGATCCCCACCTTTAGAAAATCCATTAGGTGTCTGTCATGTGGATATCTGAGCACGTTGAGACTCGCAGTTAGTGTCCCCAAGTTGCGCCTCCCTAACTTGCTGAAGGAGTAGGGGAGTGACTGTCAGAGACTGAAGATAAGCTGCTCCATCTTGATCCACGTAGGATATCTGCAAAGCGGCTAGCTGCTTCGTCGCCTCACTCAGCAACTGTATACCAGATCTTTTGCTGAGTGCATCTTCTACTACATTCCCCTTCCTAGAAGTATAGACTATCTCAAAGTCATAGTCTTGGAGGAACTCAATCCAACGCTGTTTTCTCAGGTTCAGGTCCTTCTGAGAGAAGATATACCTAATACTCTTGTGATCAGAGTAGACTGTAAAATGTTTGCTCGTCAAGTAATGTTTCCACATCTTCAAGGCGAAGACCACTGTTGCTAACTTCAGGTCATGGGTAGCATAGTTCTGCTCATGTTGTCTCAACTATTGAGAACCATATGTGATCACTACTCACTCTTTCATCAGGACACATCCAAGCCCGGTCCCTGATGCGTCGCAGTAGACTACATACCCAACGCCCTCCTCCGGTAACCTCAATATGGGGGCACTCGTCAGTCTCTAACTCAGCTCTTGAAAACTCCACTGGAATCTCTCCGACCACATGAAGGGTTTCCCCTTCTTCATCAACACAGATAAGGGTGCCGAAACTCTGTAAAATTCAGGTACAAACCTCCGGTAGTAACCGGAAAAACCCAGGAAACTCCGCACTTCCGTCACACTCCTGGGTGGATCCCAAGAAAGCACAACCTCAATCATCGCTGGATCCACTGCAACTCCAGCCTCCGAGATAACGTGTCCTAGGAACTAAACCTCTTGGATCCCAAACTGGCACTTCGAGAGATTACCATAAAGTTGGTGCTCTCAAAGTGTGTCCAAAAATATCTGTAGATGATAGGCATGCTTCTCCTCCGTCGCTGAGTATATCAAGATTTCGTCGATGAAGACTACTACAAAGCGATAGGTATGGCTAGAAGATCTTGTTCATGAGTCCCATGAACACTACTGGTGCATTGGTCATGCTAAAAGGCATAACAAAGAAATCATAATAGGCATACCAATATCTGAAGGTCGTCTTCTGCACATCCTCATCTCGTACCCTAAGCTGGTGATAGTCTGACCTGAGGTCTATCTTCGAAAACCACTGTGCTCCCTTCAGCTGATCAAAGAGATCGTCAATCCTCAGGAGTGGGTAATTTTTTTTCACAGTCACCTGGTTCAGGCACCGATAGTCCACACAGAGTCTCAAAATACTATCCTCCTTCTTGGTGAACAAAATTGGGGTTGTCCAAGGAGAAACACTGGGCATAATGAACCCATTTCTCTACAAGTCCTCCAGATGTACTTGCAGCTCTTGAAGCTCCACGGGAGCCATCTGATATGCTGTTGTAGATATCGGTGACGTTTCGATGTACAAGTCGATATAAATTTCCACCTATCTAGGAGTAGGTAGACCCAGATTGTCATTGGGAAAACATCACCGTACTGGTCCACCACTACAGGATAGCTCATACTCTCGACATCAACTGCTCTAAGGGTAAGGCTAACCAACTGATGTGTAATCGGTTGCACCCTCCTCCGGGTAAGTCCATCCTGTTCTGCAAAGGTTCCCTTCTCGCCGGTGAAGGAAAAACCAGTCCCATCCTCACGGACACACCGCACTTTGCACCTAATACAGTCGATCTGATCATGGACTGTAGATAACCAATACATACCCAAGATGACTTCGTAAGGCCTCGACGCTGCTACTAGAAGATCCCAGCCGAATCTCTCGCCTTCTAGATTAATCTCACACTACCAGAACCAGTGTGTAATCATCGAATCCTCTCTCGTAGGAGTCTATAGTCGTAAGGATTGAGCCAACGGCTCCACCAGAATCTCTAATCTCCGAATGAGGTTCGTGGAAATAAAAGAGTGACTGGAACCTATGCCTATAAGTACTACAGCTAAGGTGGAGTAGACACAAATCTTACCTCAAATATGTCATGACCCGACCCAATGGGACTCGAGCCGCGACTCCCCAAGCCCGCCTCCAATAGTCCAGGGGCTAGCGTCTAGCGCCGAGTGGGTTGTCACACACATGGGAGGCATTAGCCTAAGGTACCTATACACACGCACCCACATACACCTCCATGAAACAGTGCAGAGATATATAAAAATGAAAATAAAATTCATGCATACATTTATCCCAACCAGAGTACAATAAAGTACAAAAGGGCAAAATAGGGCCCACCAAAAGAAAACTGCAAAGTGTCCAACTTGCTTAGAAGGAGGGTAAACACTGCCAAACACCCGCCGGTCAACTCCTCGTTCAAACCCGCTCACTAAGCTCTGCCTGCTCCGGGTCCTCCTGGGACTCCGTCGAAAGGTTTGTGGTCTGCACAAGACAAAAACATGTGCCGGCAAAGCCTGTGCAGGGGTGAGTATAAACATACTCGGTAGGCACCCCAAAAACCCAAAACAAAAGAGAGAAATTGAAAGGCAATAGTACACTCATCCCAGCCAGAGGGAACCCAGACGAGAGAGAAACTCCATCCCGTGACCATCCTCGGCTAAACAAAACTAGTCATCTTAGCCCAGGTGTATGCCCATAAATACACCTTGAACAAATCCAGATATACTCAGCTTACGCAAAAAGCCACCTGAGGTACCGACCTTGTCACCAGCAACTATCCACAACCAGGAGAGTACACCCCACGATCACTGTCATCCCAGATAACACTCATCTTAGAGATACACTCCATCGGGTTTCCCACAAACCTCTCAGACGCTCACCCGAGAGATCACGCTTATGAAGTAAAATGACATAACCACCAAGCTCCTCAGATAGGGGATCGCTCCTAGGGTCTGCTAGGAGATACCAGAACCCATTTCAGTATACGAAGCTCACGGATAGGGGATCACTCCCAGGGTCCGCTGGGGGATACCACGACCCGATCCGGCGCTCGACAGAAACATGTCACTCAGGTAAAGGATCGTCGCCCGCGTAAAGTTGGTCACGACGATACCGGAACCCTATCTGGTACATCTCGCACTATAGGGTATCGAACCGAAGATATCGCAACCCTACCGAAACCACGCGCTAAGTAGGGGATCGTATAACCAACGATACTGCAACCCTACTATACACCTCAAGCTGAGTAGAGGATCGTATACTCGACGATGACACAACCCTACTAAGTATGTCCCACCGTGTAGGGGATCATAATCCCAATGATTCCACAACCCTATGGGGTTAACCAGCTAGATAGGGGATCGCCGCCCGTGGATAAGCGATCACAGCGATACCAAGAACTCGATCTAGGGAAAAGATGCTAGAGGATCTCGCTCCGGGCCCACCGGAGGGATGCCACAACTCTAACAAATTAAAAATCTCATCGAGAGGATCACAAACCTATACGAAGGTTGTGATGTCGCACGAACCCTCGTAGGAACGAACCAAGGGAGTACCCTCAACCACTACTGGTCCAAAGGTCGCTAACCCGATCGACCTTCCACAACGCCACACTGCGCACCTCCTAGGCTGATATCGAGGCCACCATCGCGACCTACGTGAAAAAACACGCAGGATAGGCTATTTACTCGCCCAAAACGGACAACCGGTGAAAAAGGCATTATTCACCGTAGCTAGCCCGTGTGGGGCCCACACAAATATCCTTAAACTCTTCAAGTGGATCATACCACGACGATCCCCTCAGAAAAACACATGGAATCAACTACTCATTCGTCTGAAACTGACACCCGGTGAAAAAGGTACTATTCACTAAAGTCAGCTTGGGCGGGGCCCACACCTCGATCCCGAAAATCATCGAACGGATTGCACCATTGCGATCCTCTCGAAAAAACACACAGGATCGACTATTCATCCGCCAAAATCGGACTCCTGGTGCGAAAGTTGCATTTCTCCGCAAACGCCAAAACCCGGCCTCATGGGGCCCGCACCCCGTTCTCAGTCCCAACACCCGGAAACCATCTCAAAAATTCCGCCATACCATTAGGGTCTCAATGCCACTGACGGAACATCATTCGGATGCTCTGGGTAGAAGTTACAATGGCCCGAAGTCGTAAAATAATAAGATATTATTATTTTCTACGACGTTTCTAACTCTCGGGCCACGATCTCGAACCTTTAAACCCTCTAACCCACACCGGAGGGTTCGCCTCATCCCCAAGGTCGTGTCGCCACAAACGGAACGTGAATTTGACTCCCGGATTGCAAGAAACGGGGGTTTAAAAACCCCCGTATAAGGAAAAGTGGCCGGGCGCCGGCCCGCCCCGGCCGGCGGCCCCCGCCACGCTCCGGCGGCTGGGCCGGCGCACCGCCGCGGACCGTCGTGCGCCGCCGCGGGCCGCTGCACGCCGCCACCCTCTGCCGGTGCCGCCGGAGGCACCTCAGAGGTCCAAACAAAATCCGGAAGCATCTACGCGCCCCCCGGGACCCGATCTACCCATCTACAGGTTCAAAACAAAAAAAAACTTAGAAATTTGGGATCCGGGATTATCAAAACATAAAACGCCTACCTGTTGGCAGATCGTCGATGCTTTGGGTGCAAAACGGCGTCCGCGACGCCCAGAAGATGGATCCGCTGACGCTCGGTGCAGAAAACGGATGATTCCGGCTCGATTCAGCGAAGAACGGAGGTAGGGAGGAGGGAGGTTGTCCGCTGCGCATTGGAGGTGAGGGAGAGGAGGGAATGATTTTTTTTTCTTTTTTTTTATTTAAAAACCTCCAATTAAAGAAACGCCCCCGACTTCGTGCCCGACGTGGACAAAGTTAAGGTCACCCCTAGGGTAAACACGTCGTTCTGAACGCAACGGAGGACTAGGATTTGCGATCCGAGACTCTGTTCAGAAGTTATTCGAGCTGACGCCCGTAAACCAACTTTTCCACTTATTTACAAAAACGCCCCTAGTGGCGTTTTCCATAGCAGGCTCGCGCCCGCAAATTTTACACTTTTCCTAAGGTAAACGACACGTTCCAGACGCAACTGTGGCCTCAGATTCCCATTCCGAGCTACCGTTTAGGAGATATCACACCCCCTCCACATGCATAGTATAAAAATACTTAATATTTTTATAAAATTAATTATGGGCACACCGGGCCTTGAAATTGCACTTCATCTTTGCGCCGAACTCTGGAATTATTCGTAAAAATATTCCAAAGTCTGACAGGGCCAAAAACCCGAGTCGCTACATCCTCCCCCCCTTGGAACTTTTCTTCCCCGAAAAGCCATAAGCACAAAGAAAGCAACTGGACTCTCAACTGGGTCTCCCACACCAGCGAGTTCGCCAACAAACACCCATTCCTGAACACATAATTCATAGGGACTCATACACCACACCTCAACACTATTCGCTTTGGGCGGCATTGACTCGCATGCACAGTTTTAATCGCGTCACAAAAACGTGTCTCAGTGGGGGAAGGATCCCTCTTCCTTGCGCATTCGAAGCATGCCAAACAACATCCACCCAGGGTCTTACCAACGCCCTGCACAAAACTCAAGCAAGTAATAGAAAGGAAGGGTACCGCTAAATAGTGTCTATCAAACTACTGCAGAAAGTATAAAGGACACAAGGTGTACCTCTATCCATCTGCGGAGCCTCTGGGTCAACAGCCTCCAGGGCATGCAGCTGTCCTCTCCCTCGACCATCGGCTCCCTGAGCTTGGCGTGGACCACCAGGGGGTGGGGGTGGTGGAAACTTATATCACCTACCACCTCCTACTGATGTACCAGCTCTGTCGCCACGTCCACCGCACTGTGGACCTTCTTGCTTGAGATGATGCCTCTGCCAAGGTGGTCCATCAACCGGCTCCCTCTCAGCAGCACGACGGGTCGGACAATCTCTAGCAAGATGTCCCCGACCGTCGCAAGCATAACACCGCCTCTCCTACGGGTGACCAAAACTGGCATGTGAGCCCTGATCCCTGAGCCTCAGATACTCCATCCTAGGGTCGCCTCCTGAAACGTCGGCCACGTCCATACCCCTGAGTATGTCGTCGGATACCATATGTCGGCGTCTCAGCTCTCACGTGCCCAGCACTAACAGAGGGAATCTGCTCAGCCAGAAATATCTCCACCACCAATGCTCGCTCCACCACTCCAGCATAGGTGGGCAGGCACAAGGAAACCACACCTGCTCGGATGTCCCTGCATAATCCCTGCTCGAAGGTCTGAGCCCTAAATAATGGGTCTTGAACCATATCCAGGGAGTAGCGCGACAGGTCTGTAAATCTCGTTAAGTACTCCAACACGGTCATAAACTCCTGTCGAAGCCGCAGAAGCTCTTGGATTCTCACTGACCTCAGCATCACCGGATAGAACTCCTCCCTGAAGATCCACTCAAACTCTGCCCACGTGAGTGTCTCCTCGTCATGGGACTACGTCACCAAACTCCACCATCTCCCGGAAGAACCATGCAGAAGGCTCGCCGCTAGGACCACCATCTGATCTGGAGGTGTCCTCACTAGGCAGAAAACTTGGGTGACTGCCTCAAGCTAGTCATCAGCTACCTGGGGGTCTGGATCACCCCGAAACCTCAGAGGTCGTTGCCTCTGGAACTCGTGCAGTTCATTCATCCTGCGTGAAACCTCGTCATGCACTGTAGGCACAACCAGCTGCTCGACAGGTGGTGGCTCAACTGGCGGACCACCTGGAGGTCCAACCTCAGAACCTGCGCCCTGGTCCACAGCCTCTATATGGGGAAGATTGTCACCACAATCCCACTTTGGAACCCTTGCTGGTTGTCATCACGAAGGAATCCTAAAATAAATTCAAGACGCACCACAGTCAAAGAGTATATCTGGAGATCTGACTCAAGAAGGACAAGGAAAAACCCGAAAACCCAGTCTTATATGATGCATGTACCATTATGTCCTTGAGAACAGTGCACGAATGTCCCGAGTCGAAAGGAAGGTCATTAGAGTCCTGGTGTATGGATACGTCGGCCGCCGCACCAACACTGAAGTCTCTGGCCTAAAATCCGAGCTCGAAACACCCTAACACCGCCGCTATGCATCCCAAACCAAACTCACAACTAGACCAGCTATGCTTTGAGATCCCAAAGGTGGAACCTCCTCTGATACCACTCTGTCACGACCCGACCCAATGGGGTTCGAGCCGCGAATCCCCAAGCCCACCCCCAATAGGCCAGGGGCTAGCATCTAGCGCCGAGTAGGCTGTCACACACATGGGAGGAATTAGCCTAAGGTACCTGTACACACACACCCACATAAACCTCCATGAAACAGTGCATAGATATATAAAACTGAAAAGAAAATGCATACATACATCTATCCCAACCAGAGTACAGCAAAAGTACAAAAGGGCAAAACAGGGCCCACCAAAAGAAAACTGCAAAGTGTCCAACCTGCTCAGAAGGAGGGTAACCACTACCAAACACCCATCGGTCAGATCCTCGATCAAACCCACTCACTAAGCTCCGCCTACTCTAGGTCCTCATGGGACTCCGTCGAAAGGCTTTTGGTCTGCACAAGACACAAACATGTGCGGGAAAAGCCCGTGTAGGGGTGAGTATAAACATACTCAGTAGGCACCCCAAAAACCCAAAAAAAAAAGAGCAACTGAAAGGAAACAGTCCACTAATCTCATCCAGAGGGAACCCAGACGAGAGATAAACTCCATCCCATGACCATCCTCGGCTAAAAAAAACTAGTCAGCTCAGCCCAAGTGTATTCCCATACATACACCTTGAACAAATCCAGATATACTCAGCTTACGCAACAAGCCACCTGAGGTACTAACATCATCACCAGCAACTTTCCACAACCAGGAGAGTACACCCCATGATCACAGTCATCCCAGATGACACTCATCTGAGAGATACACTCCATTGGGTTTCCCACAAACCTCTCACACGCTCACCTGAGAGATCACACTCGTTGGGTAAAACGACATAACCACCAAGCTCCTCAGATAGGGGATCGCTCCTAGGGTCCGCTAGGGGATACCAGAACCCATTCTGGTATACGAAGCTCATGGATAGGGGATCACTCCCAGGTTCTGTTGGGGGATACCATGACCCGATCTGGCACTCGACAGAAACACATCACTCAGATAGAGGATCGTCGTCCGCGTAAATGTGGTCACGACGATACCAGAACCCTATCTGGTACAACTCGCACTGTAGGGGATCGAACCAATGATGCCGCAACCCTACCGAAACCATGCGCTAAGTAGGGGATCATATAACCAATGATACTGCAACCCTACTATACACCTCAAGCTGAGTAGGGGATCGTATACTCGACGATGCCACAACCCTACTGAGTACGGCCCACCACGTAGGGGATCATAATCCCGATGATGCCACAACCCTACGGGGTTAACCAACTAGATAGGGGATCACCGCCCGTGGATAAGTGGTCACAGCGATACCAAGAACTCGATCTAAGGAAAAGATGCTATAGGATCCCGCTCTGATCCCACCGGATGGATTCCACAACTCTAACAAATTAAACATCCCATATAGAGGATCACAAACCTATAAAAAGGTTGTGATGTCGCACGAACCCTCGTAGGAACGAACCAAGGGAGTACCCTCAACCACTGCTGGTCCAAACGTCGCTAACCCAAGCGAAATGCCACAACGCCACACTACGCACCTCCTAGGCTGATATCGAGGCCACCATCGTGATCTATGCAGAAAAACATGCAGGATAGGCTATTTACTCACCCAAAATGGACAACTGGTGAAAAAGGCACTATTCACCATAGCTAACCCGTGCGGGTCCCACACAACGATCCTGAAACTCCTCAAGTGGATCATACCACGACGATCCCCTCGGAAAAACACACGGAATCAACTACTCATTCGTCCAAAACGGACACCCGATAAAAAATGTATTATTCACCGAAGTCAGATCGTGCGGGTCCCACACCTCGATCCTGAAACTCATCGAACGGATCACACCATTGCGATCCTCTCAGAAAAACACACAGGATCGACTATTCATCCACCAAAATCGGACTCCTGGTGCAAAATTTGCGTTTCTCCGCAAACGCCAAAACCCGGCCTCGTGGGGCCTGCACCCCATTCTCAGTCTCAACACCCGGAAACCTTCTCAAAAAGTCTGCTATACCATCAGGGTCTCAACGCCACTGACGACACGTCATTCGGACACTCCGGGTAGAAGTTACAACGGCTCGAAGTCGTAAAATAATAAAATATTATTATTTTCTATGACCTTTCTAACTCCTGTGCCATAATCCCGAACCTTTAAACCCTCAAACGCACACCGGAGGGTTTGCCTCGTCCCCAAGGTCGCGTCGCCGCAAACGGCACATGAATCTGACTTCCAGATTGCAAGAAACGGGGGTTTAAAAACCCCCGTATAAGGAAAAGTGGTCCGGCCGGCCTGGACCGGCTCGCCGCCGCCGGCCAGCCCTGCTCGGCGGCCCCCGCCGCGGCTCTCTATGTGCCGCCGCAGGCCGCCCCCTGCCGGCGCCGCCGTGCCGGTGCCTCGCTGGCGAACCTTCCGAGGTCCGCCGGAGGCACCTCGGAGGTCCAAACACAGATCTGGAAGCATCTGCGCGCCCCCCAGGACCCGATCTACCCATCTGCAGGTTCAAAACATAGAAAAATGCAGAAATTTGGGATCCTGGATTTTCAAAATATAAAACGCCTACCTGTTGGAGGATCGCCGACGCTTTGGGTGCAGAACGGCACCCGCGACGCCCTAAAGCTGGATCCGCTGATGCTCGGTGCAGAAAACGGACGATTTCGGCTCGATTCAGCGAAGAACGGAGGTAGGGAGGAGGGAGGTCGTCCGTTGCGCATTGGAGGTGAGGGAGAGGAGGGAATGATTTTTTTTCTTTTTTTTATTTAAAAACCTCCAGTTAAAGAAACGCCCCCGACTTCGCGCCCGACGCGGACAAAGTTAAGGTCACCCCCTATGGTAAACGCGCCGTTCTGAACGCAATGGCGGACTCAGATTTGTGATCCGAGACTCCGTTCACAAGTTATTCGAGATGACACCTGTAAACCAACTTTTCCACTTATTTACTAAAATTCCCCCGGTGGCGTTTTCTATAGCAGGCTCGCGCCCACAAAGTTTACACTTCGCCTAAGGTAAACAGTATGTTTCGGACGCAACTGTGCCCTCAGATTTCCATTCTGAGCTACCGTTTAGGAGATATCACACCCCCGCCGCGTGCATAGTATAAAAATACTTAATATTTTTATAAAATTAATTCTAGGCACAACGGGCCTCGTAATCGCACACCGTCTTCGCGCCTAGCTCTGGAATTATTCATAGAAATATTCCAAAGTCTGACAGGGCCAAAAACCTGAGTCGCTACAGAGTCATCTTTGGGGCACTGTGGTCGTAGGCCTCAGCTGCCTGGAGCTGAGCTCATCCCTGTCCACATGCTCCCTGTGGTTGGGGTGGACCACCTAGAGGTGGTGGCGGTAGAACCTCGAATCTCCACCCGCCACCTGTTGCATGGCCAGCTCCTCTGCCACGTCCGCCCTCTACTTGTGTACCTCCTCGATCGAATCTTCGCCTATGCCTAGGCGGTCCCTCGATCGTCTGTTGGTCGTCTGTATGGTGGGTCGGGAAATCGCGAGCCATGTGACCATGCCCACCATACGAGTAACACTACATGCTCCTCACCTGTCCCGCTCTATCTCGAGAGCCCCGCACAACTGACCCTGTATCTTGCGGTCGTCCACCCGTAGGGCTGGTCCTCTTGGAGCTCTGCGTCATCTATCTCCCGTCAGCTACATATGACTCTGCCACATGATGTTCGGTGATGGGTCTCACTACCGGTGACTGCTCAACAAGGAATATCTCCACTAAGATTTCTCTCTCTAACATCCCTGCCTATGTCGGGATGCTAAGAGAAATCATCGAAGCTCTAATCTCTCGTTTGAGCCCCTACTCAAAGGTCTCGGACCTGAAGAAAGGGTCCTGCACCATGTTAGTGGAGTAGCACGAGAGGTCGGTGAACCTCGCTGAATACTGATTCACGGTCATGCTGCCCTGCTACAAGTGGAGAAGCTCCTGTATACGCATAGAGTGTAAAGTTTTTGGGATGAACTTTGCCCTAAAAAGTCTCTCGAAGTCCGCCCATATGAAAGTGACCTCGTCGTGAACCTGGAGCATCAAGCTACACCATCTGCCCACTACTGCCTGAAGAAGACTGGCTGCAAGGATCACCATGAGATTAACTTGTGTCTCTACCAGTCAAAAAACTCTAACTACAGCCTCCAGCCAGTCCTCATCCGCCTGAGGACCCGTCTCACCCTGGAACCTCGGTGGCCTCTAGCGCTGGAACTCGTGCAATGCACTCAATCGGCATGCACCCTCTGCTGCTGGGGCTAGTGGCATCGTCTTCCCAATGGGTAGTGGTGTTTCTGGTACACCACCCGATGGTACAATTACTATAAGGGGGACCTACATCGAAGTCTCGTCACTCAGTGGGCTTTCATCGCATACTCTACCTGGAACCCTGGCTGGCTGTCTTCGTGGAGGCATCCAGAAAAGAAACAGGTGTTCCACGGTCAATAATTTATACCTGGTGAGCTGACTCAAAGAGACCGAAAAGAAAACTTTTCAGAAACATACGTGAAATCAGTGTTTTCATGCACTGAGTAGAAAATCAGAAGTCATGGTCCTGGTGTATAGATACGTCAGCCGTCGCACCAACATGAGATTCCCCAAACTGAAAACCACACTCATTACACTCAACACTATCGCCAAATAAAAAGATCAGAGTCCAATTTCTCCAGTAGAACCGACTCATCTGATATCAATTTGTCACGACCTGTCCCCCAGGCCCGTGTCGTAACTACCCCAAGCCTGCCTTCCATAGGCCAGGGGCTGGCGACTAGCACCGAAAAGGCATATCCCTAAAATCGGGAATGCATTTCCTTTTTAACCTGAAAACTCACACAATCCAAGCACACAGCAAGATACAAGCACAATGTAAACTATATATTAAATAGAGTGAGTATAGTAAGTAAAGAAGCTGGAATACAATCCCAACTAGAAAGTACAAGTAAAACTAAAAACAGCTCCTATGAACACCCGACAGGGATCCTACCAGAAGGGTAGGTACAGCTCTCGTACGGTCGTATTTGCGGTACGTCTCATCTAAGGTCCACCCCCGAGCAGCCTCCTGCCCTGGCACCCTCTTCCTCGATCAACGCTGTCTGTCGTCTGCACAAGACACAATAAGGTGCGGGCATAGCCTGTGTAGGGGTGAGTATAACGATACTCAGTAGGGACCCCAAGACCCCTTAAGGTCTCTCAGAATCCACCAAGGATAAACCATAAAGCAAGAACTCAATCTCAAAGCATGAAGAAATAGTCATCAACACTACATAGGTATATGCCCATACATATACCTTAAGTTTTCAATATATATTCATCTCAAACGTGAGGGAAGAATACCACAAAGGTAACACCACGAAGGTAGAAGTACCACACAGGTAACACCACGAAGATAGAAGTATCACACAGGTAACACCACGAAGGTAAGTACCATAAAGGTAATGCCACACAGAAGAATAACACGAAGGTATCACCACACAGAAGTGTATCACAAAGGTAAAGACTCAACTCACACCAGGTATAACTTAAATACGGAAGTATAGATGGTTAGTTGCATTACTAGATCATCTTACTTCGTCAAGAAGCTCTATTGTTGACCCACACAGGATCAAAGATGACCCATACAGGATCTGAAAATGACCCACACAGGATCTAGAGATGACCCACATAGGATCGGTATGCACTGACCAACATAGGATCTTTGAGCACTGACCCACACACACTACCACAAAAACAGTTTTTCCCAGCGCCCCCCCCCCCCCCCCTTATCAGCGCTAACGAAAAAGCGCTGATAAAGGGGGGGGCCTTTATCAGCGCTCAAAAAAGTGCTGATAAAAGTACCCCTTTATCAACGCTTTTTGTTTAGCACTGATAAATCCCCCCCCCCTTATCAGTGCTTTTTTTAGCACTGATAAAGGGACCCCCTTTATCAGCGCTTGTTTAGTAGCACTGATAAAGGGTTGAATTCAAAAAAAAATTAAAAAAAAATATATTAATATATTAATGTATAAATATAGTTATATTGATATAGATATAATATATAATGTTTAAATATATTTTAGATAATTATAAATGTACATTAACACTTAATATACTTAATATATAAGATATTTAGTGAAAATGGCTTCTTAAAAAATTAAAAAAAAATAATTAATAATTTTCTAATTATTATGGATTAGTAGTCATTTAATAACAATTTGAAGACTAAAAAAATTAAAAAAATTAAAAAAAATTAAAAAATTAAAAAAAATATTTTTTCGAGGCCAAAAGAGGCCCAGAAGGCCTCCAAAACTGAGTTTTTAGTCGGGGTACTCAGATTTTTTAACATTTTGTGGGTTTTCAGCCTCGTTTGAGGGGGTATTATTGGTTTTTTTGGTGGGGACTGAATTTTTTTCAAGGTATTACATTCATATTGATATTATGTCTTTGAAATTTTATCGTTTTTTATAATGCACTGCTATTTATAATCAAATATATAACTATATGTACATATTTTTTATATATTCACACCTAAAAATTAAATTTTTAAAATAAATAATTAAACATATTTACATATAAAATATATTAGCTCTATCTAAATAATAACTAATATCCATTTTATTTAAAATACCAATATATGAATATTTATATAACTACTATATATTAATATAACTATATATATATATATATTAATCTAGATATATATATATATATATTAATATAGCTACATATATATTAATATTACTATATATATATATATATTGATATCACTATAAATATATATATATTAATATCACTATAAATATATATATTCATATAACTATATGTATATGTATATTAATATAAATATATATTACTATACGAATAAATATAATGAAATATATATATAGAGAGAGAGAGATATATATATATATATTAATATAACTATATATAGATATATTAATATAACTATATATATATATATATTAATATAAATATATATTACTATACAAATAAATATAACTATATATATATAAATAGAGATATATATTAATATAACTATATATATATATTAATATCACTATATATATATTAATATAACTATATATATATTAATATAACTATATATATATTAATATAACTATATATATATTAATATAACTAAATATATATTAATATAACTATATATATATATATATTAATATAAATATATATTACTATACGAATAAATATAACTATATATATAGAGAGAGAGATATCATGAAATAGCAAACAAATCAAAATAGAGTAGTGGTAAGGGCTTAGGCGCGTAGGGGGGAGGTCTCGAGTTCAAAACCTATTGGAGGTAGAGGCGCACGCATGGGCGTGGATGTTGGGGGCTAGCGCTGATAAAGGGTGGAGGGGGTGTGTGCGGGCGCTGGAGGGGCTAAAAAGCGCTGTTAAAAGGGGGGATCAAGCGCTATAAAATCCCCCCCACGATTGGCATGATTTTTTTTAATTTTTTGTAAATTTTTTTTAAAAAATTTAATTTTTTTTAAATTTTTTTTATTTTTTTTTAACTTTTATCAGCGCTTTTTTAAAAGCGCTGATAAACGGGTCCTTTATCAGTTCTAAAACAAAAGCGCTGATAAAGGAAGCGCTGATATAGGACCCCTTTATCAGCGCTAAAAAATGCACTGATAAAAGGGGTCTTTATCAACGCTTTTTTTGAGCACTGATAAAGTGGACCCCCCCCCTTATCTTCACCGGCTTTAACAGCGCTTTTCCTAGAACTGTTAAAGGCCCTTTTTAGCACTGATAAAGGGCGTATTTGTAGTAGTGACAGGAACCGAAGATGACCCACACAGGATCTGAAGCCTCCTCAAGTACAGTCAACCACAAGGTTCTCGCACAAAGCATGCTTAATTCTGGGAGGTTCCACTCCTCAAGCCATCATTAGACACTTCAACTGCCATGAATTCCCACTAATAAGTATCACAAAGATCTGAAACATCATAAGGGACCCAATGTGACAGACAGCACGTCAATCGAACGCCCGGCCTGTAAGTTATTAGTGTTTCCGTTCTGAGGGCTCGGTTGGATTCGAGTTCGATCCAACCCGTCTGTACTCCAACTTTATCCAAAACTCAAGTGGAGTATACCAAAAGAACTTTCTTAGTCTAAGGATCCCAGTGTCGCAGACGGTTCATCAAACGGATGCTCGATTCTCAAGATATGGCCAAAAAGGCGTATCTGGGTCCTCATGGGCCTGGGTCCGGTCCGACCCGATCGGACCGACCCGGCCTGACCTGGTTCTTGTCCTGCCCAGATGGGCAGGGCCGCAGTCCAGCCCGCCCCGCTCGGTGCATCCCACTCGGTGCGGCCCACACAGCTGGGTGCGGTCCACCCGGCTAGGTGTGGTCTGTCGTGGCGGGGCCCACCCTAGCCTCTACTTGGGAGAGGAGGCGCCCCCAATATTCCGAACGATCCACTGGATCATTTGGTTTGACCAACCCAGTGGCACCAAGTGGCGCCACTTACTGGCACGCGGGACCCACCGGAGCGGTCCCGCTCGGCGTGACGCAGCCGGCCGGAAGTCCAGTCGGCTCCCCCCTTCCTACAGAGCAACGGCGCCGCTGTTCTCCCACGGTCGGCCAGGTGTCGGTCGCCCTTCAGGTGCACCGTCGCGGCTAATCAGTCGCGGCCTCCTCCTCTACCGGTGGCGCGAACGCGCACCGCTCATCCTCCACGCGGTCGGCCGGGTGTGAGCCGCCCTCCGGGTGCACTGCCTCCTCAAACCGCAGTTGGCCGGGTACTGACCGCCCTAGGGGTGCGCCACCTGCTCGAACTGCGGTCGGACGGTTGTCAGCTTCCCTCCTCTTCCGCGGGTCACCGCAGCTTCGTTCTAAGTCCGAAAAATATGACGACTGTATATTCGCGATCCTCGGGTTGAGATCTCTGCGTCCATATGTCGCACTCAACAAAACATTGTGTTTTTAACACGCTTAATTATTTGGCGTCGAAGAACGCACGAAGAATACGCGAAGAACGAATAGAAAAGATCATGGTATTTGGGCAGATAGATGGCCATGTTTGTTTGGCCATCGTCGTTGAGAATCAAGAATATGAGAATCAACAAAAAGATAATTATCATATTTCAAAATAAATCCCCTACCTCGTTCGTTTGTTGGAGATGGTGTGGGGAAGAAGATGAAGACGTCAACGTTCGTCACTTCCACAACACCCTCCCAATCTGAGCTCAAGCGTCATCCTCATTCTTAATCCGGAAAATGTTCTTCGTTGGAGGATGTTCTTACTTTGAGAATTCTCCATCCAAAAGCCTCCTCTCCCTTTCTCCAACGGAAAAACAACCCTCAAGAAGAGTTAATAAAACTCTTAATTAACAAGTTTATTCATTAATTTTTCGAATTAATGAATCCCATTAATTGAAGGAAAATTGTGGTTACACATTTTGTGTAACCGAGCATTTAATGCCCAGCATTAAATGACCAACCACCCTCATGTGGTCCCCGCCTCCAAATCTCAAATGGGAGGTTTCAAGAAAAATAAATTAAAAGTTATTTTTTATTTTTTTTCAATTCTCCCACGAAAATACGAAAAACTAACTTCCACCCTCGACCTACTGCGGTCGAGGTGAAGGTCTCCTTAAGCTAATATCGGCGCTTTGAGTTCAACGGTGTCCTCATATTTCAATTCTGGGAACCAGTTCAAAAGTTACAAAACATCGTCCACGCATTTATTGAACATACCTAAAAAAGGTTCAGAAATTCATTTTGGGCACACTGGGCCTCGAAATCATGCACCGTCAATTTTCACAGACTCGTAATATTTCCATATAATTAAAAAAAAATTACATGGAAAAATCCGGGTCTTTACACTTCATCAATAAGTTATTAGAGGACGGAATGTTAGATCTATGTAAAATAGAATGTGTTTTGAATCCAATAGATATGCTAAAAAATTTCATAGTTTGGGATGTGATGAGTAGGTGTTCTGTCTCGGTTGGATTTAGATGATTGGATGCATGGTGGAAGAACTATATAGCTTCAAATTGATTTTAAGGATATAATCAGATCTGTAGGATTTGACCAAAGACTTGGTGGTGACGTGTGCAAAATGATTCACAAGTTAGAGAATGTTTAGGTTTCAGTTATGTGTAAAAAATCATTTTTTGACCAAGGTATTAGATGCAACAAAAGAAGAAATTCTGGTTCTCTAATTTTCAATGTATTGGATAGCGATGTTTTGGAGTTGGTGTTCTAGAACCAACTATTTGTACTTTGGATTACATGTATATTCAAATATTTGAATATTAATACAAACATCTAATTACATATTGTTCATTATTTTTCATGACTTTAATGAAATAATGTCCTTGAGTATCTGACACATTGCTAAGGTCATAACAATTTTCCACTATGATGAGAACTTTGAAATTCCATGATGATATTCTTAAATATAGTTCTATGGTTGGATAACATACTATTATGAGGCACGTAGAATATTGATTGTTAGGTTCGATTACTCATAAGAAGATGAGACTTCTTCTTGTGAAGTTCGTACTTGGTAATCTTTAATATAGGATATTATGAAAACAGACCCACCTATAAGAATTTTGCATGTTTACATGTCATAATTTATTTCTATCTACAAGCATATATAATGGTCCTTGGACTTTAAGATTATTATTAATGTATGTTATGACTTGCACACTTAGATGAATTTCATAAACCTTAATGATATAGTTCATGGTGAAGTTAGATATGTTGGGTGTGTCATGAGTGATGTGTTATTAATAAATAATTCAAGGAAGTATTTCTCCCTTATATATTTATAGAAGATGATATCCCAGCCCTTTGATTGAAATAGAACCATCACATTAAATTTCATATCCATGGTGTAACGACGAGTTTATTTTAGATAATCAAAAAAAGATGTATCAAGTGTATAGGTTTATAAAAAGGATGTGAAACCTTCTTGATGATATATTATGAAAAAACGAGTGCTTGTATGTTGGTTTTCAATGTTTCAATATTAAATTCTTTATCTTAGGTTCCTTAACCCTTGTCTAGATGCAGTTGGGGTGGTTCTTGAGTGGTAAACCCAGTAATCATGAATCCAAAAGTCTAGGGTTCGAATCCTAACAATCCCCTTGGGGATTTATGATGCAGGCGGTGATGCGGGCATAATTTAGGCTTGGTGACATAGGTAGGATGATACAGTCCTGATGCTACACTGGGTTTTTTGGCCATGTTCATGGGTTACTTGGCCTTATGCCTATAGTCTATGTAATGGGTCTACCTCTACCTAGATAAAAAGTGGTCATTTTTATAATAAAAAGAAGTTTCATCCCCAACTTAAATAAAAAAATTAACCCTTTTCTAGATAGTAATATTGGACTTTAGGCAAGCTCACATAATGCTAACGAGAAAGAATCCTAGAGGTTCACACACTAAGTGTTTTCATTGATCTCAGTTAAATTATATTTGTACTTAATTATTAGAATAAATATTATTCTCAAGGATGAGGAATTTTTTTATTCAATTTTTATTGATCACAGAAATTAAATAAATTTTTATTCTTCAAATTGTGAATAAAATATATTTATTTTATTTATTGAATATTTAATAAATATAAATTTGTTAGACTGTGAATAGAATATTTATTTATGAATAAATGTTTATTCAGGTATTCAATAAATGTCGGGGAGGGAGAATGGACCAAGATCATGTCTGGTGATAAATATTAATTTACAAGCCGTTAAAATAATATTTATCATTGTACTAGTTAGAGAAAACCATAAAATAATAATATTATTAATATTATTATGGCATGGGGTCAATAATGGTTTATTGTATTATTTAAGGGTCAGTGCATAATGAAATATTATTTTAACCTAAACCCTTAACTCTATAAATAGAATGGTATGTATATTGAATAGGGTTAATCGATATTCTATAATCGTTTCACATAATAGATTTCTCTCTAGATTCATCCCTCTCTAAGCCTCTCAAGAACAAGAATAACAAGAGAGAATCCTTCAAACTCGAAGGTTCATATTGCGATCAAGACAAACAACACAAGACAATTTATCCACCAAGCTAGCACTCGATGTTCCATTGGTGATTATTCAAAGACCAAAGGACCTCATGTGGATCACCGCTAGAGGGGATCTACTTTGGTTCCTCCCTGTACAATGAAGATAATCCAAAAAGGGGGTTTTAATGATCAATATCTTCATCGAAGAAAATTCCTCAAATTAGGTATTCTTTATTTATACCTAATATAAATTAATTATAAATTTAATGTGAAAAATATCAACTCCAGGTTCGGGGCTTTTCTATGTCAATATTCGTTGGAAAATTTTCATTGGTTGTGACATTCACATCATGCACAATAGGAAAATGATCCATTTAATTTGGAAAAACATTATGGTTATTGTTAGGTCCACTAGGTCAAATACCCTGATAGGGGGGTAAATTTGGGTATGACGGATTAAAAAATTTCCCCGTTCGGATCTTGTTTCATTATTAGACAAAACTCAATTCTCTATTTTTTCCATAGAAATAAACAAACAGATATGAAATCATGCATAGGACACAGCGATTTTTACTTGGTTCACCCTCACTAGGCTACGTCCAAGGAGCATACAATGATGATGTGCTGATGTACCAAATTCACTAAGGATCAAAGTTAATAATGATTACAATGTTTGGGTTAGATCTTTTATGCCCAGGATCACTGCCCTTACAAGTTTTAGGGTCTGCTCACTTCATTCCCAATGGTCACTCCCTATGACTCTTTGTCTGGCTCACTGATGGTGGAAAGGGTCATCGTCTTCCTCTTCCTGTGATCACTGCCCCTAGAAAGGAATCCACTCACAGTTTATGGATGTGTAGTTCAAACACAGTTTATGGACATGTAGGTCCCTTCATTTGCACGAATTTCTGCATCCTCAACTATAGGTAGATGCTCTGTTGAAGTTCTGTTTTCACCCATAGATGAAGTTCACCTTCCTGAGTACTTCTGGGTACCATAAAATACTTTCTCAAACTGATTTGAAGCTCTCACAAGCTTACTTGAGAAAATCGCGAACCACCTCATTCCACCACGTATTGTGTAGCGGGTTTGGTATGTTGTCACCTTCTCCGCATACTTTTGATGCCACTACAAACCACCCTTCGTTCGCGGACTGCCTCTGCCTTCACGATCACGTACCGCTACCGCGTACTGATTTTGTGAACCTCCTCTATGAATCACCCTATGTCCATGAATTGTTCGTTGTTTGTGGACTACCTTCACTTTCGCATACCGGAGCTCTCCCTCTACGTACCACTTGTGGAATTCACTCTCTCGCATACCGGATATTCCTCCTCTGCATACCGAGTCAACTCCTTCCACGTACCAGACTTCCTTCTCTGCATACTAGACTTCCTTTGCGGGATAAGAATCCCCGCAAACACCTTCAGCGCGAACCACTTTCGGACTTTACTGAATTCCTAGTGAAAAATGTATTCTCTAATAATGTTCAATCTCTATAGTAATCGGTGGGATTAGTGATTCTTACATAAGAAAGATGTCCTCAAAATATGTTAATCCAATATTTACCAAATCTTTAATCTAGCCTCCACCATGTATCGTTCCTTCTATCATCTTGAACTGCAAGTCATCCATGAAGAATTTCTCCCAACCAGTTCATGTATTTTCTTTGTTCCTACGTGGTCGATCTCTTTCGCCAATGACAATCCATCTGCGTACCACACCACCTTCCTCCGCGAACCATTTTCGGTTTCGCAAACCGCACCCGCGTACTGTTTCCACCACTCCGTATACCATTCCCAGAACATGGTATACGGCCCATGAATTGTGGTATACGGTTCTCACCCTTTGACAATTTTGTTCAACGTTCTTCATACAATTCACTCATATGAAGAAATCCTTCCTTTACCAACATCAAACTCCCAATTTTGGGGCCCAAAAATTTGGAAAACACTGAGAAACTACGCCAGCTTAAAAACTTGTCTTTGGAAAACACCAATCGTTCTCATTTGCGGTCATCTGGTTTTTTCAACAAACAAAATTACACCAAAAACATACCGAGAGGGCACCTTTAGTTATTTTTTCCCAACAATTATTCACCCACCCAGTACTTATTCTATGTTTGGAGCCTTTAAGTTATATCAAAGGTGTCACTTTTTAAATTTATAATTATTTATTTGATTATTGATCTATATGCTTAATAGGGGTTATATCTTTCATTTCCAGATTATTCTCACTTTAAACCTAATGTTTAATTAACATGTATTTGAAATTTTAATATTTATCATTCAAGATTCATATTTTCTTAAGGCATAAGAACATATAAAGAGTGGTTAGAGATTCCATCAGGAAGTGCCAAGAATTCTATCAAGTTGATTGGGTTACACATCATGTAGTCAGAGTACATGCTATGTGCCCTAGTTTTTTTCACCTGGACATGTCATGGGATATAGGACACATTGAGCAGTTTTTACATCCAGTTCATTTATTTCACACCATGTGTGGACTAGGAAAACTTGGAACACGACTTGTCAGATTACACGGCGTGTAGCTGGCGTACACATAGTGTAGTCTACACGGTTTAGCGACGAAATTCACACAAACTGTGTGGTCAAATACATGATTAATAACCATGTGAGACTAAAACCCTAGATAATTAATGGGGCACATAAAGTGTATCTAGAATACACACTATGTATTAATTCTTATGTTTGAAGTACATGTTGAGTCAATCGATGTGTTACACGTGTTTCCGACGCTTTCGCCGGGGCGCGCGCGCATCCGTCCGCAGAGGAGGGGGACGCGCGGCTTTGTTGCCCCGCATTCCCGCTTTCCAAAGGCGGGCGGCATTCGTTCCTTGTTCAGGTACGTCTGCTCCTTGATCGAAACGGGATGATGGGATGTCGGTTCTTCCTCCTGTGGATTCCTCCTCAGAACTCGTCACCTAGTCCGGGTCTCCCTTATAGATTTAATACGTAGTTCGTGAAACTCTTCCCAGTGCCATGTTTCCATGGACGCCGGTTAATTATGCTGCTTCTGTCGGGACATTCCAAAGGGTCCAGTCAGGGCAGCAACCTTCGGTCAGGGGAGTAATCACGTTTGAGGCATCAGTAGCGTGTCTGGATGCTGGGGTGCCTGGCATGTCTGTCTGTTGTCCTTGATCACAAGGCTTCTCGAGGGCGTGGAAACCCGAGGCATCCCACATCGAGCGCGGGGGGTTACATGTCATAGACACGTACCTGGGGTTTTCCTCAGCTTCCCGTGTTCAACACAGGGTATGTTTGCAAGATTAACGTCTAGCAAAGACGGTTACGCCAAAGGCGTTCCATCCGAGGTTTTCCTCAGGCATCTCATGTTTACCACGAGGTAGGTCGCGAGTTTAACGTCTCGCGGAGACGGTTGAGAATGGAATGGGACCATCGCAGGGGTGGTGACGACGAAGTTGGGCTTGAGCCTTAAAGGGGCTTCCTACGTATCCCCGTGGCAGGGAATCAAAGTCCGCGTAGTTCGGGATGGTGCCGGTAAACCGACGTGATGGTGGACCTTGGTCCGATGGGCATCGTCAGCGTACCTACATGAGGGTGGACCTTGGTCCGGTGGGGGTTGGGCTTGAACCTCTGGGAGGATTCCTGCGTACCATGCCTTGACATGGATCAAAGTCCTCGTAGTTCAAATGATACAGTTTAGCGTCATGCGGGACGGTAATGAACCCTGACGTGAATAAACGACGGGTGGTGGGTGTCGGTGAGCCGACATAAGTGAGGGACCTTGATCCACTATTGTTGGGCTTGAACCTCGTGGAGGCTTCCTACGTACCATGCCTTGACATGGATCAAAGACCTCGTAGTTCAGAATGGGTTTCGCCGGTGAACCGACGTGAAAGCAGACCTTGGTCCACTATTGGTGGGCTTGAACCTCATAGAGGCTTCCTACGTACCATGCCTTAACATGGATCAAAGACCTCGTAGTTCAAATGGGGAGTTTGTCAGTAAACCGACGTGAAAGCAGACCTTGGTCCGCTGATGGTGGGCTTGAACCTCGTAGAGGCTTCCTACGTACCATGCCTTAACATGGATCAAAGTCCTCGTAGTTCGGATGGGGAGTAGACCTTGGTCCACTGATGGTGGGCTTGAACCTCGTGGAGGCTTCCTACGTACCATGCCTTGACACGGATCAAAGTCCTCGTAGTTCGGATGGGGAGTAGACCTTGGTCCACTGATGGTGGGCTTGAACCTCGTGGAGGCTTCCTACGTACCATGCCTTGACACGGATCAAAGTCCTCGTAGTTCGGATGGGGAGTAGACCTTGGTCCACTGATGGTGGGCTTGAACCTCGTGGAGGCTTCCTACGTACCATGCCTTGACACGGATCAAAGTCCTCGTAGTTCGGATAATTTTGTCAGGGTCGGTGCTCACTCTAAGCCCACGTGAGTCATGCTCGGTGTGAGAAACAAGAGGTTGCAAGGACCTGACGATCACGTCGCGAAGGGTGCGTCCGTGAGAAGCGAAATGGGGCTTACGCGTTGAGCGGCCCATGGTGTTGGGACTTACTCCAGGATGGAGGCCCAGGGCGCGACAAAGCGCGGGGAAGATGGACCTTGGTCCGACAATGGGAGGTGCCTCGTTCCCTATCACGTCCTCCACTGACCTTGGTAGTGGGGAAGTACCGAGATGCACGGGTGCAATCATCCGTACCAAAGGTTAGGGATTTACGCTCTGAGGCGACCCTTCCCCTGCGAACATGTACCACTCCGACAAGGAGGATCTCATTCCATGTGCGGAAGAGTTTCATTCCCGTGGAGACGAGTGGTGTAATGAATGCTCGAGCTGGGGGGAACCCTTTGTGAGGGAGACGAGGTTGGGTCACAGTTTAACGTCATGTGTTGAGGACGTGGTGCTTGGCAGTTTAACGTCCTGCAGCTCGGACGAGGTGGGTTCACTCCACACCCCTAGGGCTTACATAACCGGTACCCTCTGGTCCTTGGGGAAGGAAAGGTATCGGTAAGGCCATGGTAAAGGGGGGTCGCGGGAGGAACCATCGAGGGGTCCACGTTAGCGTGGCTATGCGAAGAAGCAATAGCCGTTAGCGTGCCTATGCGAAGGAGCATTGGGCGAAGCAACGCTACGGGAGGTGTTGTCCATGGGACTTTGAAATCACATCGTGCAAACCTGGAGGGTCGCACGGAAGGAGGAATCGCTAAGCAGAGGAGTGTGCTTTGCGAAGTGGGGTGCCTTGGCCTTAGCATGGGGCATAGGTGGAAGTGGGAGGTGCTTCGCGAAGTGGAACAGTGTTCGCGGAGCACTGCCTCGCGAAGGAGTGGTTCGTGAAGCAGGGTCCTGCCAAGCAAAGTGCTTCGCGATGCATAGTTATCCTGCCTTGGCATAGGGATTACTAGCATGGGTTGGGTGTTTCGCGAAGCACGAGTGCTCCGCGGCTGCCCGGGTTCCCTTGGGAATCCCCTTCCTTTGCGAACGCCCTTGGGCTTCGCGAAGGGCATCCCTCTCGGAAGAGGGGCTCAGGACGAAACAAATCAGAGTCGTCTCGCGAAGTAGAAATACCTCGCGGAGCTCATGATTCCCGGGGCAAAGCTTGCTTCGCGATTCGGGAGAGGAGAAGCCGAAAGGTCGGATTGTCCGTCCTGTGGACTCAGGGGGAGTCGAGTATTTATAGGGAAGGGGCGCCGCGAAGCAGGGCTCACGCGCCGCCTCTGGAGCTTCGCGGCGCGCTCGCGAACGTCAAACGCGCTCGCGGAGGATCACCGCCTCTGGTGCTTCGCGGCGGCTCGCGAACGTCAAACGCGCTCGCGGAGGATCACCGCCTCTGGTGCTTCGCGGCGGCTCGCGAACGTCAAACGCGCTCGCGGAGGATCACCGCCTCTGGTGCTTCGCGGCGCCGCCAGGGCTGGGGCGCTTCGCGGAGGGGCTTCGCGGCTGTGCTTCGCGATGCAGCACGCCGGCTGTCTTTTTCGTTCCTTCCTTTCGGGCCATATTTTTGGCGCCAACAAATGCCCCCCCTCAGACTTGGAGCCGCGGAGGGTGAAGGGTCGAAGTCTGAGGGAAGATCGCCAAAACTGTCGGTGGTTCGCGATGCGGCATCGCGAAGGAGGCCCGCGATGCTCGTCGGGGCCGCAGATCCGGACGCGCCGCGATGCTCCGCGCGGGTGAGGCGCGCCGCGATGCTCCGGGGTCGGCGTCTATAAATAGGGGGTCCGCCCTCTTTTGTCTTTACGCGCCTTCCTTGTCTTCTTGCGCTCTCGGTTTCGCGAAGCTCCGCGTACTCCACGACAGCTCTCCGCGAATCGAGCTTCGCGGCGAACCGCGAGTCTCTGACTCTGCGTCCGCGCCAAGCGAATCTTTGCGTGCCTGCCTTGGCCGGACTTCACGGTTTGATCTCGCGACCGATCTTCGCAATCCATCTTCGCGACCGAGCTTCGCGACCGAGCTTCGCGATTCATCCGGAAGAATCCTTTTCCGAGGGCCAGAGTTAACATGGCTCATCAAGAAGCTGTGCGGGAAGTGCTTGCAGATGCTGCTCGCCGGGATGAGATGGCCAACCGCCCGGGCTTGGGGGAAATGGTTCGCAGCCATTCAGACCACACTTCTCTGACAGATCTGCTGTCGGAAGGTCAGAAGGACTATCCACAGTGCAAAAAGCTGCCGCTGTACGGCTTTGGGCTGAGGGATGACGTCTTCATCCCTGAGGCGGGAAGGGATGAACCAGCTTGTTGGTTCAGGAGCACACCGTGCCAACACCAATGGTTCAGGGCGACCGATGGTCACGCGCGGGAGGATTTCACACCCGTCACCGCCGATTGTCTCTACAATCATGTGAACGACATTGACGGGAGGCCACTGCAACCGGAGACGTCCCCTCCTCTCTACCGCACCATGCTGAAGGCGGCTCTGCAGGATCCGAAGAAGGGATGGTCCGATGAGTGGGACCTGCGCCAGGGCGGCAATTTTACCGACGACTGGGCCTGGGCCTACTGGGTAGGCGCCTCATGCGAGGAGTTCGAGGCTGAGCTGAGGAGAGTGGGATTGTACGAGGCGGCATGGGCCTCCCAGTTCCACATTTACCAGCCAAAGCAGCTGATGCCGGAACTGCTGAGTAGATGGTCGTCCAGGACCAACACTTTTCATCTGCATCACGGGGAGGTGGGCATCAGCCTGTGGGATGTCCACCAGGTTTCTGGGGTCCCGATCTTGGGGGCCATGTACGACGAGTTCCTCCCCGTCGTCGGCGTGTGGGAAGATGCGGAGCAAATGCCGCGACTGGCGTCAGCGCTGATGGCGTTTGTCCCCGCGGATGACAAGGAAGCAGTGAGGGACGTCCACTTCAGAAGATGGTTCAAATGCTTCCTGAACTTTCCAGAGAATCGAGAGTTCCCTCCAAGGCCTCGGACTTGTCCGAGGGCAGCCCAGCGGGGTAAGGGGCACTCGTATTGGCGGGTTTTGGAGGACAGCCAATGGAAGACTTGGGGCTTCAGCGTCAGCACCGAACAACAGCCAATAGTTAGGCTGGCGGCGTTCATCGCGGCCCTCATATGTGGGTGGATCCTACCAGTGAGAGATACAAGCATGGGGGTACGGCCCAGCTCGTTCATCATGGCATCGATGCTGGCCATGGGGCAGCGGATCAACCTGGGGATCCCGATGCTCGCCAAGCTATACAGATTGCTGCGACGTATCAGCGAGGGCAAGAAGCCGCCAAGAATATGCGGGCCCTTCCACCTCCTGTATGGGTGGATCGCGGCGCACATCAGGGGGATTTACGAGTATCCAAACCCCATTTCGCCGCCGGGATCAGACTTTCTCCCTTCCATCCTGAACGCAGTTGGGAGCTTCCCATTCAAACTGGCCGTTCCGATGGTGCTGAATAGGGTGTGGAGGGCGGACGAGTTCAACTTTCATCCCTTTCCACTGCCGACGGGAAGTCTTACCGATGATGGACGGGGAACGGAAGAGCATCGGGCTTACCTCCTGGCCTTCCGAGGTGGCGTTTTGGTGGCTCGGATAGATCGTGAGCCAATCTGTGAACCATACACCCCGCACCGTTTTGCGAGGCAGTTCTGGTGCCTCCAGCGGCTGACCCCGCAGGTATACTGGGAGGTGCGTCACGAGGAGCACCCGTGTGTGATGAGGCAGCTGTGGCTCATGTTCACACGTGAGGATGGAAGGATGCAGATCACATTGCCTCCACCCACCGCCGCCTTCGGCTTAGTGAAGGAGTACGCCATCAGCTGGGAGGCTGCTTATCCCGGGGAGATGCTGAAGCAGCCAACGATCCGGGTTGGTGACGGTGGGCCTCCTTTATCTCGAGGTCGGGGTCGGAGGGCAGCTAGGGCCGCCCGCGGCAGCGGGGCTGCCGTGGCAGAGGGACCCGCACCGGCCGAGGGCATGGCAGCAGCGGCGGATCCGGTGGTTCCGGGAGAGCAGGGTCATCCAGAGGGGCGGCCACCGAGGGGATTCCGTCGGATATCCGCTCAGGCTCCGGGGAAGCGGCTGCGTCACATTGACATGGCAGAAGATGCTGTCTTTCCGGAGGCTTGGGACGTCTGGGACGTCAACCGGCAATTCCTCAGCCCATCTGAGGTGTGGGCCCACCTGAATCGCCTCGGGATGAGACTTCCGGGCATAGGCCCAGTCCGGGCCGGATTCATGGTGTCTCCGGCGGAGGCGGAGCAATACTTGAACGAACTGGAGGATTACATCCACTCCAGTGGTGCCCCTCGCCCGATGACAGACCGGGTGAGGGTACTGTTGAATCAGACGGTCCCTCCACAGCTATCGGCTGCCGACCTGAGGGAGCGCTTCCCCTTGCCGGAGGAATCAGGGGGCTCTTCTCGGGAGGATGAGGCGGGAGGAGGGAGCCCGTTGGAGGAGGGCGAGGTCGGAGACCGAAGCTCAGAATCCGATGACTCCGCGGAGGCTCTCGAGGTAGCATTCCGAACCTCTCTTCTTACGATCTGTTATTGAATCCATACGGACTTCTCACCAATGTTTGGGTCATGCAGGAGGAACTTGTTCGTAGGCCTCGTTCTCGCTCCTCGGCGGGTGACGATGCGGGGCCTTCAGAACCCGCGCCTATGGCTGCGTCCAGTTCTGCACCTGGTGGAACCGGGGGGTTTGAGGTGGCTCCTCCGGACTCTCCGGGCCTTCCAACAGTATACGGGGGGCCTCGTCTTGGAGTCCCGTCGGTACCGGCCCGGGAGCAGTGTTCGGAGGTTGATCTTCGTAAGTCTCCTTCACCAGTCTCTTCGTTGCCACACGTGGGCCATGCCAACTAACGTTTATGTCTCTTTCTCTCTTTCTGTCATACAGTTCTCCGACTGGCGTGGGCTGCTGCAGCGAGGCTGGTTGGGATGTCCGGCGGCGTCCCTCCCAGGGGCATGCCGGTGATGGTGACGATAATCCCTTCACCTCCTCCAACTGCGGCGCACACCATCACTGGCGGGACCACCAGCAGGGTCATACCTGAAGTCATCGAGGTGGACTCCGAGGAAGAGGATCAACCGGTCAGCCCCAGTCCTGTCGTGCCTGTGCCGGCGTCAGGTGTCGTACCAGATTCAACACCAGATGCGGATCCCGCTGAGGAATTCCTGCAGGCATATCCCGCGTACGAGCCTGCTGACCGCGCGGATTGGGACGAAACGGCCTCTGATGAGGAAGACAGCAGCATAGTCCGTCGCCGGTCGTGGAAGCTGATCACGCGCTTTATCAGGGACACCCCCCAGGTGCAATGGCTGGCCGAAATGGATAGGCTCCGCTCGCGGTTGCGCGAGCTGTGTGCCGGGGGAGTGGATGCCCAACGCCCTCACGCACTCGTCCGAGACCTCATGGCTGAGAAGATCCGGGAGCATGATCGTGGGCTGAGCGTGGGATGGCAGCGGAGGAAGGAGACCAACATTAGGAAGCTCCAGGAGGCTGAAGGCGAGGCCCAACAGATGCAGATCCGGGCCAACGAGCTTTCAGCCACTCTCAATGCGCAGTCTGAGCTGGTCTCACACTTGAAGGCTCAGCTAGCGGAGGCTGAGGAACATATGGGGCAAACCTCTGGAAGGATGGCTGTCATCCAGGCCGAGGTGGAAAGGGCCCGGGCCAGGGTTGACGGATTACGCCCCGCCGCTGCTGAAGAGGAGCGGGAGTTAAATCAGCGGCAACAGGCTCTGGACGCCGCAAGTCAACGGGTGGCAGAGCTGCAACGCTCTTTCGACGGAGTCAACCCGTCCATGGGGGAAGTCAACCCCCGAGTATTGTAGCGAACCCGAAGAAACTTTTATTAACACTTTTGTGCTTCAATTCTTCCTTTCTCCTTTGTTTTGAGTTCCGTAGCACGCAGGATTTCCACTGTTGAATTGTCTTGTTGCATACCTACAATGTTTGCGGGACGTTTGACGACAATTCCCTCAAACCAGCCCAGATTCCCGAAAGATGGGGAAGGCTTGATCGGAGGAGGAACTTCCGGGATAGCCGAATTACCGTTTATCCAATGTGCTCGTATGCACGATTGGGGCAACACCAGGGGCGCTGAAATCAGTTCAAACAGATGAAAATGGGGAGTGTGAATCACGATGCCCAAATTCGGAATACTATGGAGGCGGCGTGACAATAAAGGACAACCATTAGCCGTGGCGGAGAAATGGTATCCTTACTGCGTTAGCCTGAAACGGGGACAACAAATGAGCATCGACCGCTGACCGTATTCGCAACGCGGGATTTTATCAATTTGTTGTCGATTAATCTTTCGGGACGTTGGCCCAGGACAGTTGGTGGACCATAGGTCAGACATCCTTACTGTTAGGGGGTCCTTCCAGACATGACCCGTCTTCCGGAACATTGGCCCAGGACGGTAGGTGAGCCGATGCGGCATGGGGCCAGGCCGTTAGGGGGTTCCTTCAGACATGAAAGAAGACGAGGGTCCGAATAAGGGGCACGCAAAGCGTGGAATATGGAGTGATGGTTTGTTCAAACAGAATCCAACACTTCAGTAGTTACACCACCGTGGTGGGTGTACGCCAGATGGGCGCATCGGTCTGATCCCGGATCATTCTTTCTTCCAGATAGGGCCTCTCTGGCGAGGGCTGGAAATGAGGAGGAATAGGATTTTGCGATTCCTGGGGCTGGACCCTAGGTGAAATTCCTGGGTGTCTCTACGTATCCCATGACGATGGGAATCAAGCCATACGTAGTTCTGAAAGTGCAGTTTAACGTCATGCAGGACGAGGAGCAGCCTGACTGTGTTGGTACACATCCAGCCAAAACTACTAAGCCCACGTGAGTCGTGCTCGGTGTGGGAAACAAGCAGTAGTGGTGGGAATTTCCCGACACAGAGAGGGGCAGGTGAGGGAAAAGGGATGCTCGGTGACTACCGGCCCAATGACACTAACATGATCATTCAGCGCATCTAGATGCGCGAAGAGAAAGAGCCGAGTATGATGGAGTTCCACTTGGACATGAAGGAGTGGAAATGTGTGAATCATGACGCTCGAGATTCGGATCACGATGGTGACGGCGTGGCGATAGAGGACTACTGCTGACCATATTCGCAACACAGCATCCTATCGCGTTAGCCTGAAATGGGGACAAACAAATGAGGGTCGACCGTTGACCATGTTCGAAACACGGGACCATGTCACAAATGTTGTCGAATATCCGCAGGGGCGTTGGCCCGAAACGATTGTAGGGCCCTTAGGTCCAGCATTCATGGAGAGCCCTTAAGCTTAGTATCCACGTCGTCCGAGGGTCCTTTTGGATGTGGAAGAGGATGAGGATCCAAATAGTGAGCTCACGAAGCTTGGTCATGGGATGAGGGGAATGTCCCTGTGAAAATCCCATGCTTCGGGCTTTTTGTCAAAACACATCTGAATACGTCAACGAAACGTATTAGAGAGGGAGCAGATTCCTTTCCCTTGGGGAGATCTTAGTTTATGGTCATAGACTTCGGACCATGGATTGGAAAAAGGGGATCAGGGGACGCATGACATCACAACCTGACGTGAATGAGCTCGAGTCGAGGGACCGAACTCAAGGGTTAGGCTGGACCCGCGGGGAAGTACCCGGGCGCTCCTACGTATCTCATAAGGATGAGAATCAAGCCATACGTAGTTCTGTAAGGTGGCAGGGTAAGGTACCAGTGCCAGGGGAAAGGGGAAGTGCGGACGTGGCCCTTGCACTAAAAGAAGCGGAATTTGATGTATCTTGTTTGTTCTTTGAGGTGAATGGTTTTTTTTTTGTGAAGCGACAGGCCTAGAACTGTAGGTCGTGATGTCGCCACAAGAATCAAGCCGTGATGGGCGTTGACAAATGGCATGGCGCGTGGCCAGTACCCAACGTGATGTCCTCTACAGCGAGGTCACCACAATGCGGTGCCGTTTTTCGTCGTGCGGCCAGGACGATAATGTCACAGTTTAGGGTCGTATGATAGGACCAAGCATGCATTTTATCGTCATGCAGCGCAGACGTAGCAGAGACGATGCTAGGCGGGAAATGTGCGCAGTGTTTATAAAACACATTTGACAGAGACATGATCCCACATCAAATTGTACGCCATCCGGAGGTAAAACAGGGGAAGAGACTGGCTTCCTGAATGGGTTGTACCCGGAGACAGGGCGTCTGGGCGGTCCTACGTGTCCCATGAGGATGGGAATGTGAACGTAGTCCCGAATGGGTCTTAGTTTATGGTCTTAGAGCTCGGACCAGGGAGTCCCGAAGGACGCCAGATTGCAGCTTTGTCCCCCTAACATGCAAAGGTGCACTGAGGGATAGCGCCAAAAGTGTCGAGATTCCACCTGGACATGATGGGGTGGAAAATGATGTGAATCATGCAACCAACATTCAAGGACTGAAGGGGCTGGCGTGACGACAGAGGATTACTGCTGACCATGTTCGCAACACAGCATCCTGTCGCGTTAGCCTGAAATGAGGACTAACAAAACGAGCATCGACCGCTGACCATATTCGCAACGCGGGATTTTATCGATTTGTTGTCCGTAAACCTGGAGGGCGTTGGCCCGTATCGGTAGGAGAGCCCTTGGGCGTAGTATCCAGGCCGTTCTTGGGGGTCCCTCCGGGTGTGAAAGATGATGGAAGTCCGAATAGAGGGGAACACGAAGCTTGACAAGTGGAAGGAACTTGACCAAGTTGAATCTGACACTCTTGGTCCTAGACCAGAGTACTCTCAATACATGGGTGAACCGCTGCGGGGAGCCAAGGGACTCAACCTTGAGGGTGATCGAGAGATGGCAGATTCCCAGGGGAAGGGGGGCATGATGCCCACAACCTTGTATCATACCTACGCACCCCCCGCTGGAGAGGGATGGACCAAGTGGTCTAGGTGACCGGGAAATCAGGATATCTCCCAGAGGTGGGGCTGGACCCGAATCTTAAACATCCAGGTGGTCCTACGTATCCCATTATGATGGGAATCAAGCCATACGTAGTTCTGAAAGGGTGCCTTTTAATGTCATGCAGGACAGGGGATAGGAGGACTGAACCTCAGAATGGGGCGTGCGTGGTGCAACTATTGCGTACCCGACGTGAATGAGGACGTAGTCCTACACTGCGCCACGCAGTCCTGTGATCAGGGTCCTGAAGGCAGGATTAGAGGGGTAAATTTGCTGAACTCAAGCTGGGTTCGGAGATAAGGGGTCTTGAACGTAGTTCCAGATGAGGGTCTTAGTTTATGGTCTTAGAGCTCGGACCGTGGATGGTGACAACTCCCAAGTAAGCACAGAGGTCAACCCAATCCCTAAGCCCACGTGAGATAAACTCGGTGTGGGAAACAAGGGGGGACCCTCATTGCAACACTTGGGGCATCCATTAAAGGGGAGTCAGCAGAGAGTTCCGAAGGACACCTTTGATGTAGCTTGTTCCTCAAACGCGCAGACGTGCACGGGGGAAAAAGTACCGAGAGTCCCGAAATTCTACTTGGACACGATGAAGTGATGAAGGGTGTGAATTGTGTACCCGGCATTTGGGCTTAATGGGTTGGCGTGACGACAGAGGAAAACTGTTATCCATGAAGGAAACACAGCGTCTGTATCGCGTTAGCCTGAGGTGGGAGCAACAAACGAGCATCGACCGCTGACCATATTCGCAACGCGGGATTTTATCGATTTGTCGTCCGAAACCCTGGGGGGCGTTGGCCCGTATCGGTAGGAGAGCCCTTGGGCTTTCGTATCCAGGCCGTACTTGGGGGTCCCTCCGGGTGTGAAAAATGGTGAAAGCCCTGATGCGGGGATACGCAAAGCCTGGAAAGCGGGCGCGGACGTGTCCGAGTAAAGCTTGGCATTCCAGGTAATGAACCAGAGTACTCTTAAGCACATTGGTGAACAGCCGAAAGAGGGATCGACGAAACAGCTCAGTGGTGCGGGAAACATGGCGTGGTCACTACAAGACCCTCGTAAATGAGGACATAATCCCACACCGCACCATATGATCTCTTCATGGAGGAAGGATGGGCCAAGGGGCCAAGATGGGATGAGGATTCCCGAGAGATGGGGCTGGACCCGGATTTTGGACATCCAGGTGGTCCTACGTATCCCATTATGATGGGAATCAAGCCACACGTAGTTCTTGAAGTGCAGTTTAACGTCATGCGGGACTTGGGTGGGGAGTAATATACTCCTGAGCAAGGTGTATAGTATGGCGAAAAACCGACGTGAATGAGGACGTAGTCCTACACCATACCGTACAATCCTATAAGATAGGTCCTGGGCCGCGGCCTAGAAAGGCCGAGGGGCCTGAGGCTGAGCCTCGGTCAGGAGGGCCTGACCGGTTTGTAGTTTAACGTCTTACATGAGGACGGGGGGCCAGGGGCCCAAGGAGGCCAAGAGGCCTGAGGCTGAGCCTCGTAAGGGGAGTTGTACGGCGTGGTACATGATCCCGACGTGAATGAGGACGTAGTCCCACACCACACCGTACACTTCAGGTGAGAAATAGGGGAGAAGGCCCATGGGGCCCAAGATCAGGCATCAGTTAGGAAGGCCTGACTGGTTTGTAGTTTAACGTCTTACATGAGGACGGGGGGCCAGGGGCCCAAGGAGGCCAAGGGGCCTGAGGCTGGGCCTCGTAAGGGGGGTTGTACGGCGTGGTACATGATCCCGACGTGAATGAGGACGTAGTCCCACACCACACCGTACGCTCCGGGTGAGGAATCGTGGGCTGTGGTCCCGATCACTAGCACCACCTGGGGGAAGTTTATCACCTCAGGATGGGGCAGAATGAATCACTGTTGACCATAGTCGAAACACAGCGTTCCTATGGTGACCCGCATGGGGGCAACAATTGAGGGTCGACCGCTGACCAAATTGGAAACGCGGGACTTGTTTCAATTTGTTGCTTGAGAAACCCTCAGGGGCGTTGGCCCGTATCGGTAGGAGAGCCCTTGGGCTTTGTATCCAGGCCGTTCTTGGGGGGGGGGCCCTCCGGGTGTGAATCCATCCACGAAAGGGGCAAACACCTCCAGGGGGGAATGTGCAGCCGGGTCGAGGCTTGCTCGACGTGGGCCGGGGCAAAAATGTGCACCCTGCCGTGTCTTAACCCGAGGGGAAGATTTCGGCTTTTGGGCTGGGCTAACAGACGAAATGTCTGGGCGTTCCTACGTATCTCATAAGGATGAGAATCAATCCATACGTAGTTCTTGAAGGCCATGCAGTTTAGCGTCATGCGGTAAGGACGTGGGAGGGTAGAAGAACGGAGCGGGCGCATGGTGCGACCTTTACAATCTTTGCGTGAGTGGGGTTGCATGAGCGGGGCCAAGAAGGCCGACGCCCTGCTACACAAAGATCCTCCAAGGAGACCATTCCCAGGGGGAATAGTGGAAGAGAGAAGCTTGGGGCTGGGCTCAAGACGAGGCGTCCGAGCATTCCTACGTATCCCATAAAGATGAGAATCAAGCCGTACGTAGTTCTTGACATGCAGTTTAACGTCATGCGGGACGAGGGGTATCTCGTTCGGGGATGTGTGCGGCATGGTCATGATCTCAACGTGAGAACGTAGTCCTACACTGTACCGTACAATCCCGTAAGAGGGTAAGTCGGAGAGAAACGAGGGGGGCCTGGGGCCAGACCTCGGTGGAGACGGGGCCAGGGGCCCAAAGAGGCCGAGGGGCTTGAGGCTGAGCCTCGGTCAGGAAGAACTGACTGACTTGCAGTTTAACGTCTTGCAGTGAGGACGGAGATACAGTTTAAGGTCATGCGGGACCAAGTCGCAGTTTAGGGTCGTGCAGGACCCATGCAGTTTAATGTCGTGCAGGACCCTCTTGCAGTTTAGGGTCATGCAGGACCATCTTGCAGTTTAGGGTCATGCGGGACCATCTCGCAGTTTAGGGTCATGCGGGACCAAGTCGCAGTTTAGGGTCGTGCAGGACCCATGCAGTTTAATGTCGTGCAGGACCCTCTTGCAGTTTAGGGTCATGCAGGACCATCTCGCAGTTTAGGGTCATGCGGGACCATCTCGCAGTTTAGGGTCATGCGGGACCATCTCGCAGTTTAGGGTCATGCGGGACCATCTCGCAGTTTAGGGTCATGCGGGACCATCTCGCAGTTTAGGGTCATGCGGGACCATCTCGCAGTTTAGGGTCATGCGGGACCATCTCGCAGTTTAGGGTCATGCGGGACCATCTCGCAGTTTAGGGTCATGCGGGACCATCTCGCAGTTTAGGGTCATGCGGGACCATCTCGCAGTTTAGGGTCATGCGGGACCATCTCGCAGTTTAGGGTCATGCGGGACCATCTCGCAGTTTAGGGTCATGCGGGACCATCTCGCAGTTTAGGGTCATGCGGGACCATCTCGCAGTTTAGGGTCATGCGGGACCATCTCGCAGTTTAGGGTCATGCGGGACCATCTTTTGCCCTAGGCGAAGTATCGCTTGAGGAATCTGGCATTGGTGGGAGGGGTTACACGCTCTCCATCTGTGGTCACCAAGGAGTAAGCTCCATTGGGGTAAACCTTATGGATGATATAAGGCCCTTCCCATTTGGGTTCTAACTTGGGCGGCTTCCTTCCGGGAATCATTGGCGCTCGCAGGGCCAGCACCAGGTCACCCTGTAGAAAAGAGCGGAGACGAACCTTCTTGTCAAAAGCTCTTGCCATCTTGTCCTGATGCCTTTCCAGATTGTGCAGGGCACGAAGCCGGTTCTCGTCCAGTGCCTCTAGCTCAGCTAGACGGATCTCGGCTACCTCATCTGATGTCTGGTGATCATAAACGGCCGTGCGTAGCGACGGCAGCTGGATCTCAATGGGTAGGACGGCCTCAGCTCCATACACCAGGGAATATGGGGTCACCTGGGTAGAGTTGCGAGTCGTCGTCCGGTAAGCCCAGAGGGCGTTGGGGAGCTTGTCCGGCCAACTCTTCTTGTTCTGACCAACCATCTTCTGCAGAATGTTAGAGAGGGTCTTGTTGAACGCCTCGATCTGTCCATTTGCCTGTGCGTGGTAGCGGGAGGTATGGTTTGACCGGATGTCGTACTTAGCGTACAATTTCTTCAATTCAGCTGCTCGGAAGTTGGTGCCGTTGTCAGTGAGGACGGCGTGAGGGACCCCAAACCGGTGGATGATGTTGGAGCTCACAAAGTCAACGACGGAACGGGCCTTGACCTCTTTGAGCGGAACTGCTTCTGCCCACTTGGAGAAGAAATCTGTAGCAGTCAGGATGAACCTACACTGGCGGGCTGTTGCCGGCGGGTACGGTCCCACTACATCGAGTCCCCATACCGCAAATGGCCAAGAGCACTTGGTGGGGTGGAGGGGTTCTGGCGGCCGATGCAAGAAGTTGGCGTGCACTTGGCACGCGTGGCATCTCTTGGCGTATCCAATACAATCGTGGATCATGGAGGGCCAGAAGTACCCTAGCCTCCGGATTTGATGGGACAGCTTCGGCCCAGCTTGATGGGCGCCACAGGAACCGGCGTGAACCTCTTGCATAACTTGAGGTATCTCTACTCCTTGGATGCAACGGAGGAGTACACCATCAAAACTCCGTTTATAGAGGGTCTGCTCAAGACTGGGGCCACTCTGGAGGGTAAATTGAAGCGCGCGGCGTCAAATTCGCTCGCGCTCGGCCCGGTTGTCCGGGAGCTGACCATTTTGGAGATACTCGACAAAAGGTGCTCTCCAATCAGGGGTCGTTTCAACCACTGCATCCGACGAACCCGGGACTTCCGATACGGAGGGTCCGGCGGTGAGATGACTTACCCGCAGGCTATCACGGTCCTCTTGGGTGACGGGAGCAATGACTCTCCGGTGGGCCACGTGTATGACCAAATCATCTTGCTCGGGTTCTGCGAGCGATGCGGATAAGCCAGCTAGGGCGTCCGCTTGGCCGTTCTGCGACCGCGGGACATGGGTAACCTCTGGCCGAGAAGAGAACTGGGCCATCAGGAGGAGGGTGTACTCCAGCAAGGGTGCAAGCTCTGGCTTCCTGACGACGTAGTCGCCATTAACCTGTTTGATTACCAGCTCAGAATCTCCTTTCACATGTAGATGGGGTACATGGATCTCGAGGGCCAACTCGAGGCCGGTGATGAGAGCTTGGTACTCTGCCTCGTTGTTCGTACAACCTTCTGACAGCAGGAAGGAGTACGGCAGGACGGCTTGCGTCGGGGTAATGAAAACAATACCCAGACCCACTCTGTTGAGCTTGGGGTCATTGAGCCTTCTACCAGTGGGGCTCCGGGAGGCGCCGTCGAAATGCATTTGCCAACACGGGACAGCGTGATCGACCGAGAGAATCGTCTCATCAGGGAAATCCAGGTCCAGGGATTGATCCGCGGAGGTTGGATGGGCAGCTAAAAAGTCTGCCAATGCCTGTCCCTTGACGGCCTTTTGAGGCACAAACCTGATGTCAAACTGCTGGAGAATCACCGCCCACCGTGCTAGCCGGCCGGTCAGCATGGGGCGGTTCAGGATGTACTTCAGCGGATCCACCCGAGAGATCAATTGCACCTCGTGGTGTTGCAGGTAGTGTCGCAACTTCTGCACGGCGAAGACGAGCGCAAGGCAGCTCTTTTCGATAAGGGAATATCTGACCTCCGTATCGAGAAGCATGCGACTGAGATAGTAGAGACTGTTCTCAGTGCCCTCGTTATTCTTCTGGGTGAGCAGCGCGCCGAGGGATCTCTCTAGGGCGGTCACGTAGAGGACCAGCGGCTTTCCAGAGACGGGTGGCATCAAGACCGGAGGTTGGAGCAGATACTGCTTGATTTCCTCGAAGGCGATCCGACACTCCTCATCCCATTCGTAGGCAGCGCCTTTCTTCATGAGCCGAGAAAAGGGCTTACACTTGCCGGCCAGGTTCGCAATGAATCGGCGTATATAGGCTAAGTGGCCTTGCAGGCCTCGAAGCTCCCGAATGTTGCTCGGGGGAGGCATTTGGCTGATGGCCTTGATCTTCTCCGGGTCGATCTCGATACCTCGGTATCTGACAACAAAGCCCAGAAACTTCCCGGAGGTGACTCCGAAGGCACACTTCAGCGGGTTCATCTTCAGGTGACGGGAACGGAGGAAACCGAACACTTTCTCAAGGTCTTTGAGATGGTCCTGGCGCTGATATGATTTGACTACAAGGTCATCCACGTAGCATTCCACCAATGTCCCGAGGATCGGTTTGAATATGCGATGCATGGCCCTCTGATAAGTGGCACCTGCATTTTTTAAACCGAATGGCATTACCCGGTAGCAAAAGGTACCCTGGGGAGCCCTGAAGGCAGTGGAATCCTCATCTTCGGGGGCCATCCGGATCTGGTTATACCCGGAATATCCGTCCATAAAAGAGAGGGCTTGGAACCCGGCCGTGGCGTCAATCAACAGCTCCGTCACTGGAAGTGGGAAGTCATCCTTTGGGCAGTGGCGATTGAGATCGCGGAAGTCGATGCAGACTCTAATCTGCCCATTCTTCTTCCTGACTGGCACAATGTTGGCGAGCCATTTGGGGTACTGGACCTCTTTGACGAAGTTGGCCTTGATTAGCTTATCAACTTCAGCCTCAACCATAGCGCCATGGGAAGGGTGCATTTTCCTGGGAGGCTGCTTAAACCCACGATGTTTTACCGGGAGGCCCAGACGGTGGACGGCCACTTGAGGATCCAGTCCTGGCATCTCATCGTAACTCCAGGCAAACACATCGCGGTGCTGTTTGAGGAAGTCTACATACTGCTGTCGCTCCTCGAGGGACATGGCCGCACTGATCAATGTGGGTCTTGGATCTGCCTCGCTGCCAAGGTTCACCTGCACCAGCTCATCAACCGTGGTAGAGACGCCTTCTTCAAAGGCTGGGGGAGCATCCTCCAAGTCTTCCTCCCCAGCCGGGGGGGGACTTCCCGTGACGGAAGGTGCTTCTGGGCTCTCAAAACCCGAGGGGCAGCTGGTGCCGGCTTGGGCAGCAGCAGTCATCACATCAGGAGACTCACTCGTCGTGGAGACCATAGCAATGAATGCATTTGACCCTATCCCATCCGGCCTTCGGCCTAAGGGGCCACGCTTGACGATATCAAAGCAGTGGTGACGTGTCGGCCAGAGTCGGTTGATTCCATCCTGGCGAAATAGACACGTATGGCGCACCGCTGTTGTCATGAGCCTGACATCCCGGTACCGTACAGGGGTAGGAGATTCCGGGATGACCCGAGCCTGGTTGGTGTAGGAGTACGAGGTGATTCTCCGCCGTCGCTTGGACGCGGGAACATGCCTTCCTTGCGTACCCGAAACAACAAAACATTGTCCCATGTCGGGGGTCGTGGCTTCCAACCGGTGGATCGGGAGGATGTAGGCGTCATCCATGCTCGCCCAGGGATTACTTGCGATTGGAGCGGGCTCATCCTCGCTGACCAGGATCTGCTTGTCTTTGCTTTTGTAATAACCCGCATCCAGATAGCGGGCCTCACAAGAAGCAAAGGGGGACGCGTCTCCTTGGATCACGCCTACTCGACCGTTGAGCGAGTACTTAAGGCACTGGTGATACGATGAGGGGACCGCAGCATGCAGATGGAGCCATGGCCTACCCATCAGTGCGTTGTAGGCGGTGTCCTGAGAAACAACCATGAACTCGGTGCTGGCAATTAAGCCACCGAACTGGGTCTTCAGGCGGATCTTGCCGACCGGGGTTTGCTCTGTCCTGTCGTACCCCTGAATCCTGAGGTCAGAGGGAGTCAAATCACCTTCAGACAAACCCAGTTTCCGCAACGTCCGGGTCGGAATTAGATTGATTCCAGAACCCGTGTCAACGAGGCAGCGACGGACTTCCACACCGTTAAAGTGGCCAGTGACATACAGCGGGCGAATGTGCCCCTGTATAGGAGGGTCTTCGTCTTCACCAGAGAACGAGATAACCGCCTGACATTCGGCGTTTTCAATCGTCTCGGTATGGAAGGCCTCCGCGGCTGCCACTTCCGTCTCGAACTGGAGGGGGCTCCTTAGGGCCTCGGCAAGTGCCTCGCGCATCTCGGATGACAAGCGCAGGGCCTCAAGGATGGAAAGCCTTTCCGGAATGCCGGCTAAGTGCTTTAGGACATCATACTTGCGTGCCAAACGCGAACCTCTTCTTACAGGGGGTTTTTCGGCATTTGGAGGCATAGCGGGTCCTGCTGGTTGAACTGGCGGTCGGCTAGCACTGGGTGCATCCTGCTGCCTGCTAGTAGAAGCCTGGGGAGTAGTCGCCGGGCTAAGGTCAAACAGCGGGAGCTGGCCCGTCGCCGGGCGAGACTGGCTGTGATACGAACGAGGCGGCTCTCCCTGATCCAGCAACACGAATGGCGGTGGAGGTAGAGCCGAGGGTGCTGAATGGGTCTGCGCGTGCTGAGATCTGCGCTGAGCCTGCTGCCTCGTCTCGGTAGCGTGCACGGCTTGGTCACAAGTGCCTGCTGACATACCTCGGTGACCGGCGCGATTGCGATTCCGCCGACGTTGACGTCGGCTGGAAACATTGGGGCGGTCTGCCTGGGGTTCCCCCTCATCGGGGGTCATATAGGGCTTTACCAGCTCCACGGTGTTAACCGAAGCGTACCCTTGACTATCACTCGAAGAGTCATCCACCGCTGGGCGGATTCTGGGGGGAATGCCCATTTCAGGAGGCATAAAGTCTCCAAGAGTGCGGGATGACGACGGCACTGGCGGTGCACGTTGCTTCTTCTTACGTCGCCGCTGCTTGCCCTTTTGGGTAGAGGTCGACTGTGAGGACGATGCTGAGGCACCGGCTGCTTCTTCTGAAGGTTCCGGCTGCTTCAGGCGTGCCCGGATGATACCCTGGGCACGGACAATAGTTTTTCGAGCCATCTAGTTGTCGTATTTCTGGGACCCGCGGCTAGGGACCTGCTGCCACTCACCCTCGCTGTCACTGCCGATTTCTGATCTCGCAAAGACGCCTGCCACCTGCGCTGGCGCTGGGCCCAGCTTGACTATGTTGTTGTTGACCTGGTCCTGAAGCCAGTCTTTAAACACATAGCATCGCTTGAGGGTGTGCCCCAGGATCCGATGATAAGGGCAGTAGTTGGGGTGATCAGTGAGATGCGCCTCTGCCGGTCTCCTGCACTCAGGCAGACGCACAATCCCTTGCTCCAGAGCACTTCGGAAGTAACCAGGGACCTGATTTTCGTTGAACGAATAGGTATGGTATTTTCTTTCCGGGTAAGGAGCCCTGGGGGCCTGATCCTGTCGAGGGACCGGAGGGGCCTGCCGAGGGGGCGGCGCCTGGTTGTCTCGCCTAGGTGGCGGTGGCGCGTTGCGCGGGGGAACCTGTCGGTTCTGAGGCGGTCGCTGCTGGGCAGGAGCCTGTGCTTGAGGTGGAGGACCTCTGCGGGGTTGCGGGGGTGGTACCGTCGGTAGCAATTCCAGCTGCCTCGGGGCTTCTATTTGAGCCACTGCGGCGGGTTCAGCCCTGGCGACCCTCCTGGCTGGGATCATTGGGGGCAGCAAACGTGCCTGACTAGCCTGTTGCAGGGCCTCTTCGAGGCGCTGGGCCTTATCCGAGAAATCTCTGAACCCCCCAGGGTAATTCTGGGTAATCAAGGAGGGTACCAGCTCTGTCTTTACGTTCCCCACACACATCGTCAGTAATTGCTCCTGAGTCAGTGGCATATCGAGAAAATACGTAAGTCCTTTCCACCGGGCGATGAAGTCCGCAACCCGCTCATCAGGCCTCTGTTTGCACTTAAAGAGGTCCGCGATGCTGGTCTTCCGCGTGGTGGAGCTGAACTGGTACAAGAACTGCCGGCGAAGATCTTCCCAACCGGTCACTGATCCGATGGGGAGCTGGCTGTACCAGACGAATGCCGGACCTTCCAACGTCTGTACGAAACATCGGAGCTTAGCGGCTTCTTGCTGAGCCGGGGTCCCCAACATGGGGCCACACCTGGAAGAGAAATGAGCCAAGTGCTGGGGTGGGTCCCCTGTCCCGTTAAAAGGCGAGAAAGTGGGGTTCCCAAAACCCGGAGGCGCGGGCATATCATCCACCCACGCGGGATAAGGCTTGCCATCGGGTGGGACCGCCACCTGCCGTGTCTCCAACGCCTCGAGGCGGGCTGTGAGTGCCGCAATAAGGTCCTCCGGGTGGGGGTCCCTGTCTTGACGGGGATCCCTAACCACAAGCGCATTGCCAGGTTCTTCAACGCGGTAGACGGCTTCTGCTGCCCACGGGTCAACTGGCTGAATGACCTGTTGGGCGACTGGGGGAACCCGGATTGGGTTCTTCAGATTGCCCCGTCGCTCAGGGGGGTTTGGCGAGACGTATCGCGCCCTCTTGCCGTGTGTTCCGGCTTCCACCCTGTCCGCGGCAGTAGCATGATCAGGGTTGCCCGGAGGCATCTCACCGGGGGGAAATTGTTCCTGCCCCTACTGTCCCGGCCTGGGATTACCATAGTCGGGTCGTCGCTCTGCGGCGCGTTCAGCCAAAAGTTCGTCGACCAGCCTCTTCTGTTCAGCAAGCTGCTGGCGCAACGTGGCTTTCTCAGGATCTTCGTCCGTTTTCTGCACGGAGGCGGACGGGTCGGAGTGCTTGGCTATTCCGACGTGCTCCTTACCCTTGCCAGTGCTTCGACCGAGCGCCAGTGACTCGGTGGGTACAGGGAGGCCTAGCAGGTTCCTTTGATGACGGGTGACTCTCCCTGATGGGTCGAGTAGTGGCGGTACGCACTCGGGTGGTAAGTCCCCATCAAGGAACTCAAGCTCATCTTCCTTATCCACAACGTCGGCCATGTGGACTGTGACCCCTCTTGAGGGCATATCCTCAATGTCGCATAGCGAATCAGGCTGTCGTAGAATAGGGTCGAAGAGGAGAGCGGCATAGCGTCCCCAACCACGGACTTGCACATGGGGGGTAGCTTCCCTGACAATCTTGCGGAGTGCCTTGAAACTCTGAACGCATCTTCGTTGGAGGGCACCCTGATGACCGGGCGACTCGGGGTGCTGGGCCACAAGGAGCACCGCTGCATCAATCAGGCGGCACTGTTTGCCAATCTCCTCGAAGTGCTCCCGACTCCTGGGGTACACTACCTGTTCCCAACGGAGGCGGAAGTGCGTCGCCCACAGGGTCCGACAAAGGCATCCCACTTCTTCAGGGGTAAGCGACTCGGGTATGCGGAAATTCAACGCTGCCGCGGGCCAGAACTTCTCTGGGAAATAGTCCGCTGCAAGAATACTCCAGAAGCTCCTGGGTTCATCCTCGGAGTTCGGCCCTACATTTCCCCACTCATCAACCGGGGGTGGCTGAGGGACCGGTAGCGGCACCGAGGCGGACCTCTGGGATAGCAAACTCGGCGGCGGAGAATACGGCAAGCGAGCAGACTGGCCACCGTACTCTGGGCCTTCCTCTGAAGAGCAAGGTGACCTGACCACGATGTCACGATAGGACGGGCTAATAGCCGCTACTTCGGGTACGGGAATCGCCGTTACCGGTGTCCGGTCATGTCGTGGCTCTACCACCGTTGACCCCCAAAACAGCTCCTCGGGATCCCGGGTAGAGGAAGAGGGCGCTTCGGGCGACGGTGGCGGTGACTGCGCGGTCGAAACCTGCGGAATTCCCAGGATTTCTTCCTCCTGGATGTACCTGCGGAGAGAGACGGGAATCCGATGGACCTTAAATTTCAGGGAGAACGAGGCTGACGCGTCTGGTTCCTGCCCCAGTCCTTGATACGGAGGAGCTGGGAGAAGGTTCCATCGCTGAATCGCATTCCGCTTCCGAATCGGAGAAGCGGGCAGGTTTGATCCCCCCCTGGGCCTTCCCAAGATTCTTCCTGTGGCGGCGACGACCCGCTCTTCTGCCCCTGGGTGGCTCTTCGGGACAGGGTTGACCCCTATCAGGCAGCCCTGGGGCGGCGCTAGCGACGTGGCGGAGAGGGCCCCCACTTGAGACAGCCGGGGTGCGAGGGGCACCAGGGCAAATATCAAAGGGTACATGGGGAGGACCTCCATGAACAGTACCCACGTGGGCGGGGCCTCTGTTGGAACCGGCAGGAGCATGGGGACGGCCCCCACGGTCGATGCGAGTGGAGCGAGGCTGACCTTCACTCCTTGAATTGCTGGGGCGAGGAGGACCTTCGTCAGTCGCAGAGAGGACGTAGGGGGGACCCCCACGTCGAAGGACCGGATGGACGGTGCCTTCAGACGGATGGGCTTCATACCCTGTACAGCAGGCGCAGGAAGTGTTTCCGCGCTGAGCATCACTGCCACGGGGCAGGTCTTCCTGTAGGATGGGGGCGGCATGAGGCATGCCTCCACGACGAACCTCGGAGCGGGGAAGGCCCACGCTCTGTGGAGTAGTGGTACGGGGAGGACCTGCATCACCGCGGGTTAGCTCGCGGCGATCACTACTTGGGCCTGCAACCCGAAGAGTCAACCCGGCCTGCCCGCAGGGCGGTTGGGGTCTCGATCCTGGTTGGGCGAAGGGGTGCCCCTGCTTAATGTAGGCGGGGGCCTCGTAATGTACGTCGGCGGTGGCTCGGGCCACTGTAGCTGTCGACGTGGACGCGGCTAGGCGAGCATCCTCAGCCCGGGCCCGGCGCTGACGTCGGGTCAGGCGGGCCGGTGCAGGTGGTGCAGGGACGTAGTCTGCCTGTTCTTCCTGCGGGGCCGGACGGCGGCGCTGACGTGGCCGGACGGGAGCTCTCGCCTGGGAGTCCCGGGTCAGGGCCCTGAGCGGACTGAGCCGGACAACACCTGCCTCTTCAGCATAAGGCGAAGAGTCGTCAAGGCGTTCCGGGGATAGGCTCCCGAAACGATTGAATGTCTGGGTGGGGAGCGGGGGCTCCCTGCGCGGCCTGTTAGGGCGGCGTTGACGGCGGGGCCTGGAAGCCTCCAGGTCCAAACGGGCCATATCCCTGGTCGGGATGACCCCTTGTTCCTCATACCTGCGCACGAGGCTGTTGATCACCCTTCGTTGGATGACCTCTGATGGGGAAAGGGGACGTGGACGTCCCGCCTCCCGCGACGTGCCAGCCGTCGTGGCGGTAGTGGCGTCATGTGGGGTGGCCGTAGTGGTGTTGCCCCTGCCCCTGCGCGGGCGAGGAGCGGATGGTGACCGCATAGCAACCTGATTCCTGACAAACGAAGGGATCAACTCATCAGTACTGAGAGGAAAGTGATTGACAGCCAGTGCCCCAGCATTCTTCCATCCCCATGTCTGTGAGAAGGATCCACGCCAACACGCTGCAGAGCGGAGCGCCCCACGTTCTACTACCCCGACTTCCGGTGAGTTCCACGACAGTCCCGCCATTTGCTTGGCGGGGCCAGGCACCGGATACCTGGATCCGGTGACACGTCAATCTACCGGTGTCTCGAACGCTACTAATCTCCATGCTGAGGAGAAGAATTTCACGTCGGGTTCACCATTTCTGTTTCCGACGCTTTCGCCGGGGCGCGCGCGCATCCGTCCGCGGAGGAGGGGGACGCGCGGCTTTGTTGCCCCGCATTCCCGCTTTCCAAAGGCGGGCGGCATTCGTTCCTTGTTCAGGTACGTCTGCTCCTTGATCGAAACGGGATGATGGGATGTCGGTTCTTCCTCCTATGGATTCCTCCTCAGAACTCGTCACCTAGTCCGGGTCTCCCTTATAGATTTAATACGTAGTTCGTGAAACTCTTCCCAGTGCCATGTTTCCATGGACGCCGGTTAATTATGCTGCTTCTGTCGGGACATTCCAAAGGGTCCAGTCAGGGCAGCAACCTTCGGTCAGGGGAGTAATCACGTTTGAGGCATCAGTAGCGTGTCTGGATGCTGGGGTGCCTGGCATGTCTGTCTGTTGTCCTTGATCACAAGGCTTCTCGAGGGCGTGGAAACCCGAGGCATCCCACATCGAGCGCGGGGGGTTACATGTCATAGACACGTACCTGAGGTTTTCCTCAGCTTCCCGTGTTCAACACAGGGTATGTTTGCAAGATTAACGTCTAGCAAAGACGGTTACGCCAAAGGCGTTCCATCCGAGGTTTTCCTCAGGCATCTCATGTTTACCACGAGGTAGGTCGCGAGTTTAACATCTCGCGGAGACGGTTGAGAATGGAATGGGACCATCGCAGGGGTGGTGACGACGAAGTTGGGCTTGAGCCTTAAAGGGGCTTCCTACGTATCCCCGTGGCAGGGAATCAAAGTCCGCGTAGTTCGGGATGGTGCCGGTAAACCGACGTGATGGTGGACCTTGGTCCGATGGGCATCGTCAGCGTACCTACATGAGGGTGGACCTTGGTCCGGTGGGGGTTGGGCTTGAACCTCTGGGAGGATTCCTGCGTACCATGCCTTGACATGGATCAAAGTCCTCGTAGTTCAAATGATACAGTTTAGCGTCATGCGGGACGGTAATGAACCCTGACGTGAATAAACGACGGGTGGTGGGTGTCGGTGAGCCGACATAAGTGAGGGACCTTGATCCACTATTGTTGGGCTTGAACCTCGTGGAGGCTTCCTACGTACCATGCCTTGACATGGATCAAAGACCTCGTAGTTCAGAATGGGTTTCGCCGGTGAACCGACGTGAAAGCAGACCTTGGTCCACTATTGGTGGGCTTGAACCTCATAGAGGCTTCCTACGTACCATGCCTTAACATGGATCAAAGACCTCGTAGTTCAAATGGGGAGTTTGTCAGTAAACCGATGTGAAAGCAGACCTTGGTCCGCTGATGGTGGGCTTGAACCTCGTAGAGGCTTCCTACGTACCATGCCTTAACATGGATCAAAGTCCTCGTAGTTCGGATGGGGAGTAGACCTTGGTCCACTGATGGTGGGCTTGAACCTCGTGGAGGCTTCCTACATACCATGCCTTGACACGGATCAAAGTCCTCGTAGTTCGGATGGGGAGTAGACCTTGGTCCACTGATGGTGGGCTTGAACCTCGTGGAGGCTTCCTACGTACCATGCCTTGACACGGATCAAAGTCCTCGTAGTTCGGATGGGGAGTAGACCTTGGTCCACTGATGGTGGGCTTGAACCTCGTGGAGGCTTCCTACGTACCATGCCTTGACACGGATCAAAGTCCTCGTAGTTCGGATAATTTTGTCAGGGTCGGTGCTCACTCTAAGCCCACGTGAGTCATGCTCGGTGTGAGAAACAAGAGGTTGCAAGGACCTGACGATCACGTCGCGAAGGGTGCGTCCGTGAGAAGCGAAATGGGGCTTACGCGTTGAGCGGCCCATGGTGTTGGGACTTACTCCAGGATGGAGGCCCAGGGCGCGACAAAGCGCGGGGAAGATGGACCTTGGTCCGACAATGGGAGGTGCCTCATTCCCTATCACGTCCTCCACTGACCTTGGTAGTGGGGAAGTACCGAGATGCACGGGTGCAATCATCCGTACCAAAGGTTAGGGATTTACGCTCTGAGGCGACCCTTCCCCTGCGAACATGTACCACTCCGACAAGGAGGATCTCATTCCATGTGCGGAAGAGTTTCATTCCCGTGGAGACGAGTGGTGTAATGAATGCTCGAGCTGGGGGGAACCCTTTGTGAGGGAGACGAGGTTGGGTCACAGTTTAACGTCATGTGTTGAGGACGTGGTGCTTGGCAGTTTAACGTCCTGCAGCTCGGACGAGGTGGGTTCACTCCACACCCCTAGGGCTTACATAACCGGTACCCTCTGGTCCTTGGGGAAGGAAAGGTGTCGGTAAGGCCATGGTAAAGGGGGGTCGCGGGAGGAACCATCGAGGGGTCCACGTTAGCGTGGCTATGCGAAGAAGCAATAGCCGTTAGCGTGCCTATGCGAAGGAGCATTGGGCGAAGCAACGCTACGGGAGGTGTTGTCCATGGGACTTTGAAATCACATCGTGCAAACCTGGAGGGTCGCACGGAAGGAGGAATCGCTAAGCAGAGGAGTGTGCTTTGCGAAGTGGGGTGCCTTGGCCTTAGCATGGGGCATAGGTGGAAGTGGGAGGTGCTTCGCGAAGTGGAACAGTGTTCGCGGAGCACTGCCTCGCGAAGGAGTGGTTCGTGAAGCAGGGTCCTGCCAAGCAAAGTGCTTCGCGATGCATAGTTATCCTGCCTTGGCATAGGGATTACTAGCATGGGTTGGGTGTTTCGCGAAGCACGAGTGCTCCGCGGCTGCCTGGGTTCCCTTGGGAATCCCCTTCCTTTGCGAACGCCCTTGGGCTTCGCGAAGGGCATCCCTCTCGGAAGAGGGGCTCAGGACGAAACAAATCAGAGTCGTCTCGCGAAGTAGAAATACCTCGCGGAGCTCATGATTCCCGGGGCAAAGCTTGCTTCGCGATTCGGGAGAGGAGAAGCCGAAAGGTCGGATTGTCCGTCCTGTGGACTCAGGGGGAGTCGAGTATTTATAGGGAAGGGGCGCCGCGAAGCAGGGCTCACGCGCCGCCTCTGGAGCTTCGCGGCGCGCTCGCGAACGTCAAACGCGCTCGCGGAGGATCACCGCCTCTGGTGCTTCGCGGCGGCTCGCGAACGTCAAACGCGCTCGCGGAGGATCACCGCCTCTGGTGCTTCGCGGCGGCTCGCGAACGTCAAACGCGCTCGCGGAGGATCACCGCCTCTGGTGCTTCGCGGCGCCGCCAGGGCTGGGGCGCTTCGCGGAGGGGCTTCGCGGCTGTGCTTCGCGGCTGTGCTTCGCGATGCAGCACGCCGGCTGTCTTTTTCGTTCCTTCCTTTCGGGCCATATTTTTGGCGCCAACAACACGGATTCATGATAAAGAGGAACACACGCCGTGTACCCAGAGTACATGTTGTGTGATTTTTTCTAGAGAACATGTTTATTCCATTGACGAGTTACATAGACACAAGGTAAGTGTATCACATAGTATTTAGTTGGTTAATACACATTGTGTGGTCTATCCAAGGTACATGTCGAAGCCCCAGGCATTTATCTCGTGTATGCATTAATTGAGCAACATGATGTGTAGCTCATAATTACACATCATGAAATCTCCCAATAAAAGAAAGAATTAAATTTCATTGAAATATTTAATTGCAACATTATAACCTAATTACACTATTTTCATCAGATTATTTTTACTATTTAATAAACGTTTTAAAGTATTAATAAATGATCAATTAATTTATTTTAATTATTTTTAATTATTGGCCATGCCGTTTTACTTTCCATGAATGCATTGATGATGGGTATCTCCAAGAGACTTTAGATTTTAATTAAAGATGAAGGGAATAGATTGATTGATTAATTGATTTATTTATTTATTTATTTATTTATTTATTGATATAAGTGTGTTTTATCTTAATAATAAAGAATGGATTGAAGTGAATACTAGTTGGTGTAATTTTGTATATTCATTGCATGTATGACTGATCATGAGCTTGGAAAAGACCTGTGTATGTGTTGGTGTTATTTAATTTAATTTATTTCATGGTTTTTTCAATTATTTATAATTAAATTAAAATGATGGTATGCATGTTATCCCTCCCTCTTTTGTTATGTAAGACCTGTGTGTCCAAGGTTGTTTATGTAATTCCCCTTTAACCAATCCTTTGGTTCCCCTTACATGTGTGTGAGTTGTAAACATATGTAATAAAAGGAGTATCTCAAGGTGTGTAGAGGCGGTTCAAGACAGAACTGAGATGATACCAACCTAGGTGATACACAGTTGGATGGGTGGAATGTTGTAACTCATGTCAAGACTAACATGATGAATTTTCCCCTAGGCCATATGTTGATTTATTATCCACTCAATAAATCAACTGTTAGATAAGCTCATGATCGGTTTATTTATTTATTTATTTATTTCTATATTATGAATTATTTATTTTATGGATGCATGATTTTGATCACATAAATATATGGACTAATATGCAAATGTGAAATTTAAATAAATGGATTATGCGTAAATGTTTTATCAAAATATGGTTAATCACTTAAGTAAAATCAAATTAATATTAACAAGACATGTAAAGGATACAATAAGAAATATTTAAAAAAATAAATCATTTTAATATTAATTCATTAAGCCTTATATCGTATAAATTAAGATGAACACATAGTTAACGTTTCGGTTCAGCCTACGTCGAGGGCACTTTTAATTATCAGGAAGTATTAACTAAGATAGTGGGTCAACCTAACTAAATCTGTATTGTCTTTAATGGCCTAAATCTATTAAATAAAAAATTTGAGGCAAGTGTTGAGTAAATCCTAGTTAGGATTTCTGGATTGAGGAGTCTACTCAGCAGATCAAGGAGCTACCAGTTTTCAGTTGGCAAGATTTCATGCCTAAATATTTTCTTATAATTTTCATGTAATACATATGGATTATAAGAAAGTAAATATGAATCCTTTTCACTATAATTTCTATGGTGATGAGACATTCTGGGTTTAATGGTGAGGGTCATTGAGACTTGATAAAATAGTTGGAGACTTAATAAAATTAAATTCATTATATCTCACATAAATTATAATAAATTGAAGTACTAATAATTTTTTCCTTTATAATTGTAGAATAATGTAAATTTCATCATCCACATTATCCTTATTATCAATATTGGAGAAATACCATCTCCTTACTGGTAGTAACTTCCATGAATGGTTTAGAAACCTATGGGTTGTGTTTTTCAATGAATGGAAACTTACATGCTAAAATCCTCACTGTCTGATCCACCTGCAATAGAGGCAAGTAATTAAGAGTTTGTTATCTATGATAAACACTTGAGTGATGCATTCAACATTCAGTGTTTAATACTTTCATCCATGTCTAGTGAAATCATGAAGTCTCGTGAAGACATGGATGCATATAGCATGCTCTAGCATCTCCATGGTCTTTACTAGGAGAGACTAAGATATGAATTGTTTGAGATATTCAAGTCACTCTTTTAGAGTAAGATTAGAGAAGGTATGCTAGTTGGGCCGCATGTAGTCAAACATATTGGATACATTGATCACCTAGAGGTTCTAGGGTTTAAAATCCTTAAATAACTATACACCAATCTCATTCATGCATCATTCCCTTGGATCTTCTCTAGATTTATTGTTAACTTTAATATGAACAACATTGGGAAGTCTCTTCCAGATATTCTCACATTACTTTTCCAAGTTGATAAGGATATGAAGCATGAAAATCCTTATGTCATTATGGTGAATAAAAGGGAAGGCCATGCAAAGAGCTATAAGTCCAAATCCTCTTCATAATTCTCTTCCAAGAAGATAAGGATAAAGGTACATGTAAGAGAATATGATGTTGTCTATTTCGCATGTGGCAATAAGGGTCATTGGAAGAAAAACTACACCCAGAAAAAGAATAAAGGGTAAGATTTAGGTACGTTTGTTATCGAGTAAAAATTTTATGCTTCTACAAATTGGGTATTAGATATAGCATATGGAACTCACAGATGTATTCAAATATATTAACCAAGTAGATTCAGGAAGATTGGTCGAGGGGAGGTAGATATACAAGCAGCCAATGGATCCAAACTTACTATTGTGTCTATCGAGGACTACCACCTCATGTTGTCGATGGGATTGATCTTGGTTTTAAAAGGTTTTTATTATGTTAAATCCATTACTAAAAACATTATTTCTATATCTATACTAGATATAGATGAATTTATTTTCAAAATTGAGAATAAATGTTGCTTCTTTTATAAGGATATAATTTTTTGTGGTAATTCACATTTAAATAATGATATTTATCTATTGGATTACATGAACCAATTAATGGTAATTGATAATGAAAATACTTCACATGGATCATACCACACCCAACTGTGGAATCACTAACTAGGTCATGTAAATGAAAAATGTTTGGCTAAATTGCACCAAGATGGATATTTAGATTCCATTGAACTAAAACCACTTGTAATACGACACAAACGTTTACAATGAAAAATGACCAAATCCCTATTTAGTAGAAAATATGAGAGGGGAAAATAGCTTCTTAAATTAGTTTATACCAATGTGTGTGGACCATTCCCAGTTGAATAAAGGGGTGGGTACTCATACTTCATAACTTTTACCAATTATTTTAGTAGATATGGATATGTCTACTTAATGAGCTATAAGTCATTTTCCTTTTATGGATTCAAGGAATAAAAGAATGGATTTGAGAACCATCTAGATAAAAAGATTAAGAAACTATGCTGAAACCATGGTAGATAATATCTTAATCAATAATTCATTGATTATTTATGGGAGTTTGGGATTCTATCTCAAATCACTCCTCCTTATACACCATAGTGTAACGATGTAAGGAAAAGGAGTTACTACATTGTTTTTGACATGGTGATGTCGATGATGATTCATTTCATTCTTCTATTATCCTTTTGGGGGTATTATTTACAAATAACATCATGTATACTAAAAATAGTTCCAACTAAAGCAACATATAGTATTCTATACCAATTATGGAGTGGAAATAAACCCATGTTTTTGTACTTACATGTGTGGGGATCTGTAGCATTTATTAAGGCCTCTTCAAGTAAAAAACTTACACCCTGAGGCACAAAGTGTATATCTATAGGATATCCCAAGGAAATAGGGGTATACTACTTATACAACCCTTTAGATAAAAAGTTTATGGTTGATTAAAGTCCTGCATTACTTGAGAAGGATCATATCTCTAAAATAGATAGTGGGAGAGAAATAGAATTCAATGAAGTCCAAGCTCAAGATAAACAAGATTTGGTGCTTGAAAAAATTCTATAAAGCCCTGTGGAAGAAGAATTTTCAGAGACACAAGTACTGTATAAGAGTACAAGAGAGGTTATATAACTATAACAGTATAGTTTTCTAATCATTGAGGATGGTTGATCTTTATTAGTTGATATTAATGATTTAGTAATCTACAAGGAAGCAATAAGTGGCACAGATGTTTCCAAGTGGCAATAAGCTATGAATTCTAAAATGGATTCCATGTACCATAACAAAATATGGATTTTTGTATATAACTAGTGGATATAAATCCCATTGGTTGTAAATGGGTATTCAAAAGAAACCATACATGGATGAACAAGTCAGTACTTATAAAGAATGATTGGTTATAAAGGGGTTTAAACAGCATCAAGGAATATACTATGATGAAACTTTTTTACCAGTGGAAATGTTGAAATCCATCAGAATTCTACTTATCATTATGGCTTTCCCTGATTATGAGATTTGGAAAAATGGATTTCAAAATAGACTTATTTAATGGTAACCTTGAGGAAGATATCTATATGACACAACCTAAATGGTTTGTGACTCCAAATGATTCCAACATGGTATGCAAATTGCAAAGATCCATTTATGGATTAAAGCAAGCATCCAGTTCATGGAATATTGTAACGCCCCAACCCCAGCTACCCAGAGTCGGTGCATTACTTCGTAACATTGGCATGATCATAAGAAAGATCAAATCTCGAAAGACCGATTGGTTTAGTAGCCTTGGAAACACTAGATATATTCATAAGGTTTACATTACATCATTAAACGAAAAACTACTACAACAACATATTGTCTCCATAATCCACACTCATATCCCCACATAATATCCCTGCAGGTCATTCATAATTTACTTCTTCACTTCCTAGGAAAAATAAAACATAGAAAAGGGGTGAGCTCAAATGCCCAGTAAGGATAACAATATAGCGGAAACTTTCATAAATAAGAATAAACATTTAAGGCAATGTATAACTAAAACAAAAGCCTTTAAAACTTGAACTTTCAACATAGTATGGCATAAATGAAATGAAATAATGCCATTTACTTATTCACATGGTTATTCTACTAATCGAATAATCACATGAAAAATCAATAACCACTTTCATAATGATGGAATGCATAATGCCAGACTATCATAACCACATAGCCAAGGCCTCGTGCCAAGACTACAAATAAGATTTTGTCAAGGCCTTGTGCCAAGACACTAGTTTGTCTCATGAGACCTACCAATGCATCGAGGAGCTATAGCGGGCTCCACCCGTCACTTATTAAGTCCAATGCATTCCCATATGAAAAGGTTTAAACATAACATAAACATTCGTATTAAAACTAGCATATGAAATGTCAATACTTTCACCATAAACTATAAATGGTATAAAAATAGCACATCCACAGTCAAACATATCACAAAACCTTCAATACAATATATAAGTTTTGTGTCATAATAAATCAACTTCAAATAATCTTAAAATCCATCAAAGGATGTTGACATAGATGAAATCAAAATTCTTTTTAAAGAAATATCTCCTTTTATTTTGAAATAATTTAAGATCCATATAAAATAAAACATTTTCTTTGAAAATATTCTTATAAGCTTGTAAGGGAAGCTTCGACGATTTTATAACGGCGGAAAATAACCGCACCCGCCGTATAAGTTAAAAAAAACATTCTTATCTTAATTCTGTCGAAAAGATTAAAAAGCACCTTGTTTGGAAAACGACAGAAAGATTCCCTTATAAACCTCTTATAAAAAGTCAAACAAGGGTATAAATGACTTTAACCCATATTTTATTAAATATTAAAAATGTTTTGAAATACATTTTGAAGAAACATGGATGTGGATGATAACGAGATCCCAGTAGATTATTACAAATAAACAACCTCGGATAATGAAGAGATTGTGAAATAACCCTTACCTTGTACTTTTCCTTGGTTGGGGTAGGTTAACCTCCTGTATAATGGTGAAATAGTTGTTATTAAATTATACAAGAATCATATATATTAATATGATATCATATATGATCTTTTAACATTGATTTGTTAATAATATCTTAGAATTATCGTCGTTTCGGGAGTTAACTTACTCATTTTCTTTTATATGTTTTGTTACATAAGCCATGGTTGTTGTATATTATTCGTATCCAGAATGATATCCAGTCCTTAAACATCATTTTTAAATCATCAAATGATAATTATACTTGAATGGATATGATGGAGAATGAATCTCATCGCGTTCGTGGAGACGGTAGTCCGTACGTACGCACGAGCGACAATATCATTCTTTTGATATTAAAATAATATATAAATGGATGGTATATCATATATACAGAATCATTAACATGTTATATTTATTATTTACATGAGTTACACATCATTATTATACCCATCCAAATAATATTATATTGAATAACAATTACACCACGACGTGGAGACGGTAAGCCGTACGTACGCACCTATGGTGACATGTTATTCAAAGGGTGTATAGAATACTGAATATGATTTTACCATATTTATAATAATATCACAGTATATGTGAGATACTGGAGTTATTATTTTAAAATGGTAAGAACAAAGGACGAAGAAGTGGAAGAAGAAATGAACTTGGAAAAGGGTGGTGAAATCATTACCTCTTCTTCGGGTTCTTCCTTTTGATTTGATCAAAAGGGCTTCTTAGGTTGGCTTTCTGATCAAACTAAGGCCTCTAGGTTGTAGTGAGGGATGTTGGGAGAGTATTTGGGCAGAGTTTGGCCGAGCCAAAAGGCTTTGAAGGTGTGAAGAAATGGGAAGGAGGAGTGCCCTTTTATAAGAGGGGTGAGGGGCACCTTTGGAAAAGTTAGAAATATTAATTTATAATAAATTCATATTCGGTTTCTAAAGGCTCCAAAGTTTATTATTCAAAGTTTAAGGTGGGGATAGGTCGAAAACCACTCATCCAATAGAATTTAGACAGGTTTGGGTACTTATATTAACCTTATCTTTAAGTATTAACTCTAAGTTAATTAGTTTCACTTTTACAATGTCTCTTTTTATTTTTATATAATATGGTTAATAAACTTACTATATACATCCAAGAGACCCCCAAGTGGTCCATTAATGATGAACCTATCCTTATATAAGTCTCTTGGCCGAACCTTATATTTTTAGGAATTTAATATCAATTAATAATATAATATTTGTTTTAAAAACTCTTTTATGTCAATTTTGACACTATTCAATAGTTGATTTTTGTGAAACTCATAACAGATTTATTACTTCGAACAAAGTCAATTAAATCAATACTAATATATCATATTATCCTAGAAAATTAGTTTAATTCATTAAAAGTTTCATATTATATTTTTTTGGGTATTTATAATATCAATTATTTTAATTTTTCACTATTATAGTAATTACTGCATCATCTTTGTGTCATAAATAAAATAAATTATTTAATGTCTAAAAATTATAAATAAAATATCATTATGTAGGAAATCTCTTTATATTTCTAATGAATATTTATAATCTAAAATCCAACTTATATAACCCTATGTAACAATTGTTTTTCTAAAAGATATATGCTTGTGTCATTTTTGTATTCATTTTGACTTAATTAAAATAAAGTGTCATTATCACTTACAAGTGGATCCATGGGGTCCCAAAATTGACACAAAGATGCCCATGGTCGACCATGTATCAACCAATAGGGTTAAGACACGTTTTAGGGTAATTTAGTATTATTATAATATTATTTTTTAACCCTTATTTACCGGATTTACCCTTAACCATGGTAAATAAAATATTTACCGCAGTAATTATTCAAAATGTCTAAAAATAAAAGTTACCTATTTACACAATTTGAACATCCTGATTCCAAATATGGAATCCATTTTCCTAAATTTAAAACACAGAAGTGGCAGAAATTAATTTAAAATTAATTCCCGTTGTCAAAACAAAAAGCGTGTTTTTAAGAGATAATAACTATCAAAAGATTGACACTTGTTTATGTTCGGTTTAATTGTAAAATTATGTCCAATGACCAACATTATATTAAATAGTAAAAATATATTCTAAATATACTTTAAAACCACTCAAATTCATAATTTATTACTATTAATTATTTCGATTAAAAAAGTTGTTTTTAATTAAAATTTAGTAATTTTCACTATTCATCAAAATATGAAAGTTATCCGAAAAGTACCAAAATTTCACCTTAGGCTAAATTTGATATTCCGAATCCAAAAATGAAGTCCATTTTAAAATATAAAATATATATAACTTCAAAAAGTAGGTATTACTATTCATAACAGCTAGTTTGATTGGTTACGGTGTGTTAGAACTCGAAGTTGCGTACAACACACGCTACTGTTTTATTCAAAGGAAAGCGTACCGTGGAAGCTTGGGATGTTTCATTTTAAATTTTTTTGATGTCTCCATTTAGTAAAAAAGTTTAAAATATTGTATTAAAAAGGTTTCACTATCAAAAGTTGATAAAAGTGCAATACTGAAAATGAATCTGTTCTTGCATTATGACTAAGAAACTCATAATATGGATTCTAAAATTATAAGGATTATATAAAGTTTAAAATTTAGTTAATACTATTCATGACCTCTTTTAATGGCTTTTTTTGGTAAGTCATGGTGCAATTGAACTCAGTGTTGCGTGTAGTGCAAGTTATTGAATTATTTTGAAGAAATAACACACTATGAAATCTTGGGGTGTTACATTCTCCCCTCCTTCAATAAATTGCGTCCTCGCAATTTGAAATTGTTCTTCAAAAATAAAAGGTTGAAAGTAGAAAATATATTTGTGGGAAAACCCACATCGGAAATTGGGTTACTAAAATTTAGTCTTAATATGAGGAAAAGAGAAATCAAAGGGTCACCACCAAATTATGATCTGGATTAGGAGAACATTGGTGGAAATTAGAGACATATAATCGGAGGAAAAACGTAAATATTTATAGGTAGTGATTGAGGTCATCAATCACAAACAAGTGTATAATTGAGGTCCTTAAATTCATCAATCTATGATGATTTGAAATACCATCGGTTCAACAAAACATAGGGTATTAGGATAACACATTTTTGACGTTTCAAAATATCTTAGTTGAAATCCCACATCGAAAAATGAATTAATGAGGCCTCTATTTAAAATAAAGAGTGGAAAGTATGAAGATTACCGAGAATAACACATACTAGGGTTCCATGTAGGAAAATATGGATATGGAAGAAAAATATAGCCATCAATTATCTGATGGAGAGTGGTAGAGAACAAGGCTATGAAAAGGCCAACAATCCCAAAGCCATAAATTAGTGATGATTTAAGGTACCATCTAGGACAAAATTTTTGTTCTAAGTTCTTTTTATTAATGATGAGGAATTTATTTATGAGATTGGCTAAGATCATAAGGAGATATACTTAGTTTATAATTATAGTTTTATCCATTAATAAATTTCTACCAAAACTCATCATTCACTCGTAAAAAAAATTCTATTTATACTATTCATAGAGGGTTCCAAAATAAACGAATTTATAATTCATCTACCAGATCTTTTAAAAAACTACTTTATTTAATCCAGGACATCTCGTGGGATAGTGGTAGGTGATACACCCTTGTCACCCTTTGATTGCGGGTTCAAGTCTCGCAGCCTTGCCGGACGCGACGGGTTGCCGCCCGACCTCCGGGTTGTCCTTTTATGGCAATCCAAAATAATCCAAACTAGAACTATCCAAAATACTTCTGTCCAAACTCACAGTCCAACATTCATAAGGAAGGTAAACATAATATAGATCCTTTTTACCCCGTAATAGCATATGAATACCTTCATCATGTATTACCATATTCCTTATTGATTACATTCATGCTCCCTTATTCCATATAGAATGCTGGATATACTTCATTAATCCAAAAATGTTTTAAACCCCAACAATGATGGAATATACAAATCATTAATCAGTTCCAAGGTAGTCAAGAATATCCAATATAATTTATCCAAAACAATCACATATTATTCCAAAATCACTACCTCAGTATCAGAACTATATTATGGTTTATCATTCTCTCAACCATATATTTTCCAAAAATCTATCCTGCTAATGAGTCACTTTTCTTTGTTCCACACAATCTCAAGTCCTTAATGAAATAGTACTGCAGTACAATCCTTATATACTCCATAATTATTATAACAAGTACATTGTTGATACAACACTCAATTGACATAATCAACATAAGAACTCTAATCATTCCTCTTCATCTGTGGTAGTATCATAACTTGATTATTATCCAATAGCATCATTTGCGGCATAGTCTGATGACTGGGGCATAGGTTCGCGTAGTGTCCAAACTCCTTGCAAATGAAGCATTGTACATTTAAAACCATTTTCTTACCCTTGCAGTCACGTACTTTGTGCCCTTTTCCTCCACACTTATAACAAACTCCCATTCCTTTCAGGCAAGTTCCAGGGTGTTTCTTTCCACAGTTACCACATATGGGAAAATTCTTCTTTTCCCTCTTCCCTTTATCCATCTTTCTCTCTTCTATCCTTTTCTTCTCTTGCTTCCCTTCAAAGCCATAGGACTCAGTAAACTCTTTACTTATCTTATCAATACATGATATTATTTCTTCATATGATGATAATACATGGGAGACTATTTCTCTTATAAATTCTAGCTTAAGACCATGAAAGATATGATCCTTCCTTCTCTTTGGATCATGTGCATTTCTGGAATTCTCATTCCTTCTACTGGGCGCCATTTCTAAACAATGGCATAAACTAGATCAGTTTATGAATCAAAATACATAATCCCATACTTATAAAACACCTAACAATAATTGAATTATTTATGGATATAATCCATAATCATAAGAATGTTTTCTTTGAGGAAGTATATACTCATAATCCCTTCAAAATGATTTGTAAAGAAAATGAGAGTTATCCTAAGCATATCCCCCGGGAGTGTCGTAACCAAGAGTGCAGCAAGGCCCGTTGTCGTGCACCAGTTCCCGTTCGAGTCTAGCTCAAAGCGGTGTTTTCGGGTTTTACCCCTAGGTACATCTGTGCCAGAGCCGCCTCTACCTGCTCGTATCCAGACAGGTATGTATTGCTCGGAAATCTCACAAAATCTCTACAATACAAAAATTCTAGGAAGTTCTTCTATACTAATCCTCAAAGTTCATCTTAGGTCTACGTGCTCTAATCAGAGTTTATCTAAATCTAGCTTCCAAGGTTTGTACTAAACTTCCTCTGATACCAACTGTAACGCCCCGACCCCAGCTACCCAGAGTCGGTGCATTACTTCGTAACATTGGCATGATCATAAGAAAGATCAAATCTCGAAAGACCGATTGGTTTAGTAGCCTTGGAAACACTAGATATATTCATAAGGTTTACATTACATCATTAAACGAAAAACTACTACAACAACATATTGTCTCCATAATCCACACTCATATCCCCACATAATATCCCTGCAGGTCATTCATAATTTACTTCTTCACTTCCTGGGAAAAATAAAACATAGAAAAGGGGTGAGCTCAAATGCCCAGTAAGGATAACAATATAGCGGAAACTTTCATAAATAAGAATAAACATTTAAGGCAATGTATAACTAAAACAAAAGCCTTTAAAACTTGAACTTTCAACATAGTATGGCATAAATGAAATGAAATAATGCCATTTACTTATTCACATGGTTATTCTACTAATCGAATAATCACATGAAAAATCAATAACCACTTTCATAATGATGGAATGCATAATGCCAGACTATCATAACCACATAGCCAAGGCCTCGTGCCAAGACTACAAATAAGATTTTGTCAAGGCCTTGTGCCAAGACACTAGTTTGTCTCATGAGACCTACCGATGCATCGAGGAGCTATAGCGGGCTCCACCCGTCACTTATTAAGTCCAATGCATTCCCATATGAAAAGGTTTAAACATAACATAAACATTCGTATTAAAACTAGCATACGAAATGTCAATACTTTCACCATAAACTATGAATGGTATAAAAATAGCACATCCACAGTCAAACATATCACAAAACCTTCAATACAATATATAAGTTTTGTATCATAATAAATCAACTTCAAATAATCTTAAAATCCATCAAAGGATGTTGACATAGATGAAATCAAAATTCTTTTTAAAGAAATATCTCCTTTTATTTTGAAATAATTTAAGATCCATATAAAATAAAACATTTTCTTTGAAAATATTCTTATAAGCTTGTAAGGGAAGCTTCGACGATTTTATAACGGCGGAAAATAACCGCACCCGCCGTATAAGTTAAAAAAAACATTCTTATCTTAATTCTGTCGAAAAGATTAAAAAGCACCTTGTTTGGAAAACGACAGAAAGATTCCCTTATAAACCTCTTATAAAAAGTCAAACAAGGGTATAAATGACTTTAACCCATATTTTATTAAATATTAAAAATGTTTTGAAATACATTTTGAAGAAACATGGATGTGGATGATAACGAGATCCCAGTAGATTATTACAAATAAACAACCTCGGATAATGAAGAGATTGTGAAATAACCCTTACCTTGTACTTTTCCTTGGTTGGGGTAGGTTAACCTCCTGTATAATGGTGAAATAGTTGTTATTAAATTATACAAGAATCATATATATTAATATGATATCATATATGATCTTTTAACATTGATTTGTTAATAATATCTTAGAATTATCGTCGTTTCGGGAGTTAACTTACTCATTTTCTTTTATATGTTTTGTTACATAAGCCATGGTTGTTGTATCTTATTCATATCCAGAATGATATCCAGTCCTTAAACATCATTTTTAAATCATCAAATGATAATTATACTTGAATGGATACGATGGAGAATGAATCTCATCGCGTTCGTGGAGACGGTAGTCCGTACGTACGCACGAGCGACAATATCATTCTTTTGATATTAAAATAATATATAAATGGATGGTATATCATATATACAGAATCATTAACATGTTATATTTATTATTTACATGAGTTACACATCATTATTATACCCATCCAAATAATATTATATTGAATAACAATTACACCACGACGTGGAGACGGTAAGCCGTACGTACGCACCTATGGTGACATGTTATTCAAAGGGTGGATAGAATAATGAATATGATTTTACCATATTTATAATAACATCACAGTATATGTGAGATACTGGAGTTATTATTTTAGAATGTTAAGAACAAAGGACGAAGAAGTGGAAGAAGAAATGAACTTGGAAAAGGGTGGTGAAATCATTACCTCTTCTTCGGGTTCTTCCTTTTGATTTGATCAAAAGGGCTCCTTAGGTTGGCTTTCTGATCAAACTAAGGCCTCTAGGTTGTAGTGAGGGATGTTGGGAGAGTATTTGGGCAGAGTTTGGCCGAGCCAAAAGGCTTTGAAGGTGTGAAGAAATGGGAAGGAGGAGTGCCCTTTTATAAGAGGGGTGAGGGGCACCTTTGGAAAAGTTAGAAATATTAATTTATAATAAATTCATATTCGGTTTCTAAAGGCTCAAAAGTTGATTATTCAAAGTTTAAGGTGGGGATAGGTCGAAAACCACTCATCCAATAGAATTTAGACAGGTTTGGGTACTTATATTAACCTTATCTTTAAGTATTAACTCTAAGTTAATTAGTTTCACTTTTACAATGTCTCTTTGTATTTTTATATAATATGGTTAATAAACTTACTATATACATCCAAGAGACCCCCAAGTGGTCCATTAATGATTAACCTATCCTTATATAAGTCTCTTGGCCGAACCTTAGATTTTTAGGAATTTAATATCAATTAATAATATAATATTTGTTTTAAAAACTCTTTTATGTCAATTTTGACACTATTCAATAGTTGATTTTTGTGAAACTCATAACAGATTTATTACTTCGAACAAAGTCAATTAAATCAATCCTAATATATCATATTATCCTAGAAAATTAGTTTAATTCATTAAAAGTTTCATATTATATTTTTTTGGGTATTTATAATATCAATTATTTTAATTTTTCACTATTATAGTAATTACTGCATCATCTTTGTGTCATAAATAAAATAAATTATTTAATGTCTAAAAATTATAAATAAAATATCATTATGTAGGAAATCTCTTTATCTTTCTAATGAATATTTATAATCTAAAATCCAACTTATATAACCCTATGTAACAATTGTTTTGCTAAAAGATATATGCTTGTGTCATTTTTGTATTCATTTTGACTTAATTAAAATAAAGTGTCATTATCACTTACAAGTGGATCCATGGGGTCCCAAAATTGACACAAAGATGCCCATGGTCGACCATGTATCAACCAATAGGTTTAAGACACGTTTTAGGGTAATTTAGTATTATTATAATATTATTTTTTAACCCTTATTTACCGGATTTACCCTTAACCATGGTAAATAAAATATTTACCGCAGTAATTATTCAAAATGTCTAAAAATAAAAGTTACCTATTTACACAATTTGAACATCCTGATTCCAAATATGGAATCCATTTTCCTAAATTCAAAACACAGAAGTGGCAGAAATTAATTTAAAATTAATTCCCGCTGTCAAAACAAAAAGCGTGTTTTTAAGAGATAATAACTATCAAAAGATTGACACTTGTTTATGTTCGGTTTAATTGTAAAATTATGTCCAATGACCAACATTATATTAAATAGTAAAAATATATTCTAAATATACTTTAAAACCACTCAAATTCATAATTTATTACTATTAATTATTTCGATTAAAAAAGTTGTTTTTAATTAAAATTTAGTAATTTTCACTATTCATCAAAATATGAAAGTTATCCGAAAAGTACCAAAATTTCACCTTAGGCTAAATTTGATATTCCGAATCCAAAAATGAAGTCCATTTTAAAATATAAAATATATATAACTTCAAAAAGTAGGTATTACTATTCATAACAGCTAGTTTGATTGGTTACGGTGTGTTAGAACTCGAAGTTGCGTACAACACACGCTACTGTTTTATTCAAAGGAAAGCGTACCGTGGAAGCTTGGGATGTTTCATTTTAAATTTTTTTGATGTCTCCATTTAGTAAAAAAGTTTAAAATATTGTATTAAAAAGGTTTCACTATCAAAAGTTGATAAAAGTGCAATACTGAAAATGAATCTGTTCTTGCATTATGACTAAGAAACTCATAATATGGATTCTAAAATTATAAGGATTATATAAAGTTTAAAATTTAGTTAATACTATTCATGACCTCTTTTAATGGCTTTTTTTGGTAAGTCATGGTGCAATTGAACTCAGTGTTGCGTGTAGTGCAAGTTATTGAATTATTTTGAAGAAATAACACACTATGAAATCTTGGGGTGTTACAAATATTCGATTTGATGAAGCCATAATAGAATTTGGTTTCATAAAAAATGAATTCTAGCCTTGTGTCTATAAACGGTTTTGTGGGAGTGTGGTCATTTTCTTAATAGTATATGTCGATGAAATATTACTTATTAGAAACAAAATACTAGTCTTACAGTCTGTTAAAGTCTGGTTGGATAAATGTTTCTCTGTAAATGACTTAGGTGAAGAAACATATATTCGTGGGATCAAGATCCATCATGATTGATCCAAGAGTATGCTCAGTCTAAGTCAAGGTTCATATATTAACAAGATACTAAGGAGATTCAGTATGGAACAATCCAAGAGGGGATTGTTTCCAATGTCACATTGCATTCATCTTTCCAAGAAAATGTATCCTCAGACACAAGAGGAAATATAGGGAATGGAAAGGATTCCATACACATCATCAATTGGGTCAATCATTTATGTTATGTTATGTAATAAGCTAGATCTTTCCTATACCATGAGTGTGGTGGGAAGATATAAAGTTGGCCCAGGTGACCACCTTTAGATGGTAGTCAAGACTATCCTTAAGTATCTAGACATACTGATGATATGTTCCTAGTCTATAGAGGATATGAGGAACTAGTCATCAGAAGATATGTAGATTCTATTTTCTAAACAGATCAAGATGATCTGAAATCGAAAACGATATACATTTTCACTCTCAATGGAGGTGGTGTGGGATGGAAGAGATGAAAGAAATTTATGGCCATAAATTCTACAGTAGATTCCAATTATGTTGTGGCTTCTTAGGGAGATAAAGAAGCAGTTTGGATGCACTATTTCATCCAAGAGCCTAATGTGGTATCTAACAATAAAGATCATATCACACTCTATTGTGATAATACTGCAACGATGGCCCTTGCAAAGGATTCAGGGTCACATCATTTGAAAAAACACATACTTCAAAAGTATCATCTCTTGAGGGATTTTTCTCAAAGAGGTGAAGTCATGGTAAATATAATTTCCATGGATGACGGTGTGGTGGACCCCTTGACTAAAGCCTTAACTCAACAGAAACATGATCATTATAAAATCATAGGCAGTTAGATCTAGTCCAAGTGGGAGTTTATTGGAGTTGGTGTTCTAGAAATAACTGTTTGTACTTTGGATTACATGTATATTCAAATATTTGAATATTAATAAAACATCTTATTACATATTTTCCATTGTTTTGCATGACTTTAATGTAATAATGTCCTTAAGTATTTGTTGCATTTATAAGGTCATAGTAGTTTCCCGCAATTATGTGAACCTTGAAATGTTATGATAATATTCTTAAATATAGTTTTATTGATGGATAGTATACTATGATAGGACACATAGAATGTTTATTTTTAGATGTGAGTACTCGTAAGAAGATGAGACTTCTTCTCCTGAAGTACGCACTTGGTAATTTCAAGACGAGAGATTATGAAAACAGACCTGTCTGTAGGAATTCTGCATGTTTACATGTCATCGGATATTCTTATTTGTGAGTGTGTGTAATGGTCCTTAGAATTTATTATTATTATTAATGCATGTTACGACTCACGCACTTAGATGTATATCATAAACCTTGATGATACAGTTCATGGTGAAGTTGGATACATTGTGCGTTCCATGAGTAATGTGTTATTAATGAATAAGTTAAGGAAATATTTGTCTCTTCCATCCTTATAGAATATGATATCTCATCCCTTTGATTGAAATGAAACTATCGCATTAAATTCTATGGTCATGGTGTAATGATGAGTTTATTTCAGATATTCAAAGAAAGGCGTATCAAGTGCATATGTTGATGACATGGATGTGCAATCTTCTTGATGAGATATTGTGACAAAGTAGGTGCTCATATGTGGTTGTTGACGTTGTGACATTAAGCTTTTTCTCTTGGGTGTCTTGACTCGTTGTTGGATATTAATCTTGGACTTTAGGCAAGTCTACCTAATTTTAATGAGAAAGAATCCTAAAGGTACATAGACTAAGTGTTTCCGTTGATCGTGACTAAATTTTATTTGAATTTAATTATTGAAATAAATATTATTCTCAAGATCGAGGAATGATTTTATTTAAGTTTTATTGATCACATAAATTAAATAAATATTTATTCACCAAATTGTGAATAAGATATATTTATTTTATTTATTGGATATTTGATAAATATTTATTCGTCAAAGTATGAATATAATATTTATTTATGAATTAAAATTTATTTGGGTATTCGATAAATGCTGAAGAGGACGAATGGACCAAGATTTTGTTTGGTAATAAATATTAATTTACAAGCTGGTAAAACAATATTTACCATTGCACCAGTTAGTGCAAACCATAAAATAATATTATTATTAATATTAATATGACATAGGGTCAGGAATGGTTTATTATATTATTTAAGGGTCAATACGTAATAAAATAATATTTTAACGTAAACTCTAACTCTATAAATAGGTTTTTATGTCTATTGTGTAGAGTTAATTGAGATTTGAGAATTGTTGCACATAACATATTTCTCTCTATATTACTCTCTCTCTCTCTCTCTCATCCTCTCAAGAATGAGAAGAACAAGAGAGAATCCTTTAAGCTTGAATGATCATGTTGTGATCAAGACGAACAACACAAGACGATTGATTTGTCATGCTAGCACCCGACGTTCCATCTGTGATTTTTAAGAGATTAATGGATCACGTGTGGATCACAGCTAGAGGGGCTCTACTTTGGATCCTCCCTACGCAATGCAGGTAATCCAGAAAAGGGTTTCAGACGATCAACATCTTCATTAAAGAAAGATCCAGAGATCATGTATTCTTTCTTCGGATCTAATATAAATTAATTATAAATTTAACATGCAAAAGATCGTCTTTGGGTTTCGAGCTTTCCTATGTCAATATTCAATGGAAAATTTTTGTTGGCCATGATGTTCACGTCTTGCACAATTGTCGAACGATCCATCAAATTCGATAAAAACCTTTATGATTATTTGCACACTATGCACTTTCGTTGCGCTCGGAACCTTCACAAAGATGGAGTGGTAGAGACTAGGGTTCAAGTGTGTGGATGATGGACAGATGGAAGTTACATACCGAATGATCGAAAGTGCAGCCAATAGGTTTGATTAGAAGTTAACCCTATACTTAGTCGGTTGAAAGTAGTGGAAAAAACGCACAGGACTTGTGTAAGAGTAAACTCTTAAGAGTTTTGGAAGGCACACGGTAAATCGATTGAAGGAGTTGAGGTGATGGGATCTTCTGACCAAATAGTGAGATATGTATAGGAGCTACGTGAAAACACTCCTTCTGGAGATCGAAAGATACGATGACTGGTTTCATTTGTTGGATTTCACTATATTTAGTGGGATGGATCGTTTGATTAGGAGCATCATGCAATTATAATAATCTTTTGATTCCTCAAAAGAAGTGAAGTAGTGTTCCCCTCATGGAGTAGGATTCTCGTTTGAACAACATAAAATTGCTTTGTTCTTTTGTCTTGCATTCTTTCAATCGTTATCTTCTGATAATTCTTATCTTTGTGTGTTGTGAGTTGTTTGTGTGTTGTGGGGTAATGATTTAGGTGCACGGTCTTCTATTTTTTAGACATTGTAGCATGGGCTCAACTGTCGATACTTTGTTTTCAACTTTTGTAAGATTGGTCGATATCTTCTGATGGGTTACCAGAAGATAGTTGTGAGTCAAATAGGTAATGTCGTGCATGTGTGCGTGATAATATACTTAATGCGAGTCACTAACTCATGGTTTGTTTGAAGTCAAGTTTCAGATGTCACTCTCATCTTCAATGCAATCCTAGAAGGGGTTTCTAGCAGGGATGGGTCACGACACTAAAGTTTTCCATGTCAAAGTTTCGCAAATAAAAGACTTTGGTGAAATTGTAAATGATTTCGTATTTACAGTTGTGTTTCGTTGTATATTTTATTTTCATAATGCACTTCATTATATTTATAAATAAACAAATTTAAGGTATTGAAGTGGTATTTATTCAAAAAAAAACATTTTCATTTTTCAAAATTAAAATATTAATAAAAATTGATTTTTTTTTTGTGAAAATTATAATTTGATCCTAAAATGTCATTTTTCCTAATTAAATCCTACCCATCCCGTCCCATCCCATTATTTTAAAAAATATATATATAATTGAAAAATAAAAACATTAAAAAAGACAAACAGTTAATGAAATGGGGAAGCCGGATCCCACCGCGAGTAACCTCACTCATCATCGTCCTCGTCGGCGTCTGCCTTCACCGCACGGATCACCCAATCCACTCATTCATAAAACCCCTCGATTCACCTTCGATTTGTTAATCTCTTTCCGCTGCTGTAATTAGCCGGAGAGCCCGCGGCGGAGACCACCCGATGCTCGGAGGCGGGGCGGCGGAGCCGCTCAGAAGCTCCGGCGATGGGTCTCCCGCCGCCAGCGCCGGTCCCAGTCTGGGCGGCGACGGGGGCAGTTCTGCAGGGTACGTCGAGGAGTACAGTGCAAAAGAAGGCGGCGGCGGGGAATTCAGGGACCGGAGCTCCGCCGGGAATCGGTGGCCGAGGGAGGAGACGTTGGCGCTGTTGCAGATACGATCTGACATGGACGTTGCGTTTCGGGAGTCCAATTTGAAGGGTCCACTCTGGGAAGAAGTTTCCAGGTGAATTTTCAACTCACTCCTTCATCTTTTATTTCCTGCTAAGATCTTGAGGTTATCTTCTGGTTTTTTGGATTTGATCTTTGGAATTCATTACCGGAGAACAAGCCCGGTCTCTGATAAAAAACCAGAGCTTCCATTAATTTTCGATTCGTTTTATTGTTTTTTTGCTGGGAATTATTGGGATGGAAGAAAAAGGCGGGGTTTCATTCATGGTGTTTTCTTCTTCCAGAAAGCTATCGGAGGTGGGGTTTTGCCGGAGCGCCAAGAAATGCAAGGAGAAGTTTGAGAACGTTTACAAGTACCACAAGCGGACCAAGGAGGGCCGGGCCGGCAAGGGCGACGGAAAGATCTACCGGTTCTTCGACCAGCTGGAGGCGCTCGGCGGCCACGGCTCCTCCCTCCCATCGCTGCCGCCGCCGCCGCCGCCGCCGCGACTCCCGTCCTCGGCTGCACCGGCGCCGGCGCCTCCGCATGCACCCGCCCTCCCCGTCCCGCCCCTCGCCGCACCACCACCGGCCACCGCCGTCCCCTGCGACGCCTCCAACATTCCCCTCCTCCCGAATCCGTTGCCGCCGCCGCCGCCCCATCCCTACCCCGCTCCCCGCCGCCATGCGACGCATCCAGCGCGACCTCCCATCCCGGCCGTCCCGTCCCGTGCTTTCCCGTCCGGGTTGACCACCTCATCCTCGTCGGCCTCCTCCGACGAGACGGTGGAGGAGCGAGGCGGGCGGCGGCGGGGGAAGCGGAAGTGGAAGGCGTTCTTCGAGAGGCTCCTGCGGGAGGTCGTGGACCGGCAGGAGGAGATGCAGAGGGAGTTCCTTGAGGCGTTCGAGCGGCGGGAGCAGGATCGGATGGCGAGGGAGGACGCCTGGAAAACGCAGGAGACGGCGAGGATCAACCGGGAGCACGAGATCCTGATCAAGGAACGCTCCGTCGCAGCGGCGAAGGACGCCAAACTGATCTCCTTTCTGGAGAAAATGTCGTCGCCGGAGAAGAAACAGCCTCATCCCGGCGCCGGCGAGGAAAACCCAGCCCCCCAGGCGGCCGTCCCGTCGCATAACCCGGGGCCGAGCTACAGTACGGCGGCGAGCGCGTCGAGGTGGCCGAAGGCCGAGATCGACGCCCTGATACGGCTGCGGACGGAGCTGGAGGTGCAGTACCAGGAGGGCGGGCCGAAGGGGCCGCTCTGGGAGGAGATCTCGGGGAGGATGCGCGGGCTGGGGTACTGCCGGAGCGCCAAACGGTGCAAGGAGAAGTGGGAGAACATCAACAAGTACTTCAAGAAGGTGAAGGAGGGCCACCGGCACCGGGCGCCTGACTCCAAGACCTGCCCCTACTTCCCCCAGCTGGAGGCGCTGTACCGGGGAAAGAACCGCCTCGAGGGGCCCTCTCCGTCTTCGTCTGCCGCGGCCGCCCTCCCTCCCGACCTTCCGACGATGCCGCTGGCGGTGAGGCCGGAGCAGCAATGGCAGCCGCCTCCCCCTCTCCCGTTTCGGCAGGTCGGCGACAACATGGTGCTGAACCTGGAAGACGATGACGGCGAGGACGGCGGCGGGGGCGGAGACGGAGACGGGGTAGGTGGCGGCGATGAGGGCCACACCGGGTGGTGACGATACCGAAGTTATTTGAGGGTGGAGTTTTTATGTGGTCAATTGAGTTTTAGAGGAGTGGTGGAGGATGGTCCATGGCGGTGGTGGGTCTCCTGCTCAGTCTATCGGACAACGGAATACAGGGCGGCGGGGGCAGAATATCAGAGGGGAGGGGCAGGTGGGTCAGATTCCGGCCACCACGAGACGGTGGCGAGGGAATATTTAGAAATCCATACGCAATCAACACGCATGGATATGGTGTTGCAAGTTGTTGCAGTGAGCCACAGTAAAAATGTGATTGCGTGTGTGTGTGTTTTTTTTTTTAACTTGTATTATTTTTTTAATTGAGTTCATGGTGTGTTTTGAAAAGATCAGACTGGTGCGGTGTATTTGAGATCATGATAAATACATGGATTGAGAATGTTTCTTGAACTTGCGCTATATTGAAAATAGATTTATTTATTTTAACTTGTATTTTTTTTTTTAATTGAGTTCATAGTGGGGAGGAGTGTTTTGTGTATGGTTTGATGTTTATTACGAGACATCCAATAAAATGGGAATGATACATAAAATATTAGACCAATGCACACACAAATCGAGGAAGGAAGATGTTGATGAATGGTTGAAGTATCATTACATGATGTTTTATAATGTCAATAAACCAAAATATATGATTATAGTCTAAACAATAATATAACAAACATTTACAATAATACATCCATTACATCCGCCGCCATGAAGCACACCGCAGATCCCCAAGGACTTCACTCTATGACCTACCCCCAACACCCTTGCAAAATATTTACAAAAAAAAATTAAGATTAGAAAGTAGGAGTCCGAATCTTAGTTTGTGAATCTCGAAAGTAAACACTCTCTAATAATCCCTTTTTTTTTTGCATTTTCAAATACCCACTTTAAGATTGAGTGATAACCAAACACAGATATAACTACTATATATCGGGGGTTTACCAATGTTAGAAATGAATTTTATCACCACTAAAAAAGTATTAATGTTGTAAACGTCTTTAAAAGCCAGTTATTTTTATCATCGTTAAAAAAACAATGATAAATGTGGATTTTATCAATGCACTATTTATCAACACTTATTTTAGCACTGATAAAAACATCATTTATCAGAACTGAAAAAGTGATGCTAAAGAGCGTGTGTATCAATGGTAAAATATTTTTTAAAAATTTTTGAGCTACCCACCTGCCCATTTTTCAGGGCTACCCCCATCCTCATGACACCCTCCTTTATTAACGCTCCTCCATGCCACCACTCCAACCCATGATCATGCACCTTATCAATGCTTGATCGGTCCCGCCTAACACCACCGCTAATCCACCCATGCAAACACCTCAACCCTTAGGGATTCGAACATGGAACCTCCTTTTCTTCAATATTTTATTATATATATATAAACATATACATAATTAATTTGTATTTATATATTATATTCATATAATTATGTATATTTATATAATTAGTTTTAAATATATTTATAAAATACATTTTTATATCTACATATATATTTATATATTTACGTATAATTGAACATTTGCATATATATTTATATATTTACATATTGAAATATTTACATATATATATTTATATATTCACATATATATATATATTTACCTATAATTGTATATTTACATATGCATTTTTTATAATGTATTTATAAATTGCATATTGACTCTAATTTATGTGTGTGTGTATTTGTATATGCCTATGTGTGAACTCTATCTCTCTATATATTTGTGTGTATCTATATATATGAATATATATATATATATATAATTTATTTTAATATATATTTGTTGCAATGTATTAAGGTACATGCATATCATGAACACTTTGCACCGACCTATAGGATTTTATTTGTTATATATTGACATATTTATATACGTGTGTGTATCTTGCAATATATATTTATTTTAATATTTATTTACACATTTTATTAGAATATTTAGATAAATATATATTTGTTTATTAATGCGCACACACACACATATATACATATTTATATATAAACATTATATATATAATTGTATGGGTTTATATATATATATATATATATATATTCATACATTTTTATAAGGTAAGTAAAATGGTTAGATTTTTAGTTTAAATAAAATGGATAAAACATATTTATTTTCATGTGGTTTATATATTAAAAAATATATATTTTATATGTAAACATGTTTAAATATTTATTCAAACAATTAAATATTATATATAAATATATATAAATATATAAATATATATGTGTGTGTGGCGCGCGCTCATATATTTAATTATAAACAACACTACATGTCGGGCTCCCGCGGAAGGGCTGGGTGAGGCGGTTTGCTGCCCCGCGTGACGGCCCGCCCCGAGACAGAGTCACGTTGCCGGCGTTTGTTGGAGTGCTTAAATGTACTCAGGACTCCATTTTTGTTAAATGATCACTGTCAAGTCCGATGTAACACATCATTGTCATCTCTATTTTCGTTTCTTCTTTTTCCCCTCAACTACTAAGTACTTTATGAGCTCCTCCTACTATGTAGGTTATTTAGTTGTCTCATTTCATTTTTGTTTTTTGTTTTTTGTTTTTTTAGTTTGAGACCCAAAACCACACATAGTATATTTTATAAGTACAAGAAAAATGTTTGGCTTAATGTTTTCAATTTCAAATTTATGTTAAAAACTTCTTGAGTAAACTACGTAATTGCATATTTTTAATTTTAGCGGCTTTACGTTTTTTTTCATTTGTTTTATATAATCATAAATCATGCATGTTTTGTAATTATATTTTTAAAAAGTTAATGATCATTATGAAACACCTATTTTATTTATCAGGAATTTGAAATAACAATTGTATCATTACAAGTACAAAATAACACTAAGATTTCTAAGGTTTTACATTTCGATTATTTTGTAATATAATCAAAAATAAATAATTTTCTTAGTTAAACTAAAAGAACAGCTCTAGTATCATTTATTTCATAATAGTAACAAATGGTTAATTTTTATGACAAATGACACAAATTGGTATATTTTTCTAATAATAATTTAATTTATTGTTTATATTTCAAAAGTATTTGATAAATATGCACTAAAGCAGGTCAATCGTGTAGTATGATTCACAATTATATCATAACCCACGATATGCTTGTGAAGCATATTGTTGGTTTCAGACGTAGCATGAGCGTTTATCAGGGTAGATCTTGATAAATAATTGTCAGATTTGATAGATCATTCTCATATTGTACGAGACACAAAACATTTCCAAAATATATTAACACAGAAGGCCGCCGAAACCAAGAGAATATCTTTTCACGATAAATTTATAATTAATTTAAATATATTGGAAGAAATAATATATCAGTCTTGAGATTTTTCTCCGATGAAGATGTTGATCGTCTTAAACCCTTTTCAATCAATCGTCATTGTTTTTGCAGGATTAAGTGTAGAATCTCTCTAGCAGTGATCTACGCATGCTCCTGTGATTTAAAAACAACGCCAACAAATTGTCGAGTGCTAGCGCAACATATCAATCGTCTTGCAGTGTTCGTCTTGATCTGTGCGATGATTCATTTGGGCTTGAAGAATCGTACTACAATCTCGTTCTTGAGATGATGGGGGAGGAAAGAGAATCTCTAGAGCGTTCTTTGGTCTTGAGAGATAACTCTAGATTTCGTTGTGTACAACGATTCTCAATTTCGATTAATCTCCACATAATATTTATAGAAATAAGTGTTGGGAAATACGACAAACGACGAACATGCAAAAAAACAACCAAGCGAACGTGCAGTAGAAATAAACTTTTTTTCCCTTCAAACAAACATGAAAATAAAAGTGGATGTGCAACGACCAAAAAAATGTGTAGAAAATAAATATCGACACTATAATTTTTTAATATGGAAAAGTCAAAATGAAAAAACCACGAAACCTAATCCAGAAATCGGAATCCACAGAGACTCCAAAGATGATCGTGATCTAAAAAATAATACTATAACAAAACAACGGCTCAAAAGCTAAAAGTAGATACAGTCTGAAAACAACCTGAAACAAAGAACGCAGCCTGAAAAAGAAATCCAAATGAATTTGACCGTGTAAAGCAGGTGTTGACAGTCAGCATAAAAGGTGCAAATGAAAAATATCAGGATTAGATCAAAGAGCACCGCGGATGAAAGCCAATCAGACCTAGAGAATTTTGTCGGTTGCAGATCTGAAAACTGATATAAAAAAATCAAACTGCACCGTATGTCTGAAAGCCTAGGTGCACTACAATGATGGGGAGAAGGAGAGCCGCACCACACAATAAAACATACACCTCTAAAAGAGTCCCTAACTCCCCTCTATTATGTATCCATTTTCTTTCTTTTTTTTAATTGGCACGTGACGTGTCCACATGAGGACGCCCAACAATAAGGTTTGAGTTAAAATATTATTTAATTACGCAATGATTCTTAAATAATATATTAAATCTTATATGATCTCATGTCATGTAATAATAATATTATTAATATTTTTCTTATGGCCCACGCTAATTGGCGCAACGATAAATATTATTTTACCAATTTGTAAATTAAATATTTATCGGGGTAAACAATCTTGGTCCGCTAGTCACCATCAGTGTTTATCAAATATCCGAATAAATAATTATTTATTCAATAAATAAAAATATATTATATATATGCCCCCAAGGTGCAGCTAAGTGGTACGTAACAACCCTTGCAGGGTCTTGAGTTCGCGTCTCGCCAAGTACTTCCCTGTTGGTAGTTTAAGATTTTCATGTATTTCTTCCCCCTCCTCGAACCGTTGTAAATAAATATTATATATCTGCATAATTAAATAATTATCTTGCGAATAAATATTTATTTAATTTATGCAATCAATAAATCCTGAATCAAATTATTCATCGGTCTTGAAAATAATATTTATTATAATAATTAAATTATAATAGAATTTGATTGAGATTAATAGAAACATTTAGTGCGCGACTCTCTAGGTTTCTTTCTCATTGACATGAGAGAGACTTACCTAAAGTTTAAGGTTAATGGCAAGCATTGAGTTAGGACACCTAATTGAAAGAAGTTAATGTTGCAACGTCGACAACCATATACCAATGCTCGTTGTATAATATATTCTCTTTATCATAATTTCTCATCAAGCATGTTGCACACTTGTGTCATCAACCTATATGCTTGATACATCTTTATTTGACCATCTAAAATAAACTCGTCATTACACTATAACCATGAAATTTAATGTGACGATTCTATTTCATTCAAAAGACCGAGATATCAATTTTTATAAACATGGAAGGGACAAATCATTCTTCAACTTATTCATTAATAACAAGTCATTCGTGATGCACCCAACGCACCCAAATTCACCCTGAATTGGTTTCATCATGGTTTATGACAATACATCTAAGTGTGTGAGTCATGATATGCATTAATAATAATTATAAAGCCTACCATTACACATGCTCACAGATAGGAATATTCAATGATACATAAACACATGAAATTCTTATTGGTAGATCTGTTCTCATAAACTCCCATCTTGAAAACTACCAAGTGCGAACTTCACGAGATAAAGTCTTATCTGCTTATGAGTACTTACACCGGATGATCAACATACTATGTGCCCCATCATATAATGTTATCCGACCATAGAAAAAAGATTAAAAATATCATAATGTCATTTTAAGGTTCTCATCACTACGGGAAACTGTTATGTAATTTTCAATGCGACATGTACTATGGGACATTATTACATTAATATCACGTAGAACTATGAATGATATATTATAATATGTTTTAATTAATATTCACTTATTTGAATATACATGCAATCCAAAGTACACACGGTTGGTTTTAGGACATCAACCGCAATAGACTTCCACTTAGACTAGAGCCAACTGTCAACAACTTTTAGTCCGCTAGATCTCACATAGGGATTACATTTCTACCGAGTTAAGGATTTAGTCAAGGGTTCCGCCACATTGTCTTTCATGAAGTCTTTGCTCAGTGCGACTTCACCTCTTTGAGAAAAATCCCTCAAGATATAATATTTCCAAAGTATGTGCTTCATCCGCTGATGTGATCTTGGCTCCCACTACTACATATATGCCATTTAACACCGTGTAAAATGGATTTTAACAGAGCTAAAAAAGCGCTGTTAATCGTAGCGCTGATAAAGACCCACTTTATCAGCGCTTTAAATAGTGTTGATAAAGAGAGGTCTTTATCAACACTCGAAATAACACTGATAAAGGCCTAGCAGGCTGCAATATGCTGTTAATATAACAGCACACCCAAATCATTTCAACTCAAGCAAAAGATTCCACCTATATAAGAAAAAAATATTATATTAGTAATACTATAAAGAAACAAATTAAACATTAAAATGAAAGAACACATTAATAAAATGATAATTTTTAATACAAAAGAAACATTTGGAGTTATATCGGTTACATCGTGCGTCGTATTGAGGTGTGATTGATTTCTACACGTCACAAATGAGTTATGAATTGTTGTCCTAAACTATCAAAATAATCCGAATGTGTTTGCTCAGTTTTGAGTACGTCACTTGTTCTTTTACTAAAATTAATGTCAAATTTAAATAATGACACATTTGGATTTATACCGGTCACACCATGTATCAGATTGAGGTGTGACTGATTCCTACCTATCAAAATTTATTGATGGATCATTTTCTTAAAGTATCAAAACAATCCGAATGTGTTTGTTTGGTTTGCAGTATGTCAATTTTTGTTTTTTTTACTAAAATATCATTTCAAACTCGAAACATGCATTTCGAGTCATACTGGTCGCATCGTGTGTTGGTTTGATGTGAGAGTGCTTCATACACGTCACAAATGACTTATGAATCGCTTTCCAAAATTATAAAGATAATCGGAGCGTGTTTTCTTGGTTTTCAGTGAGTGACACATTTTGAGCTAAAACGTTAATTTTAAACTAATAACGAACACTTTTAGTCTTACCAGTCACACTGTGTGTCGAATTGAGGTGTGGTTGATTCATACATGTGACAAATGACTGATGGACCATTTTCCTAAAGTATCAAAACAATCTGAATGCGTTTGCTCAGTTTTCAACATGTCACTTGTTCTTCTCACTAAAATTAATGTCAATTTTAAATAAAAAGACACATCTGGAGTTATATCAGTCACAACATGCATCATATTGAGATGAAGTTAATTCCTACACGTCACAAATGACTCATGGATCATTGTCCTAAATTATCAAAACAATCCGAATGCGTTTACTCAGTTTTCAGTATGTCACTTGTTCTTTTTACTAAAATTAATGTCAATTTTAAATAAAAAGAGACATTTTGAATTATACTGGCCACACCGTGCATCATATTGAGGTGCGGTTGATTTCTACACGTCAAAAATGACTTATATATCATTTTCCTAAAGTATCAAAATAATCTGAATGCGTTTGCTCGGTTTTCAGTATATCAGTTGTGTTTTTTTCACTAAAATGTCATTTCAAATTGGAAACACGCATTTTGAGTCATACCAGTCGCATCGTGCATCAGTTTGATGTGATACTACATCATATATGTCAAAAATGAATTATGAATCATTGTCTTAAATTATGAAGACAATTAGAGTGTGTTTTCTTGGTTTTCAGCGAGTGACATGTTTTGAGTTAAAATGTCAATTTTAAACCGATAACAGACACTTTTAGTCATACCGGTCACACTGTGCATCGGATTGAGGTGTGGTTGATTCCTACAAATTAAAAATGAGTCATGTATCATTTTACTAAAGTATAAAAACAACCTGAATGCGTTTTCTTGGTTTTCAGTATGTCACTTGTTCTTTTTGATAAATTAAATGTCAATTTAATATAAAAATACACACTTAAAGTCATATTGTTCAGAACGTATGTTATATTGAGGTGCTGTTGATTCTTACACGTCACAAATGACACATGGATCATTGTACTAATTTATCAAAACAATTCGAATATGTTTGCTCAGTTTTTAGTATGCTAGTTGTGTGTTTTTGTTAAAATGTCATTTCAAACCGGAAACACTCATTTTGAGTTATATCGGTCGTATCGTGCATCGGTTTGATGTGAGAATGATTCATACACATCAAAAATGGAATATGAATCACTGTCCTAAATTATAAAGACAATCGGATCATGTTTTATTGGTTTTCAGTGAGTGACACATTTTGAACTAACATGTAAATTTTAAACTGATAAGAGACACTTTTAGTCATACCGGTCACACCATGCGTCAGATTGAAGTGTGGTTTATTCCTACATGTCACAAATGACTCATGGACCATTTTAATAAAGTATAAAATCAATCTAAATATGTTTTCTCAATTTTCAGTATGCCACTTGTTCTTTTTTCTAAATTTAATGGCAATTTAATGTAAAAATACACACTTAAAGTCATATCGTTCACACTGTGTGTTGGATTGAGATGCAGTTGACTCCTATATGTTAAAAATGAATCATGGATCATTGTCCTAAAGTATAAAAATAATATGAATGCGTTTGCTCGGTTTTCAGTATGCCCGTTGTGTGTTTTTACTAAAATATCATTTCAAACTGGAAACACACATTTTGAGTCATATCAGTCGCATAGTGAATTGGTTTGATGTGAGTATACTTTATAAGCATAAAAATGACTTATGAATCACTTTATTAAATTATCAAGACAATTGGAGCGTGTTTTCTTGGTTTTCAGTGAGTGACACGTTTTGAACTAAAATATCAATTTTAAACCAACAACGAACACTTTTAGTCATACCGGTCACACCGTGTGTCAGATTAAGGTGTGGTTGATTCCTACACATAAAAAATGACTCATGGATTGTTTTCCTAAAGTATAAAAACAATACGAATTCATTTGATTGATTTTTAGTATGTCACTTGTTCTTTTTGCTTAAATTAATGTCAATTTTAAATAAAAATACACACTTTGAGTCAAACCGGCCACATTGCACGTTACCATGCTTTCCATTTTCTTTCTTTGTTGAAATGGAAACACTGCATTTTCTTCATTTATCACTTTCCTTTAAGTTCCATCCATTTCTTTTGAAGGAAAGTGATTAGTGTCGACAATGCAGGGGTGACAAGGTTTTGAAGGAGAATAAGTCCGTGGAAGACATTGTCTGCATGAGTTGTCAAACATTTAATTTAGATTATTTTAATGTAGTAGAGAAAAAATAATATTATGATAAAAAATAGCACATTAAAAAAAAACTTTACCTTCTCATTGAATTTTGAGTTGCAGCCTCGAAGTCCTATCTCTCACGAGCATGTTCATCTTCGAACGAACCACCCCGACTCAAACAAATGAATTCACCTGTATAAGAAAACAATTCTTATGAGAGTAATACTAAAAAGAATAAAATTAAACATAAATTTGAAATAATCCACTACTTCTATAGAAGTCACATCTTCATGCTATTTTTGTACATTCTTCCATCAGGTATGTTATCCATTCGTTTATGAGCACATCTATATCGTCTTGTGAATATGAGTCTTTTCGGTGGTCATAGTAATACTAAAAAAATATAAATACACAAAGGATTAATAAATATTTTAAATGAAGTAATAATTATCTTTGAAAATACCTCTTTAGGGATGTTAGTTTTTTCATGGAATATGATCTCTCTCATAAATTTACAAACACAATAACCATAATCTTTTCCATTTGTTTGTCTCAGATACTACAGAAACATTGAAAAAATAAGTAATTTGTTTTGATATGTGTTTGGATAGTGAAATATTATTATATATACCCTGATAGTTGTCCAGTCGTAGAACTTTTCAACTTTCTCGCCCTTATCCCTTGGCCTCATTCTTTTTTTTTCAAGATAATAACACACCACCCTCTCATAACAAAAACCTCATTAAAATATAATCAAAATTATATAACTTGATTTTTAGTTCTAAAACATTGGATGTAGTGTATTACTTAATGAAAAATGCCATCATGTGTGGTTGGATTGTTGGGTATCCATGCATTGAATCCAGAAAATAAATCTTTAGAGTATCCAAATTGACCGCAATAAGCATCCAATATTTCCTAAAAACACAAAAATGGAATAAGTAATAAAAGAAATGAAATTATATTTGATATGATTAAACTGTAGATTTTTACCCCTGCATAATTGGTATTAATAAGAGTCTGTCATCTGAAATTTTGATTTCAAATGATTTGACCAGGTCTGCCACTATTTCATCATATTTTTTAGAATCTATTTTTGATTGTTTTGTAGAGGTAGTGTAAGGACTAATGAGTCCAATTTTTTTTCATGGGGGAATCCCTTCAATAGTTTTTCATATATACATCTACCAAAAATATGAAACGTATTTAGTCATAATTAACATAGTATATCAGCTTTTTGTAACGTTCCGGTTCTAGGTGCCGCTCAACGGGTGCCCCAAACCCGGTTCACCACGTGACCTCAAGCGCATTTCCCAAAATGCCAGAGGCTGCCAACTAGCAGTAAGGGCCCAGGTTTGATAGTGGGGAAACTATGCCCTCATTTGTCAAAGTGTAGCGCAGCGGAATATAAAATAAAACATACCTCAACAGCGGAAGCAGTAAACCATACACAACTGAAATAAACAACTACAATATATATAACCAACCAGATATATAGATATGATGCAAAATGTCTCAAGTTCTAAGAAAACAGACAGAACATGCTATACATCAATACAGTACAACCAAAAGCAGAGTACAACAAAACAAAGAAAAACAGCTGGCAGTGGCATCGTGAGCCTAGGCTCACTCCCATGCCCTCCTACTCCCCAGCAACAATCATGTACCTGTATAGGGACGCTTGCCCCTATCCACACCTGTAGAAACGTAATCTGTTTGGGCCGAAAAGCGTGACCCAAACAGGGTGTGAGAAATATATCTCAGTAGGCACCCACCAAAGGCCCGTGCCCAACTGCATGTAAGCATGCAACAACAGTGCAATAGTAAAATGCAATAAAGTAAGTAGTACTCACAAGTAACCAACTTAACAGTTAAATTTCCATTTAATAATCATTTTAATCATTTAATTTTAAAATATCACCATAGTGAATATTCTAAGTAACTGCTAAAAGTCTGCAGACACATAAACCCCTACCCTCAGGTAAAGAGTATCCAGCACAAGAATCTACCCTCATGCATAACAGATTTTGCCCTTAGGCGTAGGTAGTGTCGCCCTCAGGCACAAAATCAGCTGCCCACAGGCACGGAAGAAGTTATCCTCAGGCCGAAATAACTACTGCCCTCGGGCTAAATAGTACAGTGCCTACGGGCTAATCACAACAACGCCCTCAGGCTATATAGGTAACCAGGCCATGAACAACATGTAAACAAGCAGTAAACAAGCAATTCCTCTCAAGGAAATTCTATAATTACCACTTTAAAGGCATACCCTCGGGTATCCTGGCCAAACGGCTAAACAGCGGAACACACCCCCGGGGTGGTTTCCAGATCCAAGCAACGATCCCAAACAACAGTTTTACAAATTATTAAATTACCTTTATAGTTCTAGGTAGTTAATATAGCCACGAATTCAGCCACGCGACACCCCAACATGGGTTCATGGCACAAAAATGCACAAAACACACGACAGTTGGAAAAATTAACACAAAGCCACCTACCTTATACGCCAACGAGCGGTATACCCAAATGTCGACTCCAGAAACGCCCAATAATGACGTAGATCTGAAGAAGAACAAAACCTGCTTAATCTCAAATAACTCCCTCTAGGTAAATAATTGGTAAGCAACACGCTAGGAGAAGAGAGGGCTTACCCGTGCGGTTCCAACGAGATCATCCGAAGCGGAATAGGATTCCAGACGAACACCCGGTGGATCTTTGAAGGTTCGGCCGTCCCCTCTCGCTCCTTCCTCCAGTTCTAAGCCTTCCCTGTGAATAGGGGAGGCTACTGCCCGATTTAAGAAGAAAAAAAACAAAGTACACGACATGTACTTCCAAGTACATGGCGTGTACTCCCTTCATTTAACTATTCCTCTGGAGGCACCTCCATACTGTTCACCCGTCGACATGAGTACACGACATGTACTCCTGAGTACACGGAGTGTACTGTCTCCCAACTGGCGGCTACTCCACCGCCTTACTGTTTTGGCCTACCGACTGACTACATGGCGTGTACAGGACCACTACACGACGTGTAGTCAGTTCCTACACCCTTTGTCGCCGACATGGCTACACGCCCCGTGTACTCATCCCTACACGGCCAGAAGTACACAACGTGTACTTCCAAAATTTAAGAATTTTCCCCATTTGCCATATTTTATTAAAAACAATTAAGGAAAAGATATAAGAAGAAACCCGTACCTCAAGGATAAGAACTGGGTTCTTACAAACTTTCCCCCTTATAGAAATTCGTCCCCGAATTTCCCTTCCTAGGGTGGAGAAGATATAGCCGTGAATAACTCCATCCACTAAGCACGTACATTAGCCTCCCGATCCCAGGTCTCGTTCTGTAGTCGGCCATGCTGCCATAGCACCCGTATGAGAGGAACTGACCGGCCTCGTAGAACCTTTGTGCTCCTGTCAACGATACGAATCGGATTCTCCTCAAAGGATGAATTTTCCTCCAGCTCAACCTCCTCGGGCTGAAATATGTGAGACAGGTCTGAATGATAGTGACACAACTAAGATATGTGGAAGACGTCATGCATGGCTCGGTACTGCTGCGGTAACCGCAACCGATAAGCAACCAGCCCGACTCTCCAGAATCTCAAATGGCCCCACATACTACGGTGAAAGTTTACCCTGTATCCTGATCCACTTGTGTCCCAGCCTTAGCGAAACACGTAGAAAAACCTGATCCCCGACCACGAACTCCAAAGGTCATCTGCGGCGATCAGCATAAGACTTCTGACGAGACTGTGCGGTATCCATCTGCTTCTGAATCAACTGGACCTGCTCAGAAGTCTCCTACACGAGACGTGGTCCCAGTAAAGCGGACTCACCTGCCTCTAACCAGCACAAAGGTGATCGGCACGACCTACCATATAAAGCCTCATAAGGTTCCATCTCAATAGTCGCCTGAAAACTATTGTTATAGGCAAACTCGACTAAGGGTATATGCTTCTCCCAAGAGCACCCAAAGTCTAGGACGCATGCATGCAACATGTCCTCTAGAACTTGTATCGTATGCTCTTACTGGCCATCGGTCTGAGGGTGGTAGGCTGTGCTCAGAAGCACCTGTGTACCCAGTGCCCTCTGAAAACTCTGTCAGAAACGAGATGTAAAACGGGCATCCCTATCTGAAATGATATAACGAGGGACCCCATGAAGACGTGCGATCTATCAGATATACAACCTTCCGATCTCGTCAACACCGAAGGTCTCCTTGATCGGCAAGAAGTGTGCTACCTTCGTGAGTCTGTCCACAATAACCCACACGGCATCATTTCCATGAGGTGACCTCGGAAAACCAGTCACGAAATCCATCACAACATCATCCCATTTCCACTCCGGAATGGGTAACTGCTGTAACAGCCCAGCTGGTCTCTAATGCTCTGCCTTCACCTGCTGACAGGTGGAACATCTCGTAACAAAACCAGCTACATCTCTCTTCATACCCGGCCACCAGTACTGACGTCTCAAGTCACGGTACATCTTGGTAACCCCGGGATGAACTGCCCAAGCTGAAGCATGAAACTCCCACATAAGCTCCTCGTGTATATTACCTGGAACCCATACTCGTCCATGGAAACGCAACACTTCATCATCGTCGCCTATCATCTAACCAGGAGGAGGGTCCTCACTTGTCACCGACTCCCGTAGAACTAGGCCTTCTGAATCAGATAGCTGGCTCATCCTCACTCTATCCAGGAGGGTAGAAGTCACAACTAAATAGGAAAGATAAGTCTGCTCCTGACTGTCGTGCACCTCCAAATACATCTCAGAGAACAAAGCCATGAGCTTCCACTCGCCACTGGCCTCCCGCACTGCCTGTATCTGAGTCTTCCTGCTCAATGCATCAGTTACTGCATTACCTTTACCAGGTGTATAGGCAAGCTCAAAATCAAAGGACTGTAGGTATTCGACCCACCTTCTCTGCCTCAGATTCAGGTCACGCTGTGTAAAGATATACTTGAGGCTTTTGTGGTCGGTGAAAACCACAAAATGCTCCCCCAATAGATAATGTCTCCAATAGCGCAATGCATGAACAAATGATGCCAACTCGAGATCATGCATCAGGTAATTCCTCTCATGTGGCCTCAACTACCGAGACCCGTACGCAACAACTCGATCACCCTGCATCAACACTGCTCCCAGCCCAATACCTGATGCATCATAGTAAACTGTATAGATCTTCCTCTTCTCTGGGAGTATCAGGATCAGTGCTAATATCAATCTTCCTTTTAGGTGATGAAAGGCTACCTCGCAAGCTTCCGACCAAATGAACTACACACCCTTCTTAGTCAAGCCCATCAACAGCGCTGCTAAGCGGGAGAAGTCCTATATAAAATGCTTGTAGTAACCATCCAGCCCTAAGAAACTCCATATCTCAAACATGTTCTTAGGCTGCTCCCAGGAAACTACTGCTCTCACCTTCTCTGGGTCTACTAAAACTCCTGCCTCTAAGATGATATGACCCAGGAAGTGAATCTGGTCCATCAAAAAGTGGCACTTTGAGAGCTTAGCATATAGCCGATGCTCTCTCAGTGTACTCAATACGATCTCAAGATGGGTGTAATGGTCATGTCGAGTGTGAGAGTACACCAAGATGTCATCCACGAATACTACCACAAAAGAATCAAGATACGGATGGAATACACGATTCATAAGATCCATGAAAACTGCTGGCGCGTTCGTGAGTCCGAACGGCATAACCGTATACTCATATAGACCATACCTACTCCTGAAAGCCGTGAGAGGTATATCAGATGGTCTAACAGGTAGCTGATGATATCCTAAACTCAGGTCAATCTTCAAGAACACTCGTGCTCCATGAAGCTGATAAAAAAGATCATCAATCCTCGATAAGGGATATCGGTTCTTAACCGTCAACTGGTTCAGCTTCCGATAATCCACACAGAGTCTGAGAGTACCGTCCGCCTTCTTCACAAAAAGGACTGGAGAACCCCATGGAGAAGTATTGGGTCGGATGAAACCCTTTGCATGTAACTCCTCTAACTGCCTCTTGAGCTCTTGCAACTCAGGTGTAGCCATCCTATATGGAGGAATGGACACCAGTGCTTCTCCTGACATAATCTCAATGGAGAAATCCACCTCTCACTCTGGAGGTAGACCTGAAAAGTCGTCCGGGAATACATCCCTGAAACGATCAACAATTGGAGGGGAATCCATCTGAAAAGTCCCCTGATCATCCAGATATAAGATCACAATCTGGGCTGTGACTCCACCTCACCCACGATGCTCTGGTCCAGATCGACTCGCCTGAACATCCCACTCGCCCTTTTATAAAAACTCTCTGCCCTCTGGTGACGTGAAACTCACCCTACGACGATAACAGTCTACAAAGGCCCAAAAGGGAACCAACCAGTCCATCCTAAGAATGACATCATAAGCTGTCATCTCTAAGACATAGAGGTCCCAAAGAAAGTGACACCCACCAACCTCAAGGGTCACTCCTTGCACTGACGCACACCAACTGTTCTAGTCCCTAACGGAGTGTCTAGCGTCATGATATCAGAAGAAGTCGAAACACAGAGCCCAAGGCTCTCAAAAACGGGCACAAATATAAAACTATGTGTCGCACCCGTATCAAAAAGTACTGAAGATAAAATAGAAGCTACTAGGATAGTACCTTTGACTGTAGAAGGTCCGGGATCCTGCTCCTGCTGGGTCTGTTGCACCGCATATGCCTGCCTAGTGCCGCAGCCCTGCGACACAGCCTGGCTAACCTGAGCTATCCCGCCCTACTGCCTCTGAGATCCTGGTGTCTGGCTACCACGGCCATGACCACCATCTCTTCCTGCATGCCTTGACGCATTCCAGTTCGCCGACTGGTAAGAAGCTGCTGGTCCTGCTCCCGTACGCAGAGTCTGCACAGAACCCCTCTCACTAGCCATCGGTGGAAACGCCCTACAAAAGCGCTACAGATGACCCATCTTGCCGCAAGATCGGCACTCTACTGGATCACGTGGACACTGTGGCCTCTTGTGCCCCTCTCTAACACACTGGTAGAAAAATGACCTGTCCACCTGAAACACTCTTCTGGATGGTACTGCTGCCCTGAGAGAAGTCTGCCTGTCTCTTCCTCTTGCCAATAGAAAAAGTACCAGTAACTGGTGCTGAACCGCCCTAGACCACACCACTAGATTATCGAAGGTTCTTCTATGTAATCAGCGCCTGGTTCACAATAACGTGTATAGTAGGCAACCTGAAGACATTCACCAGCGCTCAGATGTTATACCGAAGACCATCCTCAAAATGTCTGGCTCTCAACGTATCATCACCCACCAGCACGGGTGAAAAGCGCTGAAGCTCAGTGAAACGAGTAGAATAGTCCATCACTGACATAGCGCCCTACTATAGATTCATGAACTCTCGATCTCTATCTGCCCTCAGCGTCTCTGGGAAGAAAGAGTCACAAAAGACTGCCTGAAAATCTTCCCATGCCATGTCCCTGTGATGCTCTGACTGAGTAGTAACATCCCACCACCTCTTGGAGGAATCACGCAGCATGTATGTCGCGAGCTTGACCCTCCTCCCTAGAGGTGCCTCTAGATGCTTGAAAATAGTCTGCATCGACCCCAGCCAAGACTCCACAGCCTATGGTCCGCCATCCCCTGAGAACGTAGGCAGATGCTGCTGCTGGAAGATACGTGTCAGCTCAGCCATAGATATGGTAGCCTGCGGTGCTCCTTGAAAGGTCTGCATGAACCGCATAAAGCCTTCACGGAACTGTGCCTCCGTGCCTGTGTCCGGTATAGTAGCCGGTGCCACATCTGGCTCTGCTAGAGGATAAACTGGTAGCCCATGGCCCACCATCTCTAGAGTATTCTCATTGCCGCTCTCCTGGCGAACAATGTGTGGTCGTCTAGGCGGCATGACACTACAAGGTCAAAAGCACACCTTAGATTCAAGATTATTAAGGCTAAAACAAAGAAACCACAAAGGGAACAAGAAGAAGAAGGTATTTAAAAATTTACAAAACAAGACTACACGATGTGTATATTGACTACACGACGTGTACTTGACTTCCCTTCCCCTACCCGGGTCCTTCGACACGGCTAAGCCACACGACTCCCGTTAAACAAAACTACACAGTGTGTACATAATCTACACAGCGTGTATGGTGTTATTTTCCAACTTCCCATGTCGCTTGTGATACGACCGACTACTCGGCTTGAAACTACACGGTGTGTTACACCCGCACACGGCATGTACACCACCCCGCTTCCCCAGCCACACGGCTAAGTCCACACGGTCTGTCCTCAGACAAGACTACACAGCGTGTCCCCAATGGTACACAGCGTGTTTCAAGGAACAGTGACATCGACCCGTGTTGTTAGTTACATGACCGAGTCCCCAGGTCACACTACACGGCGTGTTCATAATTGACACGGTGTGTTATGTAAAAGAGTTCACCGACCCGTGTTTGTTAGTTACATGGCTGGACTCCGGGTCAACACTGCACAGCGTGTAGATCATGTACAGGTCGTGTTTTACCCAAGCCTTCCCTACCCCGTGTCGCCTCCCACACGGTTTTTGACATGGGAAGAGACTACACGACGTGTACTCAGAGTACACAGTGTGTACTTAAAAAGTTTATTTTTCTTCCCGAACAGATGGTCATACACGGTGTGTGTAAAAATACTACATGGCGTGTATACTGGGTTTCCGGATAGTATGCCTCTGAAACTTTCCCGAAACCCAAAAAATACTGAAAAACAACACCTAAGTGTCAAATTCCGACCCATGAGGGCCCATACTCCCCACGAATCAAAGTTTGACATCTTATCTGTGTTATAATAATAAACAGTCAATGATCCACCAAATTCCGATCAATGGGGGACCATACTCCCCAAAAACCAAAGTTTGGAGTCCATTCTATGAACAGCTCACACAAAAATTACCCTATAAAATAGCAGGTATTTTATCAGTGCAGCTATCACAACATTATGCTTTTCTAGTACAACAACTATCACAACAACATGCAATTTTCCAATGCACCTACATGGCATGGAAACTATGCATGGCATGTGATTCTAGGATGTTACTAAATTATGCATGAGATGACATATCCTCATCTCATTGGGTTGCAACTAAATAGAACCCATAGATAAAATATAAACAGAACAATACAAGTGCGTCACCCAACGGTGAAATCATATCAACTGTAAAATTTGAAAAATCAGAAGAATTGAAAAATACGAGGTAGACTAGCTTTTCCCTATACACGGGTTATCTACGCCCAGGCATAACTTATTACCAACTACCGTTCATCCTATCCCTGACTAAGGCTCCAAACAGTAAGTCAAGAGAAAAGAACTCCTATGATACCACTTTGTAACGCCCCGGTTCCGGGTGCCACTCAACGGGTGCCCCAAACCCAGTTCGCCACGTGACCTCAACTGCATTTCCCCAAATGCCAGAGGCTTCCAACTAGCAGCAAGGTCCCAGGTCTGATAGTGGGGAAACTATGCCCTCATTTGTCAAAGTGTAGCGCAACAGAATACAGAATAAAACATACATCAATAGTGAAAGTAGTAAACCATACACAACTGAAATAAACAACTGCAGTATATATAACCAACCAGATATATAGATATGATGCAACATGTCTCAAGTTCTAAGAAAACATCCAGAACATGTTATACATCAATACAGTACAACCAAAAGCAGAGTACAACAAAACAAAGCAAAACAGCTGGCAGCGGCATCGCAAGCCTAGGCTCGGTCCCATGCCCTCTTACTCCTCAGCAGCAATCATGTACCTGTATAGGGACGCTTGCCCCTATCCACACTTGTAGAAACGTAATCTGTTTGGGCCGAAAAACGTGACCCAAACAGGGTGTGCGAAATATATCTCAGTAGGCACCCACCAAAGGCCCGTGCCCAACTGCGTGTAAGCATGCAACAACAGTGCAATAGTAAAATGCAATAAAGTAAGCAGTACTCACAAGTAACCAACTTAACAGTTAAATTTACATTTAATAATCATTTTAATCATTTAATTTTAAAATATCACCACAGTGAATATTCTAAGTAACCGTTAAAAGTCCGTAGACGCGTAAACCCCTACCCTCAGGTAAAGAGTATCCAACACAAGAATCTACCCTCAGGCATAACATATTTTTCCCTCAGGAGTAGGTAGTGTCTCCCTAAGGCATAGAATCAGCTGTCCACAGGCACGAAAGAAGTTTCCCTTAGGCCGAAATAACTACTTCCCTCAGGCTAAATAGTACAGTGCCTACAGGCTAATCACAACAATGCCCTCAGACTAAACAGGTAACCGGGCCATGCCCAACATGTAAAAAAGTAGTAAACAAGCAATTCCTCTCAAGGAAATTCTACAATTACTACTTTAAAGGCATACCCTCGGGTATCCTATCCAAACAGCTAAATAGTGGAACACACCCCCGGGGTGGTTCCAAATCCAAGCAACGATCCCAAACAGCAGTTTTAAAAATTATTCAATTACCTTTACAGTTTTAGGTAGTTAATATAGCCACGGCCTCAGCCACACGACACCCCAACATGGGTTCGTGGCAAAAAAATGCACAAAACACACGACAGTTGGAAAAATTAACACAAAGCCACCTACCTTATATGCCAACGAGCGGTATACCCAAACGTCGACTCCAGAAACGCCCAAGAACGACGTAGATATGATGAAGAACAAAACCCGCTTAACCTCAAATAACTCTCGCTAGGGAAAGAATTGGTAAGCAACACGCTAGGAGAAGAGAGGGCTTACCCGTGCGGTTCCAATGAGATCGTCCGAAGCGGAATCAGATTCCAGACGAACACCCGACGGATCTTCGAAGGTTCGGTCGTCCCCTCCTGCTCCTTCCTCCGGTTCTAAGCTTTCCCTGTGAACAGGGGAGGCTACTTCCTGATTTAAGAAAAAAAAACAAAGTACACAGTGTGTACTTCCAAGTACACGGCGTGTACTCCCTTCATTTAACTGTTCCTCTGGCGGCACCGCCATACTGTTCACCCATCGACATGAGTACACGACATGTACTCCTGAGTACACGGCGTGTACTATCACTCAGACGGCGGCTACTCCACCGCCTTACTGTTTTGGCCTGCCGACTAACTACACAGCGTGTACAGGACCACTACACGGCGTGTAGTCGGTTCCTACACCCTTTGTCGCCGACATGGCTACATGCCCCGTGTACTCATCCCTACACGGCCATAAGTACACGGCGTGTGGAAAAAGTACACGGCGTGTACTTCCCAAATTTAGGATTTTTCCCCATTTGCCATATTTTATTAAAAACACTTAAGGAAAAGAGATAAGAATAAACCCATACCTCAAGGATAAGAACCAGGTTCTTACACTTTTGGAAAATCAAATCATGAAAACATACCTCATGTATACATTTACAACTGAGCCACCTAGCCAATCATAGTCAAGTATTTCACTTACATTCTCAACACCAATGAAGTCTTGAACATGCTCTTCGTACATATTTTCTTCAAAATCAACTACGTGAGTATGGCCATTTTTTTAACTTTGTATCCACATGAAACTTCAATGATAATAAATGCAGATATAGAGTGGGGTGGGGTAAAGGTGCTTTTAAAAGATCTTTTTGATCATTTGGTCGATTCTTTAGATGGTTTTGATCCGATCTTTCATTTCACCCCCTTCCCTTTGTCCTTCTGTAATAATATTCATCGGTTCATACCTTTTTTCATTAATTGTTAAAGGTTTATCTTGAAAAATAAATTGGAAATGAATACCTCATTGTCGACATGTTTTTTTACAAGACGTGACATCCATACGATGAATGTTCCAATAGCCTTTTCAACCTTATGAATATTTTCCTCATCAATTAGAATAGGTAGCTCGACACTCGACTCATGATCTATGCTAATCGACACTCTCACATGACCTGTTAGAAGTGGTTTGTTATGTGGTATGTCATTTTGGATATTGAACAACATAGCCCTCACTAAAAGGCGATGGGTGGGTGTTGATAGACATAAATCATAGTCATTATCACCCTATAGAATCTTAGTATAGGAAAGGTATCATTATCTATCTGATTTACATTTCACAGAGGCAATTATTAGAACATTGATTACCTTGACCAATAATTTTTAGGGGAATAGGTCACCTCAAAGCTGGTAGGGGTGGGGCAGGATCTTCATGCGATAGTTGTTCTTGGGGTGTTTCTTCTCTTTGCTTCCCCCCATAAAAGTTTCTAAAAACTCTCTCTGACATTGGAATTGTTCTTCAAGGGTAGCTATTTTTTCTCTCATTTGTTTCATTTCTTCACTTTGATCCTCCTCTTGTTTTTTTTCTCAAAATATGTTTGGGGTGTCACCCCAAAACCCACACCTCTGACACGACCATACCATTCAGTCTGATTCAAGGCCACCAAAAGTATGTGTTCATCCAACATAGCTGTTACTGATTCCTATAACAAATTCAGATATAAAATATAGGAAAATAAGTAATCATTGTCATGTAATAGTGATTTAAATCAAAATAAATTTTTATTATGTCATACTTACACATGTTTCCCACACTTTTTGTGTGTTTACATCTATTAATATCCCATATTTATTTACATGTGCCTCCTTCCATAGAACATGGCGTGGGATGGAAGTGACTTTGGATTTAGAGTCATCAATTTGAATATAAATAGAGGAACATAATTATGATCTTGTTTCATATCACATAAAAGTATTACGGTATATTTAAAATATGTACCAATTTTTTTTCAAGTGAAGCGTACCCCATCCTTGCTTTACGACTGGGGTAGGTTGGTTTTGCTGCCTGTCCCTTATTTTCATTACTCTGTTGGTGTTTCATAAATAAAAAATTGTCAATCAAAGTGACGAATACATGTATCGTCAAACAACGTATTACTAGACACAATGTACCTAAAAAGAAACATCCAAACAATGACAAGTAAACACATTCCACACTTTCTTGGGTTATTAGGTGTGCATAGATAAGCGGTGGGTGCAGGTTTACTTTCCCTTCAACATATTTAAGATGATGTCTCATTAGAATTGTGCGAAAGGTTATATGAATCCTTCCAACAAGTATTAATACATATTTCTTGTGGGATTCATCTACTATAAATTCACTCTACAAGGGATGATGAAGAGTAAGTCAACGTTTCATTATTTTATTTTTAGTAAAATAAAAAAATGATATCATAATGTTACCGTAATCTCTTCCCACATCAGTGTCTTAATCCCAGACACAACATGGTGCCATGAATCTACATCAATCAGCACATGTTTTCAAGTGAAGATTCAAATGTAACTACTGAAAATGGCCTTGTTGGGGTCAACATGTTGGCCCTGTTCATTCCATCCAACCTCATATTTGATGCCTTTGATTTTAAACTTAATGGTTTTTGCTAACACCATCAAACTACGATCCTTCTATTTTTTCTACATTTCTAGGCCTTTGTCACTTAACATTTACTCATATTTAACATCGTCAATATGTTCCTCTAGAGCAGTAGCATAAACATGTGCAGATGGTTGTTGTACCTCTACATTGGAAGTATCAGCAAGTTGAGAAACCTATTGCTCCTCAGGATTGGGAGCACCATCACGTGTAGAAGGTCATTGATCCTATGCACTATGAGAAACAACAGGTTGAGAGACCTATTGTGCCTTGATATTGGGAGCATCAACACATGTAAAAGGTCATTATTCCTCTGCATTGTGAGCAAGAGCAGGTTGAGAGGCCTGTTGTGACTCAGGATTGGGAGCACCAACACGTGTGGAAGTCATTATCTATAGAAGTGGTTTAATATTTAATTTAGATTACATAAATGTAGTAGCGAATAGATAATAACATGAGGTAACATGATGTATATTATAAAAAAATATAACATGATTATTGAACTCTCTTTTCCTTTTTAAAGGTTTAAGGGATTTTACCCCTCTATCGACTATCCAAATCCATTCATTATGGCCTCCTATGACATACAAAACATCGTCTACATTGGGACCACTGTGAAATGATTGCAACGTATAAATGAAAGGTTTATCCTCTATTGAATTTTTATATAAACCTTCAGTGGTTTTGGTTGATAATAGAACAATTGACCAATTTCAATTTGCGGGATCTAGAACATAAAATACTTGTACTGCCTGTGATTCAATTATAAACAGTTCATCTTTTCACCCTTCCTTATTGAAATCAAATTTCATGAATCCCAATTCATCTATTTTAACATCACTCCTGTTATCAAATCAATTGCATTGAAAAATCAGCACTTGGAATGTTGTATAATCTAACTCGCATATTTTTTTGATGATTCCCAAGTATAACATATTCGTATAAATTGATTTTTTATCCTTAGTACCAGAAACATGCATCACTTTAGCCACAAGTGTAACTTCGCTATTTTTTATGATACTATTTTCATCATGTTCATTTTTATAGAACATATAACCATTAATTACATCACCATTGTAAGACAATACATACACAATTGGTCCTCCAACTATCCATTGAATTCATTCTAAAATTGAATCTAGATTTTCATTTGACTACTTAAAAATATGGTCTCGAAACCATCCAATAAAATATTGATTATGTGTATTTAATATCCATATTTCATCCCTTATTGGATTCAAATACCTAAGAATTTATTTTTGGGTTTCAACATATGGAGAAACCTCCAAATTTTTATGTAAAACGTAAAGGTGGTCCTGCTTCTAATATGTAATATTGATTATGACAACATCTCTTCCAAAAATTCTTTCACCCACAAACTGCCCAGTGTGTTAAGATTTTGGTAGACCAATGCTTTCCACACTAGACAAGTATTCGGTATAGAATTCAATAGATTCCTCAACAATATATCACTTTGTAATATAACCCTCTATCCGACTTCTATTTTTGACATACCCTTTCAAAATATTCATATACCATTCAATGGGGTACATCTATCTATAGTGTACATGACCACATAGTCGAACATCTCTCACCAAGTGAACCATCAAATGAACCATCATATCAAATAATATTTTTGGGAATAACATTTCCAATTCACATAATATGATGAAAATTTCTCTTTCTATAGTCAGAAATTTCGTCAGGTCTATAACTTTGTTGCATATAGCTTTGAAGAATAAATAAATCTTGATTAATGTATGACATACATTCATGGAAAAAATTCAATGTAAAGATATAGGAATTATACCTTTCATTAAAATATGAAATTTGTGTGATTTTAGACCCTTTAACTTTAAATCAATCATTGACACGATGTTCTTGATATTCAATGAATACCCCTCTAGAACCTTTACGTCATTCAAGAAGTTAAAAAACTGATATCTCTCCTTCCTGGAAAGAGTGTAAGAAGGAAAACAATTTATCACCCCATACAACATGGATCTCAATGTGAAATCTTCATTTCTGTAAGTATCATACAATGTAACACTTGAATCCCACAATAATTTCAAATCCTCAATCAATGGATCCAAATAAACATCAATATCATTACTCATTTTTTTAGTCCTGATATAAGTATAAGATAACATGATATAATTTCATTTCATGTATAACCATGGTAGAAATTTATAATTTACCAATATAACTGGCCATATACTGTGAGTGTTTCTTTGAAAACAAAAAGGATTCACTCCATCTGTAGATAATGCAAGATGAAGGTTTCTCGGCTCATTTCCAAATTTAGGATACTCATGATCAATTCTCTTCCACTGAGGAGAGTCTGTTAGGTGACGTAGTTTTCCATATTTAATTCTTGTATCTACATACCATATCAATTGCCCTGTAGTCTCCTCACTTCCATATAGGCACCTAAATCTTGGAATGATTGGAAAGTACCATACAACTTTTGTAGGAATAGATTCATCTTTCTTGTATCAAGAAGCACCACACTTTAGGCATTTTGTAAGTGATTTGTGGTACTTGCGAAATAGTAAAAAATCATTCAGGAAGGTGTGTATTCTTTCAGAGATCATACCCATTAATCATAACATTTGTTTGGCATCGTATGTTTAGCTTGGGATCTTGTTATCTTTTGGGAGCATGTCATTCAAGAGAGAAATTAGTTCCATAAAACTGACATCACTCCGTCTGTTGCCTGCTTTCAAATTATACAACTTTAGTATGGCTGATGATGCTGTAATTTAGTGCAACCAACATACGGTGATATCTTTGCACAACTCTTTAACTTCTCAAACAAATTTGGGAAATCAAGAAGTTCATATTCAATTATCCTTGCCATTTCCTCAATACGATCTTCATAATCATTCACATATATAATCACATCCTTGATATGGTTTTCTTCATTGTTCACACTTGTAATCATATCAAATGATCCATAAAATGCAATGTTATCCCAGCCAGTAGCTACATTCACTTTTCCCTATATTTATTCCAACATTTATAACTTCAACCTATTCTGTGACAGATCAAGTGTTCTTCCAACTCCTCTGGACTAAATTTTTTGGAATAAAAAATATCATAAACATGAACAAAGGATTTGAGAAGGGTCATATGCATGATCTTTTGCAAACTTGATGAACTCTTTCACTCCATCTTCATTCTCTTCTATCAAACGATTAGCATTCATCCATTCTTTATTCATATCCATCCTATTTTATTCATTAATATTAACATTTAACAAAATAAATGCAAAAAAAATTGATATAAAAATTAACCAAGGTTAAAAAAGTTATATACTTTAAGTCTCTTTCAATATTTATCCCCAATATCCACTTTCTAGAACCATGGTTCTTCATTTGGAATCTTATAGATAAATCAATCTTCATCTCTTATAGCCTTTACTTAATTGGTCCAACTAAGAGAAATTCATCCACATAAAGAAGTAAAATGACAAAACTCTCATTATAATACACCTTCATATAATATCAATTATTTACATTACACTGTATGAACATTAATTCTACCATGAAATCATTGAAATTACAATTACACTATCTGAGTCCCTACTTAAGCCTACAGAAACTCCATTTGATACTGGAACCGAACATTCTATTCCATTTAGCATGAAACCTTCTAGTTGATCTATATAGATCTCTTCCTCCAAATATACATGAAGGAATATAATCATGACATCCATTTTTTCTAGAAATAAACCTTCAATGGAAACCAAACCAAGAACCATCTGAATTATTATATGATTTATAGTAGGAGAGAAAATCTAACTAAAATATAATCCTTCTAATTATTGAAATACATTTACAACTAGAGACAACTTACACTAATTTCCATCATCCACTTTCTTCTTTAAATGATAAATCTAATTGTTCTACAGATCCCTCTTTCCCAATTCCAATTCTATTATCCTATAATGTATCAAAATCATAGAGGGAATTCAATTATTCTTTCATTTTTTACTCACACTACAATGAGGCCAATAGTCGTACTATGTTGAATCTTAAAAAAATAGAAAATAAACCTGAATTACCCACACATTCCTCATTAGGGACACTCCTATAGACTAAGAAAACCATACAACTAGGGGAAACTAGCTAGTGCGTGAGATAACCAGTGCAGTATACATCTGAACCTATTTCTTAATTCATTGGGTTCCCATGTATCCAAACAAGTGGAAGTGAGAAACAACAATATAATGATCATCACATGAATAGATATAATATAAGTAGTAAATCACATGTCAACTATAACACCCTAACAAGAAAGAGACTATTTTCACATCCATGAATAAGCATCAAGAATTTTATATTAATAATAAATCACATCCCTCTGAGGGAAAATGCCTAAATAGACATATCAAACAAGAGGCCCCCTAATTTAAACCATGTAGGTGATGTTAGATGCAAAGTAGGTTTAGGAGTTCCAATAGGGTTAAAAATTAATTCACCTTTTGTAAGAGTGAGGTCATGATGGATATCCTATAGGTTGGATAGAGTTAGTGACATGCCCTTTCCATGGTGTTATTATCAATATACTTTTCTTCCCTATATAATGAATTGGTTTTCCTAATTATATAAAAATATAAACTTAGAATATTATGGAAAAACTACATTCCTGATGTCCTTTGAAAACTATTTATAAAATCACATTTGAAATCCCATTAAAACACCAACCATTTACACAAATTTCTCTTTAAAATAACATACACTTTTTAAAATAAATCAATCAATTACAATCACCCTTTCACAAAACCACAATTCCTTTTTTTAAAGCATTAAATACAACTTCATGACCCAACCATCTTAATCATTTAAAATGAGTGAAAATCCTCTATATTTTACAAACTTTCATTTACAACTTCACACACCCCTTGTTAAAATGAAACCATCATTAAATATGCTTTCAAAACATTCACATTCCTTTATGAAAGACAATTGGGTGAGTTGACAAACACTTGTCATGCAACCTAAGTCCATGCCAAGTGTTTAAATCATTTTAAAGCTATTTAAAACCAAAAAAAGTATGCTGACCATATATAATTTTTTAAGAAACATTTCAAAACACTTGAATCATTTTAAAAGAGGCACTTAGGCATTTTCACAAAGACATAAATCCCAAGAGAGACACTTTATAAAAGATACATGAATAAAAAAATAACCAACATTTTATAAAATATAAAGCTATAAAAGGTCTACACATGATCCAAAATATAAATTTAAATAAAAAATAAATTTATTTACAAGAGATGAACTTTATAGTAAATATCTTAAAATAACACAGAATGAATATCATCTATTTATTCCCTATGGTGTCCTCTACATCCATTTATCATTATATCTTTAACAAGTGACTATGGAACACCACTATAAAAGTATGATCCTTTCCTTTTTATGAGTTTCATAGAAAACTAAGTCTATATATGTACCAATGTGGCCTAATAGGATATCACCAAATATTTTACACCATTCATTTTTTAAGACAAACCAAAAAATCATAGTTTTAGGAAAAATAATGAAAATAATTTTATTACATAGGTTTGAGTAAATAAAACTAATAAAACATATATTTTTCTTCTAAAGAAAATATAATTTACCAAGATACAAGCATAAGATAAAATAGTAATAAAATATCAAGCATCAACCATTAAGGGGTACCTACCAAATGCCTAAGGAGATAATCTAAGTTGAAAAATTAAGAGAATCAACACAATAGAATATTATTGCAACAAAAATTCAACATAATCAACTCAAAAGTTTTATAGAATATGCCCAAAAAACCAATCAAACACTTTACCAATCAACAAACCATTGTCTCACACTAATGAATCAAACCAAACACATAATTCATACATCAAAAAATATTTCGAACACTAAAACCCTATAATTAATCTTTCACTATCTAAGCATTACAAATAAAATAAGAACATACCTTAGATTTGGAGGTTTGGCGACAGTAGTAGGATCTGGCGGCCATAGAGTCAGGGTAGGTGGTGGTAGTGGAGGCTGCAGAGGGGTTCACGGTGAAGGTGGGGTTTACGGTGGAGGTGGGTTCACAGTGGAGGAGGGTTCGCATCGGAGGAGGGGTTCGTGGTGGGGTAGGGTTCGGCATGCGGCAGAGGTGGGTTTGTGGTGGGGTGGGGTTTAGTGTGCAGTGGGGGTGGGTTCACGATGGAGGTGGGTTCGTAGTGGGTTGGGGTTTGGTGTGCGGCAGGGGTGGGTTCGTCGTGAAGGTGGGTTCGCAGTGGAGGTGAGTTCGCGGTGGGTTGGGGTTCAGCGCATGGTGGGGGTGGGTTTGTAGTGTACGTGGATTCCCGAGAGGTTGGGGTTCGGTGCATGGTAGAGGTGGGTTCTCAGTGGAGGTGGGTTTGCGGTGGAGGTGGGTTCAAGATGGAGGTGGGTTCACGGTTGGTTGGGGTTCAACACGCGGTGGGGGTGGGTTCGCGGTGGAGGTGGGTTCCCGGCGGGTTGGGTTTCAGCGCACAGCGGGGGTGGGTTCATGGCATAGGTGGTTTCATGGCCGAGGTGGGTTCGTGATGGGGTGAGGTTCGGTGCGCGGTAGGGGTGGGTTCACGGTGAAAGTGGGTTCGTAGCGGAAGTGGGTTCGCAGTGGAGGAGGGTTCGCGGGGGTGGAGGGTTCACAGTGGAGGAGGGGTTCACGGTGGTGGAGGAGGGATTCGTGGCGATGGAGGAGGGGTTCACGGTGGTGGAGGAGGGATTCGTGGCGATGGAGGAGGGATAAATAGAAGAGGAGGTGTCAGTGACGATAAAGGTGAGGTTGGGGGAGAGGAGGAGTTGGTGGCATAGGATTCGGCTTCCGTAAGAGCTAGAGGTGTGCGAGAGAAGGAGCCGACTGTTATGATTCATTTATAAAATCGAGTGAAGCTTTTATTAGCACTAGATAAAAAATTATTGATAAAGGTATGTTTTATCAGCACTAAAATAGAAGGTGCTGATAAAACATGCCTTTATTAGCACTAAAAAAGTACCGCTAAAGATATATTGTTAATAATTTATTTATATTATTATTTATATTTATAAAATTATATAATAAATAAATAAATATATAAATAAATTTATTTATAATTATAACTATAAATAAATAAATATTTATTTATATTTACATATATAATAAATATATTTATATAGTTATATATATTTATAAATATTATAAATAAATAGATATTTATTTATAATTATAAAATTATAATAAATATATTTATTATATATATTAATAAAATTATAAATATAATAAATATATTTGTTATAATTTTATAATTGTAAATATATAATTATAAATATAAATAAATAAATAAATAAATAAATAAATATATAAATATATATATATATTTGTTTAAATAATTGTAAAATTATAAGAAATATATTTATTATATTTATAATCTTATAAATATATATAATTAATATATTAATTATATATATTTATAAGATTATAAATATACTAAATATATTTGTTATAATTTTAGAATTATTTAAAGAAATATATATATATATAGTTATAATTATAAATAAATATATATTCATTTAAATAATTATAAAAGTATAAGAAATATATTTATTATATCTATAATCTTATAAATATATATAATAAATATAATAATTATATATATTAATAAAATTATAAATATAATAAATATATTTGTTATAATTTTATAATTATTGAAGTAAATAAATAAATAAATAAATAAATAAATAAATTTATTTATAGTTATAATTATAAATAGATATATATTCATTTAAATAATTATAAAAGAATAAAATATATATTTATTATATCTATAATATTATAAATATACATAATTAATATATAAATAAATAAATATATATATTTATTCAATGGTGAACATTGTGTCTTCTGATGGGTCTGCTGACCTTACTGTTCAGGTTGGTTCGCAACCTTCTATTCAACTTGAGGTGATGTCTGCTTTTTCCCAGCCTGTAGTCCAGGTTGAGGTGCAACCACCTCTTAGGTTGGATGTGTTTCTGAACTTACTAATCAAGTTGTGGCACAATCTGCAGAGTTGCAGCCTGCCGTCTGGGTTGATGTGCAGCCTGCTGTCTAGGCTGAGGCGTAGCTTGCCTCTTAGGTGGATAAATCAGATGGGGTTGAATCTGTTTCTGAACCCAAGGCTGGTGATATGCATCAGGTTCTTGATGGTGCTGGTGCATCAAAGATATCTACCAATGTGATGTTGTTGGGGCGTGACAAAGCAAACATAAACTTATTTTCTATGTTAGACTCTATTAACACACCTCACTTTGACCTTCTCAATCTTGAAGGCCTTGAGAATGTAGGATATAGTAACCAGAAGAATTATACCCTACTACGATCTAAAGCTGGAGAGGACTCTTCTAACTGGCTGGCCCTAGAGAAGGGTGTAGATGATGTCATAATTGAGGTTATGTGTGATGGTCCACCCACACAAGAGCTTGCTCAAGAGGGAGCTATACAGGAAGGGGTGTTTCCTTCCACACCAGAGATTGCTCAGGAGGAGGTCACATAGGAGGCTTCCTTACATCCACTGGATGAGACCGCGGAAGAGGCACCATATCTATAACCAATGCAATGGAGAATAGGGCTTCATTTGGCTTCTCAGGGGGGATCTTGAGGTCGAGCCCAGTATAAAAAGAGATGATATTTGTGGTTGTGTTGAGTTCTCCATCTTTTTGTTTTGATGTGGTGCTACACATGTTGAACATTTCCTCTTTTCTTTGTGTACTTTTAATTTTATTTAATAAATTTCAGAGCCATGGATTCAATCTATGGATGATCCGTTTTGGTATAGATAATAAAAAATGACTGGTCACATATGGACAACATGAATAGTAATAAGTGTGTAATGTATAAATGAACATTAATGATGAATACATAACATATATGCACATGAATTATACTCACGCATAAATATATTTATTGACCCAATTCATTGTAAACATATATTTATTTAAATATATATTTATTTCTTTATAATTATAATTATAAATATATATATTTAAAAAGTATTTATATATCTTTATAAATATAATAAATATAATAAATATAATAAATATATTTATTATTTAATGATATTTATTATACTCATATAATTATTTAAATATATATTTCTTTAATTATAATCTTAGAAAAGTACTTTTTTTAAAACATTATATATATATATTTGAATTATTAAAAAAAATATATTAATTATAAAAATGCATTTTATTTAATGTATACAAATAAAAATTATTTTTGAATATAAATATAATAATTTTATATAAATTAATTATATTTTTTTATTAAAAACTGTTATCAACGCTAATAATAGTGCCGATAAAGGCCCCCCTTTTATCAGCGCTTTCTATTTAGGGCTGATAAAAGTCAGCACATCCCTTTCCCAGATCTGTGGTAGTGTCCTTTGAGAGAGCCACTACTGCAGTATTATCACTATAGAGTGTGATAAGATCTTTACTGCTAGGAATCACATCAAGCACTTGGATGAATTTGCATATCCAAACTGCTTCATTATTTTCCTCAGAAGTCCCAATATACTGGGATACCATTGTAGAATTTGCGACCACAACCTTCTTTGAGCTCTTCCATCTCACAAAACCTCTATTGAGAGTGAAGATGTATCCCGAATGCGATTTCAGATTGTCTTGGTCTATTCAAAAACTAGAATCTACATATCCTCTAATGGCCAACTCCTCATCTCCTTCATAGACCAAGAATAAATCCTTAGTTCATCTCAAATGGTTAAGGATAGTCTTGAATTCCATACAATGGTGGCCACCTGGGTTAGATTGATATATTCCTACCATGCTTAAGGCATAACATCTATCCAAGTGTATAACATATCATAATTGGCTGACCCAATTGTTGATGCGTATGTAATTTTTTCAATCCTATGTCTCTCCTCATGTGTCTAAGGACACATTTTCTTAGAAAGATGAATTCTATGTGACACTGACAAAAATCCCCTCTTGTATTGTTCTATATATAATATTTTCAGTATTTTTTCAATATATATACATTGACTTAAACCTAGTAGTCTCTGAGATCTATCATGATGGATCTTAATACTAAGAATATATACTGATTTGCCTAAGTCCTTCATGGAAAATCATGTGTTCAACCAGGCTTTGACAAACTATAGGACTGGTATTTAATTTCTAAAAATTAGTATATCATCGACATAAATTATTAGGAAAATGAACGCACTCCCACTAAACTGCTTTATAGACATAAGGCTCACATTCATTATTTATGAAACCAAATTACATTATAGCTTCATCAAACTAAACATTCCATGACTTGTGTAATGTCCTGACCTTGGTGTCACATACAGGTACCTCGAGATGGTTGGTCACATGACCTCAGGTGCACCTCTCCATACATTAGAGGCTGCTGACTTGCAGTGAGGGTCAAATATGTAACATGGGGAGACTATACCCTCTATATCAAAGTAGCACAACAAAATAAATAAATAAAAAATAAATAAAAAATAACCAAATGATATAACCAGTAACCAGAATAATACCATAACCAATACAGACCGGTATCACATGATAAACCAAAACATGGGAAACACTATCCAAACTAAAGCAATAGATATGTCATGTCGTATATGTGTTAAGTGTAAATATGAAAAACTCAAAATAAATACACCCTAATAACTCCCAAGCGGGCCCTAACATCATGTTATATTCCCTCATCCATGCTCCATACCAACTCAGCCATCTAACATAGGGCTCTTGCCTGTATCATGTCCTACAAACATGAATTCCATTCAGGTATCGATCATGAAACCCGACTAGGGTGCGAGTACAACTAAGTAGGCCACCACCAACAGTGTCTAAAACAATATCCATCCTATAATAGTGTATTCCATTGTATAAATAATAAATTACAATAAAAAAGTGAACAATTATCATATTTCATTATTCATTAATTAACCATATAAAATTTCCCAGATTCAAGATGACACCTAAACCATCAATACTGGCTTCGGCCTATGTTTGAGTTTGAACCATATCACATAGGGAATCACAATTCACTATGACATGAGCTTCCATTATCCATTTAATTCCAATTTCATAACATGTCTACTTGGAACGCCAGTCTAATTCTAATATCATGGGACTAGAATGTTATGTTTAACACCTCATGGGTATTTAGAGTATCACTCCCTATCCAACACCTCATGGGTAATTAGAGCATCAATCCCTATCCCATACAATAATATTCACATGCATGAATTTGGGCTTAGAACATCATATCTAGAACCTCATGGGTATTTGGAGCATCATTCCTTGTCCCACACCCCATTAATCAATCAAATAAACATATATCACATATATCATATTCATCAAGGTTAATCATCATTAACCTTCTTATCAAACATTCTCATCATGGTGTACCATTTCAATTTATCAAACAATCAAGTTTCATCACTTTAATTCACCTAGAATAATATGAATAATTCACCAATAGACCATTTGTAACAACCCAGGTACTTATAAGATATTTTTTTTCATTTCGGAATTAAATAGTTAAATTCCTTTTAATTTTTTAATGAAATAAGAGATATTTAGAGAAATTAAGGAATCTATATTAATAGAATAATAATATTACCTATTATAGTATAAATAAAATTTATGTATATTATAAGTGAAAATATGATATATTTATATCATGGAATAAGTAAATAAATGTTTTGAAAATGACAAATTTAGTGTTGGTATTTTTGTAAAACATAAATATTTATTTACAATTTTATAATTAATATAATGAATTAAAAGAAAATTTATCTTCATAAAATAGATTAATAAATTAATATTTTGTTTTCATATGATTATAAGATAATTTTATGAGACGTTAATTAAATTTTCAAAGTTTTATAAAATCAGATTTAATTTTAAAATTGGTATTTTTTGAATAAATTATGATTTTAATTAAAAATTAAATTTATCATATTTATAAAATTATTTTAATAAAATGGAGTTCATTTTTTAATTCTACATGTCTAAAAATGGTTAGAGTAAATTTTTGGGACTTTTATGAAATAGTTGAATTTTTGATGAATAGTGAAATACAATAATTTTAAATATATATACATTATAAGTTAAATACACCATTCCTTGAGTCATCACTGATGTAATAACAATAATCTCTAATATTACTTAATTATTTTAAAATATTTAGTGATATTAATAAAACTATTCATGTCTTGAGCCAAAATAATAAACTAATGAATAAAATAATGAGAAAACACCCCTCTCCTCCACTATAAATACCACCCCTCAACACCACTTCTAATCACACCTAAAATCCTTGAATATTGTTTAATTTATACCCAATTCCATTTTAAAGCCTATTCCCCATGTTTAGGACTTGTTGGTCTAACAAAAAGTCCAAAACCAAGTTCCTTAAGGAGGATCTCAAGGAGGAGAATTCAAGAGGTAAAATCCTCTTTCTTTTTCTTTTATTTTCTTTTCAATTTATATTCTTTTATAATTCTCTACTAGCATCCCCTATCCAAAGTGACATGATAAATAAAACATATTACATATACTGTAATGTTATTGTGTTAATATAATATCTATAATCAAAACTCTCATATTCTCCTCTTATTCTAACAAAATGGAAACATTGTCCGTAATGTGTCGATTTATCGTTATCATAGAAGATGTGTTTTATTTTATTTTACCACCTTAAATAGTGGTAATAAAACCATTATTATGGTTAAATAATATTTTATTATACATATTATAAGTTATATAATGTTTTGGAACCAATATATAAACATGATATTAAATAAAATGAAATGAGTTTGTGATGGTCGTAAAAACTGCCAAAATAAGTTAAATCATTTTCATTAATGTTTTATCTAACGAATAATACTAATATAAGAAAAAAAAATGATATATGGTATCATTTAAAGTTACATAAAAATATTAACACCGTTTTATTCTACTTTTGGATCTTTTCTTCCATTTGACAAGAAAATCTACAATGAACTATCCATGGAAACCATGAAATAAATGCAACCGAAAAAAATGAAAAAAAATATTATTGATAAATGGGTAGAAATATGTTCTAAAAAGATCATATAAGATATTATAAATATTAATATAGTTATTTAATATATTAATAACACTCTTTAAACCATTATACATAATGTTTGAACTCGTTTGAATTAAGATGAACCCGAGGTAAGAGACTTTCCTTTTAAAATCCTTTTAAATGTTTCTTTTATGAAATTCAAAAGGATTGTTTTTTATATGCAATGAAAGGTTTCTCTCACTTTCATTATGCTTTATTACTATAATGATTCCTTTATATGTTTTCATAGTTATTTTTAAGGATATTATTTCATTATTATGTGAACATTTTTTATATTTTAATAGTTATTTTTATGAGAAAATGGTATTTTGATATCTGAATGTGTTTTTATCATGGGTTTAAATGAGTTATCAAGGGTTGTATTCATGATATGTTCCTTGTACATTTTTTTATTATGTGTTGATCCCATTATATCTCAAGATATTATAGGTTTATCCCTATTATAACTCAAGATATGATGGGTTGAGCCCCACTATAGCTCAAGATATGATGGGTGAGCCCCATTATAGCTCTCTAATGCAATGGGTACTCTGGAGATAGAATTCGACCAAAATTTTATTTCATTTGTAAGTGTGAATATAAGAGTGATATGGTAAATATTTTCCAAGGAAACTGTATGATTTTTCTATTCATGCGAACGAGTTTCAAGAAAAAGGGATTTTAATGGGTTTTCATGTTTTTACTGGACTAACGATTTTCTTTCTTTATGTTCCTTAATGAGATTTTTTTATCATCCCAAGTTTTAAAATGTTTTTCATAGGGTATAAGTATGGGTAATAGAAATAAGGAAGTCAAGTTTAATGTTATGAATATTTTTTAATGAAATCATGTTTTATTTTAAAAACTTTTTTATTATGAAGGAAATGGATACTGTTTTAGTAGTATCCAATTTGTATGCTTTTGGGTTGTTATGTATGTATTATAACCTAATTATATAAAACTCTAAACCTAAAAATATCCTCAATGTGAAAGAAAGTAAATTCTTTACTAAAAATCAAGATTATGTAATGTTTTAAGGATGGGTCCTTATAGTTGGTATCATAGGATGGTTTAGATAACCTTAGAGGTTAGGATGATGTTAATAGAATACCATAAATTATTTTTACTTTATGGACAACTTGAAATGATATGAAATTTAAAGATTACCATTTTTCTTCATCTAAGATATGTCTATTCATAATGGTTTTCCATATAAGAAATTCAAAACTGAAGTAGAAAGGCACCGACATAATGATATCCTTCTGAATCTATAGCCTGGAATGGTGGGAATTGTAAGCAAGCAGTTTATGATAGTAATGGATCAGTTTACTCAAGAAATAAATGGTGGTGGTATCCATGTTAGAGAATTACCTTATCTACCATGAAATAACATATCTTTTGTGGAGCATTTCATGAAGCGACATCCCCCTTCATTCAGTGGATCATATGACCCAGTGGTAGTTGAAGGATGGATCAATGATCTGAAAAAGATTTTTGATGCCATGGGATGTTTGAAACATCAAAAGGTAACCCTTTTCATTTATTTTTTTGAAGGTGAAGCTAATAAATGGTGGTATTTGGTTAATAATACTATAGAAAAAGATGATATTGATTCCATGGAATGAGAAACATTTAAGGATATTTTCCTTGAGAAATATTTCCCAAAGGTTGTTTGACTTCAAATGGAAAAATAGTTTCTATAATTGAGGCAAAAAGATAAATATTTCATATCATAATATGAAGAAAACTTCACAAGATTGGCCAGGTATATGCCAGATTTTGTTCGGGACACTGATAGGAAAATTAATCGGTTTTACTTAGGATTGAAACCAGGTTTATAAAGAGCTTTGGTCGTATAATAATTTAAAAGCTATGAGAAAGTTGTTCATTATGATGAAAAGGTTGAAATGGAGTTTTCTGACACATATATGCCTCATGATGGCAAGAATTAGAAGCATTTAGGTTGGAAGGATTTGGGAAATAATTCATCAAAGAAATTTAGAGGTAAGAAAATCAATTTCCATTCTTCTGAAAAGTGTGGTAAAAATAATCCTGTAGAATGTCTTGTAAATTATGGTATTTGCTAAAGATAAGGAAAGTTTCAACACATGTATCATGATTGCAAGGAAAATGATCATAAGAATAATGAGATGCCTATGATAATATGCTTCAACTGTAAGGAGTTGGGTCATTTTGATAATGTGTGTCCAAAGTTAGTCACTCAGGTGAAAAATCAAAATTATTGGAAACAAACAGGTGTGGAAAAACCATTTTCAACTACTTCAGTAGATTTTGAGCCATCAAACAAAGTTGTATCAGGTACATTTCATGTTTTTACAAAATATTACAATGTGTTGTTTGATTTGGGTCTACACATTCATTTATTTTTGATTTTTTTTTGGAAAATTTAATATTTCACCTCAAGAAATGAATCTGGAACTTATAGTGAAAACACATGGAGGAAATATTATGGGAAAAATAAATTATAATAAACTTAAAATCATTGTATGTGGAAGGAATTTACTTGAAAGACTTATTGTTTTGTATTTAGTAGAGTTTGATGTTATATTGGGTATGAATTGGCTTTCTGTTTACCATGCCAAGATAGATTGTAGAGCTAAAGAAGTTATTTTTCAGAAAGAGTTTCAGTATGTATACAAGAATGAACCCATACTATTGATAACATACCAGGAAGATGAGAAACTATTAAAATATGGAAATGAAATTTATCTTGCACATATTGTTGAAAATAAAGTAATTATATAGATTAATGATATGCCACTGGTAAATGAGTGTCTTGTTATTTTTTCTAATGATTTTATGGTGTTATTTCTTATTTAGAAGTTGAGTTTACTATTGACCTAGTTCCTAATTCTAAGAAAATATCAAAACTCCCATATCAAATGTCTCAAGTAGAAATTCTAGAATTGAAAAAAGAGTTGTAGGAATTATTAGATAAAGGTTTCATCCGACCTAGTACTTCACCATGGGGTACTCCTGTCTTGTTTTTTAGAAAGAAAAATGGATCAATGAGTTTTTCATTGATTATAGAGCCTTGAATAACATCACTATTAAGAAAAAGTATCTTTTTACTTATATCAATGATTTTTTTGATCAGCTCCAGGGAGTAGAGTATTTTTCAAAGGTTGAATTGAGTTTGGGGTACCATCAGTTGAAATTAAAGGAAGAAGACATTTTGAAGAATGCATCTTGGAAAAGACATGGGCATTATGAATTGTAGTTATGCTATTTGGGTTAACTAGTACACCTATTATATTCATGGATATTATGAATATAATATTCCATGAGCTCTTGGATAAGTTTTTGGTTGTTTTTATTAAGGGAATTTTTGTATATTCTAAAAGTAAATAGGAACATGAAAGACATCTAAGGGTTGTTTTACAAACCTTAAATTAAAAGAAACTGTATGAAAAATTCATAAAGTGTGAATTTTGGTTGTAAATTTTTTTCCTTGGTCACATTATTTATAAGGATAGAATAACAGTTGATCCCACCAAAACAAGTGGTTGATGAATGGCCAAGACCTTCAAATGTTATTGAGATTCATAGTTTTTTTGGATTAGTAGGTTATTACCGATGATTTGTTAAAAACTTTTCATGGTTTTCTATCCTAATAACTAAGTTAACACAAAATGGGTTCAATTTATTTGGATATAAGAATGTGGTGTTTGTTTTTAGGAACTGAAGAGGAGATTGGTGAATGATCCAATTTTGGCCCTACCTTCAATAAATGGTGAGTTTGTCATCTACAGTGATACTTAATTGAAGGTACTTGGTTGTGTTCTAATGCATAATGATTAGGTAATTTATTATTATTTAAGACAATAGAAACCTTATAAATTAATTATGCCACATATTATTTGGAATTAGAAGATGTGGTTTTCACTTTGAAAATTTGGATACATCATTTATATGGATCCAAATGTGAAATATATATTGACCATAGAAGTTTGAAGTATGTATTCACTTATAAGGAATTGAACATGATGCAGAGAACATGGTTTATACTGATAAAGTATTATGATTGCACGATCAATTACTATCCTGAAAATGAAAACAAAATGGTAGATGCCTTGAGTCAAAAACATCATGCAACATTAACTATGTTACATTTGGAACATAACCCCTTGATTAGTGATTTGATGAATTTTGGATTGGAATTTTTTGGTGTAGGAAATTTCTCTATTTTGTTTCAGGATTCAGTGTAGTCGTCTTTGTCAAACAGAATTAAGGAAGTGCAGAAGAAAGATGGTGAGTTACAAAAAAAGGTATAATTAGTGAAAAAGGCAAGTTTCCAGAATTTAATGTTGATAAAGATTGTATTTTTATATTTTGGAAGAGATTATGTGTGCCTTGTGATTCATAGTTGAAGAAATATTTGTTAAGTGAAGCTTATAGTTCTCTATTTTCATTTCATCTTGATAGTACTAAGATGTATATAGACCTTTGGGAGTATTACTGGTGGGATGAAATGAAAAGAGATATTACCGATTTTACAATGAAATGTTTGACTTGTGAATAGGTTAAAGTAGAGTGATAAATACCAAAGGGGATGATTCATCCTTTTATAGTGCCAGAGTTTAAATGTGAAAATATATCCATGGACTTCATAGTGAGACTACCAAAGACTTCTAAAGGTAACAATGCAATTTGGGTTGTTATTGATCAGCTGACCGAATCATTACATTTTCTTCCTATTTGAGATACTCTTTCTCTAGATCAACTTTCTCAGATATACCTCAAAGTGATTTTCAGGTTACATGGAGTTCCTCTATCCATTATATATCACCGTGATCCTATGTTCACTTCTAACTTTTGGAAAGACTTTCAGAATTTTTTGGGAACTGAATTAAATTTCAGTATAGCCTTTTGTCCTCAATATTATGGATAGACTAAGAAAACAATTAAGACATTGGAAGACATGTTATGTTCCTTTTCAATGGATTACCAGGAAAGTTGGGATCAACATATTTATTTAGTTGAGTTTTCTTATAATAATAGTTTTCATTATAGTATACAAATGAAACATTTTGAGGCATTATATGGAAATCAGTGTTGAACTTTAGCATTTTGGGATGAAGTCAGGGAAAAGAAGTTGATGGGACCAGAATTAGTAGAGGAGTGGTTGAGAAAGTGAATATGATCTGGAAACAAACGAGGACAACTCAGAGAAGACATAAAAGTTATGTAGATAAAAAGAGGAAAGACTTTTCCTTAGAGGTTGGTGATCATGATTTCTATAAATCTCTCCTTGTAAAAGTGTTATGCATTTTGGTAAGAAAGTAAATCTAAGTCCATGGTTCATTTTACCTGATGAAATCTTGGAGAAATTTGGACTCTTTGCCTACCGAGTAGCCTTGCCTATGAGTTTATCTCAGGTACAAAATGTTTTTTATGTTTTGATGTTAAGAAAGTATGTTCCAGATTCATCTCATGTTTTTGAGCCCAAAAGTAGTTCACCTGGAAGATCACCTTTATTATGAGGAAAATCCTATTTATATTTTTTATTATAGAGAGAAATTATTGAGGAATAAGGTAATTCACCGGGTTAAGGTTTTGTGGAGAAATCACATGGTTGAAGTGACAACATGGGAATCTAAAAATGCTATGAGGTAAAGGTATCCTCACTTGTTTAATAAGTAAATAAAAATTACAAAGATGTAATTTCTGGAAGGTGGGGAGAATGTAACGACCCAGGTACTTATAAAATAATTTTTTTTCATTTTGGAATTAAATATTTAAATTCATTATAAATTTATAATGAAACAAGTGATATTTATAGAAATTAAGGAATCTATATTAATAGAATAGTAACCTCACATATGAGAGTATAAATAAAATTTATGTATCTTATAAGTTAAAATATGATATAATTATATCATGGAATAAGTAAATAAATATTTTGAAAATGATAAATTATGTGTTGGTATTTTTGTAAAACATAAATGTTTATTTATAATTTTATAATTAATATAATAAATTAAAAGAAAATTTATCTTCATAAAATAGATTCATAAATTAATATTTTGTTTTATTATTATTAGAGGATAATTTTATGAGACCTTAATTAATTTTTCAAAGTTTTATAAAATCAGATATAATTTTAAAATTGGTATTTTTTGAATAAATGATGATTTTAATTAAAAATTAAATTTATCATATTTAGAAAATTATTTTCATAAAATGAAGTTCATTTTTTAATTCTACACATCAAAAAATGGTTAGGGTGAATTTTTGGGATTTTTCTGAAATAGTTGTATTTTTGATGAATAGTGAAATACAGTAATTTACCATATATATACATTATAAGTTAAATATACTATTAATTGATTCATTACTAATGTAATCACCATAATCTTGAATCATTCTTCATTATTTTAATATATTTTGTGATAATTCTCAAACTATTCATAGTCTTGAGCCAAAATAATAAACTGATGAATACAATAATGAGAAAACACTCATATCCTCCACTATAAATACCACCCCTCACCACATATTTTACTCACACCTCAAAGACTTTTAGCTTATTTAATTTCTACCCAATTCCATTCACAAGCCTCTTCCCAACAACCAAGACCTTCTGGTCTCACATGCCAAAACAAAGTGCCTTAAGGAGGCTCTCAAGGAGGATAATTTCAAGAGGTAAAATCCTCTTTCTTTTTCTTTTCTTTTCTTTTCATTTTCTTTTATTTTATTATTATATCCTAACATCCTCTGTCCAAAGTGACATGATAACTCCAATATCTTACATATTCTATAATTTTATTGTGTTAATGGAATATCCATCATCAATCCTCTTCTCTTCTCCTCTTATTATAAAAAAATGGAAACATTGTCTATGATGTGTCAATTTATCGTCATCATGGACAATGTGTTTTTATTTTCTTTTACCACATTAAAAGGTGGACATAAAACCATTATTATGGTTAAATAATATTTTATTATACATATTATAATTTATATAATGTTCTGGAATAAATATATAAAAATGATATTAAATAAAATGATATGAGTTCGTGATGGTCATAAAAACTGTAAAAATAAATTAAATAATTTTCATTAACATTTTATCTAATGAATCATCCTCATATCAGAAAAAATGATATATGGTATCATTTAAAATTATGTAAACATATTAACACCATTTAATTCCAATTCTGGAGCTTTACTTCCATTTGAAAAGAAAATCTATAATGAACCAACCATGGAAACCATGAAATAAATGCACCCAAAACAATGAAAAATAACAAAATATTATTGTTAAATGGGTGGAAAGATGTTATAAAAAGATAATATAAGGTATTATAAATATTAATATAATTCTTTAACATATTAATAAAACTCTTTAAACCATTATATAGGAGGTTTGAACTCGTTTGAAGTAAGACAAACCCGAGCTAAGGAAATTTCCTTTTAAAATCCTTTTAAATGTCTCGTTTATGAAATTTAAAAAGATTATTATTTTTATATAGAATGAGAGGTTTATATCACTTTAATTATGATTTATTACTATAATTCTTCCTCTATATGTTTTCTTAGTTATTTTTAATGATATTATTTCATTATTATGTGAAAGTTTTTTATATTTAAAAGTGTTTTTTATGAGAAAATGGTATTTTGATATCTGAATGTGTTTTACTTATGGGTTTAAATGGGTTATCAAGGGTTTTATTCATGATATGTTCCTTGGAAATTGTTTATTATTGGTTTATACCATTACAGATCAAGATATTATGGGCTGAGCCCCATTATAGCTCAAGATATGATGGGTTGAGACCCATTATAACTCAAGATATGACAGGTGAGCCCCATTATAGCTCTCCAATACATTGGGTACTCCAGATATGGAAGCCAACCAAAAGGTTATTACATTTTTAAGGGTAAATATAATAGTGATATGGAAAATATTCCCCAAGGCAGGTCTATGATTTTTCTATGAATGCTAATGAGTTTGAAGAAAAAGGGTTTTTAATGGGTTTTCATGTTTTCAATGGACTAATGATTTTCATTATTTATGTTCCTTAATAAGATTTTTGTGTTCATCCCAAGTTTTTTTTCATAGGGTATAAGTATGGGTAAGATAGATAAGGAATTCAAGTTGAATTTTATGAATATTTGTCCATGAAATCATGTTTTATTTTAAAAAAATTTTGTATTACAGAAGAAATGGATACTGTTTTAGTAATATCCACTTTGTATACTTGTGGGTTGTTATGTATGTATTATTACCTAATTATATAAAACTATAAACCTGAAAAGATCCTCAATGTGAAAGAAACTAAATTATTGACTAACACACAATATTATGTAATGTTTTAAGGATGGTTTCTTATACCATTTATCAACTTTTAACCATATAATCCATTAACCCTTCAAGTTTAAGAAAAAAATCCCTTAATTAACATTTATCAACCAATTAATAATCAAAATAATTAAACAATTTTATAAAACCACTAATTGCCTAATTCCATAATCCCATTATTACATAAATTCCATAATCACATAAATTAATTAACCAATTAATTAGTTCAATTAAAGATAGAATTTCTAAACATGGAAATTGAAATTTCAAAACACATACATGAAATCACAATCAAGACTATGGGAATTAAAAATTAGACCACCTACCTCAAGGTCATTGATAAGAATTTGCTAAAAGGAAATCCCCAAATTGAAGCAGAATGATGAAGGTCACAATGGCACAGAATATCTATGACCAAATCCTAGAAACAAGATCAAACACAATAAGATCCATAAAATATAGATCTAAACCATTGCAATGGAGGATAAAAAATTCCTCTTTGTCCAGAAATAGGGACGAGAGAGAGAGGAATCCAAATGGGGAAGAAATCACTTACCAATGGAGAGATGATCCTTTGAACGGATCTTCGATTCATCGAGAATGGGGTTCAAGGAGCCTTGGAATCCACCTGGAAGCTTCCAAAATCATAGGAAATTGTTTTAGGAAACAAATAAGGAATTTAGGGATAATAATCAAGGGGTTCAAAAATTTAAAATAAAATTTTCAGAGAAATAAAACCCACGCGCATGGTTTTCTGGGATAGGGAACATGGTTTTCCAAATCGTGCAACCTAACCATGAACCTAATTTTAAGGGTTCACGATTTATACCAAGAGGGTGCATGATTTGACAAACCATTCACTAACCATACAAACTCGACTGTCTTAAGGGTGCACGGTTTTCTGGGCTGGGCACATAGTTTGGGGAAATTGTGCGCCAACCATTCACTACCCAGACACCCTAAAAAAACTTCCAAAATTCACCTGAATTCACCCAAGACAACCTTTAAACAAAGTATGACTAAAATAGGGTAAAAGAGTACCTAAAAAAAGTATGAGGCATCTCCAGGAATTTTTAGGTCTTATAATCTCTCAACCTTATAATAGCTTGTCCTCGAGTTGTACTCCCAAGCATCTCTAAATTTTTGAGGTAAAAAGATTAGGACACTGAACCCTCATATCCATTTGTTTGAAAGTTAATTTTTTTATTATTACCAAAGAATTTTTTTTGAAAAAATTGAGAAACCCCAAGTTCATATAGGACAAGCACTAAAGGAATAAACATAGGTGTTAAAATGAATCTTGAACCTCTTATCATTCTTATCCCTAAAGAGTTTCCAAGAAATAGAAGTTACTGGTGTTTCTGGAGCATCATTTAGTAGGTCTTCAAAGTAGTATTCCATTATGTCTCACACTTGCATGTACTCTTCCTATGTGATCTTATCTTCATTGAAGCCTCTAATTAAAATCAAGTTCCTCTTGTCTATCTAAGCACTCTACTCACTGTTAGTATTCACCCAAATAGGCCTTCCCATCATCTTTTCAGCATCCTCTATGGAGGCATTAATCATGAGGGATTATTCTTCCATAACTTCTCTAGAATGTAGGAGCAAATACAAAGGAATATCCTCCTACAGGTCACCCCTAAGGAAGGCTACCCCGTAATTCCTCTCCAAACGAATCGAAATTCCAGCAAGGTTAGTAGCACTTCCCTTCACCTTGTCTTTTGATTTTTTAGCAGATCGAGTCTCCATAGGTAGAGGTAAATATGAGTAGTCCTTTCGGCCTTTCTTACTACCTTACTTGTCCCAAGACCCACCAAAGTCAAGAACACATGTTCGTAGCATATCCTCCAAAACCTGTATCGTATGTTCTGATTGTCCATCGGTCTACGGGTGGAAATCCATACTTAGATATTCCTGTGTACCAAGTGCTTTATGAAAACCTTGATTTAAGCACAATGTGAAATTTGATTCATGGTCAGAAACTATACTCCATGGCACCCCATGCAGATGGAATATCTTCTGAATGTACAAATCTACCAACTGATCCACTGAGGAAGTATCCCGAATAGGAAAAAAAGCATTAATTTCATTAATTGATCCACAATCACCCAAATAACAACATTATTCTGATGTGTCCTCAAGAGACCCACAACAAAGTACATGGTAACGTCATCCCACTTCCATTTTAGCATGGGAAATGACTGTATTAAACCACATGGTCATTGATGCTTGACCTTCACCTATTGGCAGATGTAGCATCGTGTCAAAAACCTAGAAATTTAATTTTTCATGCCCAACCACCAATAATTTTGACATAGTTCATGGTACATTTTGGTCAAAACTGGATGCACTGCCCACTTCGAGGCATGAAACTCATGCATAAGATCCTCATGCACACACTTAGGCACAAAAACATGGTTTCTGACATAGATGATCTCATATTTATCTATATTAAAATCGAAAAGTGACTCCCCACCTTCAAGGCTTTCCCTCAAGGAAAAACACTTTAGATCCTCCTATTTCCTTTCCACGATATAGTTCAAAAGTATGGATTCCACTGACACTGATGCAAGGGTCATCTGATCTTGTCCCTCCCGAACCACAATATGCATCTCTTCCAATAATGTCATCATCTTCCCACTCAGAACTAGAATCCAGAACTATCTGAGTAGGTGTCTTACTACTCAAAGAATCAGAAACACCTTTTCCATTCCTGGTTATATATTCTAGCTCAAAATCAAATGACTGCATATAATCAACCCACCTTCGTTGTCGGAGATTTAAACCTCACTGTGAAAAAATATAATTTAAGTTCTTATGATTAGTATAAACTGTAAACTTTTTTTCCCACAGATAATTCCACCAACACAATAAATCATAAACCACTACAGCTAACTTGAGGTCATGCATAGGGTAGTTCCATTCATGTGGCCTCAACTGCCGTGACCCATAAACCACAACCTGATCTCCCTACATCAACACTACTCTAAGTCCTACTCTTGATGTATCAAAAAACACCGTATAATCCTCACCCGTCTCATGTAGGATCAAATATGGTGTAGTTTTCAAACACTTATTTAACTACTGTAAAGCATTCTCACATGATCCATACCATTCAAACTTAACACCCTTCCTAGTCAAGCCTGAAAGTGGTGATTCCAAGAGGGAAAAGTTCTGGATGAACCTCTAATAATATCCCATTATCCTTATAAATCTATGGATATCAAAAAAATTCTTGGGATTCTCTCATGAAACAACTTCCCACACCTTATCTAGGTCTACTAACACACCTTTCTCCAAGATGATGTGGCCCAAGAAATGTACCCAGTCAATCCAGGATTGGAACTTAGATATCTTGGAATATAGTTGATGCTATCTCAGTGTACTCAGGATGATGTCAAGATGTTGGGCATGATCATCATGAGTCTTGAATTAAACCAATATTTCATCCACAAACAACCACAAACTGATCTAGGTATGGGTGGAAAATTCAGTCCATCAAGGCCATAAACACTACTAGAGTGTTCGTCATCCTGAATGACATCATTAAAAACTCATATAGACCATAAATACATCTAAAAGATGTCTATGGTATATTAGATGGTCAAAATATGAGTTGATGATACCCTAATATCAAGTCAATCTTAGTGAAAACACAATCTCCTCTAGCTCGGTCAAAGAGATTGATATGCAGAAGAGGATACTGGTTCTTCACTATCATCCATGCAACGACCCAAGGTTTTATCAATGGAATTACCTTATTATACTTATTCCATATAATATAATCACATAAAATCACATTACAAAACACAATGAAACATCATTATTAAATGAACTAATAAATACTATGTGACCTTTAAACATAAATTTTCCACTTCTGTGATTTTAATCAAAAATCTGATATACACAGTTGTGATCAGTAAGATGTTTGGAGTCCGTTAGGGAAAACTTAATTTTTAGTGAATAGTAACTTACCCTTATGAATAATAATGTTAACCTTATGAATAGTAATACGACCCTTATGAATATTAAATCTTCCAATTAAATAGTAACCTTACCAATGAAATTATAAATAAGATTTATCCATATTATAAGTGATAATAATATAGTGTTGGTATTTTTGGTAAGTCATAAATATTTAATTAAAATTTTATGATTAATTTAATAATTTAAATGCAAATTTATTTTCATAAAATGTATTCATAAGATAATATTTTTGATTTCTTATGATTATAAGATAATTTTATGATACCTTAGTTAATTTTTCAAAGTGTTATAAAATCAGTTACATTTTTAAAATTTGTATTTTTCAAGTAAATTATGATTTTAATTAAAAATTAAATTTATCATATTTAGAAAATTATTTTCATAAAATAAAGTTTATTTTTGGATTCTACTTGTTGAAAAATGGTTAGGGTGAATATTTGTAATTTTTCTGAAATACTTGAATTTTTGGTGAATAGTGAAATTCGATAATTTATGAAATATGCTAAATAAATGAATTTCTGCATCATGATTGAGTCATGGATGACATAAATGGCCATTAGTTCAAACTCACATGAAATTATTACTGTTTTTTGTTACAATAATCAGTACTATTTTTTATCGTGTGAAAAATAATAAACTAATGAATTAAATATTGAGAAAACTCCCCTCTCCCCCACTATAAAAACTACCCCTCACCACCTCTTCTCCTCACACCTCTAAAACATTGTGCATTGTCAAAATTATATTTAAATATCTCCCTAAGACTATCTCCCACATCTGATAGCTCTTGGTCTCATCAAAAGACCAAAACCTCTTCCCTAAGGAGGTTCTCAAGAGGAAGGAATCAAGAGGACATTAAGATCAAGTGAAGAACACCTTCGGACTTAAGGTAAGGAATTCTACTGAAACTTCCATTATTCCTTCGGGTTTCTCTAACTTTATTTTTACCCAAATGAAGTTATATTTTATTTTTATGTACATATTCTAAATTATTTTCATATGTTCCAAACTCATGTATCAATATCCATCCATCATTCTCTTTTGGGGATATATATATTTGGTTTCCTTTTTCAATTCTTCCCGATAAGAAAACCCGTTTTAAGGTAACTTCCAGAATTATTACCTAATTTCAAGTGCAATATATCATATATTTTAATCCACCATTGTTTTTATAAAATTATTCCTTTTTATTATGAAATCATTATTGGTTCACTTCTGGTTTTATATAAAATATTATTCCCTTTTCTATTTTAAATGATCTTTAGTATTTTCTTTAAAAGCGCACTAAAATTTTTTAATGATAAAATTTCTTAAATAATATTTTTACATGTTATAAATTATATTTGACATCACTTACCATGATATATGACTATTTTCCCTTGTGAATGTCCTTTTATGTTCTAATTTATTTCTTTCATAGACACTTGTATGATACGCCCATTTATTATGCTTTATGACATGATTATGATACCCATTTCTTTCAATGGGTACCCATATGTTTATGTATGATTGATTATGTATGATTACATATGTTGAAAAAATATTCATGAAAATTCTAAGATGGGTTTACCTAGATAGCTTTCCAATGCATTGGGTAAAGTTTAGTCGCATAAGAGGTCATGTGCAACGGTCTTGGTGGTTTGCCTTGACTCGTGCTCCATGTGCAACTGTCTTGGTGGCTAACCTTGACATGTTATCCTCTATGTACAATGAGCTTGGATTGTAATAAATTCATGTTTTATGTTGTTTCCACATTACTATGATTCCATGATTATATGATTCCATGATTTATATGTTATGATTCCTTATGTTTAGTCATGTACCATGCCTTTTTATATCATTATGTTATGACTTCTAACCCATGTGCTAATCTTTATTCTTATGTTTATTCCCTTACTGGGATTTTAGATCATCAATTTTTTCATGTTATCCTCAGGTTGTCCTATGCTGATGTAAGTTATCAAAGGAAGTTAATAGGTCATTAAATAAATAAATGTTTTATTTAGTCCCACGTTTTTATTTTTATGTACCTAGTCTTCCAAGACACTAAAATCTATGATCCTTGGCATGTAATTTGATATTTAAATACATTTAAAATCATGTGATGATATGTGTAAAAGGCTGGGGTTTCTATATTTGGTATCATAGGAAGGTTTACTTATTTCTAGAGATTAGGAATAGATCAATTTAGTAAGAACCTTATCGATAAGACTAAGTATAAGAAAAAATCCCTAAATTTTGGTAAGTATTGGGTAAGTGGTTTATAAATCAGATACATCCCTGTCTAGACACTACAATTGGACGTGGTTCTAGTACAAATGTTCCTAGGAGTAACAACTCTGACAAGGTGTTCTAGGACTGACTCAGGGTAACCGGGTACACGACAATGTTCCTTACTGCGCGCCTGGTTTGATACTCTTAGGGGATATGATTTGGTAAATTTATAAGCTCATTATGAACCATTATTAAGGGAACAAAAAAAATCCCATAATAATATAAGTTAATAAACATATCAAGGATAACCTAGATTTAAACCAAGTGAATCACAAGTTAGGATATACTCTTCCTTTACAACTTTATCCTTTTATGTTAAAAGTTTCATTTTATGATTAATAGATAAGTATTAAATCCACTTAATTGAACATTATTTTCTTAGTTAATGGTGGAAAATAAAAGAACACGTGCCAATAATCAATGTGATAGGGAATATGAAGATTCCCCTAATGATATACCAAATATGATGGGAATGAGTGCTCAAAACATAATGAAAGTACATGATCAGTTGGCTCAAGTTATGAATAATAACTTGAATCATGTGGAATGTAATCCTCCTCCAAGGAAAAAAAAAGTTTCCATCGAATCCTTCCTTCAGAAAAGGCCTCCCATGTTTAGTGGATCTTCTGATCCCCTCCTAGAGGAATAGTGGATTAACTTCATTGAAAATATATTCTCTGTCCTCCAGTTCTCAAAAGAAGAGAAATTCATGCTGGCAGTCTATCATTTTGATGGGGAAGTTGATCATTAGTGGACACTAATCAAGAATACAAATTCACAAGAGGAAATTTATTCCATGGATTGGGAGGAATTCAAGAATTTTTTTTTCAAAAAATATTTTCCCCAAAACCTCCATCTCAAGATGGAAAGGGAGTTCCTTGGACCTAAGAAGAAGGAATATGAGTCTATCAAGGCGTATGAAGAAAACTTTATAAGGCTTTCAAGATACACTTCCAGTATTTTCATGAACACCAAAAGCAAGGTAGATAACTTCTTTAGAGGACTAACTCCGATTCTACAAAAATCATTGGCGATTCATGAATTTGATAGTTATGAGGAGATTTTTTGTTGTGACCTCAAGGTTCAAATGGAGATTAGAAACTCTCAATGGTCTTATGGGACCAATGAAAATAAGTGGAAAATGGAGTCTAATGTGGGTTGTTAGGAAAATAAATCCCATGATGGAAAGAAGAACGAACATCCCACAGGTAAACATTGTGGGAAGAAGCATCCTGAGAACTATCTAAAGGGAACCAGGAATTGTTTAAAATGTGGAATAATGAGACATATGGATAAGAACTGATGGAGGGATATGAAGAATTCCACTAATGTGGAAGAATAAAGGAAATTTTAGATCAACACTCAACCTGTAGTGCAGTGTTACAACTGCAAGGAACATGGGAATTATGCAAAAAAATTCCCTAAGACAATGGTTATGGGAGGAAATCAACAAAAACCTCCAAGGAAACACAGAAGGGATTATGCTATCACTACTGTTGAGGTAGAGTCTGAAAACTATGTGGTGAAAGGTACACTAGTTATTCATTCAAGAATAGAGAACATACTATTTGATTCTAGTTCTATGCATTATTTTATATCTTGAAAGTTTAGTATAACTATTCAAACACCACCTCAAAATTTGGAGGTTGAGTTATATGTGAGAATAGAGATTGGGGACATTATTGAGTGTAAGGTTTATAACTCCTCCCCAGTAAATGTTTGTAGACTAAACCTCCCAGTAAATCTTTTCATGCCTCCTCTGGTATATTTCGATGCTATTTTGGGAATGGATTGGCTATATTATATTTATACAAATCCATCATTAACTATCAGTAAAGGGAGATTACTCTTCACATCCCAGAGTATCCTATAATCCTATAAAAGTGTTAAGAGGAATATGAATATATTTCAGAATCATCATCTCAAGTGTGGATATTGTTGACTTTTGAGAAATAATATATTGCTAAAATGATTGGGACAAAATAGATAATACTTCTAGAAGATATGCACATCATTAGAGATTACACTGATATATTCCCTAAAGAATTTCCTGGTCTTCATCCTGATCGATAGGTTGAGTTATTAATTGAACATATTCCTGGATCCCCACCTATATCAAAGACATCTTATATGATGGCCACCATAGAGCTAGAAGAGCTGAAGAAGTAGTTATAGGAGAATATGGAAAATGGTTTTATATGCCTAAGTGCTTCACCATGGGGTGAACCAGTACTCTTTGTTAGAAAGAAGGATGGATCAATGAACCTCTACATTGATTATAGTGAGCTCAATAAAATCACGATAAAGAACAATTATCCCCTTCTTTGGATAGATGATTTGTTTGATCAACTACATGGGGATATTTATTTCTCTAAGGTAGATCTTTAGCTAGGATACCACTAATTAAAGGTGAGAAAGGAAGATATTCCCAAGACTACCTTTCAGAAGAGGTATGGGCACTATGATTTCATAGTGATTCCCTTTAGACTCACTAATTCTCAAGAAATTTTCATGAATTTAATGTATAGAGTCTTTAGAGATTACCTTGACAAATTTTCAGTATTCTTTATCGATGATATTTTTATATACTCCAAGAGTAAGGAGGAACATGAGGATAATTTTAATACTGTGATTTTGACTTTGTTAAGGGAGAAAATTTATGAAAAGTACATTAAATGTGAGTTTTGGATAGAGAAAGTATCATTCTTGGGGCATGTTATCACTAGAAAAGGAATAACTGTGAACCTTTCCAAGATAAAGGCAATTAAAGAGTGGCCCAGACCAATATCTGTAATAGATATCCATATATTTCTGGGTCAAGTAGGGTATTATCAATGATTTATGAAGAACTTCACATGATTATCAAACCCAATGACCAAGCTAACAAGAAAGCGAGTGAAGTTTGTCTGGACTCAAGAATGTGAGGAAAGCTTTAAGGAGCTTAAAAAGAGGTTTATCACTGCACCAGTACTCACACCCCCGATAATTGGAGAACTCTTTTTGGTGTATAGTGATTCTTCAAAGAAGGGATTGGGTTGTGTACTAATGAAAAATGATAAAGTGATAGCCTATGCCTCAATGTAGCATGAAATCCATGAGAAAAACTATCCCATGGATAATCTAGAGTTGGAGGCTGTGATCTTTGCATTGAAAATATAGCAGAATTATCTCTATGTGGAGAAGTGTGATATATATACATATCACAAGAGTCTAAAATATATATTCACATAGAAAGAGCTTAATATACACCAGTGAAGATGGATATAGCTCATCAAGGATTATAACTGCTCAATCCACTACCATCTCAGTAAGGCACATAAGGTGGAAGATGCTCTAAATAGAAAGGATCACACATCTTTTTCAATGATGATAATTGAAAAGGATCTAATATTCTTATATTTTTAGAGGATGGACATGGGAATCATTAAGTGAGGAAAATCATCAATCCTTTCTCAAATGATTGTTCAACCATCCCTCATGGGGAAAATAAAGGATGCTCAAATAAATGATGTGGAAATTAAGAAAAGGATGTATGTAACACCCTGCTATTTTATGAGATAGATTATTTTTAAATTTATTTTATGTCTTGTGTTGTACACTACACCAATATTAGCTTGCTCTATACGCAACATCGTATCAACTTTCAGTATACGCAACACTATTCTTGGATTGTGTTGCACACAATTTCAAGTTCTTTTGATAGAGCTCATTTCACACAACACTGAGTATAGATGTTATTCAATGTATAAATGAACTAAGTTTGGATTATTTTATATGAAACACCAGGGTAATCTTGCACTACACGTAACACTGACATGGCTTGCGTTACACGCAAGAGCGACCTTCCTCGTTAGCTTGCGTGGTACGCAATACTGAGTTTTACTAAATAATGGTATATTATTAAAATATTATATAAAATATCCATTATGAATATTATTAACCACAATTTGAATTTTATATAACATTATCATTTATCTTACACATGATATAAGAACAAAATCAATTTTTTTCGGATAAAAGAAGTATTTTAAAAAAAATGCAGTTTTACCACATTTTGACGGTGCACCCATTTTAAATCTAGTTTTTGACACTTTTATAAGATATATTTGAGAAGATAAAATTTGTCTTTGAAAGAGGGACATAAAAATTTACTTTGGATAAATTTTTGATATTTTTCTGATAACTTTCATATTTAGATGAATAGTGAAAATACACTAAATTTTAATTGAAAACAACTTTTTTCATTGAAATAATTTATATGGTTAAAATATATTATTAAATGGTTTTAATTTATAAATAGAATATATTCTTATAGTTTAATACAATTTAAGTCATTTTCATTAATTTTACATTGAATTCATATGTAGAAACATTTCAATCTTTTGCAATGTTTTAAACAAAAACCCATTTTTTTCGACAACGGGATCAATTTTAAATTAATTACTGCAATTTATGTATTTTTAATTATGAAAGATGGATTCCATATTTGGAATCATTAGGTCCAAATTATTTTAATAGGCTACTTTTATTTTTGGGCATTATGAATAGTGACTTTGGTAATTATTTTTATTACCATGGTTAAAGGTGAATCAAGTAATTAAGGGTAAAAATAATATTATAAAATTACCTTAACACCTGTAAAAATCTTATTGGATTATTAAATTCGACCCTTATCATCTATTTTTAGAAATTAAATCACTTTATTTCCACTTACCTATAAAAATTACATGAATGTAATAAAAACTAATGAAATGAAAAAAGTGTCACAATCTCTTTTTATATAAGTGTATTAATTTGATTACATGGATAACTAGGAGATAAAATAGACTATAAATCGTATTTTTAATGATAAAAAAATTACCCAAATCATAAAAATTTATTTATAATTTTTATAGATTAAATAATTACCATTAATGATGACACAATAGTGATGTAGAAATTATTTTATTAATAGAAAAATCAAATAAATGGTTTTAAAAATGTTAAAAGAAATACCGTATGAACTAATTAATGTTCTCCATGAATTTTATAGGTTACTATGATATGTTAAGTATGTATTTAATATTTTTGTTCGAATTTATATTCTGTTTGAATTTTATTTAAATTCTAATAAATTAATAGTCTCCAAATTGACACTATTGATATTTTATAAACATAACATTTTATTAAATTATTTAAAAATCATAAAAAATTTATAAATTACAAAGTGATAATTATAAGGTCTAAAATATCATAAATTATCCATTTATGGTCAATTAACACCACATAAGTAAATATTCATTACCATTAAATATTTAGAATGTTATTACCAAAATTAAACTTTAATTTTTTTAAAGGGAATTCCCCTGTGTGGCCTTTTCGAACCCTCCACACAGAGAAACCCCCATCCCCCACAAAGGGGTAGCACCTAAAGGTAGCTCCACATTTGGGGAAGGAGCCATTTCCAGCTGAGATGATAGAGTGTCCTGGAGGGTTACGTCCTGGCAGCGATGGTCCGTCACAGTGATCCGTCATCAATTGGGCCGCACCTTGTTTTGCCCGCCCATAGGAATCTGGGCAACCTGGAAAGACAGGTGGATCTCGGGGAGAGGCTCGCCCCAAAATCAGACTCCCAAGATTCAAACCCTGAACCTCCCAAATAACAGCGTTGTTGTACCACTCTCCTTCAAAACCATGCCACCACCGAAGTGGCCAAAATTAAACTTTAATAGAATAACTAAGGGTCAATTAAAAAGATAAGGTTTAAATTGAAAAGATAAGTTGTCCAAAATTTATTGGTTGATGAGATTACAACCCTATATCATCCCATATTATAATTAGGAAAACTTTTAAGGTTTTTTATTAGGGTTTGATTTTATTATAAATTAATATTTTTGAGAGTTTCCTAAAGTGTCTCTCTCCTCTCTTATAAAAGGGAACCTCCTCCACCTCCCATTCACTCCATTTTGAGCCTTCAATCTCGGCCAAACCCTGAAAATTTCTATTCTCAACTTCCCTAGTAACATTATAGATGTTCTAGTCTTCTCAAAAGACCAACTCTAGTGCCCTAAGTGGAAATTCAAAGGAGGCACGTCGAGGAAGAGGTAATCTCTTCTACTGATTCTTTCAAGTTTCTTTCTTCTTATACTTCCTCTTTTTTAGTTATTTCATTATAAATTAATAAAATAAAATAAATATAACTTATATATTTATATGTTATTATAAATATGAAACAACCCTATTTAACCTTCTATCCATCCTACAAAAAACAAAATCACCGCGTGTGTGTACGTATGACTTACCGTCTCCATGCCATGGTGTAATATGTTTTTCACCACCACATTACTTTGATCGGTATAATGGTGTAAATAATAACTATATATGATTATTATAACATTATACTAATTCTTAGATATTATACACCATCCACTTCAATACCATTCAATAATTATGGGAACAATATCATCGCTCGTGCGTACGTACGACTTACCGTCTCCACGACGCGATGAGATTCATTATCCATGTTAACCATTCACGAATGATTATAAAGTATATATAATAAATAATAATGAAATATATGACATAATAATTCTACTATATATATATATATATATTTCATTTACTACTTCCATCCAATTCAATAAGGAAACTAAAATAGCGTTCATGCATACGTATGGCCTACCGTCTCCATGAACGGTGTATTCCATTCCATTTATCTATTATATATATATATATATTTATATAATGAATATATAAGATATATATAAATCATGTTTTACATTATGTAAGTAAGTAAATCATGATCTAGGTAATCATATGAGGAATAACAAATCCAAACACGTATGATAAATGAAACGATTATTACCCAAAACATTGCTTTAACATGGAATTGACAAATGAACAAGTAATATAAAGGCATAAGTGAATCATATATGATATCATAAATATTATTATGGTTTTTTTACAAGTTAATAATATTTTAAACCCACTATACTAGAGTTTCGAACACATATGGAAGAAATCATACCTAAGGTAAGGGATAACTTTTCCAATCTTGTTTTTATCCGAGATTGTTTATTCTTAAGTATTTTATAGGGTAATATTTATCATCCATGTACATGTTTTTAAAAAAACGTTTTCATAAAATGTTTAATATTCTTCAATGTATGTTTAAAGTCATTTTTACCCTTTTTTTACTTTTAGCACATGGTATGGAATAAATCTTTCTTTTGTTTACCATACGAGGTATTTTTTTACTTTTATGGCAAAAGTACGAGGAGAATATATATTTTTTAATTTATACAGAATGAATGGATTTTTAAATGTTCATAACGCTTTACTTCTACAAAGATTACTATACACTTTTTAAGTGTATTTTTAACTAAATTATTTGATTTTAAAATTGTGGGACATTTTTGAAAAGAAAATGTTTTTGAAGAAGAAAGGATATTTTCCTCGAGAAATGAGTTCAAGTGGTTTATCAAAATTATTTTCCTTCTAAGATGATTCAATTTAAATAGGGTTATGTTTCTATCCATATTATTACTATGATTTGACTGTGTTAATTATGGAATGGTATTTTATATGGATTATGTTATGATGGCATGATTTTTAAGAATATCATTTTATTACATGGGTTATGCTATGATGAATGATTTATGTTTTTGTAGAACATGTAAGAATGATTTAATTATTAGATTTGTGGGGACTATATCTCACTCTAATTTAATGGGTAAAGATTTATATCTCATGAGATAGACATGACTAGAATGGCAAGTAAATCCGGTTCATTAATATAGAGTTGGAACGACAAGTAAACCTGGTTCAGTAATAGACTCCGTCCACTATGATGGTCTTGGAAACAATGCTTTGGATACTATGGAAATCATATTATGTGCTTAATGATTTGACACAATTACATGTTTTATTCCCATTCTATTTTATTATGGTTAATGTTATTTTATGGTCTATGCCTTATGTACTACCTAGATTTATTTCATGACTCAAGATTTTGATGTTTAAACTTTGTGTTCATGTTTTTACGTTCAAATGTTTATGGTTTTTTTATGTTCTCCATGTTTACCCTTACTAAGAATTTGATCTCACCCTTTTTATGTTTTCTTTTCCCCAAGATATAAATAAAGTTATTAGGTAGGAAAAAAAAAGTGGAAGGTCTTTATGGGAGATGTTGAAGATCTTTCACCATGATTAGAAGATTATGTTCCAAGTTTCCAAAGACACTAAACTAATACGGTCTTTGGGCGTTTTGTGTGTGTCATTTATTAAGTATTCTGCAAAAGAAATGTAATTTCCATGTACGCCAAGATTGGGTCTATATAGTTGGTTTCAGAGTGAAGGTTTATTCAACCTTTTGATACTAGGATGTGAAAACTTTAGTGAGATCCCTAGATATATTTCTAAGGTATTTCTAAGGATATAGAAAAGGTTAAGTATAACTATAGGTTACGGTCTGAGAATTATGGTATAAATCATGAATAACCTAGGATTAAATGCAAGATGTTATATATTGAAAGTACTCCCATATGATATGTTGTCTTACTAGTATGATTTTTTCCTCTCACACTATTCTTTTTGGGTTTTAGAAAATGGATGAAAACAGGAGGATTCATGTTAATGAAGAATTTGATGGACAATAGAATGATATTATTCATAAGAAACCAAATGAAATGGGAGTAGGAAGGAGTAACTTCATTATTATGCCTAATCAGAAATCTCATAATATGATCAATAATCTAAACTTTGGTGAGTTTCCTGAAACAAGAGTTTCTTGGTGATCATAGAGGAAAGAAAGTTCAATTTTCCTCATGTAAATCATGTGGGAAGAGACATAAAGGAGAATGTTTCAAAGGAACTAAAAGATTCTTTGGGTTTGGAAAAGAAGGACACAAAGCCAGTAATTTCAAAGGAAAAGGTTCTGTTAACACAATGGAAAAGGATAATGGTATTACTAAGACATCAACAATGGTTAAATGCTTTAAATGTAGAATGTACGAGCATTATGAAAATCGATGCCCTAAGGGAAAATCTCATGAAGAGAATCAACATGGTCATATGAGTAATATTTATGTTGATGGTGATGAAGAGACTAAAAATGACATATGAGATGAAAGTAGTGTTGAGGAATAAAATGATGAAGCTCAGTCAATGGTTTAAGAAGGAAGTGGAATAATTTCATGTTTATCACGAGCAATGTTGTATAAGTAATTTAATGGTACTATGGAATAAAGAAACATCTAAGGATTGTTACACTATTGTTTTTCATTAAGTATTTGAAAGTATATGTTGAATGGTACCAATAACCATGAAAGGTTATTCAGATATTTTTGGAAAGCACATGATATACACATAATGAAGGGATAAGGAGATAATGAGATGTATGATATTATTAATGAGCTCATGACTGGTATAAGGACAAAGTGATATCATGGTTTGAGTATATACAATTTTTGGAATTTTGGTATGTAGAAAGAGTTAAATTTTGAAGGCATTCGTGTTTTCACTATGGTTCTATGGTAATTAATGTTTTAAGAGAATACATGATTAAGGTATTCACATGTTTGGAATGTGACCAACAAGATATATCTTATGATATATGGGGGATAAATGATGGTATTCACATTCTTGTTATATGAACTTTATGGTAATTGTTTTATTTTTACTCTGAGTTTGGACAGAAGTATTTTAGATAAGCCTAAAGGTTGGAATGGATTAAGCTGGTCATGAGATAGTATTTTTTAAGGCTAGAATTTTTTTTATATTATTTCTATAATGTTATAATAGTATAGTTTTAGAAAAAGGACAACCCGTAGGACAGGAGACAACCCATCACATCAGATAAGGCTACGGGAATCAAACCCACAACTGAAGTGTGACATTCCTTTTTCACCTACCACTGGCCTACAAGAAGTCCCTGGTTAGTAGATATTAGTTTTATTTTATTAAGCAGTATTATAGATGAAGTATAAGTCCATTTTTGGAACCATATATGATTAATCTCACCATAGATGGACTTATGTATATTTAATAACTTGTGCTAACCATTTTCTAATAGAGACAGATAGAATGACCTATCATTCTATCACACGATCTGCCAACACTTGAAGAATGACAAATTTGACTTCATTTCTTTAAATAAGATATGAAGTGGAAATTTTTCAAGGCCCGAACAACGGTGATATTGTACCAAAATCAAGTAAGTATTTATTCTCATACAAAATTATTCAACTTTAGAGAAAGGAAAAAGAAAACCAAAAATGTTATCCGAGTACCTTATTATCTGATGAATCAGATGGTCCCTTAAATCATCACAGGTTTAAGGATTTCTGGTAGTTAACTTTCTCCAAAACTTATTCTCTATAACTATCCATCAAAATTTGATGGTTAGATTTCTCTTCCATATCCATGTTTTCACTTCCCACCTATATTCTCCTATGTGGAATCCCAGTGATGAGTTAATTTGGGTAACCGTTATGTTTCTAACTTTTCTTTTTAAAATTAAGTTTTAGTGTTCCTCTTTACGATGTGGGTTTCTATGAAAGAATCTTTCAAGTGGTAAACCATTTATAACCCCGATGAATTTCAAGGGTGAAATTCATTTAAAGGGGGGTAGAATGTAACACCCTAAGATTTTATGAGATATATTATTTTTAAATTTCTTTGATTTCTTGTTTTGTATGCTACACTAATATTATCTTGCGCTATACACAATACCGTATTATCTTGTAATATACACAACACTATTCTTAGCTTATGTTGCACACAATTTCAAGTTCTTTTGATAGAATTAATTTCACAAAACACTGAGTATTGATTTTGTTCAATGTATAAATGAAATAAGTTTGTATTATGTTATACACAACACCAAAGGAAGCTTGAACTACACGCACCACTGACATGGCTTGCGTTACATGCAAGAGCGACCTTACTCGATAGCTTGTGTGGTACGCAATACCGAGTTTCACTAAACAACGATATATTATTAAAATATTATATAAACTATCCATTATTAATATTATTAACCACATTTTAAATTTTATATAACATTATAATTCATCTTACACATTATATAAGAACAAAATCATTTTTTCAGATAAAAGAAATATTTAAAAAAAAAAAGCAGTTTTACCACCTTTTGATGGCGCACCCATTTTAAATCTATTTTTGACACTTTTATAAGTTATATTTGAGAAGATAAAATTCTTCTTTGTAAGTGGGACAAAAAAAAATTTACTTTGGATAAATTTTTGATATTTTTCTGATAACTTTCATATTTTGATGAATAGTGAAAATATGCAAAATTTTAATTGAAAAAAACTTTTTCATTGAAATAATTTTTATGGTTAAAATATATTATTGAATGGTTTTAATGTATAAATAAAATATATCTTTATATTTTAAGACAATTTAAGTCATTTTCATTAATTTTACATTGAATTCATATGTAGAAACATTTCAATCTTTTGCAATGTTTTAAACAAAAACCCAATTTTTTCGACAACGGGATTAATTTTAAATTAATTACTTTAATTTATGTGTTTTAATTTTAAAAAATTTATTCCATATTTTGAATCATTAGGTCCAAATTCTTTTAATATGCTACTTTTATTTTTGGGCATTATGAATAGTAACTTTGGTAATTATTTTTATTACCATGGTTAATGGTGAATCGGGTAATTAAGGGTAAAAATAATATTATAAAATTATCTTAACACCTGTAAACATACTATTTAATTATTAAATTAGACTCTTATGATCTATTTTTAGAAATGTAATCACTTTATTGCCACCTACCTATGAAAATTACATGAATGTAATAAAAACTAATGAAATGGAAAAAGTGTCACAATATCTTTTTATATAAGTGTATTTATTTTAATATATGGATAAATAGGAGATAAAATAGACTATAGATATTATTTGTAAAGATAAAATAATTACCCACATCATAAAAATTTATTTATAATTTTTAGAGATTAAATAATTACCATTAATGATGACACAATAGTGATGTAGAAATTATTTTATTAATAGAAATATCAAATAAATGGTTTTAAAAATGTTAAAAGAAATATCATATGAACTAATTAATATTCTACATGAATTTTATAGGTTACTATGACATTTTAGTAGTGTATTTGATATTTTTTTTAGAATTTATCTTCTGTGTGAATTTTATTTTAAGTCTAATAAATGAATAGTATCAAAATTGAAACTATTGATATTTTATAAACATAACATTTTATTAAATTATTTAAAAATTATAAAAATATTTAAAAATTAAAAACTGATAATTATAAGGTCTAAAATATCATAAAGTATCCATTTATGGTCAATTAAGACCACATAAGTAAATATTAATTTCCATTAAATATTTAGAATGTTATTACCAAAATTAAACTTTAATAGAATAACTAAGGGTCAATTAAAAAGATAAGGTTTAAATTAAAAAAATAAGTTATCAAAAATTTATTGGTTTATGATATTACAACCCTATCTCATCTCATATTTTAATTAGGGACACTTTGGATATTTTTTGGTATGGTTTTATTTTATTATAAATTAATATTTTTGAGAGTTTCCTAAAGTGCCCCCCTCTTCTCTTATAAAAGGGAACCTACTCCCTCTCCTCTTCACTCCATTTTGAGCCTTCAAGCTCAGACAAAACCTGAACATTACTATTCTAAACCTCCCTAGTAACATTTTGGTGGTGATGGTTTTCTCAAAATACCAACTCTAGTGCCCTAAGTGGAAATCCAAAGGAGGAACATCGAGGAAGAGGTAATCTATTCTACTGATTATTTCAAGTTTCTTTCTTCTTATAATTCCTCTTATTTAGTTGTTTCATTATAAATTAATAACATAAGTATAAATAATATACTTACATGTTATTATAAATATTAAAAAACCCTATTTCACCTTCTATCCATCCTACAAAAAACAAAATCTCCGCACGTGCATATGTACGACTTACCATCTCCACGCCGTGGTGTAATGTGTTTTTCACCACCACATTACTTGGATAGGTATAATGGTGGAAATAATAACTATATATGATTATTATAACATGATAATAATTCTGAGATATTATACACCATCCAATTCAATACCATTCAACAATTATGGGAACAATATCATCACTCGTGCATACGTACGGCTTACCGTCTCCACGACATGATGAGATTCATTCTCCATGTTAACCATAGAATGATTATAAATTATATATAATAAATAATAATAAAATTTATGACATAATAATTCTACTGGATATATATATATATATGTCATTTACTTACTTCTATCCAATTCAATAAGGAAACGAAAACAACGTTCACGCGTACGTACGACCTACTGTCTCCATGAACGATGTATTCAATTTCATTTATCTATTATATATATATTTATATAATGAATATATAAGATATATATAAATAATGTTTTACATTTTTTAATTAATTAAATCACGATCTAAGTAATCATATGAGGAATAACAAATCCAAACACGTATGATAAATGAAACGATTATTACCCAAAACATTGATTTAACATGGAATTGACAAATGAACAGGTAATATAAAGTAATAAGTGAACCATATATGATATCATAAATATTATTATGGTTCTGTTACAAGTTAATAATATTTTTAAACCCACTATATAGTAGTTTCAGACACATACAAAATAAATCATACCTAAGGTAAGGGATAACTTTTCCAATCTTGTTTTTATCCGAGATTATTTATTCATAAGTATTTACTGGGGTTATATTTATCATCCATGTCTATATTTTATAAAAAATGTTTTCATAAAATTTTCACTATTCTTATATGTATTTTTAAAGTCATTTTTACGTTTTTTTGACTTTTACCACATGGTATGGAAGGAACCTTTCTTTTGTTTACCATACGAGTTACTTTTTGACTTTTCTGGAAAATGTACATGGATAATGTTTTTCAACCTATACGGCATGAACAAATTTTTACATCTACATAACTCTTTACTTCCATGAAGCTTCCTCTACACGTTTTCAAGTTTATTTTTAACTAAATTATTTTCTTTTAAAATTACACAACATTTTTAGAAAAGAAAACATTTTTGAAGAAGAAAGGATATTTTCCTCAAGAATTGAGTTCAAGTGGTTTATCAAAATTATTTTCCATATAAGATGATTCTTTTTAAATAGGGTTATGTTTATATCCATATTATTACTATGATTTTACTGTGTTAATGATGTAATGGTATTTTATATGGATTATGTTATGATGGCATGATGTTTAAGAATTCCATTTTATCACATGGGTTATGCTATGATGAATGATTTATGTTTTTGTGGAACATGTAAGAATGATTTCATTATGAGATGGTTGGGACCTATATCTCCCTCCAATGCGTTGGGTAAAGATTTATATCTCATGAGATATGTATGGATGGAACGACAAGTAAATCTGGTTCAATAATACAGGGATAGAGTGACAAGTAAACCCAGTTCAGTAATGGACTTCGTCCACTATGATGGTCCTGGAAGCAATGCCTTGGATACTATGGAAATAATATTATGTTCTTAATGATTTTCCATAATTCCATGTTTTATTCACATGATATTATATCATGGTTAATATTCTTTTATGATCTATGGCTTATGTACTACCAATATTTATTTCATGAATTAATATTTTTATGTTTAAACTTTATGTTCATGTTTTTATGTTCAAATGTTTATGGTTTGTTTTATGTTCTCCATGTTTACCCTTACTGAGCATTTGAGATCAACCATTTTATGTTTTCTTTTCCCCATGATATAAAGAAATGTTTTAGGTAGGAAAACAAAAAGGGGATGATCTTTATGGTAGATGTTGAAGATCTTTCACCATGATTAGAAGATTATTTTCTAAGTTTCCAGAGAAACTAAACTAATATAGTCTTTGGGCATTTATTTGTGTCATGTATTAATTATTCCTCAAAATAAATGTAATGTCCATGTTCTTCAAGCTTGGGTCTCTAAAATTTAGACTATTAGAAATGGTAAATCCTATGAGTTCAAGATTGATAAGGATGGTGTCATAATATTTGGGTCGCGATTATGTGTACCATAAAATCTAGAGATAAATAAGGAGATTCTGAATGACGAACATATCTCAACCTTCTCTATTCACCCAGGGAGAATGAAGATGTATCTAGATTTCTAAGAGAATTATTAGTGGGACAATATGAAGAAGGATATTACTGAGTATACATCAAAGTTCTTGGTATGTCAAGTGAAGGATAAACGGAAAAAGTCTAAGAGGGTGATGAAACCACTACCCATAACAACATGGAAGTAGGAGAACATCACCATAGACTTTTTCACTGGACTTCCAAGGTAATCCAGAGGAAATAATTCTATATGGGGCATTGTGGATCATCTTACAAAGACATCTCACTTTATCTCAATTCAGGAGGACTTCTCACTAGATCAACTTGGAGGGATATATATATCAAAGAGGTGGTAAGGTTTCATGGAGTACCAATATATATTATATCCGATAGAGATCTAAGATTCACCTTGTAGTTCTGTAAAAGTCTTAAACATGCTATAAGCACTGAACTAAACTTCAGTACAACCTATCATCCTCAAAATGATGTCCAATCTGAATGAACTATTCAGACACTAGAAGAAATTTTGAGAGAATGTCCTATGGAATTTAAAGGAGGATGTGACCAACATCTTCCACTAGTTGAATTCTCCTACAACAATAGTTTCCACTTGAGCATCCAAATGACACCATATAAATCCACTTTATGGGAAAAGGTGTAGAACACCGGTGTGCTAGGATGGAGTCGGTGAGTGTAAGCTTCTTGGATCTAAAATGGTCGAAGAAATGACAGAGAAGGTGAAAACCATTCAGTAGTAAATCAAGGCTACCCAAAGTCAAAAAAAGAGATATGCAGACAATCATCGATGAGACCTTGAGTTTAAAGTTGGAGACATGGTATTCCCCTGAATATCTCCATGGAATAATGTCATGAGATTTGGGAAGAATGGAAATCTAAGTCCTAGGTACATCGACCCCTTAGAGATTATTGATCATGTCGGAGCTGTGTCCTATCAACTAGCACTCCCACCTAACATGTCTATAGTACATGATGTATTCCACATACCCATATTAAATAAGTACATACCAGATCCTTCACATGTACTATCTTCAAAGGTGGTACAGTTGGAGAATGATCTTTCTTATGAGGATTAACCAGTGAAGATCTTGGATCATAGGGATAAAGTTCTACGTAAAAAGTCTATTCACCTAGTCAAAGTACTATGAAGGAACCATAAGTACAAAGAGGCAACATGGGAACTGTAGGAAGTGATAAAGGAAAAGTACCCATACTTATTTTCAGGTTAGAATGTAAAATGAAATTTTGAGGGTGAAATTTCTTAAGGGGGGAAGAATGTAATGACCCAAGGTTTTATCAATGGAATTCCCATCTTATAATTATGATATATAATATAATCACATAAAATAACATTAGGAAACATAATGAAACATCATGCTTAAATGAACTACTAAATACCATGTGACCTTTAAACATAATTTTTCCACTTCTATGATTTGAATTTCAAAAATCTGACACACATAGTTACAATCAGTAAGATGTTTAGAGTCCATTAGGGCAAACTTAATTTTTGGTGAATAGTAAATTACCCTTATGAATAACAATGTTACCCTGATGAATAGTTATATGAACCTTATAAATATTAGATCATCCAAATAAATAGTAACCTAACCAACGAAAGTATAAATAAAATTTATCCTTCTTATAAGTGACAATATGATAGTGTTGGTATTTTTGGTAAGTCATAAATATTTAATTACAATTTAATGATAAATTAAATATTTTAATTGAAAAGGTATTTTCATAAAATATATTCATAAGATAATATTTTGATTTCTTATGATTATAAGCCAATTTTATGAGACATTAGTTAATTTTTCAAAGTGTTATAAAATCAGTTATAGTTTTAAAATTTGTATTTTTCAAGTAAATTATGATTTTAATTAAAAATTAAATTTATCATATTTATAAAATTATTTTCATAAAATAGAGTTCATTTTTGGATTCTACACATCAAAAAATTGTTAGGGTTAATTTTTGGGTTTTTTTTCTGAAATACTTGAATTTTCGGTGAATAGTGAAATTTGATAATTTATGAAATATGCTAAATAAATGAATTTATACATCATTCTTGAGTCATGGATGATGTAAATGGCCCTTGTTTTGAACTCACATGCACTTATTACTATTTTTGGTTACAAGAATCAACACTATTTTTTTTCTTGATAAAAACAATAAACTAATGAATTAAATATTGAGAAAACTCCCCTCTCCTCCACTATAAAAACCACCCCTCACCGCCTGTTATCATCACACCTCTAAAGCCTTGTTCCTTGTCCAAATTCTACTAAAATATATCCCTAAGCCTCTCTCCCACATTCAGGAGCTCTTGGTGTCATCAAAAGACCAAAAACTCTTCCCTAAGGAGGTTCTCAAGAGGAAGGAATCAAGAGGACATTAAGATCAAATTCAGGTGGAGGTTAATTTCCAGGTATTGTAGAAGCTCTTTAGCAGGCACTGTAGTAGGTACTATTTGGTACTATAGTAGTCAGAACTATTCATCCATATGGGTCTTTGGGCCACCGGTTTGGTCCTCGGGTCCTGTAAGGCTTTCGGGCCACCCAATGCCTTTGTGCGAGTTGTTTCTCAAGGCCTTCAGGCCACCTTAAGGCCTTAGGGCCACCCCAACGACTTCAGGCCACATGAATGAAAAATTACTAGTCAGAATACAAGGCACAAGGCTTTAGATAAGGATTTAGGCCAGGCACATTCACTGGAGCAGAGCTATCTGGAATTGGAAGAATGAGAGGGTATGGCTTTGCCATCGGTACCAGGCCTGTGTATCTTTGCATAGGATAGCTAGCCAACTAGTCCTATGAAGGTGGAGTGATGATTTCATGACATATGCTGGGGAGGAGCAGTTCCAAGTTGTCTTGTCTGGGTGATTCCCTCTAAAACCTACGGGTCATGTAATTGTCTCTAAGCCTTCGGGCCTTGTAAGGGTCCCACCTCACCCCTTGAAAGGTGGATTATCAAAATAATAAAAAAATTAAGGCCTTTGAGCCATTCTGACCATTAAGATCAAGTGAAGAACACCTTCAGACTTAAGGTAAGGGATTCTACCCGAACCTCCATTATTCCTTCAGGTTACTTTATCTTTATTTTTACCCAAATGAAGTTATCTTTTATTTTTATGTACATCTTATAAATTATTTGAATATTCTCCAAAATCATGTATCAAGATCCATTCATCATTATCTTTTAGGGATATACATATTTGGTTCCCTTCTCAATTCTTCATGATAAGTAAGCCCATTTTAAGGAAACTTCCAGAATTCTCACCCAATTTCAAGCGAACTCTATCATATTTTTGAACCCAACATTTTTTTCTATAAAATCAATATTTTTATTATTAAAACCCTCTTGGTTCACTCCTAGTTTTCTATAAAATACTATTCCCTTTTTATTTTAAATTCTCTTTAGTATTTTCCTTAAAACTGCACTAAAATGTTTTAATGCTAAAATTTATTAAATAATCTTTTTACATGTTATCACTTCTATTTAAAATCACTTAACATGATATATTACTATTTTCCCTTATGAATTTCCATGCATGTTCTAATTCCTTTCTTTTTTGGACACTTGTATGATAAACCCATTTATTATGCTTTATAACATGATTATGATACCCATTTCTTTCCATGGGTACCCTTATGTTTATGTATGATTGATTATGTATGATTATTTATGTGGAAAACATATTCGTGAACATGTTTAGATGGGTGTGTCCAGATAGTGATCCAATACATTGGGTAAAGTTTAGTCTCATGATACCTTATTTGCAATAGTCTTGGTGGTTAGACTTGACTCGTGCTCCATGTGCAACAATATTAGTGGTTAACCTTGGCTTGTGATACTCTATGTGTAATGAGCTTGGATTGTGCTAAAGTCATGTTTTATGTTGCTTCCACATTACTACAATTCCATTATTTTATGATCTCATAATTTATATGTTATTATTCCTTATGTTTATTCATGTAACACGCATTTTTATATCATTATGTTATGCCTTCTAACCCATGTGCTAATCTTTATTATTATGTTTATTCCCTTATTGGGATTTTAACTCATCCCTTTGTTCATGTTATCCCCAGGTTATCCTATGCCGATGTAAGAGCTCAAAGGAAGTTAGGATCTCTTTATGAATATTAAATAAATAAATGTTTTATTTAGTTCCATGTTTTTAGTTTTATGTACCTAGTCTTCCAAGACACTAGACTGTACGATCCTTGGCATGTAATTCTATGTTTAAATATGTTTAAAATAATTTAATGATATGTGTAAAAGCCTAGGGTTTCTATAATCGAGTTCAACTTCCAGTAATCAACACATAAGCGCAATGTCCCATCATCCTTTTTTGTAAACAAGACTGGATAAACCCAAGCATACATACTCATATGGATAAATACCTTATCCATCAACTCTTCCATCTGAGTCTCAAGATATTGAAGCTCTTATGGTTCTATTCTATATGGTGGAATAGAAACTAGCTCAGCTCCAGGCATGAGATCAATCATAAACTCTATATCTCTCTCAGGCAGAAGCTCTAAGAAGTCCTTAGGAAACAAATCCTGGAACCGATCTACTATGGGTGGAAAGACATCATGCTTGACACCCCCATCACCCAATAAAAGAATGGCAACTTGGGCGGTGAAATCCCCCAGTTTCTGATGAACTGGCCTTTTATGACCCACCCTTGATATCCCACTGTCCACAATGAACATAATTGTCACCCTCAGGAGATGTAAATGTCACTCTCTAGCAGTAAAAATATATGTGGGATTGGTATGCTACTATCCAATCCATACACAATATCAAGTCAAAACCTGACATGTCAAGTATGTAAAGATCCCAACAGAAATGATACCCCCCAACCTCGAAGAGTAAACCCCTTGAATAAAAATATGTCTCTCGACCATACTCCCAATGGTGTATCGATCATCGAAACCCCACTCATAAACTCCACAATCAGACTCAACCTATTCACAAGTTGTTCAGATATAAAGGAATGAAAGACACCAATATCAAATAAGGAACTAGAAAGCGTAGAAGCTACAAGAATAGTAACTCTGATTGTTTATGGTCCAACATCACTATCCTTAAGTGTAGGATGAACTGCATATAACTTTACTTCCCCTATTCCTTGTGCTATAGTCTGAGTCCCCTGAGCTACACCACTCTACTGATATGGGTGCACTTTCTCAGAAGTACCATGTCCACTGCCTCGAACACCACAACTAGTAGAACTTTAACTGTCATAATGATATGGGGAAAAGACCCTATTCCAACACTTTTATTCTTCCTAGACCCTCTTTTATTACCTACATGTTGTGGGTTCCTACAAAATTGCTTTAGATGTCCCATCCCACCACAAGCTTGACACACTACCGGTGGTTGGGATCACTATTTATGAAAGTGACCCGTCCTACCACATTGGTGGAAGAGAACTCGAGTAATGTCATAAGTAACTGATCCTTCCCCCTATCCACTCTACTTTCCACTGCTCTAGTTACAATTCTCATAGCGATGATTCCTACTCTTAAAATATGTATCTCTAGGCCGTCTAGGAAAAACCACCTGCATCTCATTAGAAGACCCATTAATGTTCCCCTCAGAATTGATAACCCGATTCAACACTTTTGAAGACTTTCTCAGCCAAAAAATGTTAACCTAGGACTTAATCTCACATTTAATCCCATCCTGAAACCGTTTTTTCCATAGTCACCTCATCTCCCACCAATGCTAGAATAAATCACTGCAAATTAGTAAAGTGACTAGTGTAGTCCATCATGGACATACTACCCTAGGTCAACCTCATAAACTCATCCACCCTATCCATATTGAGAGTCTCAGGGTAAAAGTGATCTAAGAACTTCACTTTAAAGTCCTTTCACTCCATATTCTCTAGCTATCCATCCCGAGTATGGATGTACCACTAATGCTTCACTTGACCATGTAACATATAATCTACCAGCTTGAATATATTATTAGTAGGAGTCTCCAATGTTGAAGGATTGTTTGGATAGACTCAATCCATAGATCAGCTGCCTCAGGTCCACCCTCTATGGTGAATGTCATAGGGTTCTACAACTATAATTCTCATGTCAGGTTAGACATACTCTTCATAACCGGCCATGGGTATCTTTCCATAAACTGTATAAAGCGATCAAAGTTGTCACATAACTTCTCTTTGGCTTCCTCAACCAAAAATATCTGAGCCTTTGGTTCCAATACTAGAGGTACATTTCCAACCATATCCTCATATCGTCCTATCAACAAGCATCATCATGGGGACATATATCTACAATGTCAAACACATGAATTAAGAAACATAACACAAAATTATCACATTTCAATGAGAGGTATTCATAATAATACATAATAATTCATCCCCCATACCCCACCGCAAGGTCAAAACCAAGTCACTATCACTACCCTAAATCATCCCTCATCTAGGTCATGGTTAAATAAGGGTAAAACATTATCATTTATCATGTCTTCTCATTAGACACCCATTTATCCATTTCATTTACCATATTTAACATCATTTAAAATTTTCAATTTCATATTTGGAACATTTTAATGTAAATTACACAAGTAAATAAAATCATTTTCATTTAAAAAAGTCACCCAAAACCTACATTTCCATACGCACCTAAAATGATTCATGTCACAATAAATCCTAAGTACCTAAAATGATGCATGATTACACAACTCTCATGCCATATCAGGCCATGAAGAAAAATCTCAGAAACAATAATATCACGCAATAAGTGCATCACCCAAGGTGAAATAACATCCAACTGTAACAACAAACATCATTAACATCACTCCCTAGGCACTTGGGTTTTTCCTCATACATGGGTTAGCTACTCCCATGCATGATCACATGACTAAATCCCGACTCATCCTAGTCTTCTCTCTACCTTTCCTATAATGAACTAATGGTTTATCAATGGAATTCCCTTATTATAATTATTTATTATAGTATAATCACATAATATTTCATATAGAACACAATAAAAACCTTATAAATGAATAATGAGTGAAATAAAAGGTATCTCTAGAAGTTAAGGAGCATATACCAATGGAATAGTAACTTGACCTTTGGAATAGTAAAGTGACCTTTATGAATAGTAAACCAACCAATGTAATAGTAACATCACCAATGAAAGTATAAATAAAATTTATCCACCTTATAAGTGACAATTTGATATAATTATATCATAGTATAAGTAAGTAAATATTTTAAAAATTATTAATTAAGTGTTATTATTTTTGTAAGTCATAAATATTTAATTACAATTTTATGATTAATTAGCAATTTAAAAGAAAATATATTTTCATAAAATGTATTCATAAATTAATATTTTTATTTCTTATGATTATAATATAATTTTATGAGAGATTAAGTAATTTTTCAAAGTGTTATAAAATCAGTTATAATTTTAAAATCTGTATTTTTCAAGTAAATTATGATTTTAATTAAAAATTAAATTTATCATATTTAGAAAATTATTTTCATAAAATAAAGTTCATTTTTTGAATTTTAACATAAAAAAATAGTTAGGGTGAATTTTTGAGATTTTTTTGAAATATTTGAATTTTGGTGAATAATGAAATACAGTAATTTACTGTATTTATAAATTATAAGTTAAATACACTATTTATTGAGTCATTGATAATGTAATAATCATTGGTTCAAAATAAAACAATCTAATTAATATTTTTAGTCTCAATAATCAGCACTATTTTTTTGTCTTGAGAAAAATAATAAACTAATGAATTAAATATTGAGAAAACACCCATCCTCCTCCAATGGCCCGAAGGCCTTCATTTTTTATTGATTTTTGATAATCAACCTTTCAAGGGGTGAGGTGGAACCCTTACAAGGCCTGTAGGCATAAGTATTACATGGCCCATAGGCCTTAGAGGAATTCATTGCCCGTAGGCTTTCAAACATTACATACAACCCAGACTAACTACTTGGAACTGCTCCTTCCCCAGCATCTTCATCGTGAAATCAGATCTCCACCTTCGCATGGATATTCAGCTAGGCTTTCCTGTGCATGCACAATCTTTTCCTGATGGCAGGTGCCATACCCTCTCATTCTTGCAATCCGTTTAGCTTCTGCGGTGGTGAAAGCTCCTTGCTCATCCTCCTTGTAGAGCTTGTTCCTTGTAGGTTGTCTGGTTTGCATCTGCCCTAATCCAAATGGTATGATAAATACATTACCAAATATATAATAATTTTTTTTATTCTAATTGAATTATTCATCATCATCTCTCATTCCCCCTCCTTTTATACTAGAAATGAAAACACCATTCGAGATGTGTTAATTTATCACATTCAAGGACAACAAATTTTCAATTTATATTACCATATTAAATTCTGGTCATGAAACCATTTTTATGGTTGAAAAAGATTATTATATATTTAATATATTCTATATAATTTTCTGGTATTATTTTTTACATATGGTATTAATTTATAAAACAAAATGAGTTCATTGTGATCGAAAAATTGCCAAATTAATCCAAGAGATTATCATTAAGGTTTTATATAATGATTCATCCTCACTAAAAATAACCAAATGAATTATATGATCATTTAACCTTATGTATGAAAATTAATAAATCATAACTTCAATTTTGGACTTTAATTCCCATTTTACATGAACTTCCATACTATTATATAAGAGATTCGATCATGAAATCTAAGAAAATGAGCACTCCCAAATGATGAAACTGATCACTATAAATCATCTAAAAGGGAATAAATGAAATTAAAAAATTATAATGAATAAATTAATTGTATAAATTTATATGAAATTATTAATTAATGAATCTAATTTTATTATCTAGGATGTTAAGATCCATTTAATAACACCTTCAAACTTAAGGTAAGAGATTCTACCCGAACCTCCATTATTCATTTGGGTTATTCTTTCTCTCTTTTTACCAAAATTATATTATCTTTTATTTTTATGTACATATTATAAATACTATTTATTTTTTCAAAAATCATGTATCAATATCCATTCATCCTTATCTTTCAGGGATATACATGTTTTTAAATGACGCCCTTCTCAATTCTTCATGATAAGCAAGCCCAATTTAAGGGAACTTACCAAATTCTTACCCAATTTCAAGTGCACTATATCATATATTTTAAGCCACCATTATTTTTATAAAATTATTCCTTTTGTTATTAAAACCTTCTTGGTTCACTTTTGGTGTTACGTAGAAAGATTATTCCCTTTTCTATTTTAAATACTCTTTAGTATTTTCCTTAAAACCGCACTAAAATGTTTTAAATATAAAGTTTCTTAAATACTCTTTTTACATGTTATCACTTTTTTTGGAATCACTTATCATGATATATTACTATTTTCCCTTATGAATTTCCATGTATGATTTAATTTCTTTCTTTCATGGATACTTGTATGATACACCCATTTATTATGATTTATGACATGATTAGGATACCCATTTCTTTCCATGGGTACCCTTATGTTTATGTATGATTTATTATGTATGATTATTTATGTGGAAAACATATTCATGAAAATGTTATGATTGGTGCACCTAGATAGCATTCCAATTAATTAGGTAAAGTTTAGTATCAATATAGGTCATGTGAAGCGATCTTGGTGGTTAACCTTGACTCGTGCTCCATGTGAAATGGTCTTGGTGGTTAGCCTTGACTCGTGATTCTCTATGTGCAATGAGATTTTAATTTTGATAAATTCATGTGTTATGTTTCCACCATATTACTATGATTCCATGATTATATGATCCCATGTTCTTTATGTTATCATTCCTTATGTTTAATCATGTTCCATTCCTTTCAATATCATTATGTATGCCTTCTAACCCATGTACTAAGCTTTATTCTTAAGTTTATTCCCTTACAAGGATTTTAGCTTATCCTTTTTTTTCATGTTATACCCAAGTTATCCTATTAAGGTGTTTTATCACAATTTAAGTTACAATCTCATTATGGAGATTAAATAAAATATGTTTTTATGATGTTTAAATATGTACCTAATTTTCCAAGACACTAGTCTTTATGATCCTTGGCTTGTAATTTGATGTTTAATTATATTTAAATTCATGTAATGATATGTGTAAAAGGATATGGTCTCTATATTTCCTAAATAGTAAGAAAAAATAAAATAAGATAAAACCACATTTGACACCACTTTGTACTGTCCTGACCTGGGTGCCACATACCGGTTCCCCAAGTCGATTGGTCACATGGCCTCAGGCATACCTCCCCATATTCCAGAGGATGCTGACTAGCAGTGAGGGTCAAATATATAACTTGGAGAGACTATACCCTCTTTATCAAAGAGACACAAAAATAAAAATAAATAAACAATAACCAAATAATATAACCAATAACCAGAATAATACCATAACCAATATAGACCAATATCATATGATAAACCAAAATAGGGAAACCAATATGAAAAACTAAAGTAATAGATATGGCATACCATATATATTTCAAGTGTCAATATACAAAACCCAAAATAAAGACACCCTGACAAATCTCAAGTGGGCGCCGACATCATGTCTGGTTCCCTCATCAATGCTCTATCCCAACTCAGCCATCTAACATAGGTCTCTTGCCTTTATCATATTCTGTAAACATGAATATTATTTCGGTTCCAATTAGGTAGCCCGAGTAGGGTGTGAGTACGACTCAGTAGACCACCACCAATGATGTATTAAATAATATCCAGTCTATAAAAGTGTATGTAGTTATATAAATAAAAAATCTCAATGAAAAAGTAAATAGATTTCACATTTCATTATTCTTTAATTAACCACATAAAGTTTCTCAGGTTCATGATGACTGTAACATATCAAATCTGGGTGCCGCCCAAAGGCTCCCCGAACCCCATTGATAACATAACCTCAAGCACATTTTCCAAAATCCTAGAGGCTACCGACTAGTATCGAGGGCCAAAGTGTGATAGTATGTAAACTATGCCCTCATTGGCAGAGTATACATAGTAGAAAACAGCTAGTAAACAACAGCAGAAGCAATAATACCAAACCGGAATAATAGCGTAAGACTGATAGTAATAGAAAAACTTGAGCATATATATATATATATATATATATAAATGATGCACATCATATGTGTCTAGGAAAGTAGCCAAAATAAGTCACAAATCTGGAAATACAATACGATCCAATACAAAAGAAAAGAAATTAAACTCCAACAGAATCGCAAGCCTCATCTTGGTCTCATTCTCACCATCATCAATAGAAATTAAGCACCTGATGAGGAAGGGTACTTTCCATTATCTATACTTGTAATCATATAACCTTTTTGGGTCCAAAATCATAACCCAAATAGGGTGTGAGATGAATCCCAGTAGGAAACCACTGAAAGATCTGTGCCTAACTGTCAGTGAATATATATAGTAGGTAATATACAAGAAATAAAGCAATAAACTAGGAAGTAATCAAAGGTAATCAATCCTATAGTTTTCAATTACATTTATTTAACATTTATTATTCATCTTTTGAATCATGTAACCCTATGATCTAGCCTAAGCTCTATGTCCCCCGTGTAAATTAACAAAACAGACGTCTCAGAAGACCATCTAAGTAATCAAGTAAGACCGAATACAAGATCATTCTTTGGCTTGGAATACCTATCACAATCATTTAATCATTCACAAACGACCCTCTCATAAAGCTCTCACAGTTTAACCCCTTTGGTCCAACCTAGTATCAATTCATTAGAATAACAACCCTATAGGAAATCTCTCATAGTCTAACCCCTTTGGTACAATATAGAATCAATTCATTAATTCAAATATAAATGACCACCTAGGAAATCTCTCACAGTCTAATCCCCTCGGGTCAAATATCTACACCAAGGCTCTCACGGTCCTATGTAAATAATTGGAAGTCCCCTCAGTCTTCCTAGTCCAAGGCTCTCACAGTCCATTGGAAAAAATATAATTCACATATCATATCAAATAATATTATGAAATATATAACTACTACATGGATAAACATTTACAGTGCATATCACAGGAATTTCATATAATCATTTAAACTCCATCCTAATCAAACAAAGCATGGAAAATAAGGTACACCTCTTAAAAAACCTAGACCAAATGGTCATAAACAGTCAAATAAGGGAAAATGCACCCATAAGATGTAACTTAGAAAAGTCATCTAACCTTACGCATAAGAAAAAAACCCTTATTAATCAATCAAACCATAACAGGTAATAACAGGGTTAAATTCCAAATCAAGCAATACCAAAAATGTGGGCATGCAACACTTTTAGCATATATAATCCAAAGAAAAATAACTAAAGGCACAAACTACCTACCTCAATGTCGTACGATTGATATAATTGAATATCGACCCTTGAATCGGCCTAGATCAACATAGATCTACAAAAATGTGAAAAAATACTAACCTTTAATAACTCACAAGATAGGATGAATCTGAAACAAGGTCTCTAGGGGTTTTGAAAACTCACCTATGGGGTTCCAATGCACCCGACGGTGTCTCAATCAGAGGTTGGACAGAGAATTAGGAGGGGTTCAAAGTTTTTTGGTCATTCCACAGTGCTCCTGTATGAAACACAGGGAGAAGAAAGTGGTTTCGGAAATGAGATGTGACCCTCTTATGATATATCAAATGAAAATAAAACCACACAATGTGTTCTTTAAAATGACACACCATGTAGTAGCCTTAACCGGACCCCAACTTAAGTGGGTATTCCAGGTCACCACATGACGATGTAATCGGCTGTTACATGGTTAGTACGTGGCTATGCACTACTACTGGGTACATGGCATGTACATGGAAGTACACGGCGTGTACTTAGAAAATCCCTATTTCTTCCTTTTTCCTAAAAAACAACCCGAAATCAAGATCTATACCTGAAAAGAAGATATGGGTTCTTACAAACTCACCCCTTAAAGAAATTCATCCCTAAATTTCCCTTTCAAGGGTGGTGAATAAGAATCTACAAACAACTTCAGCCACTGTGATCGCACATCGGCCTCCCTCTCCTAAGTCTCATCCTGCACTCGCCCGTGCTGCCATAACACTCGTACTAGAGGAACATTCTAGTCATAGATAACCTTCGTACTGTGATCCACAATCTAAATAGGGTTCTCCTCGAAGGATGCATCCACCTCTAAATTAACCTCCCCGAGTTGAAAAACATGATATGGGTCTGAAAAGTAATGTTTTAGTTGAGAAACATGAAAGACTTCATGCATAGCCCGATACATATGAGGTAACTACAACCGATAGGCAACCATCCCGACTCTCCAAAACCTCAAACGGCCTGGCATATCTCAGTTAAAGCTTCCCCTATCTCTTAATCCTCCTGTGTCCTAACCTTGGTGTGACACACAGGAAAACCTGATCTCCGAGCTCGAACTCCATAGGTCATCTCCGTCGATCAACATAAGATTTATACCAAGACTATGCAGTACTCATCCTCTTCTGAATCAACTCCACCTACTTAGTGGTCTCATGGATAAGATGAGGTCCCAACATATCTACCTCTCCTACCTCCATCCAACATAAGGGTGATTTTCATGGCCTACCATACAAATCCTCATAAGGTACCATCTGAATCCTTTCCATAAAACTATTATTGTAGGAAAATTACACCAGGGGTATGTATCTCTCCCAAGATCCCCCGAAATCTAGGACGCATGCTCGAAGCATGTCCTCCAAAACCTGAATTGTTTGCTCGGACTGGCCATCCTTCTCATGATGGTAAGCTGTACTAAGAAGTACCTATGTACCCAAATCCATCTATAGTCCTTTCTAGAATAAGAATTAAACTGGGCGTCCTTTTTCTGAAAAAATAGAGTGTGGAACCTCATGAAAACATACTATCTATCAAATTTACAAACTTCCAAGCTCATCAACAATGAATGTTTCCTTGATTAGCAGGAAATGTGCAACATTTGTGAGTCGGTCAAAAATAAACCATATAACATCATTTACTCAAGGAAACCTCAGTAAAATTGTCACAAAATCTATCACGACATCATTCCACTTCCACTTGGAAATGGGTAACTGCTATAATAGCCTTTCCAGTCGCTGATGCTCTGCCTTAACCTGTTGATAGGTGGAACATCTCATAACAAAACTAGCTACAACCCTCTTCATACTTGGCCTCCAATACCGACGATGTAGATCTCGATACATCTTGGTGACACCAGGATGAAATTATCATACTGAGGCATGAAAATATCAAAAAATCTCGTCATATAAGTCTGCTGATACCCGTACACGCCCATGAAACCACAAAAACTCATCCTCATCTACAATCCACATTGGAGTAGGGTTCTCTCCTGACACACTCTCCCATAAGAGTATGACCTCAGAATCTGATAGTTGCCTCATTCTCACTCGATCTAGAAGAGTATAGGTAACAACTATAGATAAAAGAAACATATGCCCCTGTCAGTCGTGAACCTCCAAATACATCTCAGAGAACAGAGACATAAGCTGCCACTCACTGCTGGCCTCCTGAACTGCATGTATCTGAGTCCTCTTAATCAATGCATCATCCATTGTGTGGAATTTCCCAGGTGTGTTGGAAATCTCAAAGTCAAAACACTGAAGGTACTCAACACACCTTCACTATCTCAAATTAAAATCACGTTGAGTAAAGATGTACTTGAGTCTTTTATGGTCTATGTACACCACAAAATACTCTCCCAGTAAGTAATTTCTCCAACAACGTAAATCATAAACAACCACAGCTAACTTGAGATCATGCGTAGGGTAGTTCCTCTCATGTGGCCTCAAAATCCGAGACCCATATGCAATGACTCCTTCTCCCTACATATGAACTGAACCCAGCCCGATACCTAATGCATCATAGTAAATGGTGTAACCCTTACCTGATTCCAGTAAAATCAGTATAAGTGTTGAAGTTAATCTCCCATTCATCTTCTGAAAGGCTAAATCACATGAATCTGTCCACAAGTACGTCACACCCTTCTTAGTTAGGCCCTTCAGTGGCGTTGCTAAGTATTAAAAGCCCTGAATAAAGAGTATGTAGTAACCATCTATCCCAAAAAAAATTTGTACCTCCAAGATGTTCTTTGGATGCTCCCAGGAAACACTTATCTCACATTATCTAGGTCTAATGATACTCCTGTCTCTGAAATTACATGTCCTAAGAAATTAATTTGGTCCATCCAAAAGTTTCACTTTGAGAGCTTATAATATAACTGATTCTCTCTCAATGTACTCAATATGATCTCAAGATGGATGGCATGGCCATGTCGAGTATGAGAGTACAACAAGATATCATCCATAAAGACTATCATAAAAGAATCCATGTAAGGATGGAACACTAGGTTCATCAGTTCCATGAAAACCATCGACGCGTTCCTAAGACCGAACGACATAACCAAATACTCGTATAGACCATACTTGATCTGAAAGGCTGTAAGAGGTATATTCGATGGTTTAATGTGCAACTAATGATAACCAGATCTCAAGTCAATCTTCGAGAGCACCCGAGATCCTCAAAGTTGATCAAAGAGATCATCAATACTTGGAAAGGGATATTAGTTCTTGACCATCAACTGGTTCAGCTTCCAATAATCCACACAAAGTCTGAGGGTACCATCCACCTTCTTTGAAAAAAGGACAGGCGAACCCCAAGGTGAAGTACTAGGTTGGATGAAACCCTTTATATGTAAATCCTCTAACTACTTCTTGAGATCCTATAATTATGGTGTAGCCAACCTATATAGAGGAATGGACACCGATGCTACTCTTGGAACGAGATTAAAAAATAAATCCACCTCTCGATCTTGATGTAAACCTGAAAATTCATCTGGAAAGACATCTCTGAAACGACCCACCACTGGAGGAAAGTCCATCTGTGAAGTCCCTTGGTCATCCAGATATAAACTAGAAATATGAGCGATAATTCCTCCCAACCCATGATGCTCAGGTCCCTCTCTACTTTCTTGGACATCCCATTCACCATTATATAGAAAAGACCGCCCTCTGGCGATGTGAAACTCACCCTGCGATGATAGCAGTCAACAAAGGCCTAAAAGGATGCCAACTAGTCTATTCCAAGAATAACATCGAAGCCTATCATTTCTAAGACATATAGGTTCTGTATGAAGTGACACCCACCAATCTCAAGAGAGGACTCCTTTCACTGACGTACACTAGCCATCCTAATTTGCAACAGAGTGTCTATCATTATGACATCATTATAAGTAAAGATACATGGGACAAGGTTCTCCACAGTTTCAATAAATATAAAACTATGGGAAGCCCCTATATAAAAAATAGCAGAATCTAAAACTAAGGCAACTATAATCATACCTCTAACTGTAGAGGGTCTGGGATCCTGCTCCTGCTGGGTTTTCTCCATTGAAAAAGTATGACTTGTACCGCTACCCTAAAACCCTGCATGGCTACCCTGAGCTAGTCCACCCTACCATCGCTAAAAACTTGTTGTTTGGATACCATGACCATGACCACCTCCTCAGCCTGAATGGCATGATGAACCCTAGTTCCCTGACTATTGAGAAACTAGAGGTCCTCCTTCTAAATGTGGAGTCATAACCAATCCCCTCTCACTCGTTGTTGGTGAGAAATTCATACAAAAACACTGAAGATGGCGCATTTTTCCACAAGATCGGTACTCAACTGGGTATCTCGAGTGCTACGATCTCATGTTCCCACTCTTTTCCCACTAGTAGCACCTCACCTAGCTACTTGAAGATACATACATATTTTTGGAATCATCGCGCGAAGGCTCCCTGCTGCATTTCCTATTATCAGTCAAAGGAGTACCGGCCCTAGATGTTGAACCACCCTAGATTGCAGCTCCAAAATTCCTCATATTGTGCTCAGTAATCTGCATCCAGTTTTCTATAGTAGTCACTGAAGTCAGCCTAAAACCATTCACCTATGATCGAATGTCATACCCGAGACTATCCTCAAATCTCCAAGCCAATGATAACTCATCACCCCCAGAACAGGTGTCAAGCGCTGAAGCTCTATAAAGCGAGAAGATTAATCCATTAATAAAAGAGCACCCTAATTCAAATTTATGAACTCTCAGGCTTGGTCATCCCTCAATGTCTTGAGGTAGAATTAATCATAGAAGGTCCTTTCAAACTCTTCCCAAGTCATATCCCGAGGATGTTTGGACTGTGAAAGAACATCCCACCATCTCTTAAAAGAATCAAATTGAATATAAGTCGCGAGATTCAACCTCCTCTCAGGAGGCATCTCTAGATGCTCGAAGATAGAAAGCATGGCCTCCAACCATGACTCTGCAGCCTGTGGTCCCCTATCCCTTGAAAAATTGGGAGGATACTGCTACTAGAACACCCGCATCAACTCTTCTATAGTCGGGGTAGGATGTGGTGATCCCTAAAAAGTCTACATCATCCTCATAAATCCTTCACAAAACTATGCATCAACACTTGAAACTGGTATAATAGCTAGTTACAATATAGTCATTATGGGAATATCTACTAGTAGTCCTTGATATACAATTTCCAATGTTTGATCATCGACCTATACCTGGCGTACAACCAGATGAAATCTTGGTGGCATGGCTTTGTAAGTTAAAGCACACACCTTAGTATGAGATTAACGAAAACTGAAACTTAGAATTGCAATAATTAAGTAGGTGAAAGAAAGAATTCAAGTTTTTCAAAATAGGTTTACACGACGTGTTCCCTTAAGACTTAACATGGGCGTGTACCCCTACCAACCTGGTCATGTAACACCCTATACACACTGTGTGTTACTCCCGAGACATGGAATGTACTTAAATATTCCCTCTAGCCTTGGTACTTCTACATGGTTAGAACTACAAATTTCTACTGGTGTAACACTATACGGTGTGAACACTCTAGACAAGCTGTGTACAACAAAAGTTTCATCCACTTGTTTCGTTAGTCACATAGTCGGATATACAGTTGACTACAACACGACATGTACTCCCATTACACGACATGTTCTACCAAAAGTTTACCAACCCTGTGTCTCTACTCACATAATCAGTCACATGGTTAATAACTACATGACATATACATTTAGTACACAATGTGTACTTAAGAAAAGTCATTTTTTCTAGAACAGAAGAACACATGGCGTGTGTTCATAACATCACATACCGTGTTTTCTGGGTTTTCCTGATAGTAAGCCTCTGAAACTTCTATGGAACCCCAAAATCTTAAAATTTGTCCAAGGCATGCCAAGTTCCAATCCAGGAGAGCCCATAATCCCCACGAATCAGTTTGACATCCTTATTCATATCATATTTTAACGTAATTCAATTAAAGTTCAAACATGATCCACCAATTTTTGATCCAAGAGGGACCATAACACCTTAAGGACCAAATATTAGCATCCATTCAAATGAAACTTTACACATACCAATACCCTATAAAAAATAGAAGGTATTTTTATCATGAAATATATCACAACAACATACATATCTAGCATAACATCTATTACAACAACAATCAACTAGTAATGCTCTCTAAATGGCATGGCATGTGATTTCTAACCAGTGCCTATATGATGCATGAGATGGCATACCCTCATCTCATCGGGTTGTAATAAAATAGAACCACAATGATATCATTAATAACAAAACAAAACAAGTATGTCACCCAAAAGTGAAATTGAGTCAACTATAATAGTTCAAAATCCAAAAATTAAAATTCAATTCGAGGTAATTTGGAGTTTCCCTATACACGAGGTAGATACTCCCTGGAACATCTAATTACCAAACTCAATTTACTTACCATCCCTTTCTAATGTTGCCAAATAGTAAGATAAACCAGAAAAGAAACCTCCTCTGATACCACTTTCTAACATCTCAGATCTAGGTACTGCCTAAAGGTTCCCTAGACCCGATTGATCACATAACCTCAAGTGCATTTACCCAAACGACAGAGGCTATCGACTAGAAGTGAGGGACAGTGTGTGATATTGGGGAAACTATAGCCTCATTGGTAGAGTATACATAGTGGAAAACAGATAGTAAACAATAGCGGAAGCAATAATACCGAATAGGAATAACAGTGTAAGAATAATAGTAATAGAACAACTAGAGCATATATACATATATAAATGATGCATGTAATATGTGTCTAAGAAATCATCCAAAACTGTTCAAAAATCTATAAATACAATACAACCCAATGAAAATTAAAATAAAGTAAACTCCAACAACATCGCAAGCCTTAGATTGGTCCCATTCTCTCTAGAACCAACAAAAATCAAGTACCTGATGAGGAAGAGTGCTTTCCCTTATCTATACCTGCAATCATATAATCTATTTGAGTCCAAAAGCATGACCCAAATAGGGTGTGAGATGAATCCCAGTAGGTAACCACCAAAAGATCTATGCCTAACTATCATTGAATATATATAGCAGGTAATATACAATAAATAAAGCAATAAACTAGGAAGTACTCAAAGGTAACCAATCCTACAATTTTCAATAACATTAATTTAACATTTATTATTCATCCACTGAATCATGTAACCCTAGGATCTAGCCTAAGATATGTGTCCCCCATGCAAAGTAAAAAAATAGACATCTTGGAACACTATCTAAGAAATCAAGTATGATTGAATCCAAGCTTGTGCTTTGGCTTGGTAGACGTGTCACAATCATTCAATCATTCAAAAATAACCCTCTGGGAAATCTATCATGGTCTAAACACTTTTTTCCAACTTAGCATCAATTCATTAAAATAACGACCCTCTAGGAAAGCTCTCACGGTCTAACCAATTTGGTCCAACATAGCATCAAGTCATTAAAATAATGACCCTCTAGGAAAGATCTCACAGTCTAACCCCTTTGGTCCAATATAACTTAAATTCATTAATTAAAATATAAACTACCACCTATGAAATCTCTCATAGTCTAATCCCCTCGGGTCAAATATCCACACCAAGGCTCTCACGATCCTATGTAAATAATCTAGAAGTTCCCTCAGTCTTCCAAGTCCAAGGCTCTCACGGTCCACTGGAAAAAATATAATGCACATATCATATCAAAGAATCTCATGTAATATATAACTACTACATGGATAAATATTCACAATGCATACCATAGGAATTTCATATAATCATTTAAACTCCATACTAATTAAACAAGGCATGGAAAACAAGGTATTCCTCTTAGGAAACCTAGAATAAATGGCCATAAACAATAAAACATGGGAAAATACACCCATGGAGTGCCCCTTAGACAAGGTATCTAACCTTACACAGAAGGAACAACCCCTTATTAATCAATCAAACCATAGAAGGTAATAACAAGGTTAAATTCCAAATCAAGCAATACCCAAAACGTGGGAATGTGACTATTTTATCATATACAATCCAAAGACAAAAAACAAAAGGAACAAACCACTTACCTCGATGTTGTACGATTGATATACTTGAACTTCGGCCCTTGAATCGGCCTATATCAGTGTAGATCTACAAAAGGTGAAAAATGACCAACCTTGAATAACTCACAAGAGATGATGAATCAGGAATAAGAGATCTAGGGGTTTTGATAACTCACTGGTGGGATTCCAACACACCTGATGGTGTCTCAATCGGAGCTCATATGGAGAATCAGGAGGGGTTCGGAGTTCGTCGGCCATTCCGTAGTTATCCTATATGAAACATAGGAAGAAAAAGTGTTTCCAGACATGAGATGTGACCCTATTCTGATATATCAAATAAAAAGAAAACTACATGATGTATTTTTTGAAACTACACTCCATGTACTATCCTTAATTGGCCCCTGACTTAAGCAGGTCTTCTAGGTCACCAAACGGCCATGTAATCGGCCGTTACACGGTCAGTACGCAGTTGTGCATGGCTACTGGGTACACGACGTGTACATGAAAGTACATAGAGTGTACTAAGAAAATCCCCATTTTTTCCTTTTTCTAAAAAACAACCCTAAATGAAGATATATACCTAAAAAGAAGATCTGAGTTCTTACAATGACACCTGAACCATCAATTCCTGCTTCAACTCGTGCCGGAGTCTAAACCATATCACATAGGGAATCACAATTCATTATAACATGGGCTTCCATTATCCATTTAATTCCAATTTCATAACATTTCTACTTGGAATGATAGTCTAATAAAAATATAATGGGAGTAAAACATCATGTCTAGCACCCCATGGGTATTTGGATTATCAATCCATATCCCACACCTCATGGGTATTTGGAGAATCAGCCTCTATCTCATAAAATAATATTCACATGATTGCATTTGGGCATAGAACATCATGTCTTGCACCCTATGGGTATTTTGAGAATCATTCCTTATCCCACACTCTATTTATCAATCCAAAATACATATATCACATATATCATATTCATCAAGGTTAATCATCATTAACATTCTTATAAAACATTCTCATCATAGTGTACCATTTCAATTTATCAAACAATTAAGGTTTACCAATTTAATTCACATGGATTAATATGAATAATTCACCATTATACCATTTATAAACATTCAATCATATAATCCATTAACCATGAAGTTTAATCCAAAAATCCCTTAATTTCCATTTATAAACCAATTTATAATCATAATAATTAACCAATCTCATAAACCCATTAATCGTCCAATCCCATAATCCCATTATTCCATTAATTCCATAATCAAATTAATTATTTAATCAATCAATAAATTAAATTAAATATGTAATTTCCAAATATGGAAATTGAAATTTCACAACACATTTATGAAATAAAAATCAAGACTATGGGAATTGACAATTAGAACACCTACCTCAAGTTCATTGATGAGCATTCGATAAACAGAAATCCCCAAACTAAACCAGAACAATTAAGGTCACAATGGCACGGAAGATATAAAACCAAATCCAAGAAACAATATCAAATGAAATAATATCCATGAAAAACTAGGTCTAAACCATCACCAAGGTAGATAAAACATTCCTCTTCATTCGTAAAGAGGTACGAGAGAGAGAGGAAACCAAACAGGGAAGAAATCACTAACCAATAGAGAGATGATCCTTTGAAAAAATCTTTGATTCATCAAGAACATGGTTTAGAGAGGATTGGAATATACCTAGTATCTTCCAAAATCATACTAAATTGTGTTAGGATGAAATACAGTGTTTAGGTATAATAACTAGGGGGGGTCGGGAATTTAAAATAAACTTTTCAGAGAAATAAAACCCATGCGCATGGTTTCTTAGGCTCGGTCACCTGATTTTCTAAACCATGATCCCTAACCATGAAAATTATCTTAAGGGTTAATGGTTTATACTAAGAGGGCACCAAATTTGACAAACCATGCGCCAATAGTGAAAACTCCACTGTCTCATGGGTGCACAGTTTGAGAAAATCATGCGCCAATCATGCACTGCCCAAACGCCCTCCCAAATCTTCTAAAAATCACTTGAACACACCCAAGACAAGCCTTAACCAAAGTACGACTAAAATAAGGTAAAAGAGTACCTAAAAAAAAGTATGATGCATCTCCAAAAAGGTCGGGATCTTACACTTGGATTCTTTATTTAATCTATAAATAGATCTCTATAACTTTTATACCTTGTTGGCATCCTTTGGAGTCACAAACCCTTTAGTTTGTATCATATAGACATCTTCCTTAAGGTTTATATTAAGGAAGGATATTTTGATATCCATCTTCCTAATCTCATAATAATGGTAAGATTCTATGGAAAGTAGAATTATGATATATTTTAGTATAGAAACTAATGAAAAGGCTTCATGATAGTCTATGCCTTGACCCCATTTTAACCCTTTTGTAACTAGTTATGCCTTATAAGTACTAATATGTCCATCCATTTACAATTTATTGTTAAATACCCATTTATAACCAATGGGATTTACATCCACTATTGGATCTTCCAAAATCCATAATTGGTTTTGATACATGGAATCCATTTCAGAATTCATAGCTTCTTACCACTTGGAAAATTCTGTTCCACTTACTACTTATTTGTAGGTTACATGAATAAAAATTGGGCCTATAGACACGGTTTTAAACTGTGGATATAGAGGTATAAACTGTGGTTTTAGGTAATAGCCATGGTTTAGCTAGCTGTGGATCCTATTGGTGTGGCAATAGGGTGGAACCTATAACCACAGTTCTCCATCATTGTCATTTCTATTATCATGGCCATTTTTTTGAGCTACAACCATAGTTTATAATCATGGTTATAGAACTATTTCCATGGTTTAAATTGTGTTTATTACTATGGATTCCATCAAAAAACAACTCTTATGGCCATAATTTAAACCATGTAAAATAGAGTTATTGTCACGGTTCAATCCATGGCTTTATCACACAAATGCCATAAAAAACTCCTATGACCACAATTTAAACTATGAAAATAGAGCTATTACCACAGTTCAAACCATGGATATAGGTCTGTAGCCATAGTAAGAACTATGGTAATAGGTCTATAGCCACAATTATAAACCATGGATATATCCTACATATTCTATAAAAAACCTCTAACCCTATAGTATATAGAACTCTATCCCCAGTAGAACTCAAATCCTTCAGTACCTCTAGCTTCTAGCACAAAAAAATACTCATGCCCTACAACATAACCAATACTCATACCCTACAAAAAAAAAGAACAAGAAATAGGAATAATAAAGAAGGTATTCTCCCAAATACACAGCCAAGTAACAACACGTGAAAAGGTATGATCTATTCCTATTAGAAACACTTAACCAATCACATAGTACAAGTTACCTATCATTATCATGGTTAAAAATCAACTCTAGTCAAAAAATAGGATATACCATTCCTAAATCAAATAACTCATCATCTGTAGCCCAAATTATTATCATCCACCAACAACCTATCATTCTTGAAACAAGATCATCATGAAACACCAATACCTCCCACAACTCATCATAGTCTCACATATCTCATTTTTCATCTCATTTCCTGTCAATATCAAAACTTAAATATCATGGAAAACCATGACCATATCAAGAATATAATAAATGGGAAATCAAATTGGTTCCAACCTTCATAATACTACCGTCACCGAAATAAATAGGTCAAAGAGGAACTAAAAATAAAAAATATCATCCCATGAAAAAATGAGCAGTGAAATAGGGCCTAATCATTGAAGGAAATAATATGAGGTCACAAATCCCTCTTACATCATCCCCTGGACTATTTTCACAAAATATCACCAACATGATATGCCCCATAATCTGTTGATATTAATACTCAGTATGGAAACAGGTGAAGTAACGATCAATGTTATCCCATGAATTCAAATTTTAGTTCAATACTTTCAAAAGAAATCACAAATATCATTAAGTTTGTAGTGAAATTAAAAAAGAATTTTAGAATATATTATAAAAATTTCTAGAATCACTGTAACACCCCAAGGTTTTACCAATACATTTATTATAGAATGTATTCAACACCGAGTCTATGAAAAAAAAACACTTTCATATTTATAGAATATAGTTATAACTTGGCCGTTAGATATAATATTTCTACTTCTGTGATTTGAAATTTCAAAAAACTGACATACACAGTTGCGATCAGTATAATATTTAGAGTCTGATGGGATCAACTTACATTTTGGGTGAATAATAACTTACCCTTATAAAGAGTAACTTAACTTTATGAATAATAATGTACCCATTTTAATAGTAACCTCAGCCATGTGAGTATAAATAAAATCTATGCATAATATAAATGAGATTGAATATTTTAATAATTAATAATTAAGTGTTGATATTTTTGTGAGTAATAAAAATTTATTTATAAATTTAAATTAATAAATTCATTTAAGATAAAATTCATTTTCATAAAATATATTCTTCAATAAATATTTTGTTTTCTTATGAATTTAGGATAATTTTATGAGACCTCAGTTAATTTTTGAAAGTATTATAAAATCAGTTTTAAATTTAAAATATATATTTTTCAAGTAAATAATGATTTTATTTAAAAATTAAATTTATCTTATTTATAAAATTATTTTGATAAAATGGATTTTATTTTTTGAATTCTAAATTTCAAAAAATGGTTAGGGTGAATTTTTGGTATTTTTCCAAAATACTTGAATTTTTGTGAATAGTGAAATTCAATAATTTACAAAATATGCTAAATAAATGAATTTCTCCATCATGGTTGAGTCATGACTGATGTAAATGATCATTGGTTCGAATTAAAATGAAATTATTACTATTTTTAGTCACAATAATCAATACTATTCATAGTCTTGTTCCAAAATAATAAAATAACGATTAAAATAAAGGAAAAACCTTCTCTCCTCCACTATAAAATCCACCCATCACTCCCTCTTCTCTTCACTCCTATAAAGACTTTTGCCTCATCTAAATTCTGATAAAATATACTCCCAATCTCCTACCCACATCCAGAAGCCCTTGGTATCTTCAAAAGACCAAATCCTCTCCCCTAAAGAGGCTCTCAAGGAAGATAAATTCAAGAGGTAAATTTCTCTTTTCATTTCTTTTATTTTCTTTCAAGTTTCTTTCTTTATTTTTTATTTCATCAAATAATTTCCTCCAAATGTTATGATAAATCAAGTAACTTAAATTTAATTTAATGTTTTTATGATAATGGAATAATTCATCATAATCTCTCTTTCCCCCTCCTTTTATACTAGAAATGAAAACACCATCCAATATGTGTTAATTTATCACATTCAAGGATGATGGGTTTTCAAATTCTATAACCATCTTCAATTCTGGTCATGAAGCCATTTTTATGGTTGAAAAAGATTATAATATATTGAATATATCCAATTTAATGTTTTTTAATCATTTGTTACACATGGTATTAATTTATAAAATAAAATGAGTTCGTGGTGATCGTAAAACCACCAAATTAATCCAAGCATTTATCATTAATTTTTTTCTAATGATTCATCCTCACCCAAACTAAAAAAATGACTTATAAAATCATTTAAAATTTGGTATGAACATTAATAACATATAACATCAATTCTATAATTCAATTCTCATTTTACATTAACTTTCGTACAAATGAACCGATCATGAAAGCTAATGAAACATGCACTCACAAACGATGATATTTAACCTCTTAACCCATAAAACGACCATAAATGAACTTAATAAAATTATAATAAATCAAATATATGTATAATAGGTTATTAATTAAGTTATTAATAATTATAATTTTATATTCCAAGACCTTAAGTTCAAGAATGGGACATATTCGGATACAAGGTAAGGGTTTTCTACCCGAACCTCCATTTTCTTCCAGGTTACTATTTGTCTCTCTTAATCCAAATCCAAATATTATTTATTATTATTTACTCATCATAAATTATGTTTTAATTTTATATAAATGTGTACCAACCATAACACTTCTTTATTTTGTGGTGATATACATGTTTTAAAAGGATCTTTCAAAAATTCTTCCTGAAATACAAGCCCGATTCAAAGGAATTTATGGAATTATTACCTATTTTCAAGGGAACTCTATAATATGTTTTAGAAACAATTATTTTTATAAAATTACTCATTTTATTATGATAAATCTATAATATTTAACTTCTGGTTTTATACAAATATTTTTTCAAAAGAACACTTCTTTTTAAAGTAAAAGAGTATCTATCTAAAGAATTACTCAATGATTTTATAAGAGTAATTTTGTCTATTTCAACAATCTTATTGAATATTATGTGTAATTGGGATTAATATTTTATGATATCATATAACATATTGTATATAATAGTTTATTATTAGTTTGAATATGGATGTGCTATCTTGAAACCATTCACCATATTACTCCGAATGGTTAGTGTTTGGGGATAGTTATTTATATTTCATATGTTATTTTAAATATGAATATATGTGGTGTTTATGTTTATCCAAATTCATATTATTAATTCATTGGAATTAGTAAGTGATGGGTGGGGCCATATATATCCCCTCGATGCATCAGAAGGTCTAATGAGACGAACAAATATGGACTTGGCCGAGGCCTATCCCATTTTTAGATATGGTTTTGGTCGAGGCCTTAATAATTTTTAGTTGTTTAGCCAAGGCCTTGGAGGTATATTTCAGAATTTTTGAAATTATGCATTACCTCATTATAAAACTAGATATTGATAGTTCATGTGATTATTTGACTAGTAGAATATCCATGGTTATGTTTTATGGAATTATGTAGTTTGTTTTTATTCCTACCATATTATGATCAAGTATATTTTTAAAGGCTTGTATTTTTATTTATTCATCATGCGTTGGGTTTATATTTTCTTACGCTGTATTATTCACCCTTACCGAGCATCTGAGCTCACCCCTTTTACATGTTTTATTTTCCTCAGGTTGTGAAGAAGTATATTATGAATGAATTTCAAGGATAATATAAGAGATTATGTGTGATTAAAAATAAGTTGTTATGTTGTTTTTTCTTTCAAGTTATAATGTTGAACTTATGTATGTATCATATTTTCCAACGATACTAAACTATTTGTTCTTTTGAGATATGAATTACTTGTTTATATTCCAATGTAATAAAATAAGGCACTGGCTCTGGGAAAATGGGGTTAGGTATTTACAGTTGGTATTAGAGGAAGTTTAGTAAAAAAATTGGAAACTATATTTAGGAAACATAGATTAGGGAACAAAACTCTAAGATAGTTTTTGAGGAAAAACATACAAGAACATCCTAGAATTTTGTTAAGGAATAGATTATGTGGATATTTCTATCAAATACATCCCTATCTGGATACTAAAAGTGGACGTAGTTTTGGCACATATGTACCTAGGAGCAACAACTCTGATAAGAAGTTTCTGGCTCGACCTTGGGTATCCTGGTACACAAAAACGGGCCTTAATGCACACTTGGTTTGACACTCCTAGGGGATATGATTAGGATAATTCACATTTTCTTTAAAAACCATTATGTAGGAATTAAATGTAAATTTTTCGTCAAAGAAACCATGTTTATTATTAAGATATTAGCTATGGATAGGATTTCAATTTATGCTAAGTATTTTTCTAAGTTGAGATGATACATTATGATTCATAACCTAATCTAGTATATTACATTATTTAGAAATGGAACTTAGTGGAAGGAATAGAAACTTCATAAACACATGTGTCCCATGTAGGGATTGCCCTTCGATGAAATATAATGATGTTGGATCTGGTGCTACGACTGGTGCTGAGCAACTTATAACTATACTGGGACATTTGAACCAGGTTATGAACAATAACCTTTCCCATATGGAGAATCCTGATCCACAACATGGAGGTGCAATGTTAAACTGCTTTATGCGACAAAATACTCCATCATTCAATGGGACTACAAACCCATTCATAGCATAATAGTGGATAAGTTATTTAGAGAAGATATTTCTCACTTTGGGATGTAACAAAAGAGAGAAGGTTGTCAGGGTGGTATATCATTTATGGGGAGGTGTGGATCACTGGTGGTAATTAATTCAAAACAAAAAGGAGGAGGAAGAAATATAATAAATGGAATGAAGGGATTTCAAGGAATTTTTCCAAGAAAATTTTTTTCCTCATGAACAATGATCAGATATGGAGAGGAAATTCTTGAGTCTCAAACAGAAAGAGGCTGAAAATGTTACAAAATATAAATCCAACATTATAAGGTTATAAAGTCATGTTGTATACTATATAAATAATCCAAGGAGCATTATTGATCAATTCTTTTATGGTTTAAAACCATTACTCTAAATGGAACTAGTCTCCCAAAGTTTCTCATCATACGAAGATATTATCTCAAGTGATATCAAGACATAGAAATAATTATCTAACTATTATGAATTTAAGGTGAAACAAGAGAAGAAGAGGGTGTCAAAGGATAGAATGGATATAGGGAAGAATAAAAAGGTGAATTTTCCAACACGCGATACTTGTGAAAGGAAACACCGTGGTGCCTTATTAAAGGAAAAATTCATGTGCTATAAGTGTGGATAGAAAGACTATCATTCTTGTGATTGAAAGGAAAATAAATAATTTATAAATGTTCAATTCTATAATTGTAGGGAGATGGGGAACTATACTAATGATTGTCCAAATCGTCAAGGAAATGGGCCTAAAAAATTTTAAGGGAGAAAGGCCAAACTTATACGATCACGACTACTGAGGATAAAGTTTCTAATGATGTGGTGGCTGGTACTTTAATCATTTACTCAAACTTATCCAATGATTTATTTGATTCTGGATCATCACATTATTTTATATCTTCCCAGTTTTCTAAGAAAATTAGATAGTTCCAATTTGATTTAATAAAGGATTTGTTAGTTAAAAATCCCAAGGGAAGTATCATTGTAATAAAGATGTATCAGGAAGTCCCCAATATGGAATATGAACATTCTTTATCTACTGAGTTTATCATCATACCCATTATTTAATTATATTTAATCCTTGTTATGGATTGGATTTCAAATTATGATGTAAAAATATATTTCAAGAAGAAGTAAGTTACATTTTTTGAGGATGATGTGGAATCCTTTATCTTTAGGGAAGAAACATTACCATCTGATTATCTTCTAGATCCACCCTCAGTTGATCTACTGAATTAATTTTTTGTGGAGGAAGAGAAGCAATATCTATAGGTGAGTAAAGAAATGTTCAAATAAAATACCTACCTATTGTGTAAGAATATGTTGATGTGTTTCTAGAGGATTTACATTGACATCCTCCAGAGCGGGAAGTTGAGTTCTCTATTGATTTAATTCCAAGTTCAAGACCTATATCAAAGACTCCTTATAGAATGGCCACTATGGAATTAGTATAATTGAATAAAGAACTAGAGGAATTGAGTGATAAATTATTTATTCTCCCTAGTGTTTCTCCATGGTGAGCCCCTATTTTTTTTTTGTTAAAAAGAGATATGGATCTATGAGGTTGTGCATTGACTATAGGGATATCAATGCTATAACAATAAAGAAAAAGTATCCCCTACCTCACATTGATGATTTATTTGATCAACTTGATAAAGCCTAATATTTTTCAAAGAGTGGCCTTCGATATGGATATCATTAGTTGCGTGTGAGGAAGGAAGATATTCCAATGAAAACATTTTTGTACCAGTTATGGGCATTACGAGTTTATAGTAATGCCTTTTGGACTGACTAATAAACCCTCTATCTTCATGGATCCAATGAATAATGTTTTCAAGGAATATCTTGATGAATTTTTTTTGGTAATTATGGATGATATGTTGGTATACGCCAAAAGCTATAAAGATCATGAGAACCACTTGTGTATTATTCTGAAGACTCTTAGAAGAAATGAATTATATGAGAAGTTTGGCATGTTTGAATTTTGGCTTCAATCAGTTTCTTTTCTTGAAAATATTGTCTCTAAGGATAGAATATAAATTTATCCCCTAAATAAAAAGTCTATTTGGGAATGGCCTACACCAACAAACATAACTCAGGTATGTAGTTTTATTAGTTTAGCAGTTTACTATTGACATTTCATTCAGAACTTCCCTTAATTAGCCAACCTATTAACCAAGCTCACTTATAAATAGGTTAAGTTCATATGGAAAAAATAATTTGAGTAATGTTTTGAATAATTAAAGAGGATATTAGTGAATGATATGATCCTAACCCTACCATCAGGAAATGATGGGTTTGCGATCTATAGTGATGCATCAAAGAAAGGACTTGGCTGTTTCCTTATGCATAATGATAGAGTTATTGGATATGAATTGAGGGAGTTAAAAAATTCATAAACAGAACTATCCAACTCAAGATCTTGAGTTAGAATCTATAATATTTTCTTTGAAGATATGGAGACATTATCTCTATGGTGAAAGATGTGAGATATATACTAATCATAAGAGATTGAAAAACATATTATCGCAAAAAGAACTCAACATGATGGAAATGAGATGTCTCGAGATGCTCAAGGATTATGATTGTTCCATACACTACCACCCAGGAGTTGATGCATTGAGTAGGAATAATCATGAAGTTATAAAAAAATGAGAATAGATAAGAATCCTGTGTACATGGATCTCGCGAGGATGGATATGAGAATCATCAAAGAAGGTGAAATATCATTACTTTTTCAATTGGTTTCCTAACTATATTAATTAGAATGGATTAAAAGTTCTCATCCTGATGATGAGAATATTTAAAAGAAAATTAATGCTATGAATGATGGGAAGTTGGAAAAATTCATATATGAAGATAGAATTTTATTATTTAGGAAGAGGTTTTGTGTTCCCGCTATACCTGAAATAAAAATGGAGTTATTGGATGATGCCCATAGTTAAAATTTCTATATAAATCCTGGTAGCACTAAGATGTATAGATATTTGAAGGAACATTTCTGGTGGGATAACATGAAGAGGGAAATTTCAGATTATGTATCAAGATGTTTAGTCTGTTAACATGTGAAGGCTGAATGAAAACATCCTAGAGGATTCATGCAATATCTACCTATTCCTACATGGAAATGGAATGACATAAACATGGATTTTGTCACTGTATTACCCAAAACTCTAAAAAAGAATGATGTAATATGGGTAATTGTTGATCGAATTATGAAATCTTCTCATTTCCTCACTATAATGGAGAATTTTCCACTTGATAACCTTGAAAGACTCTATATTAATGAAGTTGTGAGACTTCATGGAGCACCTCTCTCAATTATGTATGATCCTGATCCATGATTTACATCAAAATTCTGGAAAATTCTTTAGAAATATTTGGATACTAAGCTTCATTTGAGTACTGCTTATCACCCAAAAATTGATGGGAAATCAAAAATAACGATCTAAACATTAGAATACATGTTAAGATCATGATCACTTTATTTTCAATGTATGTGGGATGAATATTTACCTTTAGTGTAGTTTTCCTACAATAATAGTTTCCATTCTAGCATTCAAATGACACCATATAAAGCATTGTATGGAAAGAGATGTTGTACACCAACATGTTGGGATGAAGTCGGTGAAAAGAATCTTGTGGGTCAAGAGCTTATGGAGGAAACCACAATAAAGGTAAAGACTATTCAAACCCATATAAAAGCATCTCAAAGAAAGAAAAAGAGATATGCTGATAATCAAATGAAGTATTTTGAATTTCAAGTGGGAGATCATGTTTTCTTAAATGTATCTCCATGGAAGAGTGTTATAAGATTTGGGAAGAAAGGTAAACTAAGCCCCAAATATATTGGACCTTTTGAAATTTTAGAGATAATTGGAGCTATGTCTTATCATTTGGCAATGCCGCTTATCATGTCTAAAGTACACAATGTGTTCCATGTCTTATTGTTGAGAAAGTACATGCCATACCCAATGAATATCCTCACTTCTGAAGGTATAGAATTAGAACCTAACTTATCTTATTGTGAAGATCCTATCTGGATTATAGATACTAAGAAATAGGTGTTGAGGAATCATAAAACACAACTGGTAAAGGTACTTCAGAAAAATCATAAAATTGAAGAAGCAACATGGGAGCATAAAGATCTTATGATGAAGAAATACCCAAATCTTTTTATGAGGTAACATTCTGGTAATTTTGAGGATGAAATTTTTGTAAGGGTGGAATAATGTAACACCCCAAGGTTTTACAAATAAATTTATTATAGAATACATTCAAAACTGAGTCTATGTGAAACAAACACTTTGATATTTATAGGAGATAGTTATAACCCGACTATTAGATATAATTTTTCCGCTTTTGTGATTTGAAATTTCGAAAAACTGACAAACATGGTTGCGATCAGTAAGATATTTAGAGTTTGATGGGTTCAACTTGAATTTTTGGTGAATTGTAACTTACCCTTATGAATAGTAATATTCCATTTTGAATTGTAACCTCACCAATGTGAGTATAAATAAAATCTAGACACTCTATAAATGAGAGTAAATATTTTAAAAATTAATAATTAAGTTTTGATATTTTTGTGAGCAATAAATATTTAATTAAAATTTTAAATTAATAAATTTATTTAAAATAAAATTAATTTTCATAAAATCTATTCTTCAACAAATATTTTTTTCCTATGAATTTAGAATAATTTTATGAGAACTGAGTTAATTTTTAAAAGTATTATAAAACCAGTTTTAAATTTAAAATATGTATTTTTCAAGTAAAAAATGATTTAAAAAAAAACTAAATTTATCTTATTTAGAAAATTATTTTGATAAAATTGAGTTCATTTTTTAATTTTACATGTCAAAAAATGGTTAGGGTGAATTTTTGGTATTTTTCTGAAATACTTGAATGTTTGGTGAATAGTGAAATTCGATAATTTACAAAATATGCTAAATAAATGAATTTTTGCATCATTCTTGAGTCATGAATGATTTTAATGACCATTGGTTAGAACTCAATGCATGTATTACTGTTTTGAGTCACAAGAATCAATAATATTCATAGTCTTGAGCCAAAATAATAAAATAATGGTTAAAATAATCGAAAAACCCTCCTCTTTGCCACTATAAAAGCCATCCATCACTCCCTCTTCTCTTCACTCCTATAAAGCATTTTTACTTGTATAAATTTTCCTAAAATATTGTCCCAAGATCCTCCCATCATCTAGATACCCTTGGTATCTTCAAAATACCAAATCCTCTCCCCTAAAGAGGCTCTCAAGGAAGATAAATTCAAGAGGTAAATTCCTCTTTTCATTTCTTTTATTTTTTTTCAAGTTCTTTTATTTCCTTTTCTTTACTCAACTCCTTTCCTCAAAATTTTATGACAACTAAAGTACCTTAAATTTACTAGAACTTTGTTATTATAATGGAATAATTCATCATCATCTCTTCTTTCCCCTCCTTTTATACTAGAAATGAAAACACCATCTGAGATGTGTTAATTTATCGCATTCAAGGATAACAGGTTTTCAAATTCTATTACCATATTCAATTCTAGTAATAAAACCAAATTTATGGTTGAACCAGATCAAAAAAATTTAATAAATCCTATGCAATGTTATGAAATCATTTTTGTACACATGGTATTAATTTATAAAATAAAATGAGTTCGTGGTGATCGAAAAACCACCAAATTAATCCAAGAATTTATCATTAAAATTTTATCTAATGATTCATCCTCACCAAAAGCAACAAAATGAATTATATTATCATTTATCCTTCTGTATGAAAATTAATAAAATATAACATCAATTCTGTAATTAAATTCTCATTTTACATTAAGTTCCATACAAACAAACCGATCATGAAAGCCAATGAAACGGGCACTCAAAAATAATGATATTGAATCTCTTAACCCATAAAAATGACCATAAATGAACTTAATAAAATTATAATAACTAAAATACATGTCTAATAGGTTCTGAATTAAGTTATTAATAAGTATAATTTTATATTATAGGAACTTAAGTTCAAGAACGTAACTTATTTGGACATAAGGTAAGAGTTTTCTACCTGAACCTCCATTTTCTTTGGGGTTACTCTTTGTCTCTCTTAATCCCTGTTAAATTCTTATCTATTCTTATTTACTCATCATAAATTCCGTTTTATTGTTCTATATATGTTTAAAAACTATAAAACTTCTTTATTTTATGTAGATATACATGTTTTAAAAGGATATTTCAAAAATTTTCCCGAAATACAAACCCAATTCAAGAAAATTTATGGAATTCTTACCTATTTTCAAGGGCACTCTATAATCTATTTTTAGAAACCATTATTTTTCTAAAATTAATCATTTTTTATGATAAAAATATATTATTTAACTTCTATTTTTATTCAAATATTTTTCCAAAATAACTCTTCTTTTCAAAGTAAAAGAGTATTTATCTCAAGAATTACTCAATGATTTTATAAGAGTAATTTTGTCTATTTCAACACTTTTGTTAAATCTTATGTGTAATTGGGATTAATATTTTATAATATTATCTAGCATATTGTATTTAATGGTTTATGATTAGTTTGACTATAGATGTTCTATCTTGAAACCATTCACCATATTACTCTGAATGGTTAGTGTTTAGGAAAAGTTATTTACATTTCATATGTTAGTTTCAATATGAATGTATATTATATTTATGTTTATCCTCATTCATATGAGGAATTTATTGGACTTAGTAAGTGATGGTTAGAGCCTACTATATCCCCTTTATGCATTTTTATGTCCCATGAGACGAACATATATGGACTTGTTCGAGGCCTTTCCCATTTTAAGATATGGTTTTGGTCGAGGTCTTAATCATTTTTAGTTGTCTTGGCTGATGCATTGACGGTATATTTCAAAATATTTGGAATTATGAATTACCTCATTATAAAACAAGAGATTGATAGTATATTTGATTATTCTACTAGTAGAATATCCATGGTTATGTTTTATTGAATCATTTAATCAGTTTTTATTCCTACCATATTATGCTCAAGTATATTTTTAAAGGCATGAATTTTTAGTTATTCATCATGCCTAGTGTTTATATTTTCTTTCGTTGTATTATTTACCCTTAATAAGCATCTGATCTCACCCCTTTCACATGTTTTATTTTCCCTAGTTTGTGAAGAATTATATTATGAATGACTTTCAAGGATAATCTAGGATATTATGTGTGATTCAAAATAATTTGTTATATTATTTTTCCTTTCAAGTTATAATGTTGAACTTATGTATGTATCTTGTTTTCTAAATCTATTAAACTATTTGTTCCTTCAAGATAGTACTTCCTTGTTTATATTCGAATGTAATAAAATAATTCACCAGCTCTGGGGAACTAGGGTTTGGTCTTTATAGTTGGTATCAGAGGAAATTTAGTAGAAAACTTGGAAACTAGATTTAGAAAATATAGATTAGAAAACAAAACTCTAAGATAGTCTTTAAGAATAAACATACAAGAACATTTTGGAATTTTGGTAAGGAATAGATTATGTGGATATTTCTATCAAATATATCCTTGTCTAGATACTACAAGTAGACATGGTTCTGGAAAAACTAGGAGTAACAACTTTGACAAGGAGTTTAGGGCTTGAGCTGAGGTATCCTGGTATACAACAATGGGACTTACTGTACACCTAGTTTGAAACTCCAGAGGGATATGCTTAGAATAATTCAAATTTTCTTTACAAACCATTATGAAGTAATTGAATGTAAATTTTTCCTCAAAGAAACCATGTTTATGATTAAGAGATTAGCAATGGATATAATTTTAATTTATATTATGTATTTTTTTTAGTTGAGATTATAAAATTTGATTCATAACCTAATATAGTGTATTCCATTATTTAGAAATGGAGCCTAGTACAAGTAATGGAAACCGCATGAACGCATGTGTCCCGTGTAGGGATTTCCCTCTGATGCAGGATAATGATGTTGGATCTGGTGTTGCAACTGGTTCTGAGTAACTTATAACTATATTGGGGCAGTTGACTCAGGTTATGAACAATAACCTTACCCGTATGAAGCAACCTGATCCATAATGTAGAGGAGAAATGTTAGGCCACTTTATGTGACAAAATACTCCATCATTCAATGGGACTACCAACTCATTCATAGAGGAGTAATGGATAAGTTCTTTAGAGAAGATATTTCTCTCTTTGGGATGTAATGAAAGAGAAAAGGTTTTCATGGAAATTTATTATTTATCAGGAGATGCAAATCAATGGTATTCATTAATTCAAAAAGAAATGAGGAGGAAGAAATCGAAAAAATGTAATGGATGGATTTCAAATAAATTTTCCTAGAAAATATTTTCCTCTTGAACAAAGAGAAGATATGGAGGGGTAATTCTTGAGTCTCAGACAAAAAGAGGATGAAAATGTTTTAAAGTATGAATACAACTTTACAAAGTTATCAAGGAATTTTGTAGACTATATCATAATCTAATGAGCAAGATTGATTTATTCTTTGATGGTTTAAAACCATTCCTCTAAAGGAAAATAGTATCCTAAAGTTTCTCATTATACAAAGACATTGTCTCAAGTGCTATAAATATAGAGAAATAATTCTCCAAGTATTATGACTTTAAGGGGAAACAAGATAAGAAAAGGGTGGTGGAGGATAAAATGGATAATGGGAATAATAAAAAGGTTAATTTTCTAACATGCGATACTTGTGGAAGGAAACACTGTGGTGTCTTCTTAAAAGGAAAAGGCGTGTGCTATAAGTGTGGGAAGAAAGGCCATAATGTTAGTGATTGCAAGGGAAAGAACGAATATATCAATGTTTAACACTATAATTGTAGGGATATGGTGCACTAAGCTAATTATTTTCCAAAACTTTAAGTAAATGGGCCTTTGAAAAGGCTTGGGGAGAAAGGCCAAGCTTATGCAATCACAACTACTGAGGTTGAAGTTCCTAATGATGTGGTGGTAGGTTCTTTAATTGTTTTCTCAAACTTAGCCAATGAATTATTTGATTCTGAATCATCATATTATTTTATATCTTCCTATTTTTCCAAGAAAATTAGATATTTTAAATTTTATTTAATAAAGGAGTTGTGAGTAAAAACTTCAAAGGGAAGTATCACTGCAACAAATATGTGTCAGGTAGTCCCTATTATGGCATATGAATGTGCTTTATAAACTGATTTTATCATCATACCCATGATTTAATTTTATATAATCCTTAGTATTTATTGGCTTCTAAATTATGATGTGAAAATATATTATAATAATAAGGAAGTTACAATTTTTTAGGACGATGTGGAATCCCTTATCTTTAGAAAAAAACATCACCATCTGATTCTCATCCAGATCCACCCTTAGCAGCTCTACTAAATTCAATTATTATGGAGGAATAGAATGAAATATCTATGGGTTAGGATATTAATGTTCAAATAAAGGACATACCTATTGTGCAAGAATATGTTGATGTGTTTCAAAAGGATTTACCTGGACATTTTCCAGAGCAGGAAGTTGAGTTCTCTATTGATTTAATTCCTGGTTCAAGACCTATATCAAAAACTGCTTATAGAATGGACACTGTGTAATTAGTATAACTAAATAAACAATGAGAGGAATTGAGTGATAAAGGATTTATTCTACCTAGTGTTTCTCCATAGGGAGACCCTATTCTATTCGATAAAAAGAAAGATAGATATAGGAGGTTGTGCATTAACTACAGGGAGACCAATGCTATAATAATAAAGAAAAAGTATCCCCTACCTCGCATTGATGATTTATTTGATCAACTTCATGGAGCCCAATATTTTTTCAAAGACTGACCTTCAATATAGATATCATCAGTTGCGTGTGAGGAAGGAAGATATTCCAAAGACAACATTTCAATCCAGGTATGAGCATTACGAGTTTACAGTAATGCCTTTTGGACTGACTAATGATCCCTCTATCTTCATGGATCTAATGAATTAGGTTTTCAAGGAATATCTTGATAACTTTGTTGTGGTATTTATTATTGATATCTTAGTATACTCAAAAATCTACAAAGATCATGAAAACCACTTGTGAATTATTATAAAGTCTCTTAAAAGAAATGAATTATATGGGAAGTTTAACAAGTGTGAATTTTGGCTTCAATCACTTTATTTTATTGGCCATATTGTCTCTAAGGATGGAATATCCATTGATCTTGTGAAGACAAAGTATGTTCAAGAATGGATTGCACCAACGAACATAACCAAGATAGGTAGTTTTATTGGTTTAGCAGGTTATTATCGGCATTTCATTCATAAATTTGCCCGATTAGCCAACCTGTTAACCAAGATTACTCGTAAATGGGTTAAGTTTAGATGGAAAAAAGAATGTGAGGAATATTTTGAATAATTAAAGAGGATATTAGTGAATTCTACGACCATGAGTCTACCATCTGAAAATGATGGGTTTGCGATCTACAATGATGCATTAAAGAAAGTACTTGGTTGTGTCCTTGTGCAGAATGATAGAGTTATTGCCTATGCATAAAGGCAGGTAAAAAATCATGAAAACAACTATCTAACTCAAGATATTGAGTTAGCATTTGTAATATTTTCTCTGAAGATATGGAGACATTATCTCTATGGTGAAAGATGTGAGATATATATTGATCAGAAGATCTTGAAATATATCCTATCAGAAAAATAACTCAACATGAGGCAAAGATGATGGATTGAGATACTCAAGTATTATTATTGTTCCATACACTACCACCTAGTAAAGAAAAATAAGGTAGTTTATGTACTGATTAGGAAGTATCATGGAGTTCTAAACAAAATAAGAATTAATAAGGATCTTATGTACATGGATCTGGTGAGGATGGATATGGGAATCATCAAAGAAGGTGAAACATCATTACTTTTTTAAATTGGTTTCCCAACCATCTTTATTATAAATGATTAAAAGTTCTCATCGTTATGATGATAATATTCAAAATAAAATTAATGTTGTGAATAACTGGAAGTTGGAAGAATTCCTATATGAAGATGGGATTTTGAAGTTTGGGAAGAAGCTTTGTGTTCCCTCTATACCTGAACTAAAAAGGTAGTTATTAGATGATTCCCATAGTTTGAATTTCTATATAAATCCTATTAGCACTAATATGTATAGATATTTGAAGGAACATTTCTGGTGGGATAACATGAAGAGAGAAATTGCAGATTACGTATCAAGATGTTTAGTCTGTCAACAAGTGACGGTTGAACGACAAAATCCAAGAGGATTCATGCAACCTATACCTATTCCTACATGGAAATGGGATGAAATCCCAATAGATTTTGTCACTATATTACCCAAAACTCCAAGAAATAATGATGCAATATGGGTAATTGTTGATTGACTTACGAAATATGCTTATTTCCTTGCTATAAGGGAGGATTTTCCACTGGAGAACCATTCATGAATCTATGTAAATGGATTTAGGAGACTTCATAGAGAGCCTCTCTCAATTGTGTCTGATCATGATCCATGATTTAAATAAAAATTCTGGTAAAGTCTTCAGAAATATTTGGATATTGAGCTTTGTTTGAGTATTACTTATCACCCACAAACTGACGAGAAATTAGAAATTACGATCTAAACTTTAGAAAAAATGTTGAGATCATGTTCACTTAATTTTTAAGGTATGTGGGATCAGTATTTACCTTTTTTGGAGTTTTTCTATAATAATATTTTCCATTCTAGCATTCAAATGACACTATATAAAGCATTTTATGAAAAGAGATGTCGTACACAAACATGTTGGGATGAAGTCAGTGAAAGGAAGCTTGTGGGTCCATAGCTTGTGGAGGAAACAAAAGCAAAGGTAAAGACTATTAAAACCCATATCAAATAATCTAAAATCAGTGAAAAGAGATATGTTGATAATCGAAGGAAGGATTTTTAATTTCAAGAGGGAGATCATGTTTTATTAAAAGTATCTCCATGGAAGGGTGTTATAATATTTGGGAAGAAAGTGAAACTAAGACCTAGATATATTGGACCTTTTGAAATTCTAAATAGAATTGGAGCTATAGATTATCATTTGGAAATCCCTCCTATCCTGTATAAATTATATAATGTGTTTTATGTCTCATTTTTGAGAAAGTACATTCCAGACCCAATGCATGTCCTCACTTCTGAAGGTATATAATTGGAACCTAACTTATCTTACTATGAATAGAGTATCCAGATTCTAGACACTAAGGAACAGGTGTTGAGGAATCAGATAAAATGAATGGTAAAAGTACTTTTTAAAAATCATAAAATTGAAGAAATAATATGAGAGCATGAGGATCTTATGATGAAGAACTACAAAAATCTTTTTATGAGGTGACATTCTAGTAATTTTGAGGACGAAATTTTTGTAAGGGGGGAAAATGTAACACCCCAAGGTTTTACAAATAAATTTATTATAGAATGCATTCAAAATTGAGTCTATACAAAACAAACACTTTGATATTTATAGGATACTGTTATAACCTGGCCATTAGATATATTTTTTTTGTTTCTGTAATTTGAAATTTTGAAAAACTGACATACACAGTTGTGATCAGTAAGATATCTAGAGTCTGATAGGATCAACTTACATTTTTAGTGAATAGTAACTTACACTTATGAATAGTATTGTACCCTTTAGAATAGTAACCTCACCAATGTGAGTATAAATAAAATCTAGGAACCATATAAATGAGAGTGAATATTTTAAAAATTAATAATTAAGTGTTGATATTTTTGTGAGTAATAAATATTTAATTAAAATTTTAAATTAATAAATTTATTTAAAATATAATTCATTTTCATAAAATGTATTATTAAATAAATATTTTGTTTTCCTATAAATTTATGATAATTTTATGAGAACTCATTTAATTTTTGAAAGTTTTATAAAATCGCTTTTAAATTTGAAAATATGTATTTTTCAAGTAAATAATGATTTTATTTAAAAACTAAATTTTATTTATAAATTTTTTTGATAAAATAATTTTAATTTTTTAATTATACACATCGAAAATTGGTTAGGGTGAATTTTTGGTATTTTTTCGAAATACTTGAAGTTTTGGTGAATAGTGAAATTCGATAATTTACGAAATATAATAAATGAATGAATTTATGCATCATGCTTGAGTCACGACTGATGTAAATGATCATTGGTTTGAACTCAAATGAAATTATTATTTTTTTGAGACATAATAATCAAGAATATTCACAGTATTTAGCCAAAATAATAAAATAATGGTTAAAATAATGGAAAACCCACCTCTCCTCCACTATAAAAGCCACCCATCACTCCCTCTTCTCTTCACTCCTATCAAGCCTTTAGCCTTATCTAAATTATTCTAAAATATCCTCCCAATATCCTCCCCACTTCCATCAGCCCTTTGTCTCTTCAAAAGACCAAATCCTCTCCCCTAAAGAGGCTCTCAAGGAAGATAAATTTAAGAGGTAAATTCTTCTTTTCATTTCTTTTATTTTCTTTCAAGTTCCTTTCTTTATTTTTCTTTCCTTACCTCATTTACTTAAAATTTTATGATAAATCTAGTACCTTAAATTTACTATAATTTTTTTATTATAATTTAATAATTCATCATCATCTCTCCTTTCCCCTCCTTTTATACTAGAAATGAAAGCACCATCCAAGATGTGTTAATTTATCACATTCAAGAACGCCGAGTTTTCAACTTCTATTAATGTCTTAAATTATGTTCATGAAACCATTTTTATGGTTGAAACACATCATAATATATGTAATATATTCTATGTAATATTCGGTAATCATTTTTTACACATGGTATTAATTTATAAAATAAAATGAGTTCGTGGTGATCGAAAAACCACCAAATTAATCCAAGAGTTTATCATTAAAATTTTATATAATGATTCATCCTCACCCAATGTAACCAAATGAATTATATGATCATTTAAAATTATTTATTAACATTAATAACATATAACATCAATTCTGGATTTAAATTCTCATTTTACATTAACTTTCATACAAACAAACCGATCATGAAAGCTAATGAAATGAGCACTCACAAACGATGATATTGAATCTCTTAACCCATAAAAACGACCATAAATGAACTTAATAAAATTATAATAAATAAAATAAATGTCTAATAGGTTCTTAATTAAGTTATTAATAAGTCTAATTTCATATTCCAGGACCTTAAGTTCAAGATAGAAACGTATTCAGACATAAGATAAGGGTTTTCTACCCGAACCTCCATTTTCTTTCGGGTTACTCTTTGTCTCTCTTAATCGAAACTAAATTCTTATTTATTCTTATTTACTCATCATAAATTCTGTGTGAATGTTATATATATGAATACCAACCATAAACCTTCTTTCTTTTAAGTAGAGATACATTTTTTAAAAGGATCTTTCAAAACTTCTTCCTAAAATACAAGCCCAATTCAAGGGAATTTATAGAGTTCTTACCAATTTTCAAGGGCACTCTATAATATATTTTTAGCAAATTTTTTTTTCTAAAATTACCCATTTTATTATGAGAAAAATATATTATTTAACTTCTTGTTTTATACAAATATTTTTCCAAAAGAACTCTTATTTTCAAAGTAAAAGAGTATTTATCTCAAGAATTACTCAATGATTTTATAAGAGTAATTTTTTCTATTTCAACACTATTGTTGAATATTATGTGTAATTGGGACTAATATTTTATGATATCATATACCATATTGTATTAAATTTTTTATGATTAGTTTGAATATGGATGTTCTATTTTTAAACCTTTCACCTTATTACTCCGGATGGTTAGTGTTTGGGGAAAGTTATTTATATTTCATATGTTAGTTTCATTATTAATGTTTATGTTGTTTATGTTTATCCCCATTAATATAAGGAATAAATTGGACTTAGTAAGTGACTGTTGGGACCCAATATAGCCCCTTTATGTATCGGTTTGTCTCATGAGATGAACAGATAAGGACTTGGTTGAGGCCTTACCCATTTTCAGATATGGTTTTGGCCAAGGCCTTAATCTTTTTTAGTTTTCTTTGTTGAGGCCTTGATGGTATATTTCAGAATGTACAACATTATGAATACCCTCATTATGAAACTAGATATTGATATTCCATGTGATTATTCGACTATTAGAATATGTATGGTTATGTTTTATGGTATTATTTAATTATTTTTTATTCCTTCCATATTTTCTCAAGTATATTTTTAAAGGAATTAATTTTTAGTTATTCATCATGCCTAATGTTTATATTTTATTCCACTGTATTATTTACCCTTTTTGAGCATCTGAGCTCACCCCTTTCATGTGTTTTATTTTCCCCAGGTTGTGAAGAAGTATATTATGAATGACTTTCAAGGATAATCTAGGAGGGTATGTGTGATTCAAAAGAAGTTTTTATGTTGTTTTTCCTTTCAAGTTATAATATTAAACTTATGTTTGTATCCTATTTTCCAAAGATACTAAACTATTCATTCCTTTGGGATATTACTTCCTTGTTTATATTCCAATGTAATAAAATAAGGTACCAGATCTAGACAATTGGGGTTGGGTCTTTACCCTCACTATCCCATGAAAATTCTCTTATCACAAGCTAACATGAATATATATCATGTTCTAAACACTATATTATGTATATAACAACGTCTAGGGGTGTTTATGTTTGGTTTTTTCTAGTTAATGAAACATGTTTGAACAAACCAACTAAAATAAAATATCTTAAAAATAAAACCAAAACCAACTGATGATTACCCAAAAACCAAAATAAACTGAAACAATTAGATTTTATCTGTTATAATCAGTTTTGGTTGGTTAATAAAATAGGGATAAAAATTACATGATAACATGTTTGATGAAAATAATTATCTAACATGGTTATTAATATTAAGAATATAAGATCACCAATGGAAGCTAAATATCTAATCTAATAAACCAAGAAGTCCATGGTCTACTCACAGCTAGAACCATGCCAATGTAGTATTCCAGATTATCAAGAAGCAATCCAGCTCACTATTACTCTAACAGCTACCTTTTAAAGAAACCAACTATGATCCCTTAACCATAAACAATATGTTCTACTATATAGAATCAATTAACCCAATAATGATAAACCGATAGAAAAAACCCCCTGACAATTTTTTCAACTCATCCCTCCCATTAAGACCTCTATCCTTATCGTGACTAATAAAAATGAAGTGAACCAATGAAGAAGAAGCTAATGAAATACCAAAAATTAATGATGTCACCCTATGATAAAATTATTTCACTCTAAAAAAGGGGGCCATTATAGGAACAACATAAAGAGAACACAATAATGAAGAGTACATTTCCCTTCATCAAATATAGAAGTTTTTTAATGAACTTATACATTAAAAAAACAAAAAAAATCTATAGAATGAAAAACTATTCCTCTGTAGAAAAAAAACTCAAACAGAATAAAATATATATCACCAGAATTCAAACTATCTCCATCGTAAGAAATATAAAATTTCAATATCAATATCATCAGAATAAAATAATAATACATAATAAAATTCAATGAATAAACCAAGAATAAAATTTACATCAGAAATGTGACTCAATATCAGTATTACCAGAACCATAATGACCCTAATCATCTCCTTCAAAAACAAAAAAATTATTATCACATCCTCTTAGACCAACAACATCATCTTCGTCATGAGCATTAACATAAACATTGGCATATACACCTAAATCAGTGACCGGAGCAGAAGAATCCTAAAAAAAAAATTCATACAAATGAGAACACATTTATTTAATGAAAATATAAAAATTTTATACATATATTTGATAAAACACATTTTTATTTACATTAACCATTATTAATACACATATTTGATATAAATCATTTCTAAATTTAATTTTACATAGAAAATCCCTTATGTCAAACTCAATCAATTTGATATGGCATACCAAATAGTAAGAAGGGGGTCATCAAAGAAGTCATTATGAGAAAAAAAATTAACACTGTTAATATATATAAAATTTTAAATGGGATTAGGGACACCAACATAATCATATATGTGGGAAATCGACTAGAGGACTCAGCTTGGGCTCTTGGAGAGTGGTCTTTTCTCAAATATTATCCTTCAATTCTCCCATATTCTTCTTCATTTCGTCTTCTAATAGCCTTCAAATGTAGTTTCTATTCTTGGTGGACTTTTAAATAATTCAATGCAAAATATACCATTCATTCTACCTCATAATTCTCTCTCTCAATCATGAACCTAACATTTGGTGACTCCATTGGGGAGAATCGCATGATCTGAAAGGATGATCCGAGCTCACCGATCACTGTGAGTGAGATTCCTGAAGTTGTGTGATGTTTCCATTGATGAAGAAGCATACACATCTAGGAAAGATGAGCAATATGACTAGTTTTTATTTTCTATGTGATTTTATGTGAGTTTTTTACTACAAGATACATGTAATCCATGGGGTACTGATCGTTTCTGGAGAACCACGATCATTATAAGAAGGATCAGACACCTAGGTTTGAATTGTTGGAAAGAGAAGTCAATACTGAGATGCATTCTCTAATAGAGTGATCAAATCTCACTAAACACTAAAAATAATGAATCTAGTGATGGTGACCTAAGTTGTAAGTCACGACCACTGGGGACACACACAAGCTAGAGGATTATTAGAGTTGGGGAACTCAATCATTGAGAGAAGACTGAGGACCAAAAAAAAATGTTGGGGAGAGATTCTTACTTATTAAAAGAAATCAAGGATGGAGAAAATAGTTTTTTCTATTGATTCAGTAGTAGAGAGAATACTGCAGATGTTGAAAACTATGTAAGATTGTTTGGTTAGGTTGGAACATAAATAGAATGATTATTTATGATCGATGAATGTAAATTTGAGGTAAAATGACGAAATCTCATCACTTTGGTTGCATGATAAGGAGGATAAACACATTCTAGGTTTGTGAAAAAAGTATTTTATAGAGAAATAAATAGATCCGACTAAACTCTTAGTTGCGTAGGAGTCATAGGGTATGGAGGAAGACCCCACACATAATGAGGTAAGGACAAGATCCAACTTGGAAGTTGTAGTTCGTTCACATAGTATTGCTAGAATTTTGAAAATAAGATTCCTAGTACTATTTCTTTATAGAAGTGATAGCATGAATATGGACTTTGGTAGTAAATTTTGAGGAATTTTGATTCTTTAATATCTTGACCAGAACTCTTGAATTTTATAAGAACATAGTGAGGGATGTGGGGGGGGGGGGGCGATCTTGTAGTGGTTCTGTTTTCTTAAGGGATTTGGTTGAGATGGAAGTGCATATAATTCCTGTACAAGTGATGCACGAGTTTCTACTACATTATATATAAACTCATATATTAGAGATGGAACCTCCAATTATAGAGGAGTTCAGACATATTGTTCCAAGTAGTGAGGTCAGACATGTGTTTGATACAATTTTGGGATGAACTAATGAGGCTAGGGAGGTAGAAAATATTATTGCACCACTAACTACTCTAGGTTGATGAAATTATTTAGCACATAATATACAATTTTAAGGAGTTCTTAGTGAAATGATGACATCAAATGATTTTTGTGGCAATTGTAGAGGGAATTTAGTATGTAAGTCTTGTAGTGTAGCTTAACACATATTGAATTCAACTGTGGTGTTACAACAAAATCCTACACAAGCGTTGTCGGGGATCTTCCCATAAGCTTTGAAAATACTGTTAGTTCATCCATTGGATACTAAAATGGTTGTATAAAGTCACAAAATGGGTGTTGAAGATAGCATAATTATAACACCCCAGGTTTAAAATTAAGTTTTATGTTTTTTCAATGATTCCAAGATGCAATAAAATAAATAAATTCCTGAATGAAAATATATAAGTAGTAAGAACATTATTTATACAAAGACCATAATACATCCTTGACACACAAAAACTAACCCATTAACCCCATTGCTATCGATAATAAAATGATTAGAAGACCACCGAGAAACACAACAATGCCGATTGGGTAGTTATCATCTTTTGGATCTTATAGAAGCACAAACGTTATAGTAAGAACAATAGAAATGAAACTAAAAATAAGAGGAACATATAAAACCATCTTCAAAAATAGTGGCGTGATCATCACAATATTATTATTTTTTGTGTGTTTGAACGACCCTTATACATTGATATTTATAGTGTTTTTATCTGACCGTTATAAAAACTATCCGTTATAAGTTTTTAAATTAAAAATTGAGAGAAGACTTATGATAATAGTTGATATAAAATCAATAAATATATAGAAAAAATATTGATTTGAATATTTTTATGCAATAAAAAAAGTTTAAAAATATTTAATAAATTATTCTAAGAGTAAATAATGTTTTAAATATTAAAATACATATATTCTGAAAATTTATGAAAATATTACTATTACATATCTTATTAAGATATTAATATAAGGATTATATATATATATATATAACTAAATGAATTTAATTATTAATAATCTATTTAAATGAAAGAATTAAAAAAGAGATAAAATAATAAAAATAAAGAGGTTTTGCGGGAGTAGGGTTTCAAGAAATCACGAGAGAGAGAGAGATGGTCGATGCTCAGGGTGCCTTTGGTTTCGTCCGACATTCTTATGAGTGAGTTCTCCAAGCTCAGGAACTAGTATGATAGGCGAGCATGAGTCGGATGAGAGGCAAGTGCGACGGGGAGTTGAAGCTGTGTTGCAGACCTGGAGCTTGGATCTTAGGCCGAGTGCAAAATCGACCACAGTTGGGTTTCAGGAGTCCGAGTTTGGAGTCTAGATCTATTCATGTAAGAGTTTCAAAGCTCAATGATCAAAGCATGATAAGTATTTTCTACATCCGATCTACTTTTCATTGATGTTTCTGAATGTGATTTCAGAAAAATAATCCACGATTTGAAGATCTACTCCGCGATGTAGATTTTCTTTGTTTATTTTTGTGTTTTCCGAATCTCATTTCAAATTTATTGTAGGGTGTAATAAGTTCCAATTTGTCTATTTCTTCATTTTTCTCTATAAATTGACATCTTCTATGAATTTATTATCTGATGTCAACATCCTCCTATTATATATTTCTTATGTATTGCAAGTAGATTCGTTTTTTTAATTTTCTTATCCGAATCGTATTGAGATTTGCTGAAGAGTTTTGATTTATAAATTTCATCCTTTAGGCATCCACTGCCCATACTCTATTAAATTTTGTCAAGTCTGTCATCAAATTCAATTATTATATCTTTGATATTTTATATATTGTCTGATGGCATTCATTTGGATTTAACTGAATTTTTTGAATCCAGATTGATGCTTCACAAAGAAGCATTAATCAGTCAGAATATAATATACTATCTTATTAAATGTAGTGGGCATCTGATTTGTTTTTAGTGACAGAGAGATATATATTATATAATTTTTTTCTCAATCTGGATATGTTGATTTTACTTATCCATTGAAAACCAATATTTTAATCAAATAGAAGAATCCAAATGCCTTAATTAACAAATATCATATATTCTTTTAAAATTAAGTTCACAAGTAAGACTTGAGGCTATAAATATATTTGAGCTACATTATGAGTTTCTCACGAAGCTGTGAGTAACCCTCCTTTAGTATCTTCCAACATCAATAATCATTGCAACATTCTCTAGTTTTCAAATAAGGTAAGGGATTTCTTCAAGTAATTTTTTCAATTTATTTTTCCTTCTTAAAATAATAATTCTGTAAGAGAACTTTGTATGTATATATCATGTTACAATTTCTATTTTTCTGATTTTGTGCAATTTAATTAGTAAGGGATTACTTTTTTTGGATACTTTCTTTACTATTTCAATTCCATTTTATTTTGGTAAGTGACACACTATCTATTGTTTTTCAGCTTATATTATATAATTAATTGTTTGCATAAGGGATGCAAATCCCATTTTGAAAGAATTATAATTTTGAGATTAATTTTAAACATTAAGATATTATTAGTAAGAGATCATTTTATAAAAATGATTTTTTGTTTATGATATGAAAACCAGATTATATATTTCAGTATTCACCTTTTAATTATTTCCAATATATAATTTTATATTTGTGTAAGGGGAGTTTGCTCCGTTAACTTGATAATCCCTACTTTTGTAGTTTCCAATTGTTTAAATATTTTAATTCCATGTTTTATACTTCTATAAAATCCAAATCTATCCTTTGAACTCAGCAATCGAATATGGTTGTGTTTTTTTCATGCATGATATATATATATATATATACATATTTAATTAAAGTCATGTTCCTTAAAACATAAGTACAAATAAAATGATTATTGTATTTAGTAAAGAAATGTTGCCTTGATGATTTTTGTGCGTGTCACATAATTATCCATGGTTATTGATTAATAGAATTGTACATTCACTATTTTTATTATTTTATACTTTCATGTATTTTTATTTCATAAATGAAAATTAATAAATATGTCTTTGAAAATTTCAAGTTCATGGATGTTGATTAAACATCAATGTGATTATGCAATGTCATGTATCATGATATGTGATCATACAAAGACAAATATGTAATTTTTAGTAAAGATTAGTATTTACTTGTTCCAATAAAGATTATAAATATATTTTCAAAACTAAAACACCAGTGAAAATTATATGTATATATAAGGCAATCTAATACAAAAATGTTTTATAAAAACCAGTACTCAAAATTTGTAAATACAATAGGGAATTGGATAGTGAATCCATCCCTTAGGTGGGTAGGCCCAAGATATCCTTCAAAGTTATGATAGACCTTAGTTGTTTTGGTATTAAGAGCTTGATTAATATTTTCAATCGAATCACTAGATTAATTTAAAAGTGTTTTTGAAGTATAATTAATTTTCAAAGCATTATATTACAAATTTATTTCAATTTAAACATTGAAAATGTATTATCAAAGTGATATTTTTTTAAAAGGGATTCTTAAAAGGTTTTCAAAACACCTTATTGGGCACCTTTTGTGCTCACCCTATGTTTTCAAAATATTTTTCACACGTTGCCTTGAAATTTAGAGTTGATCGTCTTTGAAGTAGCATGCGCGAAAGAGGAGTTTATTTTTCTTTTTGTTTTAATTTATTATATAACTCTGATGTTTTTTTAGCATGTTTCTTTTCTCCAGAACCTAGACTTGTAAAAGATCCTCATTTTTATAAAGTGTTGTGTAATTTTTATTTCACTTTTATTAGAAAAAAAAATTTACACATAGTTTTTACGCACTGAGTCTGGAAGAGCTGGCTTGGGGAATTATAATTGGTATTAGAGGCATGGTCTAGATAACTCCAGAAATTTAGAACCCTTTGATAAATTGAGTGTCCTTTCTCAGTCAACATTCTTCTTTGTAAATTTCAGATGGAAGGAAGGAGAACTCAAACAAGTCTCTTAGGCCTTTCGGATGAATTACTTGCTATGATCATGGAAAAATCATGAAAAGAAGAATCTGAACCCTACGAAGACATGCGACTTTCCTGTAAATGACTTTATAAGATATCAGGCACACCTGATATACTTCGTTTTAATCGTGGTTCTGGTTTCATCTTCGAAGACATCAGACAGATTCAACGTTGCTTCTATAGATGCCAAGGGGCATATTACGAAGGACTTTTTAGGTGCTCTACCATGTTTGAGCAGCCAGAATCAATCTCAAATTTTTATAGAGCAGTAAAAGAAGGAAATCTTTGCGCAGCTTATATGTGTCAACTTTTAATATTCTGCTTCACAGGAAGAATTTATGATGACTTTGAAACTTTTGAAGACGGTCCAATGAGACTTTACTATAGAAATAAAATTCAAGCCGAACCTCTTGGATACTATTTTGATTATCACTCCTTGAGGAATTTCTTCTGGGGCCTACATCTATACAACCCCTCTTGCATAAGTTACATTTGGGAAAAGGAAGTGGAAGATTTTGAAGCCACTTTGAACTTTAATCTCATAGGAAGATATGGAAACTGTGGAAGAAAACTGTACAGACCTTGGGGACGTCATGTGAGACTTAGAATATATAGTAATTAGAAATGATAAGTGTAAATTAATTGCGAGAGAGAAATTCAATTAAGTGGGGGAGAATGTAACACCCCAGGTTTAAAATTAAGTTTTATGTTTTGTCAATGATTCCAAGATGCAATAAAATACATAAATCTCTGAACATAAATATATAAGTAGTAATCACTTTATTTATACAAAGACCATAATACATCCTTGAAACACAAAAACTAACCCATTAACCCCACCCGTATCGTTAATAAAACGATCAGAAGACCACCAAGAAACACAACAATGCCGATCGGGTAGTTATCATCTTTTGGATTTGATAGAATCATAAACATTATAGAAAGAACAATATCAATGAAACTAAAAATAAGAAGAATATATAAAACCATCTCCAAAAACAGTGGCGTGAGAGTCGCGATATTATTTTTTTTCTATGTGTTTGAATGTCCCTAAGACATTGATAGTTATAGTGTTTTTATCCGACCGTTATAAAAACTATCCGTTATAAGTTTTTAAAATAAAAATTGAGAGACGACTTATGATAAACATTGATATAAAATAAATAAATATATAGAAACAACATTGGTTTGAATATTTTTATGCAATAAACAATGTTTAAAAATATTTAATAAATTATTCTAAGAGTAAATAATGTTTTAAATATTAAAATACATATATTCTGGAAATTGATGAAAATATTACTATTACATATCTTATTAAGATATTAATATAAGGATTATATATATATATATATATAACTAAATGAATTTAATTAATAATAAACCATTTAAATGAAATAATTAAAAAAAAGAAAATAATAAAAATCAATAGGTTTTGCGGGAGTAGGGTTTCAAGAAATCGAGCGAGAGAGAGAGAGGTTCGATGCTCAGGGTGCCGTTAGTTTCGTCCGACATTCTTCTGAGTGAGGTCGCCGAGCTTGGGAACTAGGATGATAGGCGAGCGCGATTCGGATGAGAGGAAAGTGCGATGGGGAGTCGAAGCTGTGTCGTAGACCTGGAGCTTGGATCTTAGGCCGAATGCATAATCAACTGTGGTTGGGTTTCAGAAGTCCGAGTTTGGAGTCTAGATCTATTCGTGTAAGTGTTTCGAAGCTCAATGATCGAAGCATGATAAGTATTTTCTACATCCAATCTACTTTGTGTTGATGTTTCCAAATGTGATTTGGGAAAAATGATCCCCAATTTGAAGATCTACTCTGTGACGTAGATTTTCTTTGTTCATTTTTGTGTTTTCCGAATCTCATTTTGAATTTATTATACAGTGTAATAAGTTCCTATTTGTCTATTTCTCCATTTTTCTCTAGAAATTGACATCTACTATGAATTTATTATCTGATGTCAACAACCACTTATTATAGATTTCTTATGTATTGCAAGTAGATTCTTTTTTTTATTTTCTTATCCGAATAGTATTGAGATTTGCTGAAGAGTTTTGATTTATCATTTTCATCCTTTCAGCATCCGCTTCCCATACTGTATTAAATTTTGTCGAGTCTATCATCAAATTAAATTATTATATCTTTGATCTTTTATATATTGTCTTATGGCGTTGATTTGGGTTTAACTGAATTTTTTGGGTCTAAATTGATGCTTCACAAAGAAGCATTAATCAGTCAGAATATAATATACTATCTTATTAAATGTAGTGGGCATCCGATTTGTTTTCAGTGAGAAAGAGATATATATTATATAATTTTTTTCTCAATATGGATATGTTGATTTTTATTATCCATTTAAAACCAATATTTTAATCAAATAGAAGAATCCAAATGCCTTAATTAACAAAATATCAATTATTCTTTTAAGATTAAGTTTACAAGTAAGACTTGAGACTATAAATATATTTGAGCTGCATTGTGAGTTTCTCACGAAGCTGTGAGTAACCCTCCTTTAGTATCTTCCAACATCAAGAATCGTTGCAACTGTCTCTAGTTTGCAAATAAGGTAAGGGATTTCTTAAAGTTATTTTTTTCAATTTATTTTTCCTTCTTAAAATAATAATTGTGTAAGAGAACTTTGTATGTACATCTCATGTTACAATTTCTATTTTTCTGATTTTGTGAAATTGCATTAGTAAGGGATTACTTATTTTCAGATACTTTCTTTACTATTTCAATTCCATTTTATTTTTGTAAGAAACACACTATCTATTGTTTTTCAGATTATATTATATAATTAATTATTTTCGTAAGGGATGAAAATCCCATTTTGAAAGAATTATAATTTTGAGATTACTTTTTAAATTTAAGATATTATTAGTAAGAGATCATTTTATAAAAATGATTTTTTGTTTATGATATGAAAACTAGATTATATATTTCAATATTCACCTTTTAATTATTTCCAATGTATAATTTTATATTTGTGTGAGGGGAGTTTTCTCCGTTGACATTATAATCCCTAATTTTGTAGTTTCCAATTGTTTAAATATTTTAATTCCATGTTTTAAACTTCTATGAAATCCAAATCTATCCTTTGAACTCAGAAATCGAATATGGTTGTGTTTTGTTCATGCATGATATATATATATATACACATATGTAATTAAAGTCATGTTCCTTAAAACATAAGTACAAATAAAATGATGATTGTATTTATTAAAGAAATGTTGCCTTGATGATTTTTGTGTGCATCACATAATTATCCATGGTTATTGATTAATAGAATTGTACATTCACTATTTTTATTATTTTATACCTTCATGTATTTTTATTGCATAAATAAAAATTAATAAATATGTCTTTGAAAATTTTAAGTTTGTGGATGTTGATTAAAAATCCATGCGATTATGCAAAGTCATGTATCATGAGATGTGATCATGCAAATAAAAATATGTAATTTTCAGTAAAGATTAGTATTTACTTGTTACAAGAATTATTATAAATATATTTTCGAAACTAAAATACCAATGAAAATTATATGTATATATAAGTCAAGCTAGTACAAAAATGTTTTTATAAAAACCGGTACTCAAACTTTGTAAATACAATAGGGAATTGGACAGTGAATCCATCCCTTAAGTGGGTAGGCCCAAGATAGCCTTCAAAGTTATGAGAGACCTTATTTGTTTTGTTTTTAAGATCTTGCTTAATATTTTCAATCGAATCACTGGATTAATTTAAAAGTGTTTTCGAAGTATAATTAATTTTCAAAGCATTATCTTACAAATGTATTTCAAGTTAAAAATTGAAAATGTATTATCAAAGTGATATTTTTTAAAAGGGATTTGTAAAAGGTTTTCAAAACACCTTACCAGGAACCTTTTGTTCTCACCCTACATTTTCAAAATATTTTTCACAGGTTGCCTTGAAATCCAGAGTTGATCGTCATTGAAGCAGCGTGCGCGGAAGCAGAGTTGATTTTTCTTTTTGTTTTAATTTATTCTGTAACTCTGATGTTTTTTAGCATGTTTCTTTTCTCTAGAACCTAGACTGGTAAAATATACTCATTTGTATAAAGTGTTGTGTAATTGTTATGTCACTTTTATTAAAAAAATAAATTTTACACAGCATCTTCAGGCACCGAGTCTGTAAGAGCAGGCTCGGGGCGTTTTAATAATACAAAGGAAGTGTGGATTACCTCCTGGTTCTATATTTAATATTCAAAAAAATTCCAAAACTTATCATTCATGGCATCACTAATTTCCCAATCCAGCTCCAAGGTAAGGAAAAAAATGTTGTCTAGGGTGCTACACATTCCCTATAAGATGATAAAATTTTTACAACATGTTAAACAATCACTAATGAGAGAATTGGATTCAAAGATATGAAATATTATGCGTGCATCTGAAGATAGTATGGTCAATAATTTGGGGACTAATTTTAATCAAACAGTAGAGGAATATAAATAGTTTCTTTGTTTAATTAGTGATGTTAACTATACTATCAACAAAGAAAAGTTCCTTCTAGAAACTATGTTTTCCATTAGGAATTTGGAGTTGTGGATCAATGATTTTGAGGTCAATTACTATTCTATTTTTTCACATTTGAACTATTTTTGGGTTCCAATGGAATTATATTCATACTCTTCATAGGTAAACACTTAATTAAAATAACTTAATCAATAAGTATGGAAAATGTTCTACCCTATAGGTAACAAGTAAATTTTTCGATGGTTTTTCTAAACGAAAATATTTTTCTTGATCATAGGGGTATACCTACTCCTGAATATTTTGTTACTCATATAATATCCCCAAACCCTCACTCTCAGATCCGGTGCTGAAATTGTAAACATTAAATTTCTGATTTTGATGCCGATAACTATGACCCATTTTTTCCATCCAACATTACAACATCAAAATGAAAAATTAGATCACTTATATCCTTAAGGAACTTTTAGGTTTAGATCTTTAGAGAATTAGGAAAGACTCCTACATAAATAATTCACATGACTTTAAATGATCATTTTTCCACTTAACCAATATTTTCTTTTTCACATTAAGACATCAAAATCATCCATATAAAATCCCTTCTAGGTATAACTCATTCAACTACATTCTTTATAAAATTATAAAAAATAAAACATAATAAGGGTGATATCAAATGATTAGCAAGGGAAAATGTAATAATTAACAAATGGATTTCATCAGTGAGCATAGTAATAGCATAAGGGAATGATGGCATAATCAAATTTCATGAGTATAATGTAATAATATTCATACCCATCAATACCTAGATCATCAAACATGAAAAAATGGAATAAGTCTTTAACAATGGAAATATTCCAAAGAATCAATAATCATAAACCATGTGATATCAATCTTGATCAAATGAAACATCATAAACCCATATCAATAATAGATAAAACATATTGGTATCTTGGAACATCATCTCATAGAAACCTTATAGTAACCTTAAAAAATAGAATAACCATATGGATAACTTCCAATATAATTATCCAAAGAACATAATCATTACCCAATCCATTGGAGCAAAATCTGGTCGCACCCATCATATACAATATCTATGAACCACAACATGAATAAAGTACATAGATCTTTCATCATAACTCATTGAAGCAAAATTTATTATTTTTAGAACATGATTAACCTATGGAAAAGAAATGAGTTCCATAAAAATCTATTTGAAACATGATTAACCCATGGAAAATAAATGGGTTCCCTGACAATCTCTTTGAGACATAATTAAACCTTGGAAAAGAAATGGGTTCCATGACAACCTCTTTGAAACATGATTAACCCGTGTAAAATTAATTGGTTTCATGAAAATATCTTTGAGACATAATTAACCCATGGAAAATAAAAAATTTCTGTAACAATCTTATTGAAACATGATTAACCTATGAAAAAAAAACAGGTTCCCAAACAATCTCTTTGAAACATGATTAACCCATGGAAGAGAAATGAGTTTCACAACAATCTCTTTGAAACAATCTTATTTCATCTAGAGAAATAATGAGGGTGGTATCAATACCAAATATCCCTAGTGGAGGATAAGTAACATCAAGGGTTGTTTATGTTGATGAATATAAATACCATTAAAAGATCATTAAAAACATTTTTGAGTAAAATATACTTTTCATTTTTAAAACAATTTTTTTAAAACATAAAACATTTTAAATATAATTTTATTTGAAAATAAGCTTCAAATATTGCAAAGGAATATTTTAAAAATCATTTAAAACATTTATTGAGGAAAATATCTATAACGTATCGGTTCCAGAAGACACCTAGAGGCGCCCCATACCCGATTGGTCACATGGCCTAAAGCGCATTTCCCTGAATGCCAGAGGCTTCCGACTAGAAGCGAGGGCATTAGGTGTGATAGTGGAGAAAATATGCCCTCATTGGAAGAGTACACAATAGAAGTAAACAAATATATACAAGAGTGGAAGCAGTAATAATATCATACAACAATAAATAGTGGAAGAATGATAGAATAAACTAGAGCACATATATAAAATTATGCATGATACATATGTCTAGGAAAGTATTGAAACAAAGAAAAATGCTAAAATACAGTACTAAACCAAGTAAAAAAGAAAAAAAGTAATCAGTTACACAACATCGCAATCCTAAGCTTGGTCCCATGCTCTCCAGCTCCACATCATGTCATGGTACCAGAAGTAGAAGTGTGTTTTCCCTTATCTATACCTGCAATAATATAATCTGTTTGGGCCCAAAAACATGGCCCAAATAGGGTGTGAGACTAAATCCCAGTAGGAAACCACCACAATATTTGTGCCTAATAGTCAATGAGTATATGACAAGTAAAAGTACAGGAAATAGTAAACATGAAAGTACTCAATAGTAAACAATCCACAGTTTCAATATCAAGTAACAACTAACCAAATAGGTAAACACAACTAGGTAACCCTCTGGGAAGTACCCACAACCTATCCCCTTTGGTCCTACCTAACAAGTACAAGCAACCCTCTAAGCAGTACTCTCAGTCTAACCCCTATGGTTCAGCTTAAACATATACTCTCTAAGGAAGCACTCACCGCTAATTCCCCCTATAGTCTCATATCGTAACTAAAGGCGCTCTAGGGAAGCACTTACGTCACATTCCCTCTATGGCCTGCGTTGAGGAACTACAAAATCTCTGAGGAAGCACTCAACATCAATTCCTCCTGTGGTCTCACATCGTAAGTAAAATAGACACTCTGTAGAAACCCTCAATGTCCATTCTCCCTATGGTCTATACACCAGGTTCTCATAGCCCTGTGTAAGTTAAGCAAGTGTAGCAGCGTGTGTTGGAAAAGTTAAAACTCAAGAACTACTTGTCTAGAATTCTACAACATAACAGCATAACAGAACAACGGTCACATCATCATATAATACTAGGCATGGGAAAGTAAATAGCTGCCTAACAGGAAAACTAGACTCGAAGGTCAAAACAGGCAAAACATGCATGGGAAAACACATCCAAAGCATAACAATTAACCCTATTCATAGTCATTTAATCTCTACTAAAGCATACAAGCATAACAGGAAAACAATAGGGATAAAATGATAAACGCACAATACCCCGTTCAAGGGAATTGAGAAAAATTGCACATATAACTTAAAGACTCTTAACGGAAAGACGCAAACCACCTACCTTAGGGTTAGGAGATTTTTATACGTGAACCTAAAGCCTTGAATCGCATAAGAACACCGTAGATCTACAAAAACACTCAAAACGTTCAAATGAAGATAACTTGTAAAATAAGAGAAATCAAGAAACGATGCTCTAGAATAAGGAAGAGCTTACCGAGGTGATCCCAATGCAATTGATGACGTTTGAATCAGAGATCAGATGGAGGCTTAGGGGCTCAGAGTAAGCTCACGGTTGTACGGGTTCTCTTAGATGAACAAAACCTAGAAGTATGGTGTTCTATCCATCAAACGCGACCCCGGTGCGTTTAATGAAAAAAAATAAAATACACGGCCTGTACTTTTGGAGTACACGACATGTACGTTCTGTTTCTGTACTCCTCTTTAAGCGGCCTCTAGGTAAACCCCACATAGTCGTGTGTGTGGCCATTACACGGCCAGCACATGGTCTCCTCTGGAAACCCAGTAAACAGTTGTTTCCTCTAGAATTGGGGATGATCTCATTGATTTAATATGCAAACATTCCAAGAGGTTTTTGATGGGTTTGTTCGTAGAACCGAAAACATCCAATGATTCCACATCCATTTGGACCTACTTTCCAAAGGTAGGTGCTCATTAGTTGTGAACTGATGAGACTTAAGAATTTTCATTGGTCGAGAGGATGGGAGGTTGGACTGATCACACCTTTTTGAGGGGAATTATTGTCTACTACGGGACTCTATTTATATATTTATGTTATGTTCGTGAATCCTTATTACATTACCAAGTATGAAAATGAGCTTTTCTTTAGATCTAACAATCAATGATTAATATGTATGGGATTTGGAGAATATTTTATATGTATTCGAGGTTCTCCATTGATAGAGAATCATCTGTATTTTTTTATAGATTCTTAGTCAATGGTATCCTTTAATACATTATATAAAAGTCTCTTGGTCATTATTATGACCATATTGGTTTTAAAGCCACTCAGCGGGGCACTTGACGTTTATTTTCATTCAGAAGAACATGAATTATTTCATAGTTGGGATCGTACCCACAGATGGGATACCTACGTATCATTTGTTTTTTAGAAAAGGAATCATAACCCACGTAGTTCTAGTAAAGAAGTATGGGGTTTATTCATGGTTGATGGATCAAAGAAAGATGTCATAATTAATTTTACACTCTAAGCTCACGTGAGCCATGATCGGTGTGAGAAACAAGAAGTATTGGTAAAACCAGACAATTGTGCCATCATAAGAAATGATTTGGGGCTTATGTATGTATTACTTCCCAAAATAGATGAATATTAGGTTTTACTTCATGGAAGAAACCCAGGAACAAGGTCCATAAAGGTATATGTGCTTTATGGATATTTGGATACTCTAACTTGGGGCTTACTCTTGAAGAATGTTCCAAAATTAGGAAGGGACTTATGATTGGGTTTTACTCCTAAAAAGGAAGCCCAAGTCAAAAGTAAATTAAGACTGGTTAAGAGAAATTATTACTGGGGCTTATTCTTAAAGAAGAGGCCCAGGTTAAATGGAATTATGACTGGGGCTTATTCCTGAAAAGGATGCCCAGGTTAGGGGACTTGGGGGTTATTCCTAAGGAGGATGACCAAATTAAGAGAACTTGGACTGAGGCTTACTCCTGAAAAGGAGGCCCAAGTTAAGTATTCTATCATCTTAAAGGATGAGGTTGAATGAATGAAATATCTAACCTTAGTGACATAAAGATATGTAAATCACTAGGTTTTAAGAGATGTTCCATAGAATTCCTTTTCAGATAAGGAAGCCAACAAGGAAATCATGCCATGAATGACTTTGGAAAGAGTTCTGAAGGATTAATCTTGAAGAGGATAGGTGGATAGATATAAGAGAGGTGAAATAGGCAGGAAGGGGAACCCAAAAAGATGGTGGCGCGCAAGTCCTTCGTGGGTGCGCAAGTCATGGTCGCGCAAGTATACTTGCATGACATAGGGGTACTTGAGCAACAGTCAACCCTTATGGTAATAATTGGATGAGACTTGGCTCAAGCCTTTAGTATTATCCCTAGGGGCTTCCAAAAGAGGGGCACACATGTTCTGTTGAAGGGGTAAGGCGACGCGCAAGTGTGACCATTTCCCTTAAGGGCTGGCCACTTTGGCGTGCAAGTGTTGATGAGTTTCAACACTTAGGCCTTCCTACCCCTCTTTAGATCTTCCATTCTAGGTAAGAAACTACCTTATAAGTGTTTGGAAGCTTTGAGAAGAGGCTAGGTTGTCGGAAGCTCAAATCTGAGTTTTTAGAATTTTTCGTCCTCGAAATGGGGGGCCCACAGGGGGTATTTATAGGCCGGAGAAGACCCTGGGCGAAATTCAAAGAGGGCACACATGTCACCTACGTGACCAATGGGTGGCGCGCAAGTATACTTGCACAACCTTGGTGTAACTTGCGCGACTCAAGTGCATTTGAACCTTTGTTCGTGCCTTTGTCAATTTTTGATGTTTCTTCAAAGGATGAATCACTTTGGGTTCAAGGTATTTCCCCTTTTCAATTCGTTAGACTCTATGATGGAAATGAGCGTCAACAAAAGTCCCCCCTAAGAGTTGGATTTGAAAGAAATGAGGATGTAACTCTGAGGAAAGAAGAAAACCAAGGAAACTTCGGCGCGCAAGTGTTGAGCACGCATATGGCATTGCGCAAGTGCGAGTCGCGCAGGCCTCAGTGTAGCTGGTTGCGCGTGCTAGCTTTAGGCGCGCAGGGTTGATGCCTGGCCTATATATATGTAGCCATTTCTCGTGCAAAGCATCGAATTTCAGAATTTCGAGCTCTCGCCGCGCAAGTTCCCTTCGCCACGCAAGTTGCTCTGTTTTCCGCTATTTCTTTGTTGTCTCGCTGCTGTCAAGGTATTTTGATGTGCACAGTGATACTTGCGTGCCAAAAACTTGCACGGTACATCCATACTTGCATGACACATCCATACTTGTGCGCCAAAATTAGACTTACGTGCCTTAATTCCTTTTCCATTTTCTCGAATTTCTTCACAAATTTTATAAAAAATCAACCCATTTAAGAGTTAATTTATTCAACTTTTGTGTAGATTCAATGGATCCTAATAGAATTGGAACGGCTGATGAACTTGCTAGCAAGAGAATTGATGATATGATGAGCATCATTGGACATGATTACTATACCGTCTGCGACAGAACTCTCCCGGATTTGGCCAGGTACCTGAAGAAGTATCATCTTGATTTCCCACAAAGCATTTATCTGCCTTTGTATGGCTATGGTCATCTGCGAGATGTTACCATTCCAGAGGTAAAAAACTATCTCCCAATTTCTTGGTTTAAAAATTACACCAATTTTAATTCATCAAATATCTCATGTGGAGGAGAATTTATAAATGCTAGAACAATGGAGAAGGCCCATATGATGCATCATAGCCCTTGTACACCGGATCTGAAACCTCACAAGCCCGAGATGCAACCACATTGTTATCCTTCAATCTTCCGAAATTCTAAGATGGATCAATCCAAAGGCCGTAAGAAGAGCTGGGACTTTTGTCCTGGATGATGTGTGAATCCAACTTGGATGTGGGCATACTGGTTACAACAAACCTATGTAGAGTTTGTCAAGGATTTGAAAGGAGTTGCGATATATGAAGTCGTCGGGGCTGGGAAAACATATGTTTATAGGCATGATAACTTCATGTCGGAGATACTTAGCCATTGGATCCCAGAAACTAATTCTTTCCATCTGACTCATGGAGAAGTAGGCATCATTCTATGGGATGACCACAAGATCTTAGGGGCTCCAATTTTGGGTGATATGTATAATGAATTCATCCCTCCCATGGTGACTTGGAATGATTCGGAGAAGACCCCAGCTTTGGCTTGAGAATTATTGAAAATATTCCATAAGCTCAAGAGTTCAGAGACCTCCTTGACTCATTCTATAAAGGATATTCATCCAGAGGAGTGGATGAATATGTTTCTTATCGATAAGCAGGAGAAGGAGATGAAGGAAAAGGGATCGAAGGAGAGTGGATCCAAGAAGTAGGGGCCCAAGGAGAAAAGACCCACCCGTCCTACCACCTTCCCCAAAACATAGAAGAGGGGTGCTCCTAGCACATTATGGCCGACCCTAGAAGAAGGAGAATTTGAGAAGTGGGGATACGAAGTGAATCAGAGAATCCCAAAGAAGACTCATCTAGCGGGCTTCTTGGCCTTGTGGCTCAGTGTTTATCTTTTGCCAGTTAGGGACTCGAAGGGAGGCGTCAGGCCAGGGACCTTCATCATTGCGGCCAAGTTGGTTGAGGGGAAAATGGTTTTGTTGACTACCCCCATTTTAGAAAAGATTCACAGGAGTTTACTCCATGTCTTCATGGATAAGTCTCCTTTAAAAATAGTGGGACCATTCCAAGTCTTATGGGTATGGATCGCTACTCACTTCCGGACGTATAATGTACAGAACATAGTACAAATTCCCAGAAGTTCCTTCAGGCCATCAGTGCAGGAATTATCTGGAATTGCTCCACTAGATCTCAATTCTCATGACATGAAGGTGAGGATGAGCATGTATAAGGAATTTAATTTCTTTCCTTATGGAAATCCACCAACCGGGCAGTTTGTTGATGATGGAACAACCAGTCTAGAATTAAGGGAATACATGCTGGCATGCTGAGATGGTGTGCTGGTCACCAGGATTGACAAAGAGATTATATGTGAGGCCTATGCTCCATATAGATTTACACGCCAATTCAAGTGTTTGTAGAAGACTGTTGTATCTCCCCCTGTGCATGTCAGGTTAGAGAAACATTTGATGGTTGCCCGAAAACTATGGTTGCTGACATCTTGGGAGATGAATGGGGCAGTGTTTGATCTACCAGTCGATAAAGAAGCAAATAACTTGACCACATGGTATGCCGAAAACTGGATAGCATCATATCCTATAGGGGTGTTGAATCACCTAGTTTATCAGGTGGGGAAAAGGAAGAGAACTATAGAGAAATAAACCCTTCCTTAGGAAGGTGAAGCTTCCCCACCTGAAGATGATTCACCAGATTCCTCATCTAGGACTGACTCATCGGATTCCCAAGATGGGGATGATGAGGCACAACAAGAAAAAAAGTGGCCTCATGCCCGATATAATCCTCCAGTCAGAATAAAAAGACCCACTCCATCAAATCCAAGTGAGTTACTTCATTGTGGAAATTTAACCACCATTACTTTATAGAGAAATAAGTCTTATTTTCTTAATCTCTATCTATAGTTGTAGGAGTTGGGAAGAACCTGAAGTCCAACATTGTAGGACCTTCCTCGTAGCCTTCTGGTACACATACTGAATATCTATGACCAGAGGCTATCCAGACATGGAAGAGTTTATATTGTGGTGCCGAAATGACCTGTATGGATTTGTGTGAGGGGATACACCTCCCTGGAATAGGGAATCTTCTGGCTTATACATATATTCATTATAAGGATAACCCCGATGAAGTATGGGCTTATATTAGAGATCTGGAAATGCTCATATATGACACCGATGATTCCATTCTTGTCACCAAGCGGGTGAAGGAAATGATTGATCATGGTGCCACTGAGGGGACTGGTGGTTCTGGAGATGAGGAGTGTCACGATTATGTGGCTCCTGAAGATGTAAGTTTATTTCCTTATTTGCTTTGCAACTTGATTTCAGTAAAATCTTTGTTATTCAAGGAAATTATTTTCTTCATCCCGCAGCTTGCAAAGAAAGGAACTACTGAGGTTCCTTCACCACAGTATAGCCCTGGTGGTACTGCCATCGGGGCTGCTGCTGAATCTCTTCGCGAGTCGGGCAAGATATCTCCAAGCCAGCAAGCCATGGATGAGGAGTTGGACATGAATTTCCATTATCCAATTAAAGTGCCTGTAAGGGAGACTGCTGACACTCCCAAAAATCCAAAGAAGCAAAAGCATCAAAGGAGGAAGTCCACAACTAAATGCTTAATCAGTAGTGGTAAGTCCTTTGGATAATCATGAGTCTTAACCCATGAAAAGGTTTCTCATTTTCCTTGGGATTACAGGGGATTCTTCAATTTCCCCTCTGAGAAAAATGACTAAACCTCCTTTGAGGACCACGGAGGGTGCTGGTGAACAATCACAAGTTCAGGATAACTTGGTCGCTCCTGGAGAAGAGACAACATCTGTTCCCAGTATCCCTCATGCTGCTGTTGTAAGGAGACAAGAACCTGCTTCTGGTAAGTTAACAACACTTTATAAAATTTTGAATGAAACATCGACTGATTTCCATTCTGTGATACTTTAGGTTTAACCCCTGCATTAGAGATTTTGACGGCCATTGCAATTGACGCTGATATTTTATCTGAAGATACTATTCAGGGTCAGAGACCGTAGGATAAAGGTCGCCAAGAAGACATAACAAATTCTCCCACTGGTGAGATTAATCAGGATTCTGAGATTACATCGGATGAAATGATGGGACTTGGCACATATTTTGAAGATTTTTTAGATCATGTTAACTTACCATGTAATTTAGAAGATTATGGACATGAGTGTTATCCTTCATCCTATTAAAAATAACTTATTATTACATGTCTAATAATGATCGGTTCAAATATACATCTCTATCTGAGCAAGATGCTTAACTACCAATGCTTGAAGGGGGTGCAGAAAACCCTACTATTGTAGAGACATTAGCGCAAGTGGAGCTGAACCCCGTAGAGCTTCCTCAAACTCACCCTGAAATTCCTGTTGAATCTAAGAAAGATGGGGAGGATACTTATCAAGTTACTGATCTACCGTTGGGTAAGGGATAACAATATTTGAGACTGTACTTAATTTGCAAGATATCCAATTAACTTTTGTTATCCTTTGAAACTAACCAAAGCTTTCAATTGATTATACAGGGCCATCAATTTCAGTGGCTAGATCTAGAGGTGAAGCCTCAGCCTCTGCCCCAACGGGAATTGAAAGTGAAGAAGCACAGGTCAGGGGGGAAGGAGCATAAAATGGAACTTACCTAAGTTCATTAATCCCGGATTATATTCCCCCCTGTGATAGTGATGCTGAGTCGGATCCAGAAGTACAAAAGGCACTCCAATTTTCACGACGCAAGGCATGAAAAAATATATGGAAAATTATATCTGAAGTGCCTCTTGAAGAGCTGTCATCAAAGATCCCGCGACTGCCATCCCTATTTTTTATGCTGGGATTTGGCGGTTTTGGATATCAAAAGATCCATGCTGCGGTAAAACAAGTCATCTTAATGAGGGAGCAGAAGAAAAAGTGCCATGAAGATCTAACCAGGGTGAAGCTGTCAGCCAATATCAATGAATTTGAGGTTGTGGTATCCCAAGCTGAGGCTGACTATGCCTCCATGATGAAGGAGAAGAAGCATAAGATCAAAGATAAAGTCATCCAGAAGATAAACCTTCAGCAATAGTTAGATGTTATTACTGGGGAACTTGAACAACTCAATAATTAATTGGAGGGAGCTCAAGAAAATGGGATGAAAGCCATCGTGGATGCCAAGAAAACACTCCATCAGGCTGAAAAGAGTGAAGTTGGTTGAGTGCATGAGCTTCAAGTGGCTGCTGATGATGCTTGGGATGTTGTACATCAAGTGAAGACTTATGTTGACAGCCTTTTGTAATTCCTGGAAACGAGAAGAGAATCCAGTCTGTGGACGCCCTTCTAATTATTATGCATCAAATGGAAAAATGCTTTCATTTTCAATCATCTGTGCACGCATTTTCCCGCCACCTGCTTTAAATTTTTACCGAAGTCAATGGGCCTAGTAAGCATAGTTTGACTTTTTCTAGGATTATTATAAATAACCCTACATACTTTGAATCTTTTAATTGCTCAATATTACCTAAATCATGCAAAATGTATGTTTTGTGAGCTGGAACTTGACTTTTGTTCAGAGTTCCCTTGTCTTTTGTGGGCAGTTTAAAGTCATGCACGTTGGACATAAAAAAGGGCTAATGTTTAAGGTCGAAACAACTTTGACTGAATGGATTAAAATTGACTCAATTCCTTGAAAATTTATCTGAAAACATATACCACACTCAAGTATGAGGGAAAATCTGTAAACTATGACTTAAGAAATTTTGAATCTGAGGGATGACATGAAAAAGGGATAAAAGGCATTAGAAGAAGTAGTTCCCAAGAATGAAGTTACTACTATTTAACAAACCTGTTAGGGGGTTGAATTATGCAGGGCCACCTAAGGGCATTGGATGCATAGTCAAATAATAATAACTTTTAGCTGAAAAGACTATTATGGATACTGTTTATGCAAGGCCACCTAAGGGCACGTGCTGCATAGTCAGACAAAAGAACTCTCAGAAATTTACTTTTCTACTGCTAAAAATCCAGTGAAAGTTTATGGGGATTCAAATTTTCCAAAGCATAGAGTTTGCTGTATGGATAGAGGTACTTGAATATGGAAAATATATTTCCAAACAAGATTGTCTAAGAACTGGATGAATGTCACTCCTACGAAGGTCTGACCCAAATGTAGGGAAGGGAAATATAAACCATAGACTTGAATACTTTCAGATCATGAAAAAGAGTATGAGACAAATATATTAAGGATGGTTATTTTTTGTGGATACCTACATATTGTTGTTAAGACAACTAAGGAAAAAATAGGTTTTCTTACCTAGAATGAAGTTACCATTTTTTAACAAACCTGTTAGGGGGTTGAATTATACAGGTTTGCCCAAGGGCATTGGCTGCATAGTCAAATAATAGTATCTTTTGGCTGACATGTCCGTTATGTAGACTACTTATGCAAGACCGCCTAAGGGATCATGCTACATAGTCAGGCAAAAGAACTCTAAGAAATTGGACATTTTGTGACCAGAAGTCAAGATAAGGGTTATGAAGATCTGAAAATATTTAAGGTTAGGATTATGACACATAAAATGGGTATTGTCCAATGTATGTAGAGATACATAGATCAATGCTAACCATAATCATGTTGTGGCTGGGTCCTAAATTAAAATGCTGGACTTCACTATGTATCCCATAAGGATGGAAATCAAGCAGTATGTAGTTCTTGAAATACAGTTTAACATCATGTGGGACGAAAGTATGAGAGATCTTAGTTTAGGGTCATAGATCTCAGACCATTATAAGAAATACACAGTGTGTGTTTTCACAGGGACTTTTCAGCCAGGGGAATCAAAGTGGAATTTGGGGTTAGGCCCAAAAGACATGGTGCTGGATTCGAGGGATTCTCAAATGTTCCTACGTATCCCATAAGAATGGGAATCAAGCCCATGTAGTTCTAGAAATACCATCTGTACAGATTTGGTTCGTAAAAGTGAAGGGTGAAAGGGGACTTTAGTGCAATGATGGTTTAACCCAAGATAAAAGGTTCGGGAATTTCCATGTATGAATGTAGTATTTGGAATATAACATGATTGGAGATAAATGTAAATAATAATTCCCTCTTGGGTAAGGGTATCAAAGAATGTTGTAGTTTATTATCGTACAGGACAAAAGTGTTGTACAGTTTAACATCATGTAGCAAGGACAAAGGTGAACCAATGTGAAGAGATTGGTTTTGGGCTTGAAAATTAGGAGGTTGCCTATGTACACATCCTAGAAGGCAAAGATCAAAGTCTGCGTAGTTCAATTAAAGAATGAATTAGTGATCAAGTTGTTCTTGGGGAGAACGACCTAAAAAATGGTGTTGGGACTTACACATGGTTAGCGGCCCAGAGAGGGTGTTATTGTAACATCCCAAGTAATTAATGAATAATATATATTTTTATCTATGTCTATTAATGAATTAGATAGTGTTTTAGAGGCTTAAAATGAGAATAAATCCAATCTTAAGCATGAAATACACTAATATTTTTAAAAGATTGTTTTACTGCCTTTTGATGGAAAACCATTTTTAAATCAATATTTTGACAATTTTATAATCTCTATTTGTCAAAATAAACTTATTCTTTATGATTGGGACATTGAAATTTACTTGGGGTAAATTTTTGGTATTTTTCCGATAAAGTTCATTTTTTTAATGAATAGTGAAAAATGTTGTATATTAATTCAAAACCTCTTTTTAATCTAATTTATTTATATGATTAGATTATCTTTTGAATTGGTTTTAAAGTTCAATTAGAATATATTTTTAGCATTTAATCAAATAGTGGTTGTTGGAATTAATTTCACTTTGAAATTGGACTTAAACTAGTGTCAATCTTTTGATACTTATTGTTTCATAAAAACACGCTATTTTCTCTGACAGCAGGAATTAATTATTAAATTAATTAATGTAACTTATATGTTTTGAATTTTTTAAAATAGACATCATTTTTGAATTCGGAATATCAAATATATCTTAGGGTGAAGTTTTGGTATTTTTCTGAAAAGCTTCAATTTTTGATGAATAGTGAAACCACTAAGTGGTACTTAAAAAACTGATTTTTCGTTTAAATGAAATTTTTCCACCTCTGTGTTTTGAATTTCAAAAATACGACATACATGGTTGTCATTAAGAAGTAAAATGTGGTTCAATGGGATCAAAATAAATTTTTTGGTGAATAGTAACTTTTAAGTTTTTAATCGCGATTAGAGGTAATTAGTGTAATTTAAGGTAAGAATAATGTTTTAATAATATGAAATGAACTTGACACATGTCCTAACCTTATTGCATGTGTCATTTACGACCACGAAAATCCATGGATCAACTTGGGGACCCCATGGAGCCACTTAGGAAGGAAAATGACATTAATATCTTTTTATTTAATGTTAAAGTAAAAATGTCACAAACATGAGTTGTTTTACTAAAACAATTTTTAAATGAGGTTATACAAGTCATATTTTTTACTATAAATATTAATTAGAAAGATAAAATTATTTCCTACATCATGATAGTTTTTTTAATAATTTTTATACATTAAATAAATTAAATTATTTATGACACCATGATGATGCAGCGATTACCTCATTATTTAACGATTTAAATAAAATGAAAATAAAATGTAAAATATAAGACCTACACTTGTCAAAAACCTATTGGATGGGTGGATTTAGAAACCTTATCACCTTATCCTTGAATTATATCAATGTGGGACCTTTAAAATCCGAAAACCATTTTATAATAAAGTAAACTTTTATAACTTTCCAAGAGTGCCCCTCCTCTCCTCTTATAAAAGGCCCCCACCTCTACCTCCTTACCCACACCTCTCAAACCTTTGGTTCGGCCAAGCTCTGATCTTTTTGTCTCTACACATCCCTATATTACTCCTAGAAGCCTCACTTTGGGCAGAATTCTTCCCAAGTAAGCCTCTGAGCTCAAATCTAAGAGAGTTACCCGATTTTAAGGTAATGTCTTCACTTGTGTTCTTTTGTTTTATTTTGCTTCTCCAACCCCCTAAACTCTTTTTATTCATTTATTTTGTAAAAAATACAGTATCTTAAATATACTAGGATGTTTTTATAAGAATCATTTTACCTAAACTTACACACACCTACATCTAATGGTTAAAGAACATACTGTTTCTGTGGATGGCGAATTTCTGCCTCACGAAACGATGATTGTTCAATATTTCTCTAACACCTTCAAAGGTGGCCATTAAGATGTCACTATATTTATATATGATATATAATATGTTTATTTTTTCCTTAAGCTTCTGTATTTTTCATTTATGGCATACCTTTATGTCTTCCATTATGGGTATATGCGATATCTTCATTTTAGGAAGTGCGGACTACCGCCCCCTCAAAGTGATTTGATTCGTTAATGCCATATGTGGGACGTATAAAGGATGGATTTAAATTTATTATATATGATGTTATACTGGAATTATTATATACCTTTATATAATAATTATTTCTTTCCATTAAAGTATGAGATAGAAATGAAAGTAGCGTTCATGCGTACGTACGGCTTACCGTCTCCATGAACGGTGCATTTCATTTCTTATCCCCAAATGTAATGCCCTATTATAAGTACATATATATAATAAATATATAATATTTATGTTACATATAAATGATGAATATAATTCTGTAATTAAAATATACATATCTCTCATTTAGTTTTAATTCCATTAATATGACATAGAAATGAAAGTAGCGTTCATGCGTACGTACGTCTTACCGTCTCCATGAACGGTGCATTTCATTCCTTACCTCTAAATGATTATGTAATATTATAAATATATGTTTATGCTGGATATATATGATATATATGATATCCAAATCATTAATGTCATTCTGGATATAATGAACCTTTGACCACACAAACAACATGTAATTGTAAGAAGTCCACTTTCGGCTTAAGAACCAAATATCGAAAAAAACAAACATTATTAACATAAATGATTACATAATGTTATAACATGGAAATAAGTAATATAAAAGGAATAATGAACTTGAAAAAGGTTCTTAAGCAAGTAGAAATTAACTCAAGTTTATTATTCAAGAGGTTAAAGAACGATCGAGTCAAGTCAGACCCGAGGTAAGGGAATCTGTCTTAATCTCCTTTCGTTGAGGCATATTTTGTTTTATACACAACTTTCTTTTATACGGTGTATAAAACTCTTTGGATTTTTATGTTTATTCAAAAGGAATCTTTTTTATACGAAGCGTTTACTAAACGACAAAAGGGAATGTTTTTTTGTCGTACGTATGCGGCGACAACGACTTCTCCGCCACCGTGACCATTATTTGAGTTTTGACTTCCTCTACAAGCCATACCTTTTTTTAAATGAAAAATAGATACCATGTTTTAATTTTCTTTTATTTTGGTATTGAAAATGGTTTTCATAATGTTTTTATTATATCAATGTGTTTTATTGATATCTTGTGATTGGAATGTGGAAATGTTATGTTTCCTTTATACATGTTTTATGTGATACGATTATGCTATGGTTCTTGGGCATTGTTATGAATATGGGTGGTTCTGTGATAAACTAAGGGTGGGTGAGATCAATATAGCTCTCCAATGCATTGGGTAATGCGAAGGAGATAAAATTTAAGGTTTATCCGAAGAGATTTAGGGAATATACTGTGATGGGTATTCCAAACGTAACCAAGAGGGTTACTCCCTACGTAAGAATGTTATGAATGCCTCAAGTTACCTTTATGTCTTATGATTTCTATGTTTTATTCATGTTTTGATGAAGTATGCTAAAGTGCTTATGCTTTATGAGTAAAGTATGATTTCATTGATTCTTATGTATACAAGTACTCATGTTTTCTTTCCATATTTTTATATCCCTTACTGAGATTTTTATGCTCATCCCAAGTTTTTGAAATGTTTTTCACAGGTCAATGGAAAGGTACATGATGTGATGATAGTGTCAATGAAGGGTCAAGAAAGAATCCATGTTTTATTTTAAATATGTTTCCGTTGATGGGAAAAATAAGCACTATCTTTTATGTAACCACTTTGTTTAAATGTGGAATGTAATGCATGTTTTGTGATCTAATTATCTAAAACTCTAAACCTGAAAATATCCTCAACGTGTATTCTTGAAGTAACTCAAGATTAATTAATGTTTAAGGCTGGGGCCTTATAGTTGGTATCAGAGGTCGGTTTAGACAACTTTAGGAGTTAGAAAATTGTTAAATTATAAGCTAATTTTTGGTATGATTGAAATTATAAAGCATTTAAAGATTACCATGTTGCTTCTCTTAAGTTATTTCTGTGTTAAGAATGGTTTTTCATAGAGGAAACAGAACATATTTTCTGGGAAGGAATTCAGAGGGAAATGACCTTTCAAATCAGTATCCTGAGATGGTCAGAATCAGAACTAAACAGTTTGTTGTAGTGATGGATCAGTTGACTCATGTGAAAAATGTTGGTTGTTTTTATTGTTGATATTTTGGTGCTTTCTAAAAGTAAAGAGGAGCATGAAAGTCATTTAAGGGTTATTTTTCAAACCTTAAAAGAAAAGAAATTGTATGGGAAATTCATCAAGTGTGAGTTTTGGTTGCAACAGATTTCTTTCCTTGGTCACATTGTTTCTAAAGATGGGATAACTGTTGATCCTGCAAAAAAAAGGTTGTTGAAGAATGGACAAGACCCACAAATGTAACTGAGATTCGTAGTTTCCTTGGTTTGGTAGGCTATTACCGAAGGTTTGTTAGAAATTTTTCACGGTTATCTAGTCCAATGACTAAGCTAACTCGGAAGGGTGTTAAGTTTATCTGGACAAAAGAATGTGATGATTGTTTTCAGGAATTGAAAAAAAGATTGGTGAATGCTCCAGTTTTGGCACTACCTTCCAGGAATGGTGAGTTTGTTATCTACAGTGATGCTTCATTGAAAGGACTTGTTTGTGTCCTAATGCAGAATGATCAGGTAATTTCTTATGCTTCACGTCAGTTGAAAACTCATGAGGTAAATTACCCTACAAATGATTTGGAATTAGCTGCTGCTGTTTTCGCTTTAAAAATTTGGAGGCATCATTTGTATGGAGTAAATTGTGAAATATATACTGATCACAAAAGTTTAAAGTATATATTCACTCAGAAAGAATTGAACATGAGACAGAAGATATGGCTGGAATTAATCAAGGATTATGATTGTACAATTCATTACCATCCGGGAAAAGCAAATAAAGTGGCTGATGCTTTGAGTCGAAAAAGTAATGCTTCATAACAATGTTGTGTTTGGAATGTGATCCTTTGATTAAGGATTTGATAAACTTTGGCATAGAAGTTTTTGGTGCAGGATGTTCTTCTATTTTGTTTCAGGTATTAGTGAAATCTTCTCTATCAGACAGAATTAAGCAAGCCCAGAAGCAAGACAGTGAGTTGCAGAAAAAGGTAGAGCTGGTTCAGAAGGGCAAGTTGCCTGAATTCAACATTTATAATGATTGTGTTTAGATATTTGGGAAGAGATTGTGTGTGCCTTGTGATTCACAGTTGAAGAGAGAGTTGTTATGTGAAGATCATAGTTCTCCGTTTTCAGTTCATCCAGGCAGTACTAAGATGTATAGAGATCTTCGGGAGTATTACTGGTGGGATGAAATGAAAAGGGATATTGCTGATTTTAATGTGAAGTGTTTGGCTTGTCAGTAGGTTAAAGTAGAGCGGAAGTTACCGAAAGGGATGCTTCAGCCATTACCAGTGGCAGAGTGGAAATGGGAAAATATATCCATGGACCTTGTTGTGGGATTAACGAAGACATCTCGAGGTAATAATGCAATCTGGGTTATTGTTGATCGCTTGACTAAATTTGTTCATTTCCTTGCTATATGAGATAATTTTTCCCTAGATCAACTTTTCCGTTTGTATCTTAAAGAGATAGTCAGGTTACATGGATTTCCTCTCTCCATTGTATCTGACCGTGATCCCAGGTTCACTTCTAACTTTTGTAAAGGCCTTCAGAAGTCGTTGGGTACTGAATTAAATTTTAGTACAACTTTTCATCCTCAATCAGATGGGCAGTCAGAACGAACAATTCAGACTTTGGAGGATATGCTACATGCTTGTTCGATGGATTATCAGAGAAGTTGGGACCAACATCTTTCTTTGGTTGAATTTTCATATAATAACAGTTTTCATTCAAGTATACGTATGGCACCATTTGAGGCGTTATATGGGAAGCGGTGTCGAACTCCAGCTTTCTTGGATGAAGTGGGTGAAAGGAAGTTGATGTGACCAGAATTCGTAGAAGAGTTGGTAGAAAAAGTTCACCAGATACAGAAACACGTGAGAATAGCTCAGAGCAGGCAGAAGAGTTATGCGGACAATAGGAGGAAGGATCTCTCTTTTGAGGTAGGTGATCATGTTTTTCTCAAAGTCTCACCATAGAAAAGTGTGATGTGATTTGGTAAGAAAGGAAAGCTGAGTCCAAGGTTCATTGGACCATATGAAATTCTAGAGAGAGTTGGATCAGTTGCTTACCGAGTGTCTTTACCTCCAAGTTTATCTCAGGTACACAATGTTTTTCTTGTTTCAATGTTAAGGAAGTACATGCCAGATCCATCTCATGTTTTGAGTCCAGAGGTAGTTCAGCTGGAAGAGAACCTATCTTATGAGGAACAAACGGTCCAGATTATTGATCATAGGGAGCAAGTGTTACGGAATAAGGTGATTCATCAGGTAAAGGTTTTGTGGAAAAACCACATGATTGAAGAGGCAACATGAGAATCTGAAAATGCAATGAGGGCTAAATACCCCCACTTATTCGATAAGTAAATAAATTGCGGGGATGAAATTTTCAAAAGGGGGGAAGGATGTAACATACCAAGTAAGTAATTAATAATAGATATTTTTATCTATGTCTATTAATGAATTAGATAGTGTTTTAGAGGCTTAAAATGAGAATAAATCCAATCTTAAGCATGGAATACACTAATATTTTTAAAAGATTGTTTTACTGCCTTTTGATGGCAAACCATTTTTAAATCAATCTTTTGAAAATTTTATAAGCTCTATTTGTCGAAATAAACTTATTCTTTATGATTGGGACATTGAAATTTACTTTGGGTAAATTTTTGGTATTTTTCCGATAAAGTTCATTTTTTTAATGAATAGTGAAAAATGTTGTATTTTAATTCAAAACCTATTTTAAATCTAATTTATTTATATGATTAGATTATATTTTGAATTGGTTTTAAAGTTAAATTAGAATATATTTTTACCATTTAATCCAATAGTGGTCGTTGGAATTAATTTCACTTTGAAATTGGACTTAAACTAGTGTCAATCTTTTAATACTTATTGTTTCATAAAAACACGCTATTTGCTATGACAGCGGGAATTAATTATTAAATTAATTAATGTAACTTATATGTTTTGAATTTTTTAAAATATACATCATTTTTGAATTTGTAATATCAAATATATCTTAGGGTGAAGTTTTGGTATTTTTCTGAAAAACTTCAATTTTTGATGAATAGTGAAACCACTAAGTGGTACTTAAAAAACTGATTTTTCGTTTAAATGAAATTTTACCAACTCGGTGTTTTGAATTTCAAAAATCCTACATACATGGTTGTAATTAAGAAGTAAAATGTGGTTCAATGGGATCAAAATAATTTTTTTGGTGAATAGAAACTTTTAAGTTTTTAATCGCTATTAGAGGTAATTAGTGTAATTTAAGGTAAGAATAATGTTTTAATAATATGAAATGAACTTGAAACATGTTCTACCCTTATTTTATGTGTCATGGACGACCAAGACAATCCATGGGTCAACTTGGGGACCCCATGGAGCCACTTAGGAAGGAAAATTACATTAATATCTTTTTATTTAATGTTAAAGTAAAAATGTCACAAACATGAGTTGTTTTAATAAAACAATTTTTAAATAGGGTTATACAAGTCATATTTTTGACTATAAATATTAATTATAAATATAAAACGATTTCCTACATCATTATATTTTTTTTATAATTTTTAGACATTAAATAAATTAAATTATTTGTGACACCATGATGATGCCGCGATTACCTCATTATTTAACGATTTAAATAAAATGAAAATGTAATGTAAAATATAAGACCTACACTTGTAAAAAACATATTGGATGGGTGTATTTAGAACCCTTATCACCTTATCCTATAATTATATCAATTTGGGACCTTTAAAATCCGAAAATCATTTTATAATAAAGTAAGCTTTTATAACTTTCCAAGAGTGACCCTCCTCTCCTCTTATAAAAGGCCCCCACCTCTACCTCCTTACCCACACCTCTCAAAGCTTTGTTTCAGCCAGGCTCTGATCTTTTTGTCTCTCCACATCCCTCTATTACTCATAGAAGCCTCACTTTGGGAATAATTCTTCCCAAGGAATCCTTTGATCTCAAATCTAAGAGAGTTACCCGATTTTAAGGTAATGTATTCACTTGTGTTCTTTTGTTTTATTTTGATTCTCCAACCCCCTAAACTCTTTTTATTAATTTCTTTTATAACAACTCCAGTATCTTAAATATACTAGGATGTTTTTATAAGAATAATTCGAGCTACACTTACACACACCTACATCTAATGGTTAAAGAACATATTGTTTCAGTGGATGGCGAATTTTTGCCTCACGAAACGATGATTGTTCAATATTTTTCTAACACCTTCAAAGGTGTCCATTAAGATGTCACTATATTTATATATGATATATAATATGTTTATGTTTTCCTTAATCTTCTGTATTTTTCATTTATGGCATACCTTTATGGCTTCTATTATGGGTATATGCGATATCTTCATTTTAGGAAGTGCGGACTACCGCCCCCTCAAAGTGATTTGATTCGTTAATGCCATATGTGGGACATATAAAGGATGGATTTAAAGTTATTATATATGATGTTATACTAGAATTATAATATACCTTTATATCATTATTATTTCTTTCCATTAAAGTATGATATAGAAATGAAAGTAGCGTTCATACGTACGTACGACTTACCGTCTCCATGAATGGTGCATTTCATTTCTTATCCCCAAATGTAATTACCTATTATAAGTAAATATATATAATGGATATATACGATTTATGTTACATCTAAATGATGAATATAATTCTGGAATTAAAATATACATATCTCTCATTTAGTTTTAATTCCATTAATATGACATAGAAATGAAAGTAGCGTTCATGCGTACGTACGGCTTACCGTCTCCATGAACGGTGCATTTCATTTATTACCTCTAAATGATTATGTAATATTATAAATACATGTATATTTTGGATATATATGATATATATTATATCCAAATAATGAATATCATTCTGGATATAATGAACCTTTGACCACACGAACAACATGTAATTGTAAGAAGTCCACTTTCGACTTAAGAACCAAATATCCACAAAACAAACATTATTAACATAAATGATTACATAATGTTTATAACATGGAAATAAGTTATATAAAAGGAATAATAAACTTGAAAAAGGTTCTTAAGCAAGTATAAATTAACTCAAGTTTATTATTCAGGAGGTTAAAGAACGATCGAGTCAAGTCGGACCCGAGGTAAGGGAATTCGTCTCAATCTCCTTTCGTTGAGGCATATTTTGTTTTGTACACAACTTTCTTTTAAACGGTGTATAAACCCCTTTGAATTTTTATGTTTATTCAAAAGGAATATTTTTTATATGAAGTGTTTATTAAACGAAAAAAGGGAATGTTTTTTTGTCATACGTATGCGGCGACAACGACTTCTCCGCCACCGTGACCATTATTTGAGTTTCGGCATCCTCTACAAGCCATACCTTTTTTTTAAATGAAAAATAGATACCATGTTTTACTTTTCTTTTATTTTGGTATTGAAAATGGTTTTCATAATGTTTTTATTATATCAATGTGTTGTATTGATATCTTGTGATTGAAATTTGGAAATGTTATGTTTCCTTTATGCATGTTTTATGTGATACGATTATGTTATGGTTCTTGGGCATTGTTATGAAGATGGGTGGTTCCGTGATAAACTAAGGGCGGGTGAGCCTGATATAGCTCTCCAATGCATTGGGTAACGCGAAGGAGTTAAACTTTAAGTTTTCTCCAAAGAGATTTAGGGAATATACTGTGATGGGTATTCCAAACGTAACCAAGAGGGTTACTCCCTACGTAAGAATGTTATGAATGCCTCAAGTTACCTTTATGTCTTATGATTTCTATATTTTATTCATGTTTTGATGAAGTATGCTAAAGTTCTTATGCTTTATGAGTAAAGTATGATTTCATTGATTCTTATGTATACATGTACTCATGTTTTCTTTACATATTTTTATATCTCTTACTGAGCTTTTTATGCTCATCCTAAGTTTTTGAAATGTTTTTCATAGGTCAAGGGAAAGGTACATGATGTGATGATAGTGTCAATGAAGTGTCAAGAAAGAATCCATGTTTTATTTTAAATATGTTTCTGTTGATGGGAAAAATGAGGACTATCTTTTATGTAACCACTTTGTTTAAATGTGGAATGTAATGCATGTTTTATGATCTAATTCTCTAAAACTCTAAAACTGAAAAAATCCTCAATGTGTATTCTTGAAGTAACTCAAGATTAAGTAATTTTTAAGGCTGGGGCCTTATAGTTATGTTTGATGTTTTCTCTAAGCTCGCGTGAGTCATACTTGGTGTGAGATACAAGAGGTAGAAACAACCCTAACGATGAATAGTTTAATGTCATGTAGGACATATGAAGGGAGTATGTGGTTTAATGTCTTGCAGTGAGGACTATTGGTGTTTCACAGTTTATTGTCATGAATAAGGGAAAAAATACAGTTTAACGTCATGTAGGACAAATATAGGGACACAGTTTAACATCATGTTGGAAAATAAAGGTGTTATACAGTTTAGCGTCTTGCAGCTAAGACGATGGGGACAATACAGTTTAACGTCATGTTGGACGAAAGGGGGACTGTGCAGTTTGATGTCATGTAGTAAAGACAAATATATAGACATAGTTTAACATCATGTTGGATATATTAGGGATTTTTTTCATAGTTTAACATCATGTTGGACGAAAGGGATGCCAATAGTTTAAGGTCATATGCATGGACCGTTGGTTATGAAATTTAACGTATTGTTGTACGTAAGGGACTTCTGTACAGTTTAGCATCATGTAGTTAGGACGTCACTGTTTAACGTCATGTTGGACGTAAGTGCCAATAGTTTAAGGTCATATGCATGGACTGTAACTGATGATGCAATTTAATGTCTTGCTGGACAATATGAAATGCCAATAGTTTAAGGTTGTATTCATGGACCATAACTGATGATGCAGTTTAATGTCTTGCTTGAAAATATGAAATGCCAATAGTTTAAGGTCGTATGCATGGACCGTAACTGATGATGCAGTTTAACATATTGCTGGAAAATCTGAAATTCCAATAGTTTAATGTCGTATTAATGGACCGTTGGTGTATTTTGTGTTTATACAAAATACTTCTTCAGAAATATGGCATTGGTTGGAGTAGTGATGAGTTATCCATCCATTGAGATTAAAGAATATGCTCCATTGGAGTAGACCTTATGTATTGAATAAGGTCCTTCCCATTTTGGCTCTAACTTGGGAGGTTTCTTTCTGGTATCATTGGAGTTCTGAGAACTAATACCAATTCTCCATGAACGAATGAACGAAGACGAACTTTTTTGTTGAAGGATCATGCTATTCGATTCTTATAGACTTCAAAGTGGTGTAGGGTGCACAATCTTTTCTCATCTAACCATTCCAATTCATCCAATAACTTTTGAGATTGTTCATCTGTAGATGATTGATCACAAATGGCTACTCTGAGCGAGGGTAATTGAACCTCAATGGGAAAGACTGCTTCTGTTCCATATACCAATGAATATGGAGTTGACCGCATTGTAGTGCGGGTGGTAGTTCGATAAGCCCCTAAAGCATGAAAAAATTTATCAGGACATGATTTCTTATCTTTATCCACCATCTTTTTCAGTATGTTTGAAAGATTCTTGTTGAAAGATTCTATCTGGCTATTGGTCGCTGCATGATACTAAGAGGAATGATTGGATTTAATATTGTATTCTTGATACAACTTCCTCACCTCGGATGAACAAAATTTGGTGCCATTGTCCATCAATATGGTATGAGGGACACTAAATCTGGTAAGGATGTTAGACTTGATGAAGCTAACAATGAATTTAGAACTAAATTCTTTGAGAGGTATTGCTTCTTCACATTTGGAAAAGAAGTCAGTAGCAGTATGAATATACTTCAACTGCTTGGATGTTGCTGAAGTATAAGGTCCTACTACATCCATTCCCCATGTGGAAAATGGCCACGAGTATTTAGCTGTATGAAGAAACTCTGGGGGTTGATGAATGAAGTTGGCTTGTACTTGGAAATAATGACACTTCTTTGTGAAATCAACACAATCTTGTATCATTGAAGGCCAAAAATATCTAAGCCTTCAAATTTGGTCAGATAGTCTGTGTCCAGACTGATGGGCACCACAAACTCTTGCATGCACTTCTTTCATGACAGTCATTGTCTCTTCACCATCAATGCATCTGAAGAGAACTCCATAAAAACCCCTTTTGTAGAGAACTTTCTCTAAGTGATCTGGGCTATCATAAAGAGTGAAATTGACCACACGTCTCTGGACTTGTTCTTTCCCAGCTCTATCAGGTGGAAGTGTTCCATTTTGAAGGTATTCCCTGATAGGTATCATCCATCCTGTAGTATGACCATATGGTTCAGAGATGGGACTAATTTCATTGATTTCCTCTGTTCTGGCTTGAACATAAGGTGAAATTGTATGACGGTGGGCAATACTGATAGTTTTCTCATCCCGATTTGGATCTGCCAGAGCAGTGGCTATATTAGCCAATGAATCAACTTGGGCATTTTGTGATCTCAGGATATAAGAAAATGTCAGTTCCATAGGAAATTCCACCATTAACTCTCTGACGTAATCATACAAAGGGATTAGTTATTCTTTTCTGATTTCATAATCCCCATTGACTTGTTTGATTACCAGGTCTGAATCACCTTTCACCTTTAAGTGATTCACTTGTGCTTGAAGTGCCAACTCCAAGCCTGTGATGAGAGCTTGATATTCTGCTTCATTATTTGTACCACCTCCCAACAATGAGAAGGAATAAGGTAGCACTGCCTTTTCTAGGGAAATGAGTACAATTCTTAACCCAACTTTTTTGAATTTAGGATTTTCCATTTTCTCCCTGTTGGACTTTTGGAAGCACCATCAAAGTAAATTTCCCATGTTTGAAGACTATATTGAATAAAGAATACTTCCTCAATAGGAAGTTCAATATCTGAAGGTGTATTTTCTACTGAAGGATGTTCAGCAAGGGAATCAGCCAGAGCTTGGCCCTTTATTTCCTTTTGAGACACATACTGAATATCAAATTGCTGCAAAATAACTGCCCACCTTTCCAGACGTTCGGTAAGCATTGGACGACTAAGGATGAATTTTAGCGGGTTATTGCAAGATACCAATTAGACCTTGTGATGTTTCAGGTAGTGTCTCAACTTCTGAACTGCAAAGATTAATGTTAGGTAGCACTTCTCAATATTTTAGTATCGGGTTTCTGATTCAAGCATAGTCCGACTAAGATAGTAGAGGTTGTTTTCATTCCCAGCATCATTCTTCTAAGCAAGAAAGGCACCCAATAATCACTCTAAAGCTGTCACATAGAGGATAAGTGGTCTTCTTTCAACAGGTGGCATTAACACCGGTGGACTCAAGAGATACTTCTTTAGAATATCGAATGCTTCTTGACATTCTTCAGTCCAATGGTAATTGACTCCCTTCTTCATCAATTTGGTTAAGGGTAAACTTTTTCTTTCCAAATTGGCGATGTAACGCTGAATATAGGCCAAGTTTCCTTGAAGTCCTCTTAATTACTTTAAATTTCAAGTAGGTGACATACCAAGTATTGACTCTGTCTTCTCAGGATCGACCTTGATACCATGATGGCATACGACGAAGTCAAGAAATTTTCCTGAGGTTACCCCAAAAGCATATTTTAAGGGGTTCATCTTCAAATTATGTTGCTAAAGTTTGTGGAATATGACTTCTAAATCAGCCAAGTGATTAGAACGTTTCTTGGATTTAACCACAAAATCATTCACATAACATTCAACAAATTTCCCTAAAAAAAGGTTTGAAGATACGATGCATGGCACGCTGATATGTTGCACCTGCATTATTTAGGCCAAAGGGCATAACCCGATAGAAAAACACACCCTAAGGGGATCTGAAGGCTATAGATTCTTCATATTCTGGAGCCATTCATATTTGATTATATCCAGAATATCCATACATGAAGGAAAGTGCTTAATATCCAGTTGTTTTATCAATTAAGAGTTATGTAATTGGTACTGGAAAATCATCCTTAGGACAATGCCGATTAAGATCTCTGAAATCAATGCAAACTCTAATTTTACCATTCTTATTTTTCACTGGGACAATATTAGCCAACCATTTGGGATATTGAACTTCTCTGATGAAGTTATATTTGATGAGCTTATCCACTTCAGCTTCAATTTTGGAAGCATAGGTTGGGTGTGTTCTTCTAGCGGCTTGTTTGAATCCTTGATGTTCTTCTGGAAAACCCAAGTGATGAGTGGAAACATCAGGATCAAGCCCTAGAATCTCTATATAGTTCCAAGAAAATATATCTCGATTTTTCTTTAAAAAAGAAATATACATCTCTTTCTCTTCAAGAGTCATGACCGCACTAATTAAAGTGGGGCATGGATCTTCTTTTGTACCCAGATTTATTTCTCTAAGTTCATCCACGGTGGTAGAGATACACTCTTCAAATGCTGGAGGAGCATCCCTGATATCTTCCTCTTCTTCTTCAACATGTGTTATTTCTTCTGTTTCTACTTTCATAGTAGATGATGAAGCATAATTTCCATGATCAGAAGAGATGTTAAAATTTGAACATCTTGAAGAAGAAGCTTCCATTTCTGACCTGATTGATGATGAAGGGTCTTCCTTGGGTAATATAGAGGAGATGATGAATTGAGAATAGACATCATCGTTCACCTCTGACATTGCTATAACTTCTTCTGATCTAAATGGTGAAGTATAGACTTTCTGAATTTCAGCAGATGAAATGAAGACATCCCCATTTGAGCTTTCATCATTGCTTGGTGAATCACTAATTTCTCCCGTCCTGTCTGGCTTGATTTCCGTAATTGACATTATGGAAGTTTCCATAAGAGTAATTTGATTTGGGTCTATCCTATCAATTTGACTGATAGGAAAAACATAATCTGTACTCACATGTGTAAATGGGTTTACTGGAATCTTTTCCAAACCATATGGAGCATTAACTTTGGTAATATCCCTTGTTGTGGATTTCTCCTTTCCCTTCATGTGATAGAATTCCGCCTCAATGTATTGAGATTCACATGTCTTGAACATGGATTTATCACCATACAATTTTCCAATTTGACCATCAAAACAATATTCGAGACATTGATGGTATGATGAAGGGATAGTTGCATGTTGATGTAGCCAGGGTCTTCCAAGCAAGATGTTGAAGGATAAGTCTTGATCAACAACCATAAAATTTGAATTGGATACAAGATCTCCAAACTGAGTTCTGAGTGTAATCTCACCCAGAGGTTCTTGTTCATTTTTATCATATCCTTGTAACATCAAAGTAGAAGAAGATAAATTAGATTCTATGAGGCCCAATCGACAAATTGTACGAATGTGGATGAGTTTGACTCCTGAACCATTATCAATGAAAACTCTTTGGACGTCTGCACCATTTACCTTTCTAGATAAGTAAAAAGGTCTAGTATGTCCATGCATGACATCATATTCATCTTCATCTGTGAAATATATCACTGCATGGAATTCTACAGGATTATTCTCTACATGGTAAACTTCAGCTGCAGCAATTTCAGTTTCAAACTTCTGAGGACTCGACAAAGCCGCGATGAGTGCCTCACGAAGATCCTTTGATAAATTCGAAGCATACAGAATTGATAACTTGGCTGGTATTTGGGCCAAGTGTTTCAATACATCATACTTTTGATCCAAAGGTCTACGTTTCCCAACAGGAACATATAGTTTCGTAGGTGCCTTAGATATTGATTCTTTGTAAGTAGATGCATCTTTTATCAGGGTAGGATTTGGTAATACTCTTGGTTTTGGAAGATTAAACTGATTAGGTCTATTTACTTACTGAGAGGAAGAAGATGGAACCTTCAACCGATCTTCCAGAATAATTGTTCCAGGACTGAGTCTGCCTTATGTGGAAGAACTTGCTTGTTCTTTTTGAGCTCGTTGAAGGGCTCTACCATGAGTTTCTGCCGCATACACAGTTCTAGCAGGGGTAGAATTGGAATAGTGGCCTCTGAAATATCCACATCTTCCCCTGTATCCTGAGCCTCTGGAACTTCCTCTGATTCCTCTATTTTCTATAGGGAACTCAGGCTCATCAAAATCGAAACTGCGACTGGTGTATGGATATGTTAATTGAATCATATTAACAGAATCGAAAATCAACTCTTCATCTGATGAAGAATCTGACTGATTAGCATGTTTAGGCCATGCCGTTTGGTGGGGGCGGTGCCCGTGACTTCGAAGTAGATGGCATAAAATATTCCAAAGTCAAAGACAACTTAGGCTTTGACATGATTTCATCTTCTTCTGATTGTTCCTCTTTCTTTGAATTATGCCACCCTTTTGAGGATTTTCCCTCTAATGAAGAGGTTTTTGCTGTGGTATTCATGGAATAAGACACAATTGGTTTCTTTATTTGTGATCTCAAAATTTCATGAGTTCGGTTGATCATTTTTATGACCATCCAATCATCATATTTTTGCGTATTTTTGTTCTTGACTTCTTTCCACTCGCCTTCTTCCTCTGGATCTATAGCAGTAACACATGCTACCTGAGCTGAAGAACCTTTCAGTTTTACTTGTCCCAAGTCGGACATTTTTTGTAGGAGGTCCTTGAAGGCAAAACACTCCTGAATGGGATGCCCCAACATTTGATGAAATGAGCAATAATTGGGACGGTCTTCATATCCTTCCTTGTTCAGCCTCTTGGGCCTTGGAAATTGAACCAAATTATTTTCCAGAGCTGAAATGAAATAACCAGGAACTTGTTCATTTCAGAAAGAGTAAACTTTGCTCTTTAAATCCTCAAATTTTTTTCGTCTTTGATCTCCTTGATCATCTTGAAGAAACGGCCTTTGTTGTTGGCGCTCAGGAGGTGGAGACCTTCACGAAGATGAAGGTTTTGAAGTAGAATAAGGTATAGGTGCTTGTTTAAGCATAACTGTAGCAGTCTCTGCTTTACCAATTCTCCTTCCTGGAGCTGATGGAATTACACGAGCTTTATCCTTAGTCTTCATAGGAGAATATTCAATCTTTTGAGTGATTTAAGTAAGGTCTCGAAACCCTCCTATGTATTTCACAGGGATCAATGGCGTGTGTAATTTATCACACATATTTGTCACACAGATTGGCAACAATTCTTCTTGAGGGAGTGATAAGCTCGGGGAATATGTTAATCTCTTCCAGCGAGCAATGAAATCTGAAACCCTTTCATTTTACCTTTTCTTGCAATTTTTAAGATAAAAAACTATTGTGTTTGGAAATGTTGAACTTAATTGAAGAAGGAATCTTTGGCGAAGATCCTCCCATCTGGTAATTGACCGGGATTGCAAGCTTGTGTACCAGAAAAAGGCATGCCCTTGTAATGACTGTACAAAACACATGATCTTAACTACTTCTTGTTGCTGAGGGGTTCCCATCATAGGATCGCAACGAGAAACAAAATGTGTTAATTGTTGCTCTAGGTCTCCTGAACCATTAAATATTGGGAATGTGGTACTTGAAAAATTTGATGGGGGAGGAATTGCATCAACCCACTCAGGGTAAGCTCTCTCTTCTGGTTGAATTTGAGCACTCTTTCCCTCCATAGCTTCCAACCGAGCTGTTAATGACTCAATAGTAGTTATTAACTTTTGAGAAACATCCGGTTGGGATTGGACCTAAACAGGTGCAATGACTGGAGCTGGTACAGATGTGGTGGCTAGTGCTGCAACTGATGGTAGTATCACCAATTGTTGTTTCACTTGACCCATAAGATTAGACCTGTGAGGGTTTACTAGTATAGGATGATATTCTTGATCCATCTCAGTAGCCAAAACAAATTCCCTTGGATGACTGACTCCAGTACGCTTAAGAGGAAGACTACCTTGAAGTAATTCTGCATTCAAACTCCTTAATTCCTTCATTTCCTCCTCTTGTTGTGCAAATCTTTTCTCTAGTGAGAGTGATTGAACTTCTCCAGAGGAAGATTATGTAACATGATTCATTCCTTTCCCCTTGTTGGCTCCCTTTAGGAGAGGGGGAAGTGGGTTACTTGAAGGATTACCCAAATTCTGGGCAAGCCTTTGATTTTATGTATGCACACCTTCTTCATTTGTGTTTGTGCGTAGAACTTCTTAAGTAGGAACCTCTTCATCTGATCCCTCTGAGTGAACCTCATCTGGTGGATCAGCAAAAAATACATTAATGAAATTAATTGATGCATAATTAATTGCATCTCTTCTATCATCATTTCTACGATAATTCCTTTTTTCATGTCCCTGATGAGACATTGCCTTTTGTCGATTTGATCCCTCAGGAATTTCTTGACAAATCGTAATTTGGAGGGAATCTCCTGATAGTTTAGATATTCATTCCTCTTGAGGCTTCTTCCCTAATCGAGAGAAGACTGACTTTCTCTGAGGGAGAGATTGAGGGTTTGAAAAAGTCCCCAGTTCGGTGGACTGGGGTTGTTCCTGCTCAACTCCTCGAATCCTATTTGTTGATTCCGAGGGTTGGGTTAAAAGATTCCCTAGTCTGGAAAGTTGGGTTGGTTCTTGACATGCTATATTTGAGACCTTCTTGAAAGCTCTCCTGATCTTGCGGACTTTAGTCTGGAAATTAGCTGGATGCATCAACCTACATCCACTTTTATCACCCGGCTCAAAAGACCATTGGATGATTTCTGACACTTCTGTTACTTGATGATGTTCTTGCTCCAAATGAGAGGCCTATTTAATATTCTCGTTTGCTTGATGTAGGATTAATTAAACAACTTGTTCTATGTATGCTTTATTTTGAGTGGAACTAGTTGAGGCTTGTTCTTGGGTAAGATTTTGATTATAAACAAAACCCATTGACTGTGGCCAGCTATGGGCAATAACATTGCATGAGACCATTTTCGGTGGGCTTTGCTGACTGGAGAGTACAGTGAAATGTAGCTCTCCATGAACACCCCATCCCCTGATATGAATACCATATGGGGCATTGGCAATTAACTGGCGCAATCTTCTTAGTGCGCCAAGGCATGAACATTGAAGGTCTCTCTGCTGTTTTTCAGCCTTCAGATATCGAGAAACTGAGAGAGATGCCAAATCAATTTGGCATTGTAACCCTTCTATTACCTTGACATGATTTTCATATTCATCATAAGATAATATTTTCTTTTTCAACTGGCAAAGAGTTTTCCATATGTTGAGACGAATATCATGAATTCCATCTTCCATCAACATCTCTGGAATGTCATACTGATAATCAACCAAAGTCCAAAACATAACTGGCACTTCACCTTTCGGCTGTTGTTTTCTCATATTTAGTACTTCCTCTTTATCATTCGATAAAGATTATTCTACCTGATTAGACTAGAGCTGGTGCTTCCTTTTTGCTTCATCAGATTCAATAATATTGGTAGAGAAATCACTGATCAAACTAGAAGATGCCTGACTTAGGGGTGGTTCGGAGAATGACCTACACCCTGGGCTATCTTCAGATTTAGAAAGTATTTCACCTACTAATGGTAAAGCATTAGACATGACTGGATTCACATTTTCAAGTGCCTCAAGATAAGAGGACTTTCTCATCACTACATTGTCCATTGGAGCATTTTCCTGGCAATGTGCATTACTACTACGGAGAGGAATTTCTCAGCTAAATTCATCATCATGGGGAGGAACACCATGGTGGGTTATAGTAAAAGATGAAACATTTTTCTCCTTGGTCTTCTGAACACACAGAGGGTTCTTGTGGCTCTCATCTGAAGATGAAACTTCGATATCGACCGAATTGTAATGAAGCAAGCCTTAATGAGGAAGTGTCTGATGCAGACCTTCGGAATTAATGTTCCCACTATTGGGAACTGAGAGAGTAGAATCTTGAGTTGCAACAGATAGTTGTCTGAGTGCATCAAGAACTCCAGCATCGAGTAAGGACTTATTATATATTGGCCCTTGATTTCTTGACTGTGCTGGGTGGGTATTCTTCTTAGATTCCTTCTTACTCACTTTATAAACCAATTGTTGATGAAAGTGGTCATTATGGGCAGGAGTATGTGCCTTATCAGGAGAAATGATCAGGTTAGGTTGATTATATCCACTCAAATTAGGTGTATGTGCCTTACTTGGTCGTCCGTATGATATGGGGGAGTATGCCCCACAACCCTCTTGGACTAGAACAGAGGTGTGTATCTGTTTCGGAGTGAAATATTGATTTGTCACTCCACTGGTAGGGATAGATTTACGTGTCTTTCCCTGAGATGTTGTTGAAGAAGTTATAATATCCTGGCAGGCATCCAGAATATGAGCAGGGGTTTGCTTCTGCTCTTTCACCATTGATAGAATATGCTTGGTGACTTCAGATGACGGAACAGAGATATACATCCATTTCGTGCATGGAGTAGGTGTATGTTCCTGATCCTGTCCTCCTTTTCTTGTCAATGAATTCTGATAGTACTCATGTGTGGGGGAAGAGAGTTGAGTCTGCCTCTTGTTTGTTTCCGGAGCTTTCCGACTGACTTCTCTGAATGCCACCAAATGAGACTGTTGGTAGGCTTGATCAATACTAGCATGTGTATGTTCCTGCTGATTACACTCCGCTGAACATGGTTGATGAACTTCCTTCAATACTGAAAGACGAGGCTGCTGGTAGGATTGATGAGTGTAGGCAGGTGTATGATCCTGTTTACCAGTTGTTAACACATTAGGTTGGTGGGCTCCATCGCATGTAGTCAGATGAGCCTACTGACTAGCCGATGATTTATAAATAGGTGTATGTTATTGTCTATAGTACTCCACCAGAATTTCCTGACGGGATTGGCGTGCTACTGCCAGGCGATTTTGCTGGACAACGGAATTAAAACGGATGGGTGTGTGTGCCCGCTCTTTGCTTTCCACCAAGTTAGGTTGGTGGACTTCTCCGGAAATGGAAGAGATGAGAACATACTCACTGTTGACCAGATTTTTCCTCTGGTGGTTTGTCTTGCCTACTCGGGTTCGAGGAACCTGAGATGAATGCCTGGAGACGACACCCTCATCATGTTGAGGGCACACTGCTGTATGAGTCTAGTGGCGATTGTTGGTGGGAGCCTTCGGGAAGGACTCCTGTTTCCTTGAATTAAGGCCTTGAGTGTCCTTCTCATTCACCTCCTCAGAATATGGGAGGGAATGGTTGTTGTGTTCCGGGGATAATGACACGAAATGTTTGGAGACGGTGGTTAGCACTGCCTACTTCTTGATCGCTGGTCATTGCTGTCTGGACGACCAGGGTGAATTATTGACTTGGAGGGCTTGTCTAGCAACCTCCAAAGTCAGAATAGTACTGTTTTGATGGTACTCCTTAACCAACACATTTGATACCCATAATTGAAGACGCTGAGTAGGTTATGTCATCCTCAGAGTGGATGACAATCCAGCAGAAGTAGTAGCAGATGCATTCACAGCAGGGGTTTTCACATTAGAAGTATTCACGGTAGTGAACTTAAGAAAATCCATCTTGTAATGCAGAAGATCTTAGAAAAGAGTGCATGTTTGATATAACAAACATAATCAAGATAAATTCGGCCGCTACATCTTTTGGATGAGTGCATATGTTATTGACTGCCTTGTTGGCCCTCTCATTGAGTTTAAATAGGGGCCTAAAAAATAAGTAAAACATCATTTTAACTTGGTTAAGGATTCACGTCGGGTTCACCATTTTTTGTTTCCTCTGGAATTGGGGATGATCTCATTGATTTAAGATTCAAACATTCCAAGCGGTTTCTAATGGGTTTGTTTGTAGAACCGGAAACATCCAATGATTCCATATCCATTGGGACCTACTTTCCAAAGGTAGGTGCTCATTAGTTGTGTTCTGATGAGACCTAATAATTTTCATTGGTCGAGAGGATGAGAGGTTGGACTCATCACACCTTTTTGAGGGGAATTATTTTCTACTTAGAGACTCTCTTTATAGATTTAATTTATGTTCGTGAATCCTTATTACATTACCAAGTATAAAAATGAGCTTTTCTTTAGATCTGAAAATCAATGATTAATATGTATGAGATTTAGAGAACCTTTTATATGTATTTGAGGTTCTTAATCGATATAGAATTATCTGTATTTGTTTAGAGATTCTTAGTCAATGGTATCCTTTAATACATTATATAAAATTCTCTTGGTCATTATGATGACCATACTGGTTTTAAAGCCACTCAGCAAGACACTTGAAGTTTATTGTAATTCAGAAGGACATGAATTATTTCATAGTTAGGATCGTACCCACAGATGGTCTACCTACATATCCTTTGTTTTTTAGAAAAGGAATCAGAACCCACATAGTTCGAGTAAATAACTATGGGGTTTATTCATGGTTGATGGCTCAAAGAAAGATGTCATAATTACTTTTACACTCTAAGCTCACGTGAGTCATGCTCAGTGTGATAAACAAGAAGTATTGGTAAAACTAGACAATTGTGCCATCATAAGAAATGATGTGGGGCTTATGTATGTATGACTGCCCAAAATAGATGAAGATTGGGTTTTACTTCAAGGAAGAAACCCAGGAACAAGGTCCATAAAGGTATATGTGATTTATGGAGATTTGGATACTCTAACTTGGGGCTTACTCTTGAGGAAGGTTCCCAAATTAGGAAGGGACTTATGATTGGGTTTTACTCCTGAAAAGGAAGCCCAAGTCAAAAGTAAATTAAGACTGGTTAAGATAAATTATGACTGGGGCTTATTCTTAAATAAGAGGCCCAGGTTAAAGGGAATTATGACTGGGGCTTATTCTTGAAAAGGATGCCCAGGTTAGGGGACTTGGGGATTATTCCTAAGTAGGATGCCCAAATTAAGAGAACTTAGACTGGGGATTACTCCTGAAAAGGAGGCCCAGGTTAAGGATTCTCTCATCTTAAAGGATGAGGTTGAATGAATGAAATCTCTGACCTTAGTAACATAAAGATATGTAAATCACTAGGTTTTAAGAGATGTTCCACAGAATTCCTTTTCAGATAAGGAAGCCAACAAGGAAATCATGCCATGAATGACTTTGGAAAGAGTTCTGAAGTCTTAATCTTGAATAGGATAGGTGGATAGATATAAGAGAGCTGAAATAGGCAGAAAGGGGCACCCAAAAAGAAGGTGGCGTGCAAGTCCTGCGTGGGCGTGCAAGTCATGGTCGCGCAAGTATACTTACGCGACACAAGGGTACTTGCACTATAGTCAAACCTTAAGGTAATACTTGGGTGAGACTTGGCTCAAGCCATTAGTATTATCCCTAGGGGCTTCCAGAAGAGGGGTGCACAAGTTCTGTTGAAGGGGTAAGGCGACGCGCAAGTGTGGCTATTTCCCTTAAGGGCTGACCACTTAGGCATGCGAGTGTTCATGAGTTTCAACAATTAGACCTTCCTCCCCATATTTAGATCTTCCGTTCTAGGTAATAAACTACCTTAGAAGTGTTCTAAAGCTTTGAGAAGAGACTAGGGCACCGAGAGCTCAAATCTGAGTTTCTGGAATTTTTTGTCCTCAAAATGGCGGGCCCAGAGGGGGTATTTATAGGCTAGAGAAGACCCTGGGCGAAATTCAAAGAGGGCGCACAAGTCACCTGGATGAACAATGGGCGTCATGCAAGTATACTTGCACGACCTTGGTGGAACTTGCGTGAATCAAGTGCATTTGAACCTTTGTTCATGCCTTTGTCAATTTTTGATGTTTCTTCAAAGGATGAATCACTTTGGGTTCAAGGTATTTCCCCTTTTCAATTCGTTATACTCTGTGATGGAAAGGAGTGTCGAAAATGGTGTGTACTTAGAAAGTATAGGACGTGTACTTCAAAAATTTCCAGAAAAACCTCTTTTCCTCAAAAACTATGAGAAAAGGAAAACATACCTGAAAAGAAGATCTGGGTTCTTAAAAACTTCCCCCCTTAAAGAAATTCATCACCAAATTTCCCTAGAAAGGCAGCATAGAAGAAGAAACCCAAAATATCTCCATCCACTACGCTCGTACATCAGCCTCCCTCTCCCAAGTCTCATCCTATACTCACCCATGCTTCCAAAACACTCGTACCAGAGGAACAGACCGGCCATGGAGAACCTTTGTACTACGATCGACAATTCAGATAGGATGCTCCTTGAAAGATGCGTCCCCTTCCAACTCAACCTCCTTGGGTTGTAAAACATGAGATGGGTATGAAAAGTAATGTTGAATCTAAGAAACGTGGAAAATGTCGTGCATAGCCCGGTACCTCTAAGGTAACTGCAACCAATAGGCAACCGGCCCAACTCTCTCCAACACCTCAAATGGCCCGATGTACCACAGTGAAAGCTTAACCTGTCTCCTAATTATCTTTTGTCCCAACCTTGGTGTGACATATAGGAAAACCTGATCCCTTACCTAGAACTCTAGAGGTTGTCTCTGCTGATCAGCATAAGACTTCTGTCAAGACTGCGTAGTATCCATCCTCTTCTAAATCAACTCTATCTAGTATGTGGTCTCATGAACAAGACGAGGTCCCCACAAATTTTCCTCTCCTACCTCCATCCAACATAAGGGTGATCGGCATGTCCTACCGTACAAAGCCTCATAAGGTTCCATCTGAATAGTTTCTTGAAAACTATTGTCGTACGAAAACTCCACAAGAGGTATATGATTCTCCCAAGAACCTCCAAAATCCAGGATGCATGCTCGTAGCATGTCCTCAAGCACCTGAATTGTACGCTCGGACTGGCCATATTTCTGAGGATGGTAAGCTATACCCAAAAGTACATGTGTACCCAACGCCTTCTGAAGCCCCTACCAAACCCGAGAAGTAAAACAAGCATCTCTTTCTGAAACGATGGATTGTGGAACTCCATGTAGATTTACAATCTCATGGATGTACAACCATCCCATATCATCAACACTGAAGGTCTCCTTGATCGGTAAAAAGTGAGCAACCTTCATGAGTTTTTCAATGAAAACCCAAAAAACATCATTCCCTCGAGGCGACCTCGGTAAAACTGTCATGAAATCCATCGTGACATCATTCCACTTCCACTCGGGAATAGGAAACTACTGTAAAAGCCCTATTGGTCGCTGATGCTCCACCTTCACATGCTGACAGGTGGAACACTTCATGAAAAAAGCAACCACATATCTCTTCATACATGGCCACCAATATTGACGGTGTAGATCAAGATACATCTTGGTGACACCAGGATGAACTGTCCAGACAGAGGAATGAAATTCCCGCATCAGATCCTCATGTATGTCTACTGGAACCCATACGCATCCCTAGAAACACAAGATCTCATCCTCGCCTATGGTTCATCCAGAAATAGGGTCCTCTCCTGACACGCTTTCCCTTAGGACTAGGACTTCAGAATCTGATAGCTGCCTCACTCTCACTCAATCAGGAAGAGTAGAGGTAACAACCACAAAAGAAAGAAAATTTTGCCCCTTTTTGTCATGAACCTCCAAATGCATCTCAGAGAATAGATCCATAAGCTGCCACTCACTATTGGCCTCCTGAGCTGCCTGTATCTGAGTCCTCCTGCTCAACTCATCAGCTACTACGTTTCCCTTCCCAGGCGTATAGGCAAGCTCAAAGTCAAAAGACTGAAGATACTCAACCCACCTTCGCTATCTCAAATTTAGATCACGCTGAGTGAAGATGTACTTGAGACTTTTGTGGTCAGTGAAAACCACAAAATTCTCTCCCAGAAGATAATCTCTTCAACAACATAAGGTATGAACTACTACAGCCAACTCGAGATCATGTATTGGGTAATTCCTCTCATGTGGCCGCAACTGCCAAGGCCAGTACAGAATGACTCCTTCCCCCTGCATAAGCATAGCTCCCAACCCAATACCTAAAGCATCATAATACACAGCATAGCTCTTGCTCGATTCTGGAAAGACTAGTATCGGTGCTGAAGTCAACCTCCCCTTCAGCTCCTGAAAGAATGACTAGCAAGAATATGACCATAAGAACTTCGCACGCTTCTTAGTCAGACTCGTTAGCAGTGCTGCTAAGCGTGAAAAATCCTGTATAAAACGTCTGTAATATCCATCTAGCCCTAGAAAACTCCATACCTCAAAGACATTCTTCAGCTTCTCCAAGGAAACTATTTCTCTCACTTTCTCTGGGTCTACTAAGAATCCTGTCTCTGAGATGACATGACCCAAGAAGTGAATCTGATCCATCCAAAAGTTTCATTTTGAGAGCTTAGCATATAACTGATGCTCTCTCAGTGTACTCAAAATGATCTCAAGATTGGTAGCATGGTCGTTTCGAGTGTGAGAGTACACCAAGATATCATCCACGAAAACCACCATGAAGGAATCCAAGTATGGATGGAACACTCGGTTCATCAGTTCCATGAATACTGCAGGCACGTTCATAAGACCTAACGGCATAAACATATACTCGTATAGACCATACTTGCTCCAGAAGGTTGTGAGAGGTATATCAGATGGTCTAACAAGCAAATAATGATAACCGGACCTCAATTCAATCTTTGAGAACACCCGGGCTCCTTGAAGATGATCAAAGAGATCATCAATACTTTGTGAAGGATATCGGTTCTTGACTGTCAACTAGTTCAACTTCCGATAATCCACATAATTCCAAAAGGTATCGTCTGTCTTCTTCGCAAAAATGACTGGAGAACCCCAAGGAGAAGTACTGGGTTGAATTAGACCATTTTCCTACAACTCCTCCAACTGCTTCTTGAGCTCCTACAACTCTGGTGTAGCCATCCTATAAGGAGGAATGGACATCGGTGCCGCTCCTGGAACAAGCTCAATAGAAAATTCTACCTCATGCTCTGGAGGAAAACCTGAAAAGTCTTCTGGAAAGACATCTCTGAAACGATCCACCACTGGAGAAAAGTCTAACTATGAAGTCCCCTAGTCATCCAGATATAGACTTTAAATCTGGGATGTAACTCCTCTCAACCCATGATGATCGGGTCCCGCTCTGCTCACCTGGACATCCCATTTGCCCTTATGAAGAAAGGATCCACCCTATGGTGATATGAATCTCACCCTACAATGATAAAAATCGACGACTGCCTGGAAGGGAACTAACCAGTCCATTCTGAGAATGAAATCATAGTCCATCATCTCTAGGACATAGAGGTCCCATAAAAAGTGACACCCACCAACCTCTAGAGGGCACCCCTTACACTAACGTACACTCATTGTTCTAGTAACCAACAGAGTGTCTAGTGTCAAGATATCAATAGAATAAAAGATGAAGATCCCAAGGATATCCACAACCGCAATAGATATAAAGCTATGGGAAGCCTTTATATCGAAAAGAGTTGAAGATAAAATCGAGGCAAAGAGGATCGTACCTTGAACTATAGAAGGTCTGGGATCCTGCTCCTGCTGGGTCTACTCCCCTATAAAAGTCTGGCCTGCTCCACGGCCCTGTGACCCTGTATGACCACTCTGAGATGATCCGCTCTGATGTCACTAGAAATCGGGTGACTGGCTACCACAACCACGAACTTCACCTCAGCTTGAACTGCCGAAATAACTCTAGTTCCTAGACTGGTGAGAAACTGGTGGTGCTGATCTGGAATGAGGAGTCATAGAAGAACCACTGTCACCAACTACTGGTGAGAAGGTCTGACAAAAGCGCTGAAGGTGACCCATCTTGCCGCATGATCGGAACTCCACCGGGTCTTTTGAGAAATGTGGCCTAATATGCCCTCTTTTTCCACACTATTAGCACACCACCTGTATACCATAATATTTGTCTCGCCTCCTTTGATCACTACGTGAAGACTCCATACAGCGCTTCCTACTGTCAGTAAAAGGGATGCTAACTCCATATGTCGAGCCACCCTAGCTCACAACTCCAGAATCACTTAGATTGCACTATGTGATCAGTGCTTAGTTGACACATAGTATACAGACCATCATGTGTTAGTACTCGTAATAAGACTAAACTCTCTCTCATGGAGTTCGCACTTGGTAATCTCTAGGATGGGAGATTATGAGAACAGAACCACCAGTAGTAATTCCACATGTTTTGGTGTCATCAGACATTGCTATATGCGAGCGTGTGTAATGGTCCTTAGACTGGAATATTATCATTAACTCATTTCATGACTCGTGCACTTAGATTTTCTAACAAAAACCATCACGAAGACAGTTGGCGGGAAGTAGGGTACGTTGGGTGCGTCACGAATGACATGTTGTTAATGGATAAGTAGAGGAAGGATTTTTCCCTTCCATATTTATGGAAGTAGGTATCTCGGGCCCTTTAATTGAAATAGAACTATTGAACAAATTCCATGGCCATGGTGACATGATGAGTTTATTTCTGGAAGTCAAAGAATGACAGATCAAGCATATAGGTTTATGACACTGCCATGAATCCTTCTTGATGAGATATTGAGACAAAGGGATTAAATTACATAGTAAGTGTTTGTATGAGGTGACACATCAATGCAGCGTCAACTTCTTTCTCTTGGGTGCCTTGACCCGTTGCTAGACAGTAATCTTTGACTTTAGGTAAGCCCGCCTAATGCCAACGAGAAAGAGGTCTAGAGGGTCACACACTAAGTGTATCCAAGTATCTCAAGTAGAATAAATATTATTCCCGTATGTGGTTTAATAATTATTCAAGGAAGCCTAAATTGTTTTAATAGTGGAGGAAGAAGGAAATGAGAAACAAGATATACATGCTGTGTATTAATGATTACACGCTGTGTAGTTTTTCATAGAAAATAAGTACATGTCGTGTATTAATGATTACATTCCGTGTAGTTTTATGGAAAACAAGTACATGTCGTGTATTAATGATTACACACCGTGTAGTTTTCCAGTCGGGATTTTGAGGATATAATATTGTTTTATTAAATGATATTTATTATAATCAGCGTGGGCGCATGTCAAGGAATTAATTATTCGACATGTGGGTTTTTGATAAGAGTCAATGAAATAAATAAAACACGTAACGTGTTTATTTATTGTCATAACTCTACAACCTCAAACCCGATTATAAATATCCTCACAACCCCAACTCTTTTCGAATAAGAGAATCGTTGTGCACAACAATTCTGGAGAATTCTTTCAATGCTGAAAGAACCTCTTCCTCCAAGAACGCTCTCAAGAACGAGAGAGATCCTCTTCCATCGGATCAAGACGATCTAAGACAGACAACGCAAGCAAAGGTTTCTCCACGCTAGCACCTGAAGACTCCTTTGGAGACGTCCAGAGATACGAGGTGCACGTGTGGATCACCGCTAGGGGAAGTCTACACTTGGCTTCTGCGACACAACGATGAATCACATCGGAATGTGATAAAGAATATCAATGAAGAAATAACACCCAAAAAGGTACTTCTTGTTAATTAATTAAATTAATTTTAATCAACCTGTGATGATCCGCTTTTTTGGTTTTGGGACCTTTCTTATTCTTTGTCTATTTCTGTGAATCAATCCCTGGAGACTGGCGTTTATCGTCGTATTGATCCAGGATTGATCATTGCTGAGGACAAAAATCCAAGTGGGCACATCCACCCACGATATTCCGCTGTGCCTGGAACCTTCAATTGGTATCAGAGGTAGGTTACAACATTGATTATAGTTATTTAATTTTTGTTGATAATTTATGCATTTATATTTGATTCAATTCGTGATAAATCGTTTTATTAAACTGAATGAACAAGATCTCTTCTTCCTCCTTCATTTCTCGATTCACATCACAGAAACTAACTTTTAATTTTAATTTTGATTAAAATAAAAATGAGGAACTCATCCAGAGGAGCTGCTCTTTCTGTCTGTACAACACGGGAATACACATCGTGTAATGAAAACTACACGCCGTGTACTTTGGTTCAATGAACCAGTACTGGTATGCCAAACCACGCCGTGTGAATTGAGTATACCTGAGTTTTATTACACCGTGTTGACCAGAAATGAATGGCGCATGGAACCAGAATACACGATGTGTATGTTTAATCGACACGCCGTGTAGTCTGATCTGGACCAAGTGAAAACATGTACAAGGAGAAGTTGTGTTCTGCGTACACGGGATTTCCAGGCCGGTAACCGCGTAACAAGGACGTACATGCCATGTTAGATTAATCTACATGTCGTGTAATCTAAAATTTCTAAAGTAGAGAAAACACGACAAAGCCCCGGGCGTGTACTTTGGATAAAGGGTGAAAAGAAATACACACCATGTAAATATAAACTACCCGTCATGTACTTTCCAGAAATGGAATTTCACCAGGTTTCCTCTAAAAGTACAAAGACCTATACAAGGGATATAGATGATAAGAATCTCAAGGAAATTCAGAAAGGAATTTAAGATAAAGAATTGATTAATTATAAGATCATAATTAATTAATTTCAAGTGAGACTTATCTTAAATAATATAATGATTAAAAGAATTTGAATTCTAAATATGCGTAAATGTCGTTACATGCTATGGATGATCTTGATCTAGAACAAAGAACCTTTTTATGTGTGTTTGGTTTCATTTAAAATTTTTTAATTTAAATTCGTTGGCCTGTAGCCTTCTTCCAATAAAATGTAGGCCCTACGTGCCCATGGTTTGTTTAATGTAAACCCCATGTAATGGAGTATCTACCAAGCCGGAGGAGATGGTTCAAAACCCAAAGCTGAGGTGAAACCAACCCAAGATGATAAAAAGGTAGACAGGTGGGAGCTGGAAAACACGAACCATCAGTTCAAGGTGTTTTTCCCTAGGTCAGGGTTAGCTTATCAAACTACAAGATAAGCTAACCAATAGAAGCTCTTGATCATGCCATATTATTTTATTTCTATCTGATTGCATGGTTTATTTATTATGTATGTGTTTTCATGATCACATAATTAATAAAATGAACAAGCATGCAAAGATGGAATAAAATATAAACCGTACTATGCGTAAACATTATCGGAACATGGTTAATCACTTAAGAAAGAATCAATTAATATTAACAAGCATGTGATAATGTGAAACTATGTATAAAGGATTAAAATCTCTCAATACCATATTAAGTCAGACTAAGCCTTCCATTACTTGATTAAGGGCAAGAATCAATAAAACTATGTGTTTGACCAACCCTTGTTGGGACACTTAATTTTATAAAGGAAGACCTTATGAAATGTTTCGGGTTAACTTAACCATATTACATCAAGAGGAGTAGCCCTTTCTAGACTTGATGTGATATTAGAGGCAAGAGTTGAGGAAATCCAAGTCAGGATTTCAGGATTGGGGAGTCCACTCAATAGATCAAGGAACTGTAGGCCCACAGTTGGCAAAGACCTCACTACCTAAATACCTTCAAATAGCCTGACCAACCCTTGTTGGGGTTATGCGAAGGGGAATACGGATCCTTGCCACTAGAATGTCAAAGAAACTGGACATTCCAAGTTCAATGGTGAGGGACATTGGGACTTGATAAAATAGTTGGAGACTTAATAAAATTTATTATTTCTCATAAAATGTAATCAAGAAAGTACTAATAAATCTTCTCTTTTAATTTGTAGAATCAATATGACAAACTCATCAACCACATTTTCTCTGCGATCAATTCTGGATAAAGACAACATCCTCACTGGCAGTAACTTTTAGGAATGGTTTAGGCGCCTTCAGGTTATCCTATGACATAAATGAAAGTTTTACGTGCTGGAGTCCTCACTTCCTGATTCTACTACCCCAGGGGCGAGTGGTGAATATTTCCTGGTCTATGATCAACATTTGAGCGATGCACTCGACGTTCAATGTTTGATGTTTTCATCAATGTCTAGTGAGCTCATAAAGTCTCATTAAGACATGGATGCCTACAGCATGATCAAGCACCTCTATGGTCTATACCAGGAGAGAGCAAGACAAGAAAGGTTTGATATCTCCAATTTCAGAGAAAGCTTGGAGCAGGTTCCCCAGCTGGGCCTCATGTAGTCAAGATCATTGGCTATATTGAGTGATTGGAGGTTCTAGGGTTTAAACTCCTCGAAGAACTGGGTAACGATCTCATTCTTGCATCACTCCCCCAGAGATTCTCCAACTTTGTTTAAAATTTCAACATGAACAACATTGAGAAGTCTCTATCTGATCTTATTATCCTTATTCGCCAATTGGACAATGATATGAAGTGTGAAAATCCTTTTGTACTTATGGTGAATAAAATTAAAGGGAAGGCGAAGAGATTTAAGCCCAAAGCTTCTTCAAGGCCTTCCAAGAAAAGGAAGATCAAAGGGGAGGCAAGAGAACAGGATGTTGTTTGTTTCGCATGTGGCAAGAAGGGATACTGGAGGAAAAACTGCACCCAACCAAGGAAGCAAGGTGAAGCTTAAGGTGCGTTTGTCATCGAATGCAATATATCTGTTTCTACAAATTGGGTATTAGATATAGCTTTTGGTTCTCACATATGTATCCAAATATTGGAACCAAGTAGATTCAGGAAGATTGATCAAGGGGAGATAGATCTACGAGTAGCCAACGGAGCCAGACTTGCTGCTGTAGCTATCAGGGACTACCACCTCACATTTCCAACTGGAATGATCTTGGTGTTAAAGGGTTCTTATTATGTGTATTCTGTTACTAAAAACATTATTTCAGTATCCATATTAGATATTGATGGATTCATCTTCAAATTTGGAAATGAATGTTGCTACTTTTATAAATATAGCATTTGTTTTGGTAGATCACATTTATATAACAGCCTTTATGTGTTAGACTACACAAACCAAGTAATGGAAATCGATGACTGAGTTAATTCACATGAATCATACCACACCCAACTTTGGCATCACCATCTAGGTCATGTTAATGAGAAATGTTTGACAAAATTACATTAAGATGGTTATTTAGATTCTTTAAAACTAAAACTACTTGGTGTATGTCATGTGTGTCTATAAGGAAAAATAACCAAATCCCCATTTAATGGGAAAGGTGAAAGGGCTAAAGAGCTTCTAGAATTAGTTCACACAGATGTGTGTGGACCATTTCCATTTGAATCAAGGGGTTGGTTCCCATACTTCATAACTTTTACTGATGATTTTAGTAGATATGGATATATTTACTTAATGAGGTATAAGTTAGATTCTTTTGATCAATTCAAAGAATACATGAATGAAGTTGAGAACCAGCTTGGTAAGAAGATTAAGAAACTCCACTTAGACAGAGGAGGATAATATCTTAATCAGGACTTCATTGATTTCTTACGGGAGTTTGGGATTCTATCTCAACTCACTCCTCCTTACACACCTCAGTGGAATGGTGTAAGTGAAAGGAGGAACCGCACCCTGTTGGACATGGTGAGATCAATGATGAGTCATGCGAGTCTTCCATTATCCTTTTGGAGATATTCATGACAAACAGAAGCACACATACTAAACCAAGTACCAACTAAATCGATAAATGGTATTCCATACGAGTTATGGAGTGGATGCAAAGCCATGTTATCAAATTTACATGTGTGGGGTAGCGAAGCATTTGTTAAGTCCTCTTTAGGTAACAAACTTGAACCCTGAGGCACAAAGTGTATCTTTATAGGATATCTCATGGAAACAAGGGGATATTACCTATACAACCCCTTAGATAAAAGGGTTGCAGTGGAAAGACACGCCATATTCCTTGAGAGGGATCACATCTCCAAAAGAGATAGTGGGAGCGAGATAGACTTCAATGAAGTCGAGGCTCAAGATACACAAGAGTTGGTACAAGAACAGATTCCACAAAGCCCCGTGGAAGAACAATCTATTCTAGAGACACAAGAACTACGTAGAAGAATGAGAGAGGTGAGAGAACCAGAACTATATGGTTTTCTTTTCACTGAGGATGGTGACTCATTATTAGTTGACAATGATGATCCTCTTACCTATAAGGAAGTAGTTGAAGGCAAAAATGCTTCCAAGTGGCAAGAAGCCATGAATTATGAAATGGATTCCATGTACCAAAACCAAGTCTAGATTTTGGTAGATCCTCCAGTTGATGTAAATCCTATTGGTAATAAATGGGTATTCAAGAAGAAACTGGACATGGAGGGGAAATTCAGCACCTATAAGGCACGACTGGTTGCAAAAGGTTTTAAACAACGTTAAGGAATTGACTATGATGAAACATTTTCACCGGTTGCGATGCTGAAATCCATCAGAATCCTATTGACCATTGCCACTTACCATGACTATGAAATTTGTAAAATGGATGTCAAAATAGCATTCCTTAAAAGGAACCTCCAGGAAGATATCTACATGACACAACCTGAAGGGTTTGTGACTCCAATGGATGCCAACAAGGTATGCCAGTTGCAAAAAACCATTTATGGATTAAAGCAAGCATCAAGGTCATGGAACATTAGTTTTGATGAGGCCGTAACAGAATTTGTCTTTGTTAAGAATGAATGTGAGCCTTGTGTCTACAAAATTTTTAGTGGAAGTGTAGTTGTTTTCCTAATAGTTTACGTTGATGACATATTACTAATTGGAAACTAAGTACCTGTCTTACAGTCAGTTAAGGCATGGTTGGATAAATGCTTCTCTATGAAATACTTGGGTGAGGCATCATATATTATTGGGATCAATATCCATCGTGATAGATCCAAGATAATGCTGAGCCTAAGTCAAAGTACATACATTAACAATATACTGAAGAGATTCAGTATGGAACAGTCCAAGAGGGGATTGTTGCTAGTGTCACATGGAATTCATCTTTCCAAGAAAATGTGTCATGAGACACACAAGGAAAGAGAGAAAATGGAAAGGATCCCTTATGCATCCATGATTGGGTCAATCATATATGTTATGCTATATACAAGGCTAGATTTTTGTTACGCATTAAGTGCGGTAGGCAGATATCAAGCTGATCTAGGAGACCGTCATTGGATGGTAGTCAAGACTATCCTTAAGTATCTGAGGCGTACTAAGGATATGTTCCTAGTTTATAGAGGAGATGAGGAACTAGTCATCAGAGGACATTTAGATGCTAGTTTCTAGACTGATCAAGATGACATGAAGTCGTAGACTGGATACATCTTCAGTTTGAATGGAGGTGCAATGAGCTGGAAGAGCTCAAAGCAAGGTGTGGTTATAGATTTTATAGCAGAGTCCAAGTATATTGAAGATTTTGAGGCAGCTAAAGAAGAAGTATTGATGTGAAGCTTCGTCCAAGAGTTGGATTTAGTACCTATTAGTAAAGATCCTATCACACTCTATTGTGATAATACTGCAATGGTGGCACTTGCAAAAGATCCAAGGTCACATCAGCTGGCAAAGCACATACTTCAGAAGTATCATCTCTTGAGGAATTTTTCTTAGAGAGGTGAAGTATTAGTGAGTAGTATTTCCACGGAAGACAACATGGAATACCCCTTGACTAAAGCCTTGACTCAATAGAAACATGATCATCATGTGAGGTCTAGCGGACTAAAAGTCGTAGGCAGTTGGCTCTAGTCCAAGTGGGAGTTTGTTAGAGTTGGTGTCCTGAGAACCAACTGTTTATACTTTGACTACATGAATGTACACTTATTATATATTATTAATTGTTCTGCATGACTATAATATAATAATGTTCTAGAATATTTGTTGCATTAATAAGGTCATGGTAGATCCCCACTATGATGAGAACCTTGAAATGCTATAACAATATTCTTAAATAAAGTTCTACGGCTGGATGACATACTATGATAGGACACATAGTATAAAAGCCGTCATGTGCGAGTACTCGTAAGAAGATGATACTCTCTCTCATAGAGTTCGTACTTGGTAATCTCTAAGATGGGAGATTATGAGAACAGACCCGCCAATAGTAATTCCCCATGTTTTGGTGTCATCAGACATTTCTATCTGCGAGCGTGCGTAATGGTCCTTAGACTGGAAGATTATCATTAACTCATGTCATGACTCGCGCACTTAGATTTGTTGACAAAAACCATCATGAAGACAGTTGACAGGAAGTAGGGTACGTTGGGTGCGTCATGAATGACATGTTGTTAATGGAAAATTCAAGGAAGGATTTGTCCCTTCCATATTTATGGAAGTAGATATCTCTGGACCTTTTATTAAAATAGAACCGTCAAACAAATTCCATGACCATGGTGACACGGAGAGTTTATTTCTGGAATTCAAAGAATGAGATATCAAGCATATAGGTTTATGACACTGCCATGAAACCTATTTGATGAGATATTGAGACAAAGAGATTAAATTACACATTAAGCGTTCATATGAGGTGACACGTCAATGCGGCGTCAACTTCTTTCTCTTGGGTTCCTTGACCCGTTGCTAGACAGAAATCTTGGACTTTAGGCAAGCCCACCTAATGCCAACGAGAAAGAGGCCTAGAGGGTCACACACTAAGTTTATCCAAGTATCTCAAGTAGAATAAATATTATTCCCGTATGTGGTTTAATAATTATTCAAGGAATCCACAATCATTTTAATGGTGGAGGAAGAAGGAAATGAAAAACAAGATATACACGTTGTGTATTAATGATTACACGTTGTGTAGTTTTTCATGGAAAACAAGTACACGCCATGTATTAATGATTACACACCGTGTAGTTTTACGGAAAACAAGTACACACCGTGTGTTAATGATTACACATCGTGTAGTTTTTCAGTTGGGATTTTGAGGATATAATATTGTTTTATTAAATGATATTTATTATAATCAACATGGGCGCATGTCAAGGAATTAATTATTCAACATGGGGGTTTTTAATAAGATTCAATGAAATAAATAAAATGTGTAATGCGTTTATTTGTTTTCATAACTCTACAACCTCAAACCTGATTATAAATATCCTCACAACCCCAACTCTTTTCGAATAAGAGAATCGTTGTGCACAATAATTCTGGAGAATTCTTTCAAGGCTGAAAGAACCTCTTCCTCCAAGAATTCTCTCAAGACCGAGAGAGATCCTCTTCCATTGGATCAAGACAATCTAAGGCTAAAAATGCAATCAAAGGTTTATCCATGCTAGAACCCGGATACTCCTTTGGTGACATCTAGAGATACGAGGTGCACATGTGGATCACCGCTAGAGGAAGTCTACACTTGGCTTCTGTGACGCAACGAAAAATCACATCGGAACGTGATCAAGAATATCAATGAAGAAAGAACACCCAAAAAGGTACTTCTTGTCAGTTAATTAAACTAATTATAATCAACCTGTGATGATCCACTTTTGTGGTTCCGGGACCTTTCTTCTTCTTTGTCTATTTCTATGAATCAATCAGTGGAGACTGGCGTTTATCGTCGTATTGATCCTAGATTGATCATTGCTAATGAAAAAAATCCAAGTGGGCACATCCACCCAAGAGATTCCGCTACACTCGGAACCTTCATCTCACAACTCTGGAATCCCTCAAATTACACTATGTGATCAGCACTTAGTTGACAATATAAGTGATAGAAGTCAACTGGAAGATGTTCACCTATGAACAGATGTCATGCCTCAGACCATCCTCAAACTTCCTTGCTAAGAATAACTGATCAACTCCTGGAATAGGCGTGAAGCGCTACATCTCGGTAAAGCATAAGGAATACTCCATAACTGAAAGAGTACCCTGCTCCAAACTCATAAAATCTCGGGCTCGATCGACCCTCAAGGTCTATAGATAGAAGTAATCATAGAAGATGCGCTGAAACTCATCCCACGCCATAACCTGCTGGTGTCCCGCCTGTGAGATCAAATCCCACCACCTCTTGGTAGAGTACCGAAGCATATAGGTAGCGAGCTTGACCCTCCTCTCTAGAGGTATCTCCAGATGCTCAAAGATCGTCAGCATGGATTCTAGCCATGACTCTGTAGCCTGAGGTCCTCCTTCCCCTGAGAAAGTGGGAGGATGTTGTTGCTGGAAAACCCACGTCAAATCTACCATCGACAAGCCAGGAGGCAGTTCTCCCTGAAAAGACTGCATCATCCTCAAGAAGCCTTCCTTGAACTGTGCATCAGCACTGGTATCAGGTATAACTGTCAGTGCCAAGACTGGCACAACAAGAGGATCTGTGGGAAGTCCCTGATTAGCTATATCTGGTATCTAATCACTGCTCTGTAACTGGAGGAAAACTAGAGGATGTCTTAGTGGTATTACTCTTCATGGTCAAACGCACACCTTAGATCAGGATTAACAGGGACTAAAATAGAGAAGTGTAATAAGAGAACAAGATAAAGAAAACATTCAAGTTTTACAAAACATGACTACACGGAATGTATAAACCCTACACAGCATGTTCCCTTAAATCATTCACATGGGCGTGTACTTTTTCCAACCTAGGTCATGTATCACCCCAAACACACAACGTGTTGTCTTAACGCATGGCGTGTACTTGAATCCTCTTTTTATGTCTGAGTCCTTCTACACGGTTAATCCACACGGTTCTCCTAAGACAAGAATACACGACGTGTTCATAGTAGACACAGCGTGTACTAGACAAGCTTCACCTGGCCTGTGTTGTTAGTGACACGACCTAACACACGACTCACTCTACACGGCGTGTTCAAGGAGGATACAGCGTGTACGTGAAAGGATAACACTGACCCTTGTTGTTAGTGACACAGCTGGGTACCTGGGTTAGACTACACAACGTGTTCAATCCTGAAACATCGTGTGTAGCTTAAGGTTTATCCATCTGTGTTGTTAGTTACATGGGCGGATGTAGGGTCAACACTACATGGCGTGTTCAACTGGTACACGGCATGTTCCCACCAGACCTTTACCATCCCGTGTCTCTGCCCACACGTACTATGACACAGTTAGGGATTACACGAAGTGTACATAAAGTACATGGCATGTACTTAAGAAAAATAGTTTCTTCCCGAACAGAAGAACACATGGCGTGTACTTAACATTACACGACATGTATTCTGGTTTTTTCTGAACAGTAAACCTTAGAAACTACTCTGGAAACCAGAAAAACACTAAAACAAACATGGAAAATTCCAAATTATAATCCGTGAGGGGCCATAATCCCCATGAATTAAAGTTTGGCATCTTATACATGTTATAACATGGAAAACAAGGGAATGATCCACCAAATTCGGGTTCATGAGGGCCCATAACACCTCAAGAACCAAATTTTGGCGTTCATTCCAACCAAAAACTTACAAAAACAATGCCCTATCAAACAGTAGGAATTTTATCAAGGCATCTATCACAACATCATGCATATTCTACACAACATCTATCACAACAACATGCAATTACTAATGCACCCTAGATGGCATGGAAAGAATGCATGACATGTGATTTCTAGAAAGTTCCTATATGATGAATGAGATGACATATGTAGAGGTCCAAAGCTTGACGTACATAGACATTACATTAATTTTGTGGAATATCTAATACATAACAAAAACATACACCAAAGGACTGTAATAGTTTAGTGTCTTTGGAAACTCAGAATATAATCTTCTAATCTTGGTGAAAGATCTTCAACATCTCCTATAAATATCTTCCTTTTTTTCTTACCTAAAACCTTTCTTTATATCCTGGGGAAAATAAAACATATAAAGGGTGAGATCAAATGCTCAGTAAGGGTAATAATGGAGAAAATAAAACAAACCATATACATTTGAACTTCAAAACATGAACATAATATTTAAACATCAAAATCTTGAGCAATGACATAAAACATGGCAGTACGTAAGGCATAGATCATAAAGAAACATTAATCATGATAAAATAGCATGGGAATAAAACATGTAATTGTAGAAACCATTAAGCACATGTTATGATTTCCATAGTAGCCAAGGCATTGCTTCCAAGACCATCTTAGTGAACAAAGTCCCTTTCTGAATCGAGTTCACTCCTCGTTCCAGTCCCGTATCACTGAAACGGATTAACTTTTCATTCCAGTCATGTCTATCTCATGAGATATAAATCTTTACCTAATTAATTGGAGGGAGATATAGGTCCCACCCATCTCATAATTAAATCATTCTTACATGTGCCATAACATAAACATAAATCATTCATCATAACCCAAAGAATAAAATGGGTTTCATAAACATCATCCCATCATAACATAATCCAAATTAAACAAATGGATATAATTTCATCATAAGAAAAATAAAACCATGTAAATCATAGAGACATTATATTTGAAACATACACATATGAAATAAATTCATCTTATATGGAAAAATGGTTTTGATAAAACACTTGAAATGAATTCTTGAGGAAAATATCCTTTCTTCTTCAAAATCATTTTCTTTTCACAAAATGCCATGCAATTTTAAAAGAAAAGGATTTTGTTGAAAATAGTCATTAAATATTGTAAAGTAAGCTTCATGAAAATAAGGTGTTATGAAACTGTAAAAATTTGTTCATGCCGTATAAGTTAAAAAAAATCTTCTTGTACTTTTTTCGGAAAAGTCAAAAAGTACCTTGTATGGTAAACAAAAGAAAGATTCCTTCCATACGATGTGGTAAAAGAAAAAAGGGGTAAAAATGACTTTAAACATACATGGAAGAAAATTAAACATTTTATGAAAACATTTTGAGAACATATGGACATGGATAATAAACATAACCCCAGTAAATACTTACGAATAAACAATCTCAGATAAAAACGAGTTTGGAAAAGTTATCCCTTACCTTAGGTCCGATATGCTTCGTACCTATTATAACCTCCTGTATAATGATTTAAATAATGTCATTGACTTATTACAGAACCATATTCATTGTTTTTATATCATATATGGTTCACTTATGACTTTATATTACCCGTTCTTTTGTAAATTCAATGTTAAAGCAGTGTTTTGGGTAAAATCGTTTTATTTATCGTACGTGTTTGGACTTGTTGTTATTGATATTATTATTACTTATATCATGATTTAATTACTTCAAAAATGTAAATAATAATTTATATATCATATATATTCAGTATATATATATATAATAGATAGATAAATGAAATTAAATACACCGTTCATGGAGACGGTAGGTCGTACGTACGCATGAACGTTGTTTTCTTTTCCTTATTGACTTGAATGGAAGTAAGTAGATGACATATATATATATATACACACACATAAATAAATTAGCTTTATCATGTCATATATTTCATTATTATACATTATATATACTTTATAATCATTCTTGAGTGGTTAACATGGAGAATGAATCTCATCGTGTCGTGGAGACGGTAATCCGTACGTACGCACGAGCGATGATATTGTTCCCATAATTATTGAATTAGAGTGGAGTGGATGATATAATTTCTCATAATAAGTATGATGTTGTAATAACTATATATATTTATTATTTACACCATTATACCCATCCAAGTAAGCTGGTGGTGGAAAACAGATTACACCACGGCGTGGAGACGGTATTCCGTATGTACGCACGCGCGGTGATTTTGTTTTTTGTAGGATGGATAGAAGGTGAAATAGGGTTGTTTAATATTTATAATAGCATATCAGTATATGAGTGATACTTATTTTATTAATTTATGATGAAACAAATAAATAAGAAGAAGTTGAAGAAGAAAGAAACTTGAAAGAATCGGTAGAAGAGATTACCTCTTCTTCGACGCACCCCTTTTAAGCTTCCTCTTAAGGCACTAGAGTTGGTCTTTTGAGGAGACCAGAACCTATATAATGTTTATAGGAAATTTGAGAATGGAAATGGAAAGGGTTTGTCCGAGATTGAAGGCTCAAAATTGTTTAAAGATAAGAGGGAGGAGGTGCCCTTTTATAAGGGAGGAGAGGGGCACCTTAGGAAAAACTTAAAATATTATTTTATAATAAAGTCATATTCGGTTTATAATATCTCCAAATTGATTTATTTATAAGATAAAGTGGGGATGGGTCAAAATAATCTCAACCAATAGGTTTTAGACAAGTTTAGGTTACTATTTTAACCTTATCATTTAGATTTAACTCTAAGTTAAATAATTTAACTTTTACCATGTCTTCTTGTTTTCTTACAATATATGGTTAATAAACATACTATAAAAAGCCAAAAGAAGAACAAGTGGTTAATTATTAATATATATATATCCTTATATAAGTCATTTGGTAGAACCTTATATTTTTATGAATATAATAACAATTAATAATATAATATTGTTTTTAAAAACTATTTTATGTCAATTTTGACACTATTTGGTAATTGATTTTTGTGAAAATCATAAAAGAATGATTAGTTTGAAAAAAGTTAATTTAATCAATAATAACATGTCATATTAACCTAAAAAATTAGTTGAATTTATAAAAAGTCTCAAATTACATTTATTTGGGTATTTATAACATCAATTATGTTAATATTTCATTAATAAGGTAATTACTGCATCATCATTGTGTCATAAATAAATTAAATTATTTAATGTATAAAAATTATAACTAAAATACAATTATGTAGGAAATCTTTTTATATCTCTAATGAATATTTATAGTCGAATTTATTTTATGTATAAACCTATATTAAAAATGTTTTAGTTATTAAACTTTGATTTTAACTATTTTAACTCTTCTTTAAATAAAATAATAATAAATGTCCTAATCTAATACAAGTGGACCTAAATGATAATATTGTATTTCTAAGGTTTTTTTGGTCGAATTACACTTATCCAATAGAATTAGTACATGTGTTAAGGTAATCATAATATCATTTTTACCCTTAATTACCCTATTTACTTTTAACCGTGGTAAATAAAAGTAAAAAGTTACTATTCACCAAAAATTATTTTTATCTTATTGAACCAAATTTTACTCCTTGATATTAACCGTGTCTCTCAGATTTTTGAAATTCCACTCACAGAAGTGGTAAAATTAAGTTTTGTGTAAATTTTCAAATTCTCCTAGGAGGTTGGTAAAAGACGGTGAAAAGTTCAATAAAATTTTTATATATCTAAAATTATTATAAAATGGCTCCAATGAATTACACTGAACTTATATAGGTATTATGTATCAATTTTTACCTAAAATAAATTTAAATAAAATAAATAATTATTTAAATAAAAAGTCGGTTTTTAAATAGTAACCCAGTGTTTTTACTATTCATCAAAAATTGAAAGTTTTCAGAAAAATACCAAAAAATCACCCTAGTCTAATTTCGATATTCCTAATCCAAAAATGAAGTCCATTTTGAAAGATAAAATTTATAAAATTTTATAAAGTGGGTATTACTATTAATAACGGCTAGTTCATAATAATATTATTGAAACTCGGTATTGCGTACTACACACTCTATCGAGGAAGGTCTTGATTGCATGTAATGCAAGCCAAGTTAGGGTTGCTTGTAGTGCAAGATTACTTTGTTGTTGTGTATAATATAATCCAACCATATTTCATTTATACATTGAATATATATATATACACACTCAATGTTGCGTAGAATAATTTCTATCAAACGAACTTGAAATTGTGTGTAACACGAGCCAAGAATAGTGTTGCATATACTGTAAGCTAATACGGTGTTGTGTATAGTAAAATCTAATCTTGGTGTAGTGTATAATAGAAGACATCAAATAAATTAAAAAGAATACTTCTCATAAAATCTTGGGGTGTTACAGCATACCCTCATCTCATCGGGTTGCAATGGAAATAAAACCTCAACCATATCAATGGTAACAACACAAAACATGTGAATCACTCAACGATGAAATCAAATAAACTGTAAAATTGCAAAACTAGAAAATTGAAATAAATGTGGTAGATCGGCTTTTCCCTGTACACAGGTTAGCTACTCCCAGCACAGCTCATTACCAAGTACCTATTCCATCCTATCCCTGAATAAAGGCTCCAAACAATAAGTCAAGAGAAAATAATTCCTCTGATACCACTTTGTAACATCCCGGTTCTGGAATCCACCTAGAGGCGCCCTGTACCTGGTTGGTCACATGGCCTCAAGTGCATTTCCCCGAATGCCAGAGGCTACCGACTAGCAACGAGGGCCTTGGGTGTGATAGTGGGGAAACTATGCCCTAATTGACAGAGTACACAACAGAAGTAAACAAATATATACAAGAGTGGAAGTAGTAATAATATCATACAATAATAAACAATGGAAGACTGATGGAATAAATTGGAGCACATATATAAAATGATGAATGATACATATGTCTAGGAAAGCAGTGAAACAAAGCACAATGCTGAAATAAAGTACTAAACCAAGTACAAAAGAAAAATAGTAATCATCTCCACAACATCGCAAGTCTAATCTTGGTCCCATGCTCTACAGCTCCACAGCATGTTAGGTACCTTAAGTAGAAGGGCGTTTACCCTTGTCTATACCTACAACAATATAATCTATTTGGGTCAAAAAACATTGTCTAAACAAGGTGTGAGACTAAATCCTAGTAGGAAACCACCACGAGATCTGTGCCTAACAGTCAATGAGTAAATGGCAGGTAAAAGTACAGGAAATAGTAAATGGGAAAGTACACAACAGTAAACAATCCACAGTTTCAATATCAAGCAACAACTAACCAAACAGGTAAACACAAACAGGTAACCCTCTAGAAAGTTCCCACATCCTATCCCCTCTAGTCCTACCTAACAAGTAAAAGAAACTCTCTGGATAGTACACTCAGTCTAACCCCTCTGGTTCATCTTAAGCATAGACTCTCTGAGGAAGCACTCGCCATCAATTCCCCCTATAGTATCATATTGTAACTAAAGGTTCTCTAGGGAAGCACTTATGTAGCATTCCCTCTATGGCCCGCATCGAGGAACTACAGACTCTCTGAGGAAGAACTCAATGTCAATTCCCCCTGTGGTCTTGCATTGTAAGTAAAATAGACACTCCGGAGAAGCCCTCAATGTCCATTCTCCCTATGGTCTATACACCGGGTTCTCATGGACCTGTGTAAGTCAAGCAAGTGTAGCAGCACGTGTCGGCCAAGGTAAACCTCAAGAACTACTTGGATATAATTCAACAGCATAACAACATAATAGAACAACAATCATATCATCCTACAATACTAGGCATGGGAAAGTAAACAGCCGCCTAATAGGAAAACTAGACCTGACGGTCAAAATAAGCAAAACATGCATGGGAAAACACATCTAAAGCATATAAATTAACCCTATTCATAGTCAATTAATCTCTACTCAAGCATACAAGCATAGAAGGAAAACAATAGGGCTAAAATGGTAAATTCACAATACCTCGTTTATGGGAATTGGGAAAAAATTCACATATAACTCAAAGACTCTTAACGGAAAGTCACAAACCACTTACCTCGGGGTTGAGAGTTCGTTATACATGAACCTCAAGCCTTGAATCGCCCAAGAAAACTGTAGATCTACAAAAATGCTCAAAACGTTCAACCAAATAAAACTTGTAAAAGAAGAGGAATCAGGAAACGATGCTCTAGAAGAAGGAATATCTTGCTGATTTGATCGCAACGTAATCGACGGAGGTCAAATCGGATATCAGACGGAGGCTTGGGGGCTTGGAGGAAGCTCACGGCCGTATGGGTTCTCTCGGACGAACGAAACCTAGAAGTAGGGTGTTCTGTCCGTCAGGCGTGACCCCAGTGCGTTTAATGAAAAAAATACACAACATGTATTTTTGGTGTACATGGCGTGTACTTTCTATTTCCATACTCCACTTTAATTATCCTTTAGGTCACCCCCACATGGTCATGTGTGTGGCCATTACACGGCCAGCACAGGGCCTCCTACGCAACCCAGTACACAATGTGTACTCAGAAAGTACACAACGTGTACTTCAAAAATTTCCAGAAAAACCTATTTTCCCCAAAAATGACCATAAAAGGAAAACATACCTGAAAAGAAGATCTGGGTTCTTACAATATCCTCCTAGATTTGAAATAAAATTAAAAAAAATTGATTTTTTTATAGAAAACATGGTTTTGGAAGAAAAAGAGTTTTCGACCGAAAAGACAATTTTTCATAAAAACATTCTTTTGAACTATTGAGTAAATAAAGAGAGAAAAATAAAGGGAAAAATTTATTCTTGTGAAATGAACATAGGAGAATAAAATTCATTAGAATTATTTATTAGTAGATTATAATATTTCAACACTGGAGACTTAATCATAAACAATCCCGATAAATGATGGGATTATAACATAAAACTCACACCATTTTGGTAACTTTGAATCATAATCCCCATGGAACAATATAATTAAATTAAACTTATAATATCATGAAAACAAGTAGATTCAATATATAACATGTCAAAAGGGTAGTATATACACCTCATTGTTTCCTTTAAATAATATATTCAGGTCAGGAATCAATATTTCTAAACGGTTTCCAACGTGTTTTTTCATGTAACCAGAAACACCCAATAGTTCTTTATCCATGGAACATACTTTCCAAATGTAGGTTATCATTGTTAATTTTTTTCAATGATGCTTAAGAACTCACATTGGCCAAGAGGATGGGATGTCGAGCTCATTACACCCTTTTTGGGGGATTTGTTTCCTACTATGAGTCTCTCTTATAGATTTAAGATATGTTCATGAATCCTTTATTTATTCCCAAGTTTGACATAGGTATCACTACTAGATATATGGTTTTTAGCGACCGCCAAAATCAGTCGCTAAAGCCCTATACAGACCGCCATGCGACCGCTTCTGGCGGTCGAAATTGAGTCGTCGTTGTTGTTCAACAGCGACCGCCTCTGGCGGTCCCTAAAAACCTGCCTGGAATTTTGCTTCGAGCGTCCGTTGGATGTGAGCAGGGACGCGGGGTGTTGGGGGGTTGGAATGAGATGGACGGCCGCCGACCATGGCCGATACACGGTGGCCGGAGGAGGAGGAGATGGCGTTCTGGTATTTTTGGAAGGCTCGGGGGATGGGCGGCGGTCATGTGAAGGGTAACGGGGTTGACCGAGAGTGGTCGGGATAGAACGAGGGGTGGCGACGAGGTTGACCGAGAGTGGTAGGGCGGCGGCGGGGGTCACACCGACGTCGACATGGAGTTGCAGCGGCGGACACGAGGAAGACAGTGGCGGGGGCGGGAAATATCCCGCGTATTTTTTTCAGCATTAGCGACCGCCAATGGCGGTCGCTAATATTGTCAATAGCGACCGCCGTTGGCGGTCGCCCGTGTTTCCAGGCATAGAAGCCAATTATTCTAGTAGTGTATACCTTTAATTAACAACTAATTATTATTATGCATAGAGTTTATAATCATCTATATGTATATGAGGTTCTTCATCAATGGATATATCTGTATGAATCTGAGGTTCTCCATCAATGGAATCCCCTTATATACAAATTAGAGATTCTTTGGTCATGATTATGATGATGTTGGTTTTCTAGCCACACAATGGGGCACTATGGAATGTATTTTCATCTAGGAAGAAGGGAGTTATTTTGATGTTGGGATCAGACCCATGGATTGGATTCATATGTATCTTTTTGAAAAGTGTCAGAACCCACGTATTTTAGTTTCAATTAATGAGGCACATCATACCTTTTAAGGTCATGTGATAAGGACCTAACCGTATAGTTTCACATTATGTGACAAGGACGTTTGGTTGAAAGGTTCCTAGTCAATGTTTGGTGTGGGACTTATGTCGAAGCAGCCCAGGGAACAAAGAAGGGATATAAATTTATAGGTTGAATTAGACCATACTGGGAATGTGGACTAGAGAGAACATGGTTGATTTGGGGTGTTGGGTTTGGACCTCATGGAGGATTACAACTTAGTACATTTGGATGGGAATCAAAGCCCACATAGTTCAATTGGTCTCACAGGGGAGTGTATCACTTTGTGAGGATTAAATTGGAGCTTACTCCTAAAAAGGATTCCTTATAAAAGGGACTAGGAGGGATGTCTCAACTCAAGGTAATTTTGAGGCTTGTTTAAAGGCTTACTCCTAAAGAGGATGCCCGGATTAAGGGGATTATTATTGGTAATTTCTCTTTAGGAGGATGCCCATTGAGCTCGATCCCTAGGCGGGCATCCTACATATCCTGATTATAGCAGGAATCAGAGTTCTCATAGTTCAATACTTGGGACTTACATGCTAAGGCTGCCCATGTAAATGGATTGAAATTGGGGCTTACTCCTAAGGAGGGTTTCCAAAAGGTTTGGGATCATATGTATTTCATAACCACAATTAACCTCTAAGCCCACATGAGTCATGATCGGTGTGAGAAATAAGAGGAAATGGAAGATTCGGGAAACCACACGATCCACTTTTCCCTGAGTTGGATACATGGCCTTGAGGACTCACGCCAATGGAAGCACTTTGAAAGAAGGAGAGAGGAATATTCAAAGGATGATCCCCTGATAAAAAAAATCACCAAATGGTGTGGATTCTGTGATCATGCCTATCCATTGTTTCTACATGAGTCATGATGAATCGTGCTTGAATGTTATATACAAGGAGGAAGTAGAAGATCTGGAATATGAAACACTTCTCCTCCTCCACTGGTGGAAGAGGATGGGAGGTGGTGAAAGAGGCTAAGGGTATGAGACTTCCCTCACTTAACTTTACCTTTGAATGAGTCTAGGGTATGGAAAACGGGGAATGAGGGAAGCAGGAGAGAGAGGAGAGGACTTCAGTGCCCATCCCTTCTTTGACCCAACAGAGAGGAGGTAGAGAGGAGCAAGAGAGAAACCCCATACAAGAAATTATAGAGGATTACTCTAGGATTTATTCCCTAAAATCGTTCATGTAGTGAGTGAGGAGGATATCATTTCATGTTGAATGGAAAATAAAACATAATCCTTACCCTCCCTTCCAGGAACTAGAGGCTTTAGGTCTTAGATATGACAAGGGTAGGACATGGTCCTAAACCTTGTGTCTTAGTACAAGAACTCCCTAACACATTCCCTAGGGTAGGGTTCCTCATGATCATGGGTATACACACTCACATGCACCTTGATGACCCTAAAATTCCAACCAAACATGTGCAAGAAACCTCTAAATGTTGGAATACAGACCCAAATGGGAGACATATTGGTGTGCCACTAGCCATGGTTGTGAAAGTATGGAGGATTCCATGGAGGTTTCAACTTGGTTATTCTTATAAAAGGTATCTAAATTAGGATATCCCCTACCATGGATGGATTTGAAGAAATACTGATGAGTGGATCGTTCAAGCTTGAGGTAAGGGAGAACTAGGGGGTTCGCACAACTATGATTAGGAGAGCCAAGGGAGGCTCTTAGATGGGGTTCCTTGCATAGGTAGTCCTGGGCGAGCTGGTGGTACCCTAGGTGACAAAAAAATTGGGAAACTATACTTTTTCAAGACCGTGATTAAGCCTTCAAAGGTCTCTATTGGTATTTCCATAATTGGCTCGCACATTTCCCCGATTAGGGAAGGGGACCTCACAATAGTGTTCTTTCACCATGGGGTGAGCGAGTGCCTCATGTGGGTATTGTTTATTTTAAACCCTGGGAGGACTTTAGTTTTAATATCCCCCATTAATTACCTCTTCTTAATGATTTCAAAATCTACCTAGATTGTTTCAGAGGGCTTGAGCAAAGGACTAGGGAGATAAGAGCTTAGGGAGGCCTTAGGGAAATTTCATCCATACAAATGAAGAGCCCAAGGTCATATTTATAGGAAAATATAGGACCTTGGGTGAAGTGGATATCTCTCTCAAGTTTCTTGCTTAGGTATCTCAAGTAGGATGTTGTGTGGGCTCTCTCATAGGCTCTCTCATAGGCTGATCGTGAAGGCCAACGCGTAGGTACCCTCAACGATACCAGTGCTTTGGGGTACCTAGTGAATGGAATTTGGAGGCTTTTGTGATCCTTGTAATTTTTCATTTCTCTTATTATCTTCTCTCTAAGGTATTTACCCTTTTCAACTTTTAATCCATGTGACAAAATGGAGTGTCAAAAAATCCCCCCCCCCTAAGAATTGGATCTGATCGAAAGAATAGGGTCTAATCCTGAGGTAAAGGAATGAAAAAGGGTGGATGGATCACACAGGTACTTATCCTAGGTTATCTGCACTGGTAGTAAGATTAGGTCTACCTTGTAGGTGGTTCGCATACATGGGCCACATATGGGGACTCCCACATATATAAATGAGGTCCTCATTTCAATAGTCGGCCCTCATGATTCCATGCTTTTAGGTATCACCGTGCAAGTTTCCCACATAGATTCTCTGCTGAATCTTTTTCACTGAAATTTTCCTTCATGAAGACACGGTATGTATCTATTTGCATGATTAGTTCACCTGGGTGAGTGTCTTGCATAGGGACCATGGGTGATGACCCTACACAAGGCACTTGCGTGAGGAACTTGAGTGAGGCACTTGAGTGAGTTCATGCCTTTTCCAAATTTTCTACATTTATATAATTTTTTGAAATGGAGACTTATCTAATCCATAAAACATGATTCTTATTTCAGGTTCCATAAATACTCAAAATTTCATAGTTTCTGATGAAAAATCTAGAAATAACCTTAAAGATATGGTAAAGTGTGTAGATAAAAACTACTACGATGCTCGCGATACCACTTTACCCGATCTGGCGGGACATTTGAAGAAATATCACCGTGACTTTCCTAAGAGTAATCATCTTTCGCTTTACAGCCATGGTCACTGGAAGGAGGTTTTGATATCGAATTTAAAGAATTATAATCATATTTTTTGGTTTCAAGACTACATAAATTTCACTACTTCCAATGTTTCTGGCATGGGTTCATATATTAATGTTGGGACATCATCCATAGCCTATTTCATGCACCATAGATAGTGTGCTTCAGATCTAAAGTCACACACATCTGAATTGAATCTAAACTATTATCCATGAATCTTTCGTGATTCCCATACTGATCAATCAAAGTATTGGAATAAATAATGGGACTTTCGCTTGGGAGGGGGTGTTGAGCCCGCATGCATGTGGGAATACTAGGTATCCCATACTTGTGCGTAGTTTAATAAGGATCTACAAGACATAAAAATCTAAAAGGATGTCTGTATAGGGAAAACCTATATATATAAGAACATTAAATTCATTCATGAGATTTTAAGTCGGTGGAGTCTTCAAACAAACTCTTTACACTTTATTCATGGTGAATTTGGTATTATCTTGTGGGATGTCTACTGGGTTTATGGGGCCTTGGTCCTTGGAGATATGTATTATGAGTTCATCCCTCTGAGGTTTATGTGAGATGACGTTGAGTAGATTCCACCTCTGGCGCATGAACTTCTGAAAATAGCTCAGGGTATCATAAAGGAAGACCCTCTCCTAAAGTGGGATATCCATCCCAAGGCATGGATGAGTTCCTTCCTAGATCCAGAGAGGAAAGTTCCTACTTGAAAATGTCTAATTGGATGTCCCAAGATGGAAAATTTAAGCACTCGTGGTACATTATGGATGAATTTGGAGAAGGGGGAGTATGGAAAATTGGGGTATAATCCCAAGTCCAATGTTCCTATGAAGACACATCTCGTGGGATTTTTATCCTTGTGACTAAGTTTCTATATACTACCTATCCATGATTCTAATGGTGATATAAGGTCAGGGAAATTTATCGTGGCATCTAAGTTATCCATAAAGAATCATGTGAGATTAGAAATACCCATCCCAATAAAAACTTATCAAAGCCTGCTACATGTTCATGTAGAGAAGGCCCCGTACTGAATTGCAGTACCATTTTGGATATTGTGGGGATGGATAGAATCTCACTTTAGGTCCTACACCATGTTAACCAGGGTCAAGATTACTAGGAGTCCATTTCAACCATATGTTCAGGCCATTTTTGGTATTCCTCCTTTATCTCTGAAACCCAGTGAGATCCTATTAAGGCTGAGCCTATTCAAGGAGTTAAACTTCTTCCTATATGGGGACCCACCTAATGGGATCTTTACCAATGAGGGGAAGTATAGTAATGATTTAAGGTCGTATATGATGTCCATTAGATATGGTGTTATGGAAACTTGTATTGATGGTGAGGTTATATGTGAGGATTATGCTCTATATAGGTTTGTATTCCAATTAAAGTTCTTGTAACAAATAACTATATCTCCTCCAGTGCGTGTTCAATTAGAAAATCATATGATGGTAGCCTGATAGCTATGGATTCTTACAACCATGAAGTTGACTCAAGTGGTGATTAACCTGCCAGAAATGAATGCGACCAGTTGATTAACTTCCTAGTATGCTAATGCATATATTTCATCATACCCTGAAGGAGTACCGGCCATGAATGGGAAACTGATCCTACATGAATTTAGCTCGAGTGAAGGAGGGTAAATTTTTTAGATGGTCATTGTTAGGGGGGAGGCCCCTTTCTAAAAAGGGAAAAGGTATCATGCAGTTTAATGTAATGAGATCAGGTAACTGACCATGTAGTTTAATATCTTACAGTGAGGACGTTGTTGTACAGTTTAATGTCTTGTGACTTGGATGTTATGTTATGTAGATTAAAGTCATATAGAAAGGAAATTATGCTATATAGTTTAAAGTTATACAATAAGGACATTATACTATGCAGTTTAATGTTGTACAATAAGGAAATTATGGGGGCTATAACTTAAGGTCTTTATCTTTTAATGAAAGTTTTATGGTTCTCCCATTCTTGGTAATTTATCCAAAAATGTTCTACCATATTCAGGTGTAACAGGAGGAAGTTTTCGTAAGCTACAACCTAGGGATCTTTGTATCTGAAAAGTGGTATGGGGAAAAAGGTCTTATATTGTTAGAGGAGGGTTCTCCTGAGAAAAAAGTTACCACTGATTGACAAACCCGTATATGGATTGTTTTATGCGAAGCCAGTCGGGGGATTTTACAGTATAGTCAATAGTGGCATTCTTTGGTTGATAGACCCATTTTATGGGATATTTTATGAAAATCTATATAGGGAATGTTACAACATAGTCAAGAAAATAAGTTTTCAATAATTCTAACATTATATTGCTAAAATACAATGGAAGTTTATGAAGATTCATATTTTCTCGGGCATATAGTTTTTCTTATGGGGGGGGGGGGAGTACCCGAATAAGGAAGGGGCATTTCAAGTCAAAATTTCCAAATAATCAAGGGAATATGTTTTCTACATAGTTCTTGTCTAGTCATAGAGAGCTAAGGTTCCTGTAGTTTTAGGTCATATGACTAGGACCATAATATCATGTAAAAAACAGGTGACATGTGGCCTATGGGACCAAGGTTGTTCTGGCATGCTTCGGACATGAGGGATGAAATTTTAAATAATTATCTTAGAGGTTCTCAAATAGAGGGAAATGATATGGGAAAATCATGTGGGAGATAACCAAAGACAAAATTTGAATCATGGGTTCTAACATAATGTTATCAAATATGATAGAGACAAAATAGTATTCTTCTAAGAATGAAGTTACCATTGATTGAAAAACCTATTTTGTGAGTGGTTTTATGCAAGGAAAACTAGGGCACATACTGCAAAGTCAATAGTTGAATCACTTGGCTAAAAGGCCCTAAAATTTATGATCAACTTATACTAATCCAACTGGGGCATGTTACAATATAGTCAGGAAAATAAGTCCTTTGGACTAATATGGTCCATGAAGTGTCAAGTCCCTTACATAGATCTGACACATATATAGAAGGGGTGCATCCTTGTTTCTTCGATGGATCCTTTAATAAAGGGACCCAAATTGAGATCTCCTACATATATATTTATTAGTATATAGGAGAGGGGGTATTTATTCTTTACCCTATGGATTGGACTAGTAAATGGGGCCTATGAATCACTACGTATCTCATTAGAATGAGAATCAAGTCATACGTATTTATAAAGGTACCATGCAGTTCAAAGTCATATGGTCAGGTCAATATCCATGTAGTTTAACATTATGTAGTAAAGATGAATGTGTCTCAACATAAATATTGAGGGAATGTTGAGTCAGGGCTAGGGAATAGGACTCGAGTGTCACTACATATCTTTTTGAAACAAGAATCAATCCACACATAGTTCTAAAATAAAGGACCCCCTCCCTGATTAAATTCAAGTGTGGAGGACATGGGGGGTTTTGGATATGGGTTTGGGCATAGGATGAGAACCTATATCATATCCCCTCATGTAAATCTAACACATACATGGGAGAATTAGGGAATTTCTCATATCATGCTATGATTGGTCCTAAGATTGAAGATCTAAACATCACTATGTATCCCATTGGAATAATAATCAAGCCACATGTAGTTCTTGAGGAGATCATACAGTTTATTATCATGTGAAGAGGAAATCTATTGTTCCTGATAAGTACTTGTATCTAGGACCATGGAAACCCCTAATGTGAATTTATATGCCTTAATTATATAGGGGATCTTTTTACCAAATATCCTAAGACAATGTGAGCTATGCTTGGTGTGAGAAACAAGGATTGGAAAAAGTTTATTCCATGACACAAAGTCAACACAAGTGAAAGATAGGGGAATTTATATTCTATAGTGTTTATTCCAAGAGATATGATCTAGGTGTCACTACATATCTCATTAGGATTAGAATAAATCCATACGTTGTCCTTGAAATCACATTTTTCTCGCATTAATCAGGCTTTGAACTGGGAAAAGGGGGGATTTAATATTTTCTAGAATAGTGGTTGATCCCAATGTATAAGGTCCGATTTTCATTATGTATATCATTATAATTAGAATCAATCCATATGTTCTATAAAAGTTCCTTATGCAGATCTAGTTCTTACATAGGGAAAAGGGGGTTTTTCTTTGTGGTTGTGGCTAGACCCGAGAATGGAGATCCAGGCATCACTAAATATATCATTTGAATGAGAATCAAGACACACATAGTTCTTGAAGAATAGTGCAATTTGATTTCATGTGGAAAGGAAGTTGGGTTACCTGACATGAAAGACATGTTGCAGCTGGACTAGGGGATAGGACTCGAGTGTCACTATATATCTTGCTAGAGAAAGAATCGTTCCACACGTAGTTCTTGAAAAGGCCCCCTATGCTGATCTAATTCATACAAAGGTAAAATAGGATATACATATTTTATTGTGGATGGACCCATGATTGGAGATCTGGGTGTCACTAAGTATCATATTGGAATGATAACCAATCCACATGTAGTTCTTAAACAGATCATGCAGTTTAACATCATGCAATGAGGACGTTGGTCATGCAGTTTACCATCTTATGGTAAAGACGTGATAATTTTGGGACTTATGCCTATAAAAGGGGACCAAGTGACACTATGAAGTGATAATTATGTGAGTGTAGCTTATGCATGGGAGCTTCCCATTATTTTAGGGTCCACAAGGAGTATCTCGGCTCATGATAATTTGGGGGTCTTAACATCAAATGAGGGATACCTTAAACATATAGTTTAATGTCATGCAATGAGGAAGGAGGGTGTATTTAAGTTTAAATCCATGTAAATAGGACCTTATTTCAATAAATTTATCATTGTGTGACAAGGATACTAATGCTACATAGTTTAAGATTGTGAAACATGTAAGTTATGTCATACCTTTTAAGGTCATGTGACAAAGACCAACTACGCAGTTTAATATCTTGCAATTGGGATGTATATGGTGCTATGTAGTTTAATGTCTTATAGCTAGGATGAATTTCATGTGATTACATGAAATAAATTTTTAGGAACCTTTCATTGGTTGGAGTTTTAATGATCTCTCCATCTATTGAGATCAAAAAATATTCTCTGTTAGAGTGAACCTTTTGTATGGAGTAAGGTCCCTCACACTTTGGATCAAGATTTTGAGGTTTATTTCCTAGTATAATTGGATTCCTAAGGACCATTACCAATTCTCCTTGGATGAATGAATGGAGGTGAACCTTCTTGTTAAAATCTCATGCAATTTGATTCTGGTATACCTCCAAGTGATTCAAGGTATGCAACCTTTTTTCATCCAGTCACTCCAATTCGTTCATTCATTTCTAGGATTGCTCATCTATGGATAGCTGATCATAGATGGCAACATGGAGTAATGAAAATTGAACCTCAATGGGTAGGACTGCTTCTATTCCATATATCAATGAGTATGGGGTTTCCCGTGTGGTAATATGAGTCATAGTCCGGTAATCCCATAAATTATTAAAGAGATTTTCAGGATAAGACACTTATTTTTATCCACTATATTGTGGATTATGTTTGATAGGGTCTTTTTAAAGGCCTCTATCTGTCTATTATCCATTGCATGATAGAAAGAATAATGGTTTTATTTGATATTATATTCCTAATATAGCTTTTCCACCTTAGAATAACAAAAATCGGTGTTGTTGTATGTTAGTATTGTATGAGGGAAACCAATTCTGGTAATGATTTTGGATTTCATTAAGATGACAATGCTTTTTTCCCCAACTTCTTTATGTGGTATTACCTTAGCCCATTTGGAGAAGAAATCAGTAGCAGTAAGTATGTACTTGAACTGCCTATCCATATTTGGAGGGTATGGCCCCACAACATATATTCCCCATACGGAAAATGTTCATGAGTATTTGGATGTATTTAGAAACTTCAGGGGTTGAGGAATGAAGTTGGCATTCACTTGACAATAATGACATTTCTTAGTGAATTCTGTGCAATCTTGTATCACTGTAAGCTAGTAATACCCAAGCCTTTGGATTTGGTGGGAAAGATTTTATCTAGACTGATGGGAATCATAGGCCCCAGTGTGTACTTTATCTATAATGACCGTAGTATCTACTCCATCGATACATATGAGAAAAACTCCATCAAAACTTTATTTTTAGAGGAATTTCTAGTGAATTTGGCTATCATAGAGGGTGTATTTGGTTTCTCTCCTTCAGATTTGTTCTTTCCCAGCTCTATCCGGTGAGAGAAATCCATTTTAGAGGTAATATATGATGGGTGTCATCCACCCAGTGGTAGGACCATACAATTTAGGGATAGGTATGAATTTTTTAATATCTTCCACTATAATTTAAATGAAAGGTGAAACCATTTGGCAATGGGAGATGCTGATGTTTGTTTTGTCCCGGTTTGGATCTAACATTACTATAAATGCATTTTTCAATGCATCTTACCAGGAATTTTGTGATCGTGGGACATGAGTCAATGTTAGCTCTAAGGGTAATTCTACCATCAACCCTCAGACACAGTAAAATAGGGGTATTAACTCTTTTTTAATGGAATAATCCTTATTGATATGTTTGATTAACAAATATGATTCACCCTTCACCTCTAGGTATTTTACTGGTATTTAGAGCACCAATTCCAGGCCTACAATGAGGGCCAAATATTCTACCTCATTATTGGTACAACCCTCTAATAATAAGAAGGAGTATGGAAACATTGCCTTCTCTAGGGAGATAAGTACAATCACTAACCCAACTTTGTTGAGATTAGGGTATTTCATTTTCTTCCCTGTGGGGATCCTAGATGCACCATCAAAATACATTTCCCATGTTTGGGGGCCACCTTTAATGGAGAATATCTCTTTATCTAGTTGTTCAATATTTAATGGTATATCTTCTGTAGATGGGTGCTCAGAAATAAAATCTACCAAGGCCTGACATTTCACCACTTTCTAAGGCACAAACACTATATCAAACTACTGCAGAATAACTACCCACCCAGCCAGACATCCTATCAATATTGGATGACTGAGGATAAATTTGAGATGGTTAATTTGAGAAACCAAGTGGACTTCATGGTTCTATAGATAGTGACTTGACTTCTGAATGGAAAATATTAATGTTAGGAATCTCTTCTCGATATCTGAATAATGAGTCTCAACATCGAGCATGGTTTTACTAAGATAATAAATGATTTTTTCATTCCCAACAATATTATTTTGTGTAAAAAAGAAACCCAGTTATCTCTCCAAGGCTATCACATAAAGAATATGTGGATTTCCCTCTATAGGTTTCATTAATACCAATGGATCAAGAGGTATTTTTTGAGGTTATCAAACACTTACTGATACTTTTTGGTCCACTGATATGTGACCCCTTCTTCATCAATTTGGTGAATAGAAAACAATTATTTTCAAGGTTATCTATGAAGCACCAGATGTAGGACAAGTGTCCTTGAAGTCCTATAAAATATTTGATGTTTCTTGAAGGTGACATGCTTATGATATATTTAGTTTTATTAGGATAAACTTCAACATCATGATGGAATATAATGAAACTAAGAAAATTCCCTGAGGTTTCCCTGAAATTGAATTTCAAGTGGTTCATCTTCAATATATGTTGTCGAATCTTGTTAAAGATGGTTTCTAAGTCAGTCAAGTGGTTAAAACATTGATAGGAATTTATCACTAGATCATTAACATAACATTCAACAAACCTCCCCAGGAAGGGTTTAAAGATGTGGCGCATGGCATGTTGGTATGTGGCACCGACATTCTTTAAGACAAAGAGCATTATCCGAGAGCAGAATACCCCTTGGGGGGATCTAAAAGTTGTAGATTCTTCATCTTCTCAAGCCACCCATATTTCCTTGTACCCGGAATAGCTATCCATGAAAGTGAAGTTGTGATAAATAGTTGTCGCATCAATCAGGATATTAGTGATCAGAACCAAGAAGTCATATTTTGGACAATACCGATTGAGATATCTAAAGTTGATGAGAATTCTAATTTTACTGTTATTCTTCTTCACTGGGATACTATTGGCTATAAATTTTGGATATTATACCTCTTCTAAGAATTCATCCCTGATGTGTTTGTCCACTTCAGCCTCAATTTTGGAGGTGTGAGTAGGATGTGTCCTTCTAGATTCTTTTTTGTATCCCTAATGAACTTCTAGAAAACATTAGTGATGGGTGGCCACCTCGGGGTCAAGGCTTGGAATCTCTATGTAGTTCTAGGAAAAAACATCTCAATGTTTCTTTAGAAAGTAAGTATATACCTCATTCTCTATGTAATTCATGGTCGCACTGATTAGAGTGGGTCATGGATCTTTCTTTTCACCCAAATTTATTTCTTTGAGCTCGTCAACAATGGTGGAGACACCTTCCTCGAATTCCATAGTGGAATCATTGAGGTCTTCTTCTTCTTTCTATTAAACATGACTTACCTATTCTATACTTTCCTAGGAAGTTGGTGATGAATCAAGATTCCCAGATCTTGGGGAGGAGTTGATATTTGGACATCCAAAAGTGAAAACAACCATTTACAGTTCTAATTATTGTACAAACCCTTTTTGGAACTCCACAGATGAGACGATGGTTTGGGAATGAGAATTTTCAGTTTACTCTATTTTCATGACATATTCTTCCAATATGGATGATGGAATTGGGATTTGGTGAAGCTCAAGGGATATAATGAAGATATTTTCATCCATACTTTCATTATTTCTTAGAGAGTTGACAACTTCTCTTACATTGTTGGGTTCAGTTTTCACGAATGAAATTATAGAGGTCTCTGAATAAGTAATTGAATTCAGGCCCACCCCTTCAATTTTATTAATATGAAGCACATAATATATATTTATCTACTTGAAAAGGTTAGTTGGGATCATCTCCAAGCCATTTGGGACATTAATCTAAGCGACATTATCATTGGTTGATTATTTCCCTTCCATATGGTAGAATCTTGCACCAATGTACTGTGATTAACAAGATTTTAATGGGGATTTTTCACTATTAAATGTACCAATTTAACCATTAATACAATATTTGAGACATTAGTTGTATGAAGAAGGAATATCCACATGCTGATATAGCCAAGGTCTTCCCAGCAGGACATGGAATGTTGTATCTTACCAAAAAACCATGAATTCTGAGTCGGACATGAGATCTCCAAACCGAGTTCTAGGTGTTATCTCCCCAAGAGGATATTTCTCATTCTTTTCATAACCCTATAATATTAGAGTGGATGGGGATAAGTGAGATTCATTGAGACACAATTGGTGAAGTGTTCAGATCAAAATGAGGTTGAATCCTGAGCCATTGTTCATGAAGGCTCGTCGGATATCAATATTATTTATCCTACTGAATATATACAAGGGTCTAACATATCCTTGTATGAAATCATACTCATCATATTCAATTAAGGATATGACTACATGTACTTTTCTAGGATCATTCTCTACATGATATAATTCAATAGCAGCGACCACAAATTCAAATTCCTAGGGGATTAACAGGGCCTAAATGAGTGCTTCCCAGAGATCTTTTGATAGACTTAGGGAATCCAGGATTGATAAATTAGTCATTATATGGGATATTTACTTAAAAACATCATACTTTTGATCAATAGGTTAGTTTTTCCCCATATGGGGTTGTTCTTTCATATGTTCTTTGGGATCTGATGTTCTTGATATAGATGGATCATTCCTTGGAATATAAGTTGAAAGTGCTTCCACCCATGGTGGGTTAGGTCGGTTGGGTATTCCTATACATAGAGGTTGGTTGGGTGGTGTATTACCCTCTAGTTAATATTATAGAATTATCATGTAAGGGTAGACCATGTCACGCATGGGGTAATTCCCTTGTTCATGCTGATCTTGTTAGAGGGATATCCCTTCGGTCACGTAGATGGTTCAAGAAGGGGTGTGGTTAAAGTAGTGACTCTAGGAATGACCATCTTTCCCCTATACCCTTGACTCTGATGGCCTCTTCCCTAGTTCTTTGGGTTGTGGAGCTCATAATCATAATCATCATCTACAAATGGATCCATTAAGTGAATAACATTAATAGAACCAAAAATCAACTCCTTGTCTAATGAATATTATGTCTAGTGGGTGGATCCATGTTGTACCATTTGGCAGGATGGAACCCATTATTTTGAGACCATTTTTATGATGCTTGAAAAGGCTAAGGATAAATTTTTCCTAGGCATGAGCTCATCTTCCTACACTTGCTTCTTACCCTTCTAGCCATGTCGCTTTTTGCAGGACTGAGTTGTCGATGAAGTTGGTTGTGTCATAGCGGAAGGGACTGAATACATGGTCGACTATTGAAACTACGTTCAGAGGATAACATGAGCATGGTTGATCATTTTACTGACCATTTAGTCCCAAACTTCAATACACTCTTACTCTTGACTTATTTCCACTCATTTTCCTCCTCTGGGTTAGTGGCAGAAACATACAAAACCTGATCAGACAAATTTTTTAGCTTCACTTGCCCATAGTCCCCCATCTTTTGTAGTAAATCTTTGAAAATAAATCCTACATGTGGTACCCCAACATTTTATAGAAAGGTAAATAGTTTTGGAAATATTCATCACCTTCATTTTTGGGATTCTTGGGCTTTGGCAACATGACTAAGTTGTTTTCCAATTCCGAGACAAAGTATCTTGGGAATTTGTCATTTTTGAAAAGAATATACCTTATTTTTTATATCCTAAAATTGTTTCTGCCTATGATCTCTATGATCATCCTGATGAGTCAATATTTGTTTCTTAAGCTCCGAAGGTGAGTTCACGTGATATGGTTCATGTTTTTAAGTAGAAGCGGGTACAGGGGCCTTCTTAAGTGTAACAACGGCAGACTTACTTTTCATATTCTCCTTCTTTGAGTTGATAGAATTACTCAAAACATTGACTTAGTCTCTACAATGGTGTATTATGCCTTTTGATCAATTATGGTAAGGTCTTGAAACCCTTCTGTGTATTTCACAGGGATAAGTAGTGTGTGAAAATCATTGCGAATATTCACTATATAGATGGGTAACAACTCTTCTTGATATGGTGGTAGGTTTAAGGAGTATCTTAATCCTTTCCACCAAGTAATTAAATATGAAAACCTTTCATTATCCCATTTTTTTAGTTTGTGATATCAAATAATATTGCCTTCTATAGCGTTGAGCTGAAATATAAGAGTAACTTATGACGAAGGTCTTCCCACCCCTGATTGACTGAGACTGTAAACTTGTGTACCATACGAAGGCTAGTACTTGTAGTGATTATAAAAAGAACCTGAGTTTCACTACCTCCTTTTGTTTATGAGTACCCATCATGGGATCATAGAGAGATAATAAATGTGTCAAATTATTATATGGGTCTCCCGAGCCATTAAAAACTAGAAATGTGGGGTTTCCAAAGTTCAGTGGAGGAAGAGTTGGATCTACCCATTCAGGGTAAGGTTTCTTTTCCAACTGTATTGGTGCAGATCATTCCACCATGGCCTCCAATCAAGTTTTTAGTGACTCAATAGTGTTTATAAGAATTCTAGGAACATTTGTTTGAACCAGAGTCTAGATATATGTGGCGGCTAGAACCTGAACAGGTGTGGTAGCTGGAAAGGCCATTAGTGGTGGCACTGCTGGTATCTTCCATGGGTAAACCATAGGGTTGGGTTAGTAATGTTCCTGGACCTATTCTATCTGTGTACCCAAAATATGGAATTCTCAGTTTTCTTTTGTGGGATTCAAATATATTGGTGGTTGGTATCCCACATTGAGCAGATATTCTAGATCAACTTTATTTGTTGTGAAAAAATGATATTTGTTGAGGTGTGCCAACTAAAAGTGTGAGTTAAGGATTTTATTGTAGAGTATATCTATAAGTAAGGATACCTCAGAGTATTTCTACATTGGGTCTTCTCAATTATTTCATCTCTTCCTATTTCTGAGAAAATATTTCCTCCAAATAAAGGGGATTAACCTCTCTGGAATGAAGGTGAGGTACAATTTGACCCTTCCCTTTTTCCCTATTGAGTGCCTTTAGAGGAGGTTATGATGGATTATTTGAGGGATTTCCAAAATTCAGGGAAATCCTCTGTTTTTGGGTAAGCATACCTCCTTCATTTTTTTAGTGTAAACCACATTATAAACTAAAAATACCTATTCTAACCCCTCTTAATTTTCCTCAAGTTCTGAAAAATCTAAGAGGGTGGAATTGATGAAATTCACTGATGTAAAATTCATTTCAGGCACTCTATCGAAGTCTTTGTGAGACTGGCTTCTTCTTCACCCCCACTAGGCCTTGTCCTCTCCTTCACTAATTCTCTTAGAACCATTTGGAAAATTGTAATCTGAAGGGAATATCAAGATAGTTTAGTCATGAATGTCTCTAACAAGGGTATTGGATCACAGGATGCGGTGAACTAGGATGATCCATTCTGCCGCATTTTCCCTAATTGGGAAAAGTATGATTCTCACCGAGGAAGGGATTGCTGAGGTGAAAAATCTCTAATCCATGAGGGTTGGGGCTATTCCCATTCTTTTTTCACAAACCTTCAGGCCTGGTTTGCAGACCTCAAGGGTTGGGTTAAAAAATACCACATCCTTGTGGGTTGGGGTTGATCCCAAACTTTCGTGGCTTATACTACAATGTATTCTATTATAATTATATGGAGTTTTGTTTGAACATTAGTTGGGTAGATCATTCAGCACACATTTAAATCACCCATTTCTAAAGACCGTTGTTCTATTTCTAACATATGTGTTATCTAATGATAAATTTCCCCCAAATAAGAGGATTTCTCGATATTCTCATATGCCTGATGCAAGAGTCTTTCAATAGACTTCTCTCCTCTATACTGACATCGGTGAGAGTTGGTTGGGGGCTATTTTTTCTGATCATGTCTTTGGTTATGAATAGATTCTATTTATTGGAGTTGTCCTGAAGCTATGACATTGCATGGAATCATGTTGAGAGGGATTTTATGGTTAGGGAGTGTGGTAAAATGTAACACTCCATGTTCACCACATCCTCTGAAACGAACACCAGATGGGGTATTGATAATAAGCTGTCATAATCTCATTAATGTGATGAGGCATGCACATTGAAGGGATATTTATTGTTTCTCGATCTTCAGATTTTTTAATCCAGGAGAGCTGACAAGTCAATTTGGAATTTCAAACCTTCTATTACCTTAACGTGAATTTGATCCTCATCGTAAGGTAATACTTTTTCCTTTAAATTAAGAAGATTTTTCCATATATTGAGGTGTATTTCATGCACAAAATCCTCTGAAAATGCCTCTAGAATGCTGTAATGAGTGGTGAATAAAATATAGAACATGACTAATATGTCATATTTAGCTAGTTTTTCCTCATTTTTAGTAGATATTATTTATATTTCACCAGATATTACTCTACTTGGTCCAACCAAAGTGGAAGTTTTACTGTTGCCTTATCATAAGTAACAAGATTGGTAGGGACTTCCTCTGTTACACTGGAAGTTAAGTGACCCAAGGGTGGTTTAGAGAATGAGTCTTCTATTTTGTATGTCTTCTAGATGATAAAGTATTTCACTTGAAAATAAAAAGGTATCATAAATGACTGGACTTGGTTTCACAAGTGTCTCGTGATAGGAGGGATTTCTCATCACTACATTTCTCATCAAATAATTCTCTTGATAATGTGAAAAACTACTTTGGAGAGAACATTCATAGTGAATGTCATTATGTCAAGGACCACAATGGTGGATTACAAAAATGGGAATACCCTCTTTCTACTTGATCCTCTAGCCACATGGAGGGATACCATGGATCTCATTAGGTGATGGGCTCTCGAGATCGATCATATTATAGATATAAAGAAAGCCTTCATGGTGAAGTGTCAGAGGAAGACCTTAGAAATTACTACTACTACTCCCATAATTTGGTATCAAGAGATTAGGATCTTTATCTATGAAAGATAAATGTTTGAGGGATTCAAGAACTCCATCATTGAGTAGAGAGGGATCGTAAATCATCTATTTTCTTTACAGTTGTATTTGGTGAGGCTTTTTTTTATTCCTTCTTATGAGTGACTGGGGCCGCTTGATGGGGGAAGTGGTTTTCATGGGAAGGTGTTTATTCATACCTTGGAGTGGCCATTAGGATGGTCCAATTATCTCTAATTATATTGGGTGTATGTTCCCAATCCGATTGTCCATATAATATAGGAGAGTTTTCCCCATGGCCCTCCTGGATGAGAGTAGAGGTGTATATCTATTTTGGGGTAACATGATGATTAGCCACCCCACTTGTGGGGACAAATTTATGTTTCTACCCCTTATACACTACTGTCGACACTGTTTTGATGTCTTGGAAAGTCTGTATGATGTGGGTAGGGATTTGTGTCTGCCCTTTCACTATTATTAGGATATGATTGGTGACTTCATTGATTGGAATGAGGATATGTGCCCATTTTTTATCTGGAGTAGGTGTATATTTAGTCTCTCATCCTCCCTTTCTTATCAATGGATACTAAAAGTACTCATGTGTGGGATAGAGAGTTGAGTATACCCCCTTCTAGTCCTTGGGAATTTCCGACTGACTTCTTCAGGTGCTGCCAAACAAGACTACTGGCAGGCTTGATGAATACAGGAAGATATGAGTGCCAGCTTTCAGTTGGCTGCCAAAATTGGTTGGTAGACTTCTTTTAGTGCTTACAAATTAGTGTTCTAGAATTCTTGGTGGGTGTAGGTAGCCATATATTTCTACTCGCGATATGCCGCCAAATTTGAACTGTGGGATTCCTTGAATGTCGCCAGAAGAGTCTACTAGCTGATTGAATGAAGGAAGATTAATGGATGTTACCACTTTTAATTTGAAAAAAATTGGTTTTGTGGTCTTCTATGAATTTTATAGGGGTGTGGAACTTCTCCCTAGTTAACGGTCACTGTCCCTTACAGGCCATCTTGTATGCCCGGGTCTAAAGGACCTAGGCTAGACTGTTGAGGATGGCACCATCATCATGTTGAGGGCTCACTACCACGTGGCATTAACAGTGGTGATTGCTAGCATGGGACCACAAGAAGGATCCCTATGTCTTCTAGATAAAGTTGTATGTGGCCTCTTGATCCAACTCCCTAAAATAAAGGAGGGACTAGTTGTTTCATTATAGGGACAATCTCTCGAAACGATTAAAGATGGTAGTCTGCATCGTCTACTTTAGGACCACCAATCATTGTTGACTAGACAATCACTAGATCTTCACGAGCTGGAGGGCCTGTTGGGAAGCCTCTAGGTCTAGATTATACCATTTTGATGGTATTCTCATACCAAAATGTTTGAGACCCAGCGTTGAATATGATGGGTTGGTGATGACGTCCTATGCATGAATGAAGACCCGGGATGAGCAATAGCCTGGGTATATATTGGTGAAATATGGAAGGATGTCATTGGATTTAAGGTAGTTATTAGAATAAAGTTCCCTGGATAAATTTTATAAAAAAAATAAGAAAACCATATCAAAGCATCATATCATTTGAATGCACACATGCATGATTGATTTTCTTATCTGAACATCTTTTATCAATTGAAAGGGGATTTAAATATAGGTGACACTATCGTCTTGGTTAAGGATTCACATCGGGTTCACCATTTTTTCCCTTAAAGAATATGTTCGGGTCAAGAATCAATATTTCTGGATAGTTTCCAGTGGGTTTGTTCATAGAACCTGAAATGCCCAAAAATTATTAATCCATTGTACATGCTTTCCAAAGGCGGGTTCCCATTGGGAAGTTTTTCCAAAGATGCTTAAGAACTTACATTAGTTGATAGGATGGGAGTTCAGGCTCATCACTCCCTTTTGGGGGGGATTATTTCATACTCTGGGACTCTCTTATAGATTTAAGATAAGTTCATGAATCCTTTATTTATTATCAAGTATGATTTAGGTCTCCCTTGAAATAAGAACAAATTATTAGTATGCATAGATTTTAGAATCATTTGTATGTATCCTAGGTTCTTCATCAATGGAGATATCTGCATGTATCTGAGGTTCTCCATCAATGGTATCTCCTTATGTACAAATTAGAGATTATTTGTTCATGATTATATTGACACTAGTTTTCTAGCCACACAATGGGGCACTCTATAATGTATTATCATACAAGGAGACGGGAGTTGTTTTGATGTTGGGATCATACCCATGGATGGTCTTCCTATGTATCCTTGTGAAAGGAATCAGAACACATGTAGTTTTGTGCTACTTAATTGGACACATCATAACTTTTAAGTTCATGTGATAAGAACCTAACTGTAAAGTTTAAGGTCATGTGGAAAGGATTTATGATTGGAAGGTTCCTAGTTAACGTTTAGTATGAAACTTATGTAAAATCCACCCAAGGAACCTGGAAGGGATATGGATTTCTAGGTTGAATTAGACCCTTATGGGAATGTGGCCTAGAGAGAACAGGGTAGATTTGGGGTATTAGGTTTGGACCTCACGGAGACTTCCTACATATTCCATTTTTATGGGAATCAAAACCCGCATAGTTCTATTGGTCTTGTAGGGGAGTGTGTCCCTTTTAGATGATTAAATTGGGGATTACTCCTAAAGAGGATGCTCAGTAAAAGGAACCATGAGGGATGTCTCAACTCATGGTGATTTTTTAGGCTTGTTTTGGAGATTAATCCTAAGGAGAATACCAATATTAAGGGGATTATGATTGGGGATTTCTTCTGAGGAGGATTCCCATTGAGCTCAGGCCCTAGGTAGGCATCCTATGTATCTTGATTTTAGTAGGAATCATAGTTCCCTTAGTTCAATACATGGGGATTATGAACTGAGGATTCCTATATAAATAGGTTGAAAATTGGGGATTACTACAAAGGAGGATTCCACAAAGGTTTGGGATCATATGTATTTCATGACCACTGTCAACCTCTAAGCCCACATTAGTCATGCTTGGTGTGGGAAATAAGAGGAAATTGAAGATTTAGGAAAGCACATGATCCATTTTTTCCTGATTTGGATACATGGCCCTGAGGACTCATGCCTATGAAACCACTTCAAAGGAAGATGAGAGGATGATTAAAATGATGATCCCCTACCAAAAAATGCACTAAATGGTGTTTATTCCATGATCATGGCTACCCTTTATGTCCACATGAGTCAAGTTGAGTCATGCTTGAATATGATAGACAAGGAGGAAGCATAATATCTGGAATATGAAACACTTCTCCTCCTCTGCTGGTTGAAGGGGATGGGGAAACAGTGGAAGAGGCTGAGGGTATGACACTTCACTCTCTTCACTTTACCCCAAAATGGGTCCAAGTTATGGAAAATGAGGAAGGATGGAAGTATGAGAGAGAGGAGAGGACTTTGGTGCCCATCCCTTCTCTGACCTAGTGGACAGGAGGCCGATAGAAGCAAGATTTCAACCTAATACAAGAATTTCTAGGGTCTTACTCTAGTAGGGATGCCACAAAATTGGTCATGTAGCGCTGGAGAAGGATATCATTCCATGTTGAATGGAAAATCAAGTGTAATCTTTACCCTCTCTATCAGGAATTGGAGGCTCTGTGTCTTATAAATGATAAGGGTAAGACATGGTCCTAGCCCTTGTATCTGAGACTGATAACTCCCTGACACCATCCCTCGAGTAGGGTTCCTCGTGACTATAGAGATACACACTCACCTGCACCCTAAGGACCCTGGCCAGCCAACCGAACAAGCGTGGGAAACCTTTGACCATAGGAATATACACCCAAATGGGTGACACACCAGTGTGACACTCTCCATGGTTGTGTAAGTATAGAGGATTTTTTGGAGGTTTAAACTTGGTTCTTCTCATAAAATGGATCCAAAGGAGTATAGGCCCTTCCATGGATGGCTTTAAAGAATTCATGATGAGTGGATCATGCAGGCTGGAGGTTAGGGAGAACTAAAGGGGTTAACGCATATATGCTTGGGAGATCCAAGGTAGGCCTGTAGAGGGGGTTCCCCACACTGTTAGGCTTGGGAAAGATGGTGGAACATTGGGATATGGACCACCTAGGAAACTACACTTTGAAAATTCCTTTCTCAATCCTTCAAGGGTCACCACAGGTATTCCCAAATTTGTCTCATGTAGGACCTCTATTAGGGAAGGGGACCACATGTTAGTGTTCATTCACCATGGGGTGAGTGAGTGACTTGAATAATTATTGTTTATTTTGAACCATTTTAAGACTTTAGTTTCACTATCCCACTTTAATTACCTCTTCTTTAGGTTTTAGAAAGATACCTAAAAGGTTTTGGAGGGCTTGAGCAAAGGACTAGGGCGAGTAGAGCTTTGGGAAATTTCATCCGTACAAATAAAGACCCCAATGTCCTATTTATAAGAAAATATAGGACCTTTGGAGAAGGGGATATCTTTATTAGTTGTATCACTCAGATATCTCACACAGGATCTTGTGTAGGCCCTGACATAGGACGATTACAAAGGCACCCTGAGCGATGCCAGTGCTTTGGGGTACCTGGGTGAATGGCCTTTGGAGGCTTTTGCGATCCTTATACTTCTTCATTTGTCTTCTTATATTCTACCCAAGGTATTTTTCTGTTTAACATTTTCATCCATGTGAAAAAATGGAGTGCCAATACTCATAAAATAAGATTGGTGGATAGTATAACATACATCTGAAAGAAGGAAAATTGAAACAAAAATCCATTACCACTTTGGTAACTTTGAATCTATAAACTCCATGAAAGAGATATTATCCAATTGATATTTAAATCACCACAAATTTAATTATAATAACAATAAAATACATTCATGGGTAGTATATACACCACACAACAAAAATAAGCGGTGAATATGGCATATATACCATATAAATAAAAGTGAGATGAAAAAACCCTTACCTTGAGTCTGAATTGTCACATATGTCTTTATATTCCAAAATAATAAACTTATATTAATTATTTAATTGATTTAGAACATTTTTCAAGTTTATTATTACTTTTATTCATCTTCTTAACATGTTATATATGATTACATAATCAATTAAGTTTACTTTGGATGCTTTGACCATATTCAGCTTATGTGTTAAAAACGACTTAGGTGGGTTGAATATGGACACAGAGGTTGTTATTTAAACATATCCATATTAATAATAACGAAATAATTATTATATTTATACATAAATTATAATTTTTAAACCCATCATGAAATATGGTTATGAAATATGAATTAATGTTACGATCATGGAGATGGTAGGCCGTACGTACGCATGAGTAACGTTTCCATTTTTCAATGATCATTATGGAAACAAGTTAAGTAATAATTAATATTTATAGAATTATAATTATATCATAAATACCATATTATTTAATTATATATTCTTATATATATCTTTCTTGTGATGTGGTGATGGAAAAATGAATCACATCACTTCGAGGAGGCGGTAGTCCACACATCCATGAACGACGTTATCATTTTTTCAGTGAGTGAAAAGATAAAATAAAAATGGTATATTATATTTACATAATGATAATTATGTAATTAATATCATAAATATTTAATTTATATCACATATATTTATTATATTTACCCTTATTACTTTCAATGTAACACATTAGTGAAAATGAATTACATCACTTCGTGAGGCGGTAGTCATCCGTACACACGAATGACATTATCGTATCTCATAAGGAATAAAATATAAAAGGGTATATATTATATAATGAATAAAAAGGTATAATTATGTTATAAATATCATATATAAACTTTAAATACATCATCATACCCAAACGTGAGAGGTGGTGATGGAAAAATGAATGACATCGTTTCACAAGGCGGTGGTCCGTCATACAAACGAATGATGATTTCGTAATCTATTTGATGGAAGTGTGTGTTGTTGTAGATCATACCCTTAACATAAAAAAAATCTAAGTATATGTAATATACTGAGGTCATTATATCATAATGGTATAATATGAATTAATGGGTATACAAATAAGTAAATAAAAAATGATCGTTCATGAACGTTACCTCTTCGTCGGGCAACTCATTTTGATTTGCATCAAAGGACATAATTGATTGGATTTATGTCCAAAGTAAGGATTCTATGATGATAGGATGGAATTTTAGAATTTATTTTGATTTGGGTAAGATGATAAGGATTTATTAAGAGGTGTGAAGAAGTGAGGGGAGTGAGCTCCCTTTTATAGTTGAGGAGGAGTGACATTGTAACACCCCAGGTAAATAAAGAGTATGACATTTTCACATTTATCCATATTTGTGAATAAAATATTAATATAACTTTAATGGGGATTCTATGCTCGATGGAGTACTCAATACGCAACAACGAGTTTCTTGGGAATCTTACGTTGCACTCTAATAATAAAATATTATTATTTTAAATAGTAGTTAACGCCTAGCCGTTGTAATGGCGGGAATGAACAGAACTAACTAAAAAATGATTATATATTTTTGCCAAATATTTTTACTTTTTACAATAAATATTAGAGGATTAAAAATGCGAATGAATCCAATTTTAAGCGTAAACATTCTAATATTCTTTAAAAGGTCGATTAACCGCCTTTTGATGGCGAACCTCTTTTAAATCCACTTTTTGACAATTTTATGTGTTATATTTGACAAAATAAAATTCTTCTTTAGAATCGGGACATCAAAATTTACTTTGTGTAAATTTTTGGTATTTTTCCGAAAAAGTTCAATTTTTAATGAATAGTTAAAATGATGTATTTTAATTCAAAACCACTTTTTAATCTAATTTATTTATATGATTAGATTATCTTTTGAAATGGTTTTAAAGTTAAATTAGAATATATTTTTACCATTTAATCCAATCATTGTCGTTGGAATTAATTTCACTTTGAAATCTGACTTAAACTAGTGTCAATCTTTTGATACATTTTGTTTCATAAAAACATGCTATTTGTTTTGACAGCGGGAATTAATTATTAAATTAATTAATGAAACTTATATGTTTTGAATTTTGTAAAATAGACATCATTTTTGAATTCGGAATATCAAATATAGCTTCGGGTGAATTTTTGGTAATTTTCTGAAAAACTTCAATTTTTGATGAATAGTGAAACCACTAAGTGGTACTTATAAAAACTGATTTTCCGTTTAAATGAAATTTTTCCATATTTGTGTTTTGAATTTCAAAAATCCGACATACATGGTTTTCATTAAGAAGTAAAATGTGGTTCAATGGGATTAAAATAATTTTTTGGTGAATAGTAACTTATTAAGTTTTTAATCGCGATTAGAGGTAATTAGTGTAGTTTAAGGTAAGAATAATGTTTTAATAGAATGAAAATACCTAGAAACATGTCCTACCCTTATTAGATGTGTCATTTCAGACCAATTCAATCCATGGGTAAACTTGGGGACCCCATGGAGCCAGTTTGGTAGGAAAATGACATTATTATCTTTTTATTTAATGTTAAAATTAAAATGACACAAACATGAGTTGTTTTACTAAAAAAAATTTAAATGGGGTTATACAAGTTATATTTTTTACTATAAATATTCATTTGAAATATAAAATGATTTAATACATAATAGTATTTTTTTTATAATTTTTAGACGTTAAATAAATTAAATTATTTATGACATCATGATGATGCAGCGATGACCTCATTATTTAACGATTTAAATAAAATGGAAAGATAATGTAAAATATAAGACCTAAACATGTCCAAAACCTATTGGATGGGTGGATTTTGAACCCTTATCACCTTATCCTCGAAACACATCAATGTGGTACCATTAAAATCCGAAACTCATTCTAAAATAAAGTAACATTTCCTTACTTTCCAAGAGTGCCCCTCCCCTCCTCTTATAAAAGGCCCCCACCTCTACCTCCTTACCCACACTTCCAAAGCCTTTGGCTCGGACAAACCCTGCCCATTTTGTCTCTCCACATCCCTCTCTAACTCCTTGAATCCTCACTTTGGGAAGAAGTCTTCCCAAGGAAGCCTTTGAGCTCAAACCAAAGGGAGTTACCCGATTTTAAGGTAATGTCTTCACTTGAGTCCTTTTGTTTTATTTTGTTTCTCCAACCCACTAAACTCTTTTTATTAATTTATTTTGTAACAACTCCAGTATATTAAATATATTAGGATGTTTTTATAATAAGTATCTGATCTACACTTACACACACCTTCGTCTAATGGTTAAATAACATATTGTTTCTGTGGTTGGTCATTTTCTGCCTCACGAAACGATGATTGTTCAATATTCTTTTAACACCTTTAAAGGTGGCCATTATGATGACACTGTATTTTATATATGATATATATGGTATTTATGTTTACTATATTCTTCTTTATTTTATATTTAAAGCATACCTTTATTCTTTTCATGTTGTGTAAATGTGATAATTTCATATGAGGAAGTGTGGACTACCGCCCCCTCAAGTGATGTGACTCGTACATGCAACACATGGAATGTATAAAGAATGAAATTAATGAAAATATGTGACCTATATAACATATATATTATACTGGAATTATAATATATATATATATATATATATCATTTATTTTTAATTCCATTAATACGTCAAAGAAAAAAATGAAAGTAGCGTTCGTGCGTACGTACGACCTACCGTCTCCATGAACGGTGCTTTTTGTTTTTTATCTCCAAATGATATGGAATAGTATAAAATGAATATGTACTGGATATATATGATATTTTAATAATTAATACTATTCTGTAAATTATTTACTTATAAGTACATGGGCAATCACTTTTCAAACAAGTTCATTTTTGACTCATGTACCAAACATCGGCAAAAACGTCTGATATGAACTAACATTATTAAACAATTATTATAACATTATAATATGTGATATGAATTGAATAATAATATCTAAAGTATGTCCTTAGGAAATTATAAATTGAACAAAGTTTATTATTCAGGAATATAAAGAAACTAACAAGACAAGTCGGACTTGAGGTAAGGGATCCTACTCCTCTCTTTCATTTTAAGTACACTCTTTTATGTAATTCCTTTTAAATCTCATATTTCTTGTTATTGGGATGTTCTTTTATATTACTCTTTCTGTAATTTTTATGTACATATGATGAGAGACCCAATTCTCTCTCATCAATCCATTTTGGAAGTTTTGAGTGGCGCCGTTAGGCTGCCGAATTTTCGTAAGAGATCTAACCTCTCTCTTTCTTTTTAAGTACTCTCCTTTATGTACCTTCTTTTAAGCTCCTCTTTGTTATGTTGGGGGATGTTCTTTTATATTCCTCTTTCTTTAAACTTTATGTTAATATGATTAGATACCCTATTTGATCTCATCAATCCATTTTTTTAAGTTTTAAGTGGCCCCGTTAGGCTGCCGAGTTTTCGTAAGGGATTTTTCATCTCACTTTTATTCCCGTGAGATTTATGCTACATTTGCCACAATTTACTTTGAGTGGTGTATGTTCTAACAATTATTTTACTCATTGTGTAATATACTTTCATTTATGAGTATTTACATAAATTTTGTATTGTCCTTCTTTCACAGGGTGTATGTTTCGAAAGATACTCATGTCGGTAAGGGAACCTTTCACCCTCCTCTTTTTTAAAAGACTTATTTTGTTATGTATTTTAATTCACATAATATTATTTTGGGATAGGTTCTTCTATATCCTTATTGATTTAAATTTTATGTCCAAGTGATGAGATACCCTTTTTATCTCTCATCAGCTCATTTTCTGAATTTTGTAGTGACGCCGTTAGGCTGTCAAATTTTAGCAAGGGAACTTCTTAACCCAATTTTGATTCTTTGGGATAAGATTGTACTCCTTGAATATGTCGTTCTATGAATATGTGTGAATAACCTCTGATTGTTTTACACTTAATATCCACTTATATTTTGTGTATTATTTTTTCACACATAATTATGTAATTGATTTATCCTTAATCCAAGGATACCGTCTTTGTAAGGGAATTCATCTCAATCTCCATTCATTGAGGCATATTTTTTTTTATACACAACCTTATTTTATACAGTGTATAAAACCCTTTTACTTTTACGTTTATCCAAAATGTATATTTTTTATATGAATCTTTTTACTAAACGAAAAAAGAGAATGTTTTTGTCGTACGTATGCGGCGACAACGACTTCTCCGCCGCTGTGACCATTATTTGAGTTTCGACTTCCTATACAAGGCATACCTTTTTTTTAAAGAAAAATAAAGACCATGTTTTAATTTTATTTTATTTTGGTATTGAAAATGGTTTTCATAATGTTTTTATATCAATGTGTTGTATTGATATCTTGTGATTGAAAAGTGGAAATGTTATGTTTCCTTTATGCATGTTTTATGTGATACAATTATGTTATGGTTCTTGGGCATTATTATGAAGACGGGTGGTTCCGTGAAAAACTAAGGGCGGGTGAGCCCGATATAGCTCTTCAATGCATTGGGTAATGCGAAGGGGTTAAACGTTAAGGTTTCTCAGAAGAGATTTAGGGAATATACCGTGATGGGTATTCCAAACGTAACCAAGAGGGTTACTCCCTACATAAGAATGTTATGAATGCCTCAAGTTACCTTTATGTCTTATGATTTCTATGATTTATTCATGATTTTATGAGGTATGTTAAAGTGCTTATGCTTTATGGGTAAAGTATGATTTCATTCTTATGTATATATGTACTCATGTTTCCTTTCCATACTTTTTATAACCCTTACTGAGCTTTTTTATGCTCATCCCAAGTTTTTGAAATGTTTTTCACAGGTCAAGGGAAAGGTACATGATGTGATGATAGTGTCAAGGAAGTATCAAGAAAGAATCCATGTTTTATTTTAAATATGTTTCAGTTGATGGGAAAAATGAATACTGTCTTTTATGTAACCACTTTGTTTAACTGTGTAATGTAATGCAAGTTTCATGATCTAATTCTCTAAAACTCTAAACCTGAAAAGATCCTCAATGTGTAATCTTTTAATAACTCAAGATTAAGTAAGGTTTAAGGCTGGGGCCTTATAGACATTCTTTTAAATACTTAAAAGTATTCATTATTGGGAGATAAATATTACCTAAAGTGGATTAAAATTGATAATTAAATGTGTTTATGGATTAAAGTTTCTATAAAAACCTCCATCACACAGTGAAACACGTGTTTTAAACATTGTTTTCCTTAACTTTTAAGTTTTGCTTATTTTTTCATTTTGGGTTTTATTATGGTAACTAGTTTTCTAACCTCGATAATTTATCCCTTAAGACTAAATTAAAGTTATACTAATTATATAATTTATACCCACTTATTATAAATATTAAATCCAAATTATTTAATAAAATTCCTATTTTTTTGATAATTTATTTTAACACAAGAGCATGATCGTGTAAAAACACAGTTTTAACCTTAACTGTGCTAACCGAGATTTTATTATTCAAGGGTCATTATAGTAATTATAAAAGAAAAATTGGTACATTAATGAAACATATTTTATATTTATTATCATCTAAAAATAAATTTTTATAATATAATATTTTTAGTAATTTTAAATCATTTAATAAAATATAAATTTTCATTAAATAACAATTATTGTCAATCTTGGCATTATTTATTTAAAATGAATTTAAAAAATATCAAGACAATGCTGGAATTAGAATATGACATTCTAAAAACTATTTAAAATGATGTATTCATTTAAAAAATTTATGGTAGACAATAATTCATTCAATTTACTTAACTTTTAATATTTTTAATATCATTTATTTTTGTTAATTATTAACTAAATAATTACTACGTTGGCATTTCTTACGTATTTAAAGTATTTAATTTAACTCCAAAAAAATTAAAATAAATTATAATGATAGTAAAAACTCATTTATATTTTGAAATAATACTTATAACTAAACTTATTTTTTTCTCCTGTCCCAAATCTTTATAGAAATTAAAAAGAAAACAGATTATTTTTGTCTTTTTCTTTACTTAACTTATTATATAGGTCCCTTTCATAGAAATGTGTTCCTAAAATACTTAAAAATATATCCTAAGGTAATAAGGATCAAAATATTTCCATCCAATGGGTGTTTTAAAAAATTTTAGGTAATTTTAGCCCTTAAATTTAAATTTTAATCTCTCGGTAAACTTATTTTTACCTTAATTGTTGTGATTAATTCTAACTATTTTCACTAATCATTACGGTAAAAAATTAATTTTTGGAATTATTAAATATTATAAATTATGTTAATTAAAAATATGGAATCCATTTTTCTAAATTCAATTCATATAAGTGGAAAATTTTAATTTAATATTAATACCGCAGATGCGGTGAGACAATGAGTTTTTAGGAAGAGTTTTTTTTGAAAAAGATGATTCTATATTAAATCTATGAATGATAATAACCATTGTATGAAACTAAATTAATATTTAATGATATATATTTCATAAATTTAGTTTAAAACATTACCTATTAAGGAATAATTTAATTAATTAAAATGGAGAAATATTATTCATTTCAAAACAATTTTTAGAAAAAAACTGTTTTTAAACTAAAAACAAATTTATACTAAAAACCAATATAAAGTTGATTAAAAAGTAATTAATTAAATTAAATATAAATAAATAATACTTAGGTTACTTTAAAATATATTAAAAAATATTGGAACTTTTAAATTACTTAATTTATTGTAAAGAAAATACTTTTTACAACAATTAGTATTTTTCACCATTCACTGAAAAATCGATATTTTTTGAAAGGTACCAAAATTTCACCCAAAGTAAGTTTTCATATTATAATCCCAAAAATCACGTTAATTTTATCAAATAATTTTTATAAAAGTTCCAAAAAATTATTATAATATTTTTTTCTTGAAAAAGAATAAAAAAAGTATTTTTGAAGAATAAAACCAATTTACTAGAAATTGATTGATTATTTACTAAAAATTTATTAATAATTTATATTGATTAAGAAATATATATATATATATCATAAATTAGTTAATACTATTCATACCTGCCAATTTAACGGCTGGACTATGACGGTAAAATATACCATGTGTCATTTAAGTTTCTTGTTGTGTGTTGAATAAGATATAGAATATAAAAATCTCATGTTTATGTGTAAGGAAAGATAAACTAAGTGTTACATGTAATAAAATATAAAATCAGTGTTGTGTGTCCTTTATGCTATCAAATATAATTTTCTTCCCTTAAAATATTGGGGTGTCACATCCTCCCCATTTAATAAATTGCATCCTCGAAATTTGAAATTTATCTTAGAAATCAAAGGTTGGACATTTGAAAATACTTTTGTTGTATGAACACATCATAAAATTGTTTAATAAAACATCCTCTTAATAATATAGAAAGGGGAGTAAAAAAGTTCATATGGAAAAACACATAACTAGGTTTCCAAATAGAATAACATAGGTGGGAATAGAGGAAAAGTGTAAATAATTATAGAGAGTGATTGAGGTCATTAATCATAAGAAAGGGAATGATCAATTTAAAGTTAAGGGACTTAAAAACATAAATCTTTGATGATCTAAAAGACATTGGTTCATCAGAAATGAAGGTACTAGGATAAAATTTTTGTATCAAGATCTTTTTCCTACAGTTTGTGAATTATCTTACCATATAGACTAAGAGAATATAGAAATATACGTTCTTGATGAGTATAATTTAACTATTTAATCAATTTCCACAACAACCTCATCATTTTCTCCAAAAAATGTGTATTGAGGGTGAATTTTTCATTCCTAAATCAGTAAAATAAACTTTTAAAGGACCATATAATCCCAAAAATCATAACAAGATATTGATCTTGTATTAAAACATTAACCTAAAACAAAAAGGTTAGAACATGGTAAGATAATTCACAAAATTAATAAACATTCATATGATATAATAATATTCAAAATTCAAAATCAATACCCAATGATGAAACAAAATCATTCCATAACCCTATATCCCAAATAAACTAAATAACCTGAAAATTAAAGTGTGTTTTAACCTCAAATTTTATCTCATACCATTCATATTTTAAGCCTAAAAATATAGAGATCTTCTTTTGAAGTAACATTAATCACTTAGTCACCAAATCAATTTTCAATACTGTAGTTATATATAAGATAAAAATCAAGTTCTCAATATCCAAGATCATATAAACCCTAATGTTTATCAATACTTTAAATCAAATTTCCACAAAATTTAAATGCATATTTCATGTTAAACCATTGATTTAAAAATACTTAAACCTATTAAAACATCTCCTAAAATGTAATTAATCACTTTAATATCTCTCTGCGTAAAACCTCAAAGGGGCTTCTAAGACTTTGAACTTATGATCAACCATAATCTTATAGACCGGTGATGGTAACAATAAATCTTAATATAATATTAAATGAAAAAATCCTAATATACAAATTTATCTAAACCTTTCATTTGACACTAACTATAACAGCCCTGAACCCACACTCCTAGATCTGATGTTGAAATCATAAACTTTACACTTTCAAATTTGATGTTGATAATTGTGACCCATTGTTTTCATCCAAACTTATAATATAAAAAGGGAAAATGGGATTAATTATATTCCCAAGGAGCCCTTAAGTTTAGAGTTTCATAGAATTAGAAAAAACTCCTACATAAAAAATTCACATGACTTTAAATGAGAATTTTCCCACTTAACCCATCTTTTATTTTTCACATTAATACACCATCATCATCCATATGAAATCCCTTATTGGAATAACTTGTTCAACCTCATTATTTATAGCTCGAGGAAAAGGAAACATAATAAGGGTGAGCTCAAATGCTTAGTAAGTGAAAATGTAAGAATTAACAAATGGATTTCATTAGTGAGAATAAGAAGAGCATAAGGGTATGATGAATTAATCAAAATGAATGGGTATAACATAAGAATATTCATACCCATTAATACATGGATTATTAAACATGAAAACATGGCATAAGGATTTAACAATGTAAATAGTCATATGAATAAATAATCATGATCCATGTGATATCAATATTGATAAAATAAAACATCATAAAACCATATCAAGCATAGATAAAAAATATTTTTATCTTGGAACATAATCTCATAGAAACCTTATAGAATCATTACATAACACTTACAGAACCCTTAAAAATTGGAATAACCATATGGACGACTTCCAATATAATTCTCTAGAGAACATAATAATTACCCAATGTGTTGGAGCACTATTTGGGAACACCCATCATATAAGTTATAACAGGCTCACACAACACTATATGGGTTCACCCATCATATACAAAGTCCAATAACCACAACATGAATAAATTATATAGATATTTCATCATAACTCATTAAAAAGCCTTTATTATTTTTAGAACATGATTAACCTATGGAAAAGTAGCAGGTTCCATAATAATCTCTTTGAAACATGATTAACCCATGGAAAAGAAATAGGTTTCATGAAAATATCTTTACGACATAATTAACCCATGTAAAAGAAATGGGTTCCATGACAATCTCTTTGAAACATGATTAACCCATGGAAAAAATGGGTTCCATAACAATCTATTTGAGACATAATTAAACTATGGAAAAGAAATGGATTCCATAAAAATATTTTTGAAACATGAATAGACCTGTGTAAAAGAAATAAGTTCCATGAAAATTTATTTGAGAATTATTAACCCATGGAAAAGAAATGGATTCTATAACAATCTCTTTGGAACATGATTAACATGTGAAATAGAAATGAGTTTCATAACAATCCCTTTGAAAGAATCTTATTCCATCTAGAGAAAGAATGAAGTTGGTATCAATACCAAATATCCCCAATGGAGAAAAATTAATAACAAGGGTTTTTGATATTTATGAATGGAAATAATATTAAAATATCATTATGAATATTCTTTAGGAAAATATCCTTTTCATTTTCAAAATCACTTTTTTAAAACATAAAAAATTTTGAAAATTGTTTTCTTTGAAAATAACCATCAAAGATTATAAAGGAAGATTTTAAAAATAATTTAAAACATTTATTGATGAAAATATCCTTTTGTATTTGAAAAAAACTTTTTAAATTTTTTTTGAAAACATGTTTAGAAAATATGGTTTTGGAAGAAAAAGAGTTTTCGATCGAAAATAATTTTTGTCATAAAAAAAATATTTTTAAAACTTGAGTACATAAAGAGAGTAAAATAAAGAGAAAACGTTTATTATCAGGAAATAATAATAGTATAATAAAATTAATGAGAATTATTTATAGTTAAATCATAATATTTCAACATTGGAGAGTTAATCACAAACAATGCTGATAAATGATGGGATTGTAACATAAAACTCTTACACTTTGTCAAGTTTAAACCATAATCCCCATGAAATAATATCATTAAATTAAACATAAAAAAATTAAAATAATTATATTTATTATATAACATGTCAAAGGGGTATTATATACACCTCATAAATAATATAGGTATATAACATAACATACATCTCAAAGAAGGCAAATTGAGACAAAAAACCCTTACCGCTTTGGTAACTTTGAAATCGTAAAACCCATAAAATATAGATGATAAAATGGATATTTAAATCCATATAAATTTAATTATAATAATAATAAAATAAATTCATGGACATTATATACACCACACAATAAAAATAAGTGGTGAATATGGCATATATTTCACAGAAATAAAAGTGAGATGAAAAAACTCATACCTTGAGTCCGAATTATAATGTGTGTATTTATCTTCATGAATAATAAACTTATGTTAATTATTTATAACCTTTTTCAAGTTTATTATTAATTTTATTTCACTTATTAACATTTTATATTTGATTACATAATCAATTAAGTTTACATTGGATGTTTTGACCATATTAGGTCTGTGTGTCAAAAAAAGTCTTAGGTGGGTTGACTATAGTCATAGAGGTCATTATTTAAACATATATATAATAATAATAATGAAATAATTATCATATTTATACATCAATTATACTTTTAAACCCATCATGAAATATTGTTATGGAAAATGAACTAATGTTAGGATCATGAAGATGGTAAGTCGTACGTATGTATGAGTAACGTTTCCATTTTTCAATGATAATTATGGAAAGAAGGTAAGTAATAATTTATATTTAAATAATGATAATTATATCATAAATGAAATATTATTTAATTATATATATCATTCTTGTGATTTGTTAAAGAAAAAAAGGAACACATTGCTTCGAGGAGGCGGTAGTCCACACGTTCACAAACAATGTTATCATTTTTTTCAGTGAGTGAAAAGGTAAAAAATGATATATTATATTTCCATAATGATAATTATGTCATGAATATAATAAATATATCATTTATATAATATATATTTATTATATTTACCCTTATTACCTTCTATGTAACGTGTTAGTGAAAAATGAATCACATCGCTTCGTGAGGTGGTAGTTTTCTGTACAAACGAACGATGTTATCATATCCCTTAAGGAATGGAACGTAAAAGGGTATATATGATATAATGACTCTGGAGGTATAATTATCTTATAAATATCATATAAACTTTAAATATATCATCATACCCAACTATGAGATGTGTTAATGGAAAAATGAATGACATCATTTCGTGAGGCGATAGTCCGTCGTACAAACAAATGATGATTTCATAACCCATTTGATGGAAGTGTGTGTTATTATAGGTCATACCCTTATCATAAAAACATATAAGTATATGTAAGATCCTGATTTTATTATATCATCATTATATAATAATAATTTAATGGGTGTAAAAATAATTAAAATAAAAATAGTCATTCATGAACTTTTCCTCTTCTTCATGTAACTCCTTTTGGTTTACACCAAGGCCTTATGTAATGACACGAACATTTATGAATAAAATTCCCTTTATTTTGATTTAATAAAATGTATTATATAGAAAATACATGTTCTTATTTTATTTTATTATATCCAATTGTATTTAAATGACCTTTAAGTATCATTACCGTTGATAATATAGCTGTTGAACATTGATCACATGACTAGTATAAATATAGAGTTTTAACAAATCCTTTTGACATAGACAAAGGAAGTGATGACCTTATTCAGTATGATTTTACCCTATGAATCCCATTTATCAGAGCTTATAAGGGAGATAAAATTTTTGTGCTTTTACTTATACCAAGACCAATCCAAGATTCAACAACTTAAGCATGAGCGAAACTGTTTATGGGAGAAGTTCAAGCTCATCGAGATCATGGCCCAAACTATATTCACCGAACAGCCCCATGAAAGCCCCACCATCGCACACCTTACTCATATGGAATAGGATGGTTTAATAATGTGATATTTATCAAGACTCTATAAATAATATTATATACATTATTTTTTTATAGAATAATGAATATATTTTCTTCCTATTATTGTTACTTTGTAAATGAATTTTAAAGCACAAATTGTTTTTTTTGTTAATATTAAAATTCAATTAATGAATTTATAAATTAATGGATTTTTGAAATAAATAATATTTTAATGGAACATTATTATTAAATAATATTTATCAAATATAAATGGTCATATAATTTTTATGATATCAAATGTAATTTTTATACAGATTAAAAGCAGTTATTTGTCAAAAACCTGTTATTTCCAATAAATATCGGTTTTTATTTCAAAAGTGAAAATTAATATATTTATAAAATTATTTGGATAAAATTTATATTATATTTGAACTTATTACATTAAAATTATCCAACGGTGAATTTTTCCTAATTTTTTGAGACATTGAATTTTTGGGTAAAAATTAAATACCGTAAAAATATACGGTGTGTTTTATGACATCATAATGGCCCAATAATGATGTAATAAATAATATAAAAGGTATATTTGGATAAATATATGTTTTTCATTTAAAATAATGTAATTTTAATTTAATTTTATTTATTTTGTAAAGCCTTAGTGAATCCTCCAAGACTTATAATATATTATAATATTTTAAAATCATTTATTTGAAAGTGTGTCTCACCTCCATATAAGAAAGGGAAATATTTTATTATCTTCTATCATTGGACTTATAAAATAATTTAATCCACTCCCATTTTCCAAAAAACTTGGGCAAAACCCATGGGATTGTTTGTGGTTTTGAATATTTTATTATGTAGTGTCCAAAACCAAAATAATAAAGAAATCCTCCTCTTTTCCCATATAAACCCACCCAATATCCAATTTCTCATCACTCAAACTCCTTTAATCTCGTCCACACTCTTCTTTACACTCTATAGAGTCCTCCCAAGGTGCCTCAAAGCTTCCAATAATCCTCTCTTAAGCCTTTAGAGTCACAAATCCAAGTAAGGGATACTCACCTTCCTCTCCCTTTTTCAATTCAAGAACCTTGTTTGAAATTAGTCTTTTTTTAATTTCAATTGGTTAAATTTTAAATATTTTATCATAATTACCCTAATTTGAATTTGATTTTATTTCAATTATTTATCATTTATCCTCCCCCATTTGTAACCTTACCTAATCCGTTACTTTTCCAAAATTCCATAAGGGGTTTCTCTCTTCTCATTTCCATTCAACCACTTCATTTTTAATATGTATCTTAAATTATATTTCATATGTTGGGATATTATTTTCAATGATCCCATTACTATCAATATCATGTATAAATTATGAGATACCCCTTTATCTCTCACCAACCCATTCAATTAATTTCCATATGAATTAGTTATGTTGCCGAAATTGCACTGCGATTTTCATGCCAAAATCATCATGTAGTGAATACAATACCCATTTCTCTATCAAGAGTATTAAACTTTATGAACATGTAACTATTTATTGGGGACTTAAATGTATGTATTCCACATTCCTTAATCATGGAATAAAATTATAATTTTGAATTAATCTATGCTATATGATCTCTGTGGCACACTTAAGTATGAGAGTGAAATGTTTATGAAGAGTGTGCCCTGATAGCACTCTAATGCATTGGGTAATGTTTATTATCATGATACATCATGTTAGGATAGGTTTTTACCTAATTCCTTTATATGAATTTTTTCCACCATGAATTATTTGTGGTTTATCTTTGACTTATGTTTATGATGCAGTGTTTTAAGTTGTTACCACATTTCCATGTTATGATTATCATGTCATATAATGCCTTTTATATTCATGTTCATTTATGCCTCATTGATATGACTTATCTAAAATGTATTATTATTGTCAGTTTATACCTTATTTATTCCCTTATTGGGCTTTATAGATCACCCCTTTCTTAGGTATGTCCTCCGGTTATCCCATGAAGTATTAAGTATGAAGGAATGTTGTGGTCATGTAAAATAAGTTTTCAATAAAGATGTTGTATTTTCATGTTTTAAGTTTTTATGTAATGTTTCAAATTTCCTAAGACACTATACCTCTGGATCTTCTGAGTTTTATTAAGTTAAAATCTATTTAATAAATCATGATTAAATATAAAATAAAGAGAAGGGTTTTTATAGTTGGTATCAAAGGATAAGTTTAGTTATTTTTGGGATTAGGATTAGAAAACCCTAGTGAAAACCCTTAGGTATAAGACTAAGTGTACGAAAATATCCCTAAATTTTGGTAATTATAGAGTAAATGGTTTATCAAGAAATAAATCCCTGTAAAGATATTATAAGTGGACGTGGTTTTGGAACATATATACTTAGGAGTAACAACTCTAACAAGGTGTTTCGGGCCTGACTTGGGGTAGCTTGGTACACAAAAATGGGTCTTACTACATACCTAGTTTGACACTCCCAGGAGATATGCTTTGGTAAATTCATAAGATTATTACAAACCATTATTAAGGGAATAAAAAAATTCCCATAAGAATATATGTTAGGAATTAGATCATGGATAACATAGATTGAAGCCTATAAATTCATAATTTAAGGAGATAAATGTAATTTATAAGTTATTCCTTTGATGTCATTGTATTCCACTTTATGTGTTTAATAGTTTAAAAATAATCATCCCTAAGTCTATATCATATATAGTATAACTAGAATCAAAAAAAGTGAAAGGTGGGGTTATCATCCATAGTTCTTAGCATTCATTTATATCATGAAAGTTTAGTAGAAATATTCAAACACTACCACAAATCATGGAAGTAGAGATGTCGATAAAAAGGAAAAATAGGGAAATTATTGCATCCCATGTATATAGATCCTCCCCTATCACAATTTATGGATTGAACTTTCCGAAAAACCACGTCATACTTTCCTTGGTGGAATTTGATGAAATTTTGGGCATGGATTGGATTTACCTATATAGAGCCAACATAAATTGGTATGAGAGGGAAATCACTCTCCATATGGTGAATTGACCCCCGATTCTATACAAGTACAAGCATGAGTATAAATCTTCCTCGGCACTATCATCCCAAGAATGGATATTACTACCCTATGAGAACATGTATCTTACTCAGACGATTGAGTATAAGGAATGAACCATCATCAAATACATGCCTATTGTGGGGGAATTCACTGATATGTTTTCCAAGGAATTTTATGGTCTTCCTCCTAGAATAGATGTTAAATTTTCGATCGATCTTATACCTATGGAATTTAAAATATCCAATACATTGTATAGAATGGCTGTTGTATAACTTGAGGAGCTAAAGAAACAATTACAGGAGAATATGGATATAGGGTTTATATGCCCAAGTGCTTCACCATGGGGTGAACCAGTCCTCTTCATCAAGAATAATGATGGGTCAATGCACCTTTACATTGATTATCGTGATCTCAATAAAATCATGATAAAGAACAAGTATCCTTTACCAAGAATTAATGACTTTTTTGATCAGCTTTGTGAAGCACAATACTTATCCAAGGTGGATCTTTGGTCGGTATATTATCAAGTAAGGGTGAAGAAGGAGGATATCCCCAATACTACTTTTCATACAAGGTACGGGCATTATAAGTTCATAGTAATTCCATTAGGACTCACTAATGATTCATAAATCTTTATGGAATCGATTAATAGAGTCTTTATAGATTACCTTGACAAATCTGTGGTAGTCTTTATAGACGATATTCTAATATAATCCAAAATGAAGGAGGGGCATGAGGAGTATCTAAGAATCACGCTTAAGACCTTGAGAAAGGATAATCTCTATACAAAGTATAGAAAGTGTGGGTTTTAGTTGAAGTAAATCTCATTCCTAGGGAATATCATCACAAGAAATGGGATATTTGTAGATCCTTCCAAGAAAAAAGTAGTTGAGGGATGGACAAATCTAGCATTCATGATATATATCCATAGTTTCTTTGGGTTAGCTAGATATTATCACCGATTTGTGAGAAATTTATCATAATTTCCAAACCCTCTTACCATGATAAATCATAAGAGAGTCAAATTTTCTTAGAATGATGAATGTGAATAAATATTCATGGAGTTGAAAAGGAGGCTTTTCAATGCTCCTATGCTCACACTACCCACAAGTGGGGAGATTTTCATAATTTTCAATGATTCTTCAAAGAATGGATTAGGATGTGTGTTAATGGAAAATTAAAAAGTCCTTGACTACACCTCAAGTAAGTTAAAAATTCATGAGCAAAAATATCCCATGCGTGATCTGGAGTTGGTAGTTGTGGTCTTTGTGTTAAAAATTTGGAATCATTATCTCTTGGGGAGAAGTGTGAAATATATACAGATCACAAAAGTCTCAAATATATATTCACAATGAAATACCTGAATATGTGACAACAAATATGGTTTGAGCTCATCAAGGATTGTGAATGTTCAATCCACTACCATCCTAGGAAATACAATAAAGTGTAAAATTCTATAAGTATAAAGGACCCAGTAATTCTATCATTGATGAGAATTAAAAATAATTTGATCTTCTTTTATTAGAATAAGATGGACATGGGGATCATAAATAAAGGAACATATTCAATCCTTTCACAAATGATTTCTCAACCATCTCTCTTGGGTGGGTTAAAGTATGTTCAAAAAGATGATGTGTGAGTTTAGAAGAAAGTGGAAAATATCAAAAAATGGAAATCCTAGAAGTTTAATGTTAATGAATAAGGAATTGTGAGATTTGGGTCAAGACTATATGTTCCATAAAATCCCGAGTTAAAGAAAGTACTTTTGGATGATGGACATGGTTCGAATTTATCCATTCACCTAGGAAACACAAAGATGTATTGATATCTCCGAGAGCACTATTGGTGGGATAATATGAATAAGGAGATCACAGAATATACATCAAAGTGTCAGGTGTGTCATCAAGTGAAGGTTGAAAGGCAGAAGTATAATGGGATGATGCAATCATTACCCATACCAATATAGAAATGATAAAACATCACCATAGAATTTGTCACCAGAATTCAAAATAAATCCAAGGGAAACAATGCTATCTAGTTTATTATGGATCATCTTACAAATATTGCACACTTCATCGTGATTCAAGTGTATTTATCATTGGATCAGCTGGTATGGATATACATCAAAGAATTAGTAAGGATCCATGGAGTAACACTATTGATTGTGTCTGATTGAGATCCAAGATTCACCTATAAGTTTTGGAAAATTCTCCAACATGATCTAAACATTAAGATGAATGGATTATCACCCTAAAACTGATGGACAATATGAGAGAATTTTCTAAACACCTGAGGACATTTTTATAGATTTATCAATGGACTTCAAAGGAGGATAGGACCAACATCTTCCTTTGGTGGAGTTATCTTACAACAACAGTTTCCACTCAAGCATCAAAATAGCCCTTTATGAATCCCTTTATGGGAAGTGGTACATAACCTCAGAATGTTGGGATGAAGTTGGGGAACAAAAACTTCTAGGACTTGAAATGGTTGAAGAAATGGTGGAGAAGTTTAAGACCATCCAGAAGCACATCAAAGCTACTCAGAGTTGACAAAAGAGTTATGCTGGAAATTGTTGAATAATACCTTGAGTTTGATGTTGGAGACATGGTATTCCTCTATATATATACATGGAAGAAAGTGATGAGATTTTGGAAGAAGAGAAATATTATTCCAAGGAACATCATCCCTTTTGATATCCTTGATCGCATCAGAGCAGTGACCTATCAATTAGCACTCCCACCAAACCTATCTCAAGTACATAATGTATTACATGTATAACTATTAAGGAAGTACATACCAGACCCAACTCATGTACACAATCTAGAGGTGGTACTATTAGATAATGACCTTTCCTATGAGGACCATCTAGTGAAGGTATTAGATCATAAAGAAAAAGTTCTATGAAATAAGACAATGCCCCTTGTCAAAGTGTTGTAGAGAAACCAAAAGTTTGAAGAAGAAATGTGGGTACCAGAGGAGGTGATGAAGCAGAGCTACCCTCGTCATTTTTAAGTGTGGAAAAAATAAATTTTGAGGGTGAAATTTCTTAAGGGGGTATGTTGTAACGACCCAAACATTTATGAATAAAAGTCCTCTTCATTTGATTTAATAAAATGTCTTACACAGAAAATACATGAACTTATTTTGTTTTATTATATACAATTATATTTAAATGACTATTAAGTATCATTACCATTGATAATATAGCTATTTAATAGTGATCACGTGACTAGTATAAATATAGGGTTTTAACAAATCCTTTTGACATAGACACAGGAAGTGATAGCCTCATCCAGTAATATTATACCCTATGAAGCCCATTTATCAGAGCTTCTGAGGGAGATATCATTTCTAGTATTTACCCTATACCAATAAAAATTTGATATCCAACAACTTAATCACGATTAAAACCATTTACGAGATAATTTCAAGCTCATCGAGATCATGATCCAAACTATGTTCACCGAACGGTCCCATGAAATTCCCACCATCGCGCACCTTACTTTTAGGTCATATGCTCGTGTAATAAAGGTATATGCATAAATTCCCTAGTAATAAGATTATGTACATTATTTTTTTATATAATAATGAATATATTTTCTTTCTATTATTGTTACTTTGTAAATGAATTTTAAAGCACAAATTGTATTTTTTTGTTAATATTCAAATTCAGTTAATGAATTTATAAATTAATGGATTTTTGAAATAAATAATATTTTAATGGAACATTATTATTAAATAATATTCATAAAATATAAATTATTATATAATTTTTATGACTTCAAATGTAATTTTTATAAGGGTTAAAAGTGGTTATTTGTTGAAAACCCATTATTTTCAATAAATGTCAGTTTTTATTTTAAAAGTAAAAATTCATATATTTAGAAAAAAAATTGGATAAAATGAATATTTTTTTTTAAATTCTTATGTCGAAATTATCCAATGGTGAATTTTTCATAATTTTCTGAGGCAGTCGAATTTTTGGGTAAAAATTAAATACCATATAAATATATTGTGTGTTTTATGACATCATAATAGCCCAATAATAATGTAATAAATACTATAAATGATATATTAATATAAATATATGTTTTTCCTTTAAAATAATGTAATTTTAAGTTTATTTTATTTATTTTATAAAGTCTTAGTGAATCCTCTAAGACTTATAATATATTTTAAGATTTTAAAATCATTTCTTTAAAAGTGCGACTCACCTCCACATAAGAAAGTGAAATATTTTATTATCTTTGGACCTTTGAATTATAAAATAATTTAATCCACTCCCATTTTCCAGAAACCTTGGGCATAAAACATGGGATGGTTTGTGGTTTTGAATATTTTATTATGTAGTGTCCAAAACCAAAATAATAAATAAATCCCCCTCTTTTCCTATATTAACCTACCAAATCTCCCATTTATATTAACTCAAACTCCTTTAATCTTGTCCAAACTATGATCTATACTCCCTATATTCCTCCCAATCTACCCCCCAAGCTACCAAGAATCCTCTCTTAAGCCTTTAGAGTCACACATCCAAGTAAGGGATAATCACCTTCCTCTCTCTTTTTCAATTCACGAACCTTTTTTTAAATTAGTATTTTTAATTTAAATTGGTTATATTTTAAATATTTTATAATCATTACACTACTTTAAATTTTATTTTATTTCAATTAGGGGTCATTTGGACCCTTACCTAAGCAGTTACTATACTGAAATTCCGTAAGGGGTTTCTCTCTTCTCATTTCCATTCAATAACTTCATTTTTATTATGAATCTTAAATTACATTTCTTATATTGGTATATTATGTTCCATTATACCCTTACCACCCATATCATTTATAAATTATGAGAGACCCATTTCTCTCTCATCAACCCATTTCATTAATTTTCATATGACGTCGTTATGCTGCTAAAATTGCACTGCAATTTTCATGCCAAAATCATCGTGTAGTGAATACCATACCCATTTCTCTATCAAGGGTATTCACCTTTAGGAACATGTAACTATTTATTGGGGACTTACATGTATGTATTCCACATTACTTGACCATGGAATAAATTTATGATGTTGAATGAATCCATGTTATGTGATCTGTGTGGTATACTTAAGCATGAGATTGAAATGTTTATGAAGGGTGCACCCTGATAGCGCTCCAATGTATTGGGCAATGTTTAGTAACATGATATGTAATATTGAGATAGGGGTTTACCTTATTCCTTTATGGTACTTTTTTCCACCATTAATTATTTTCTATTTAGCTTTGACTTATATTTATAATGCAGTGTTTTAAGTTTTTTCCACATTTCTATGTTTTGATTATCATGTTATATCATGACTTTATATTCATGTTCTTTTATGCCTCATTGATATGCCTTGTATAACATGTATTATTATCTGCATGTTATGCCTTTTTTATTCCCTTACTAGGATTTATATCTCACCCCTTTCTTATGTATATCCTCAGGTTATCCCATGTAGTGTTAAGTATGAAGGAATGTTGTGGTCATGTAAAAGAAGTTTTCAATACAGATGTTGTATTTTTCATGTTTTAATTTGTTATGTAATATTTCTAATTTACCAAGACACTAGACCTCTTAATCTTCTGATTTATATTAAGTAAAATTTTGGGTAATAAATCATGATTAAATATGAAATAAAGAGCAGGGTTGTTATACCTTCCTTGGTTGGATTTATACCCAAAGTAATGCTTCTAGGATGAGATAAGGGAGGTTAAGAAGCTATTTTGGTAGGGTTCAAATGATCCATATGAATTTAGAGGTGTGAATAATTAAGGGGATTGAGTGGCCTTTTATATTTGAGGAGGAGTGACATTCTTGTAAATACTCAAAATTATTCACTATTGGGAGTTACCTAAAGTGGATCCAAAATTGATAATTAAAGGTTTTTAGGGATTATATGGTCTATAAAAACCTACACCAAACAATAAAACACATTTTTTAAATATTTTAATCTTTAACTTCTAAGATTCCTAATTTTTTTCATTTTGGTTTTTCATTATGGTAACTAGTTTTAAAACCTAGGTAATTTATCATTTAAGACTAAATTAATGTGAGGATTATTAGATAATTTATACCCATTGAATCTAAATATGAAATCCAAATTATCAAATAAAAATACTATGTGTGTTGATAATTTATTTTAATACAAGAACATGATCATGAAAAAACATTATTTTAACATTAAATGTACTAATAGAGTTTTTATTATTTAGGGTTCATTATAGTCATTATAAAAGAAAAATTGGAACATTAATAAAAAATAGTTTATATTTATTGTCCTCTAAAAATAAATTGGCAGAATTTAGGTTTTTTAGAAATTTTAAATCATTTAATAACATATAAATTATCATTAAATAACATTGTTTTCAATTTTGACATTATTCATTTAAATTAGTTCCCAAAAGGTAATCCATGGGTGTGGCCTTTTCTCACCCTCTACATAAGGTAACCCCCCTTACTAACAAATTTCTATTTCAAACCATCACTGATTGGGTTGTCACCCTCTGGGATGCTCTGCCATCTCGTTTGGCAATGCCTCCTTCCCATCTGGGACTCTCTCTGGAGTAATTTATTTGTGGGAGGGAGGTTCCCTTGTGTGGATGGTTTGAAAGGGACACACCTGAGCATTTCCTTTTGAAAAAGGAAAAAAGGTGAGTCCAATTAATCGAACACATACTCATTATAATAATCATAATGAAGAATGTAAAGTTTGTTTTCATAATACCTTAGAACTTATTCTAAATATGGTAAAATATAATATTTTCTACCTAAAAATTCTAAAAGCACTTAGAACATAAAAAGTTAGTAAACATGTTTTAATAAAGTATTTTTGATTTCCAAAACAAAATGGATGGAAAATTAAGAAGTAGAAATTTTGACTCAATAGTTGAGTCAAATAAAGAAATAGACATTATGAAAGTTTCAAAAGATGTGAAAGATGATTCAAAATAAAAGAAGACCGATGTTGGTCCTTACAGACCACATGTTTCATAAGTTCAATTAGATTCATCAGACTCTTCATCTATAGAGGCACATGGGGACATTGATTGTATGTTCCAAGCTTTAAAAATTTTAACAGATCAGATTCCGTATTTACTGAGTATTGATGCTAGAGTCAAAAAGATTCAAATTAATATGAATGGGAAGTTATAATCCTTAAATTTATTGAATAAAACTATAATTTAACATAAATACGATATTAAATATTTTAAATTAAAGAATAAATCTCACAAAACAATTTAGATGGTCGAGATAGGTTAATATTGACGGGAGAGAGCTTGATGATCAATTAGTTGAAGTGGAGAAATAATCTCTTGAGTATGCTGATCATTTGGACAAGTTTTCAATAGATTGTTTTGAAAAAGTAAAGTTTTTAGAATAATTTAGATACATGAATAATAATTGGGAGGAAGAAATTATAGTCTTGAAATAAAAATCTCACAATTTGGAACTAAAAAATAGTAGACATTATTCATGAGAAGATGAATTATTCCTTGTAAAGGAAGAGAATAAAAATATAAGATATGAGGTTAAAATCCTGAATTTATGGGTTCAGAAGTAAGAATTCATGGAGAAAAAAATCATAAATCTTGGTTCATAATTCATAGAGTCTCTAAAGTATCGTGATGATGTTAATAAGATGTAGGTGATCGTGAAAAAAAATGTTAAAGAAAGAATGAACAATTTAATTTTAACTATTGATAATTTTTTTAAACATTTTCAAATAATGTTGAATATGAATAATTTTTAACCAAATTATTTATGTATAAATGTGTTCTAATTCTGTTTGGATGTATTTTCTTTCTTTTATATCTTGGATGAATAGTTAATTCACATATAATTGTTTCATATGTTATTACTTTTCTAAATTTTTAGAAAATTATAATTATTTCCCTACTATTTTTTTAATCACAAAGGGGGAGAATTTTTATGTTTTTGGGGAGTTTTTTTAGGGAAAATATTTGGGGAGAAGTTTTGAGAGTAACTCTTTAAGGGGGGTTATTATCAAAAAGGGGGGGAAATTACAAATGGGAGAATTCAAATTATTAATACTTTCCATCAGATAATAAAGAAGTTATAAACTCAAGGGGATTTAAGTTATGAATTATATATTTGAATTTTATAAAATAAAAAAGCTTTGTAATTTTTTAAAAGTTATTAATTTTCATTTTTAAGTATTGTGTTTTTTGTTTTCCAAAAAGGGGGAGATTGTTGAGTCAAAAGTATTACTTTATAATTTTTCTTTCCTTTGTTTTGGAAATCACAAAAACTTTCTTAAAACTATTTTACTAACTCTTTATATCCCAAGTGTTTTAGTATGTTTTTTTTTAAATGTTTTTTATATAGAATTTATAAATTGTTCTAATACAAAATGAATACAAACTTTTATTTATTCAATCTGATCCATCAGACTGATGGTGCATATGATACATTGGAACAATAATTATACCAACCAGTGGTTAGACTCATGTCCTGTCTATCAAACTAAAAAAATTCATAACCATCAGACTAACATTAGTACAGATACATCAGATTAACCTTTGTTCAGTTTATCATATTGAAAAACAATAGGGAATTCTATTAGATTATCCAAAGTTTATAAACAGAGTATATAGATTTGTTTTTATTAAATATAATACTTCTATATCATTGTAATGGTTCTAAACTAAATGACATTAGACAATTAAATGATTAGTTTTCAAGATCAAGATCTATATCAATATGAGCTATCAAAGTGTAAGTTGTTCTAGGTCATTGCAACAAAATCTGAAATATGACTATTGGAGGATTTCTTATAAATAAGAGGTCATTTAAAGAGTTGTGACATGATGTATTTTTCAACTCAAGTCATCTACTTTTTTCTCTACTTGATCATCTCATTCTAAATGCTTTATAATTTCTAAGAGAGTTGTTTTTCTAAGGAATCCTTGTGAGGATTTTAAATTCCTTAGAAATTTTGCTTTTTTATTCACTAATTTTGATTGAGGTTAGATCAAGGGATTCCAGGGATAGAAATATGGGTGAATCTGATCCATTTGATTGAGGGATTATAAGGATAAGAAGGCAGATGTTGATCATTGTATCGAGGGCTTCCAAGGGATTGGAACATAGAGCTATACCAATCATTATATCAAGGGATTCTAGGGGATTGGAAGATAGAGCTATATCGATTATCATATCAAGGTATTTTCTTGTAAGGAAACATAAACCTTTACAGTATGTATTAAAAGTATAGATATCCTAAATCAGGATTTATGACTTCCTTACCTCTTAAGGTTAAAGAGTAAATTATTTTTTAAATCTTGTAAGTCATTATTACTATTACATGATTTTTCATTACTTGTTGTTACAATTGTTTTTTACACTATATATATACATTAGAAATTTATTTTTTACTTATCTTTATAATATTACTTTTATTGATTTGTTTTTTATACCGATAATGCCTTTAGACTCTCCTCGTGCACCCAGTTCTCCTAATGCTCCCTCTCCCCCTTCCTCTTAGGGTTTTACGGATCTATTTGATGGAGATGGAACTTGTCTCTTTTACTAGTTCTATATTCTCTCCCTTGTCACTCTTTCTCCTTCCACCTTCTTGACTGATGTTACTCATTCGTGTGGTTATCATACTTCGCTTGTTGCCCCTCTTTCTGTCTAACCCTGTGCATCGGACCTCCATTTTGGGTATGTGTGTTGGAGATTCAAATGGTTTGGGTCATCATTGATGGAAGTGTCTAGTGTCTTTCTACTCCACTTCCCTTTCTGGTCAACCCATAGTGTTTGACTACATTTTGGTTAGGCTTGATGTGGGATCCGGGTCAACCTGGGATTGTGTTAGAGGGGGGATAGTAGCAATTTCAGTTCATGTTCTTCATCATCGATGGATTTTTCATCCCTTCAACTTGGTTCCTTCTTTATTTTGTGGTATTGGTGATTCTTTCTAGTTATATTCTCCTTCCTTCATATTTTTTTCTCACCTTTTTTGTTTTTGTTTATTTTTGCTGTGGAATGAGGTTTGGACTGGTGATGTTTTGTTGGGCTTGTTCTTTCTCTGAGAACAGTGATTTATGGTGTTGTTTTTTATGATTTTATTTTGATGTTTCAATGTTTTGATGGAGTATTATGATATTTATTTCCCTTGATGAGTACGATGTAGACTCCATCATGGTCCTATGCCGAGGCCTCCATCCTCTCAACTCTACTCTGACATCTTGTTCCAACGCTCCCTTCTCATCCAGTTTGGTGAGGTAGTCTTGAAGAAGGTTCTAGGATATGTTGTTTTAGAGGCTTATGATCTTTGTGATGGAAACCATCATTTAATTTTTTATCATCAATGAAGTTTCTAAAGTCTATGATGTTCTGTTATGATGTTTTTATGGAAGTAACTATGGTTTTCTACTGCAGTGACATGATGACAATGATGGTGAATATCATAGGAAAGATTGAGGGGTTAAAAGTCTATTATGTGTTTTTTTTTCTTCAGTGTTAAGCTCTGGTGGTGATAGGTGGTGACGAAGATGGTGGTGTACCCATGCTGATGATGGCAGATGGCAGGTGACATGACTCTGTCTGACGTGAGTGACTCATGGATTGAGGCCTCCTCGAGTTTGGTGTTTATGTTTTTGAATTTCAAATTTCATTTCAAGATCTTTAACTTTGGAATCCCACCTAATATTTTTGGTTAATGCTCAACCATAAATTGGCTATTTTGAAAATAAAAAAAATAGAATTTTTAGTCAGTCTGTGATACCGATAAGTACTTTGATATATCATATGCTTACTAGATCCAATTATATTACTCTGATTAACAGATTTTCTGTGAGTCTGATATTTTAAGCATTATAGGATTTCTGTTTTTTCATGGTTTAATTTTTAAACTAAAATTCACCCCCTCTTATATCCATCATATACTCTTATGATCCTAACCCATCAAAATCATAATTTGAATAACTAACTAATTCAAATGTATGTCCTTTAGGATAAAATAATCCAAAATTGGTTGTATTCTTGAGGTATTTAAAAATCCTTTTAACATTAATTAAATGATATTCCTTTGGATTTGATTGAAAACATTCACACATGTACACACTAAACATAATATCAGTCTAGATAATAGTTAAGTAAAATAAACTTCTAATTATACCTCTATAAGTAGTTTGATATACTGACTTTCTAGTTTCATCAAGTTCTAACTTACATATTTTTCTCAGAGGAGTATCACTACCTTTAGTACTATCCATGAAAAATGTTTTAAAAGATCCTTCATGTATTTAATTTTAATTAAAACAATTCCTTATTTGTTTTGAAAATTTTAAATCCAAGAAATTTTTTTAACTCACCCATTAAGATCAATTCAATTTCATTTTGCATAATTTTGGAAAAATTAAATACACAAGAAGTTTTTGGATGATATGAAAATAATATCAACATATATTTTTACTATTAAAACACCCTTTTAAATTCTATTAATAAATAAATTAGGGTCAATAACACCTTTTGTAAAACCATTTGAAATTAGAAAAGTGTTGATCCTATCATACCAAGATTTACGAGCTTGTTTTAAACCATATAAATCTTTTGTTGATAGCTTCTAGTCTAGATATTGGTGAAATGGTTTCTTCATATCCAATACCTTAATCATGACTATATCCTTGTGAAACCAATCCAAATTTGTTTCTAATTATATTTCCTGACTCATCTACCATTTTCCTAAACACCTAATTTATGCCAATGGTCAGGAAGTACTTAGGTCTTTCTACAAGTTTCCAGACTTTATTCCTCTCAAATTGATTCAATTATTCTTAAATATCCATTACCATAATTCATCATCTATTTCTTCAGTGATGTTCTTAGGTTCAAGATATGAGAAAAATTCTTGACGTTCAACTTGATTTCTAAGAAGAATATATAGTCTAAGCTTATTTATCTAGGTCTCCAACTATGGCATATAAGGGATGGTCTCTATGATTCCTAAAATTTCTAGGGATAAAAAATTTTGATACTTCATTTTCTTTTATAGATTTAGGTTCAAACAATTCCTCTTAACTGGGTAATTTTCCTATAAGTTTTAATGAATTTTCACTAGGTTTGGTATTGATATCAAAATTTGAAAGGTCAATCTCAAGGTTTTCTAAACAAGTATTAGATTCTTCTGCATCTTTTCATTGAATTTTACATGTATATATTCTTAAAAAAATTGGTTCTTTTATTGAATACTATATAATTTACTAGATTTTTAATAACCAAGGAATATTCCTTCTTCACTTTTGGATTCAAATTTGTCTAAATTCTCCTTTGAATTGAGAATAAAGGTCTTAGAGCCAAAAACTCAAAAGTAATTAACTTTTGGTTTTCTCAAATTATGTAACTCATAAGGGGTTTTCTTTTAAATTGGTCTAATAAGAACTTTGTTAATAATATGGTAATTTTTATTTGTGGATTCTACCCAAAAGTAAATAGGTAGGTTATACTCATTGAGCATGGTCTGGGAAATCTTCTAAAGAGCTCTATTTTTTCTTTCTACTACACCATTCAGATGTGGAGTCCTAAGAGTAGAAAATTTGTGACTATATCCATATTGTGATCAAAGATATTTGAATTTCTATTTTTCAAACTCATGGACATGATCTCTTCTTAAGGCCTTGATTAAAATACCACTATGGTTTTCTACAAATTTTTCATATTTTAAAAAATAAGAACAAGATTCAATTTTTTTGGCTAAAAATAATACCTTGGTGTATCTAGAAAATTCATATACAAGAAAATAAGAATAGTGATTACCATTAAAACTAGAAACTATAGAGGGTATTAAAAAGTTCATGTTAACCAAATCTAGTGGTTGAGAGGTAGAGACCTTTTTCTTTGGTTTAAAGGATATTTTTTATTGCTTTCCCTTTTAATAGGGATTATACACTTTGGATTTTTGGAATTCTATTTTAGGTAAATATTTTACTAATCCTTTACTAGTTAGATTTCTAAGTGATTGAAGGTTGTAGTGGCCCAGTCACCTATGCCAAATCCGTGACTCTTTATGAAAGGCACTTAAAAATAAATATTTTGAGAAAATAACAAATTAAAATCAATAACATAAACATTTTCATTAATAATGACAGTAAAAACTAAATCATGCTTGCAATTAAAAAATTTTCAAGAATTAATTTCAAATTCAACATGATGTCCATCATCTTATAACCGTGATATGCTAAGAAAATTATAATTTATTCCATATACAAATAAAACTTTAGAAATAAAAATGGGGATACAATTATCAATTTCACTATGTCCAATTATATTCCATTTGTCATTGTCGCCAAAATTGACATATCCACAATAAAATTTTATAAGGTTTTTAAAGATTCAGTAGTCCCCACTCATGTTTCTAAAACATCCACTATCCAGATACCATAAATGCTTACTGGTACTTTTCAACCAGGTTTCCTACAACAAAATTTAAACAAGAAATGATTTTAGTGCCCATATTTTCTTAGGTCTATAAATGTTAGTAATAAAATATTTAGGAATACAAAGTTGTTTAATTGGTTTACTATAAAAAAATTATAATTTTAGTAATAAAAATCTTATTTAAGAACATAAGAATGAGAAGTGTTTACAGACTTGGTAGAACTGGAGCTAGGGATAAATTTATTATTATAAATCTTTCTCTATCCATTTTGGTAACCAATCTCATTCATATATATGGGTGTGGTTTGTTTTCTAAGAATTATGGTGAGGTTTTATCTAATATTTGTGAATTTTTAAAGATATTTTTTTATTTTTTCATTAGACATACTGAGTTCATTATTTTCCTTTAATAATTGATAATTTTTGTCCTTTTCTATAAAAAATGTCATTTAAAGTGAGCAGACAAAGAATGATTCTTATTTAAACTTTTTTATTTATCTTTAAGTTCATTGAATGTTTCCTCTAGAATGTTATATTACTCAAATAAATCCTCACTGCTTATATTTTCATCAATTTTTTCATTCTCATAAATATTTTGAAAAATGAACAAGAGATGTAGAAATAACATCTATTACCACTTATGTGTTTTTCATGAAATACATGTTAGCTCAATAATTTTTATCTTCTCTTATCAAGTTAGGGTCACTTGAACTATATTTATCAGAACTCAAACTTTCCTTCATATCCTTTTATAAAATTTTACTTTTTCCTCATGATTTTTATTATATTTTAGTTTTGGATAATCAACCTTGATGTTTCCTTTTCTTTTTCACTCGTAATAAGTTATCTCATTAGTAGAATCATCATTTTTTTACTCCTTACTCCAATTTCATCTATTATCATATTTACTTATATAATTTGATTTATTTAATACTTTATTCTTCCTATAGAAGTTTTTGAATCACCTGGATAGGTGAGTCATTTCCTTATCATTGTCCAAATATGATTCATCATCACTCAAACTGTCATCTTTGATCTTATCTTTCATTTTTGAGTCATAATTACTGAAGGAAAATGATTTTCTATTTACTTAATCTTCTTATTCTATATTCACTTTTAGTTCCTCCTCATACATCCTAATTTTTTCAATAATCTCTTTTACTAGTAATGCACTGATGTCATAAGATTCTCTAATAGAAATAGAGGTTTCTCTCCACCTATGAGGTAGAAATCTAAGAAGTATCATGGATTGATATTTATTCTCTATTCTCTTCCCAAGTTCATGCATTGTATTCAAAATCTCATTAAACTTGATATACATATCAGAAATGGTTTCCTCATGTTTCATCTTAAATGTATCATACTTAATGGTATAATAATTTAAATGTATATCTTTAACATTAGATGTTCCTTTATGAGATATAACGAGAGTATCCCAAATTTTAAAATAAGTAGAATAATAAAATATTATATTAAATTAATCTTAACCTAATTCACATTATAATTCATTCATATATTTATAATTAAATTCATAAGAAACCTTAGTTGAATCCCTTTATTCAACTCTATCAGCTGTGGGTTTTTCATATTTTCCTCGATAATGGTCCAAATATCAAATCCCATACTCTCAGTATGTATTTTCATCTTGATCTTACATTGAGAATAATTAGTTCCATTAAAATAAGGAGTTTGGATAGTGAAAGTTTCTTCTTGTATATTATTATTATCCATAATAATATAATTTTATAATTAATAAAAAATTTGAGATATTTTGATAATAATAGATTACATTAAAATGTGTTTTGAAAAACCTTTGATACTAAATTTTGTTTGGAGTGGGAAACTCAAGGGGGTGAATTGAATTTCCAATTAAAATTTTTATTTAAAATGATTTAAAACTTAAAACTCCAAATTTAGTAAAAATTACCAATTAACTAAAACTATAGAATTATTTAATTTGATCTTTAAAAATGTTTCTTAGAAGTTTGATCAAAACTTATATAAAACAACATTTAAAACTATCTTAACATTTGAAATAGTTTTACTTGAAATTAACACTGTATATAAAACACAAATTAAAGTTAACTATCAAATTAAAGTTTTGTTATATAGTTTAGAAAATAGATATAGGTTTTTTTTAAAACAGAGTAAACAAAACTTAAAATAATATAGTGGAATCAAATAAGGGGTTTAGTCTCAAGATAATACATAATCCCATAAAATTTTCAATCACCCACTTCCAAATAGTTTATTATATATAAACTAGTCCAAAACTTGGATCAAATTTTACACAACAAATCACAAGGTTGTCTAAGAAATAAATAGCCTCTTCCATAGTTCTATGTGGGAGAAATAAATGATAAAAACTACATTTTTTAATTATATTCTACATATACTATTCCACAGTTATACGTGGGATAATAGATAGATAAATTAAAGAGTGTCTGTCTTGCAATCTACAGTTTAGTTTTGGAATTTTTTCTAAATAATAAATAGGTAATATCACACACAACTCAAAAGTATTAAAAATATAGTAAGAGAAAGGATAAATAATTTATTTTATAAGAGTATGTTGTTTAATTTTTTTGTAGAATATTTTTCTCTTATATTTATTGTATTTCAATTTGAAAATGATACACAAATATTTTTAGTTGTTCTCAGATATGCCATCGAAGTTCTATTGAGAACATGGTGTAACAGATGTTAAAAACATAGTATATATTATTATTTTTAATTTAGGAAAAATTCTAATGTCTCTGAGTAATATATGAATTTATTTGTCTGTTTTATTTCACACACTTTTTCTATATTTGGTATTCCTTTTAAAAATAAGATATCTTCATAAATAACTATTGAAAAATTGTCATTTAAGATCCCCATACTTTTGTAGGAAATCCAGGTTCAATATATGATTCTGGATGACATTTAATTCTACACCGAAAAGTAGTTGGATTAATATATTTAATAATATAATAATACAATACTTACCTTTAAAAATGGTCATTTTAAATTTTTCCACATCATCATACATAGATGCTTCCATACTTTAGGGATTCTTTGATATTTTTTACAGTCAATCACTTGTTCTTATGGTTGATCATTCATTATTGTAGTCGATCATTTTCTCTTATAGTCGATCACTTCATTTTTACAGTTTATCTCTTTTTTATTTTAGTCAATTCATTAATTTTTCAATTTTGAAACTACTAATCATAGTCTGTTTATTTTGTCTTGTGATTGATTCCATGCTTTGTCAAATGTCCACTTTCACATATGGATGATATGGAATGATCATGTTTTTAATCCATCACTTAGATATTTCTTACATACTTGTAGTTAATAGTTTGTTTGTGTGGTCAATCCAGATAATCTTATGGTTGATCTGTTAGGTGTGTGGTTGATCCACTTTCCATGCGGTCGATTCATGCCTTTACAAAAAATATTGATCATGGTAGTTGACTGATACACCAATACACCATATGATCGATTGGTTTGTCTTGAGGTCACTTGAGTCTCTTGCGACCACTTATTTCCTTTTCCATAAATTTGTGATTATTGTTCAGGTGGCTTTGCGGTCGATCACATATGTCATGTGTTCGATCACATATACCATGTGTTTAATCACATTTTCCATATGGTCATGTGGTCGATCACATATGAATTTATTTTCATAAAACATAAAATGTATTATAAATAACATAAACATTATTTTTTATTATTAAAATAAAGAATTTCTGGATTAATCTAACAAAAATATCAATCATGTGTACATACAGACTACCATCTCCACAAGTGATGTAATTCATTATTTATCACTGTATTATAAAAATGGTTATAAAAGTTTATATAATGAATAAGTATGATAATTATGACATTATTAAGATTTTGAATACGATTAAACCATGACCAAGGTTCAAGGACCAGAACCGTCGAACTGAAACTTGCAGGGGAAATAGATCAGTTGAAACCCAAATGTTGATTTTAATGAAGAATTGTTAATAAATGGGTAATTATAAATTAAAATGGAATAATATATTGTAATATAAGTATTAATATGGTCCTATTAAAGATTTATAATAAATATAAATTTATTATATAGTATTTTAAGATCACATATGAAGAAATTTAGGACTTGAGGTAAGGGTTTATGTTATAATCTCATTTATTTTTGAGATTGTCATTGTTAAATTTATAATGAGGTAAATTATATGATCCTTATCTTTTAAACCCCATTAATTTTATTCTCCTATAGTTATCTATGTGTTTTTAATTTATTCCTTTCATTCTCCACTATTTGTTACTTAAAACGATTGAGAAAATTTTTTAAGAAAAGCTAACTTTATTTCCTCTTTTCAGTTGGGAATCTTTGTCTTCTCTTTCCATGTTCTTCAAATTATTTTATAGAAGTTTTTAACTATAGTTTAAATTTTTAAAAATTTCATTTTTACTACATTTGACATTATTTAAAAATTATTAAATGGAATATTTTCAAATGTTTTTCATACAATGGACTTTAGAATTTTTACAAAAGTGTGAAAAAAAATGTTCTCTTTTAACATATACAACATGAATTTTTTTTACCATTATCATGACTTTACTTCATCATGAATATTACTTTACAAGTTTCAAAGTTTTTATAAAGAAAATACTATTTTTATTTTTCTATTAATTTTATTTTTGAAAAGTTACCAAAAGAAAAGTGATGTTTTCTCTTGATTTTTAAAGTATATTTTAAATAATTTTATAAAAGAGATTTTCATTTATGTCAACATAATTTAAGGATTTTATGCTTCATGTGGAATATGTTATTATGATACCATGCATATTATTTTTTTGTATTTCATATGATGATGATGTTCTATGGATGTTTTCATGAAACTTATTTCTTTCCCATGGTTCAATTATGTTATGATGAAATGATGAATGTTTTTGTGATCTTGTGGTACACATATGTATGGTTTCCATTATATGATTGGTGGGACAAAAATTATATATCCCTATAATGCTATTAGGTAAAAATTTATGTCTCATGAGATAATATGAACTATAAAAAGAAGTAAACCTAGTCCAGAAAGTGACTTTTTCTATTATGATAGTCTTTCCAGTGAACCTTGACTATGGAAATAATGGTAATGGGGAGTGAACCTAGTAAAATATGGGTGTCTATCCATTATTATTGTATTTCAAGTGATCTTTGACTAAGTAAATTATTTTATATTCTTATTTATATTTGAAAAACTTATGTTTTAGGCTTATGATATGCTCTCATGGCTCGTGATTGATCATTGATGCTTATGAACTCTTATGAATAAAGTTTTTTGTTATAAAAAAGAGTTATGAAATCACTTAAGATTTATTTTCAGGAGACATTGGGTATGTTTTTATAAGTTATAATCATGGTATAATACCCTTATGCTAATCTTATGCTCACTTATGATCATCAATTGATATCTTCCATGTTTACCCTTACTGAGCATTTGAACTCACCATTTATAATGTTTCATTTTTCTTTGGTTATAAAGAAAGGTATTAAGTAGGGTATGTATAATAAGGGTATTGTGTGAGAAGAAATTTCTAGGAGATGTTAAAGATCTTTTATGAAATAAGATGATTGTGTATCTAACCTTTAAAACACTAAACCTTTAGGATTTTGGGGAATGTATTATTGTGATATGTATTGAATATTTATCTAAAATATTGTAATATTTATGTATATAATTCTTGGGAGGCCTAAGATTATATAGTATCATAGAATGGTAAATAAATTGGAATTATAGTTATTAAAAAATCATCTAAATAAGTATCCAAATAATTTTGATTTCCAACACTAAAAAGCAATGGGTAAGTCATGGGTAAACTATAAGTGCTCCATAGTGGAATACATGAGGTTAGTATCTCAAGGAGGATACTTAAAAACATTACTCTTTGATTGTCTTGATTTATTACTAAAATATACTATATAAAAAAATACTTTAATAGTGAGAATATTATAAAATGCATATAATATAAATATATACATAAATGCCTATAAAGTAAGAAGTGCTTAGATAGAAATAATATTTTTTCCTTAGGAGTTCATAATGATGTAAAAAATTATCTTAAAATGAATTCATTCTCATTATCCTAGTCAATTCATAGATAAAAACCTATCACCATACACCCTCTTTTTCTAATATAAATTCCCTAACATCATGACCTCTGTATAAAGTTGTAATATCTCTTAAATTATGTATAGGAAAACTCTTCACCATATATCATCACCATAATGCTACTCCACCATATGAAACATTATAATAATGAATGAGAGTTAAATGAAGAACAAAGAAGAAGAATTCAACAAGTGGGAAAGCAAGGTAACCACATAAGTATTCAATTTAACAACTAGTGAATTCTTAGAATAAGGTTTTAAGAAATATTAAAGCATAGAAGAAACATAAAGCATAACTACACCTAACTAAATAATAGTGAGGGTTATTTATTCATCATAAGGAATTTGAGAGGCATAGTGGGAGAAACATGAAAGAGAAAATTAAAGGAGAAATATTAAGAGAAAATATTTTTATTAAAAATGTTAAAAACTAATTCAAAATAAAAAACATCACATTAGAATTTAAAAATGGTGAACACTTTGAATGAAAGTGAAGGTACATCTTTAGAGGTTTCTAGGATTCCTTCTAATTATATCCTTAAAATGTTCACACCTATTTCGCCCCTTATACAGATGAATCATAAGATGTGATTATATAAAAATTTGTTTTTAAACATCTTAAAAATATTTCCAAAACATTTAATTTCTATTGTACAAGTATAGAAAAATTCATGAACACATTACTAAAGACATATTTTCTGGAATATACGACTATTCATATTACCATGATTCATTTTCCCATGCATTTATATAATTGAAAAATATTCAATATTGAGCATTCATAGTTAATTAAATTGTTATTAGGAATATTATCTATCACTAGATAAACATTTATCTCATTTGGATTAGCTGTTTAGGAGTTATGGTCCCAATATTGAAAGTTAAAAAAATTATTTATAGATTTATTAGACCTACCTATATGCTTTATTTAGGAATCCTATGGTTGGATTTAGTAATTATTTCAGTTAGATGAAATAGATCTTAGTAATAATTTAATACTAAAGAACAAGTTTTTAATTTCAATTAGTGTAGTAAATGTTATAAAAAATATATCAAAATGATAGTTTTATATAGAAATATAAAAAATAGTGTAATTTTCCTTTTTAATGTATTTTTACATAATAAATAATAAATAAATAAATGATGAGATACTAGAATATGTAAATATTGTAAATAAAATGTGTAAGTTTCAAAATATATGATAATCCACTGTGTAATCATTCATTTAGAGAACACCACTTTACCACTCCATATATGGAAGGAATCATCCATATGAAAATAAAAACTTTTTAAAATTTGAGAGATACCAAATAAAGTATAATAAATAATCCATAAATGAGAATACGGAATATAATCATTACCAATAAAATTCATACATATCTAAAATTCTTATATAAAACCAACATGAATTAGAAACATAGATAGAAAAGGGAATTAGAATCTAATATAGATAAATACATGAGAATAACCAAAATATGTGTCAAAATATAACCAAAATGATAAATTGATGAAACCCATATTTATGTTCCGGGTGTGCATCTCTCACTTTTCACATCCTCTGAACCTGAACAAAAGTTATCAAGTATCCATTATCATAAATTGGGTATTTCCATTTAGATTAATTTAATAAAACCAAGTCTAAATACACATGAAGTTTGTATAAATAGTGTGAGAAACTTTTACCAGTATGATTCTACCACATAGAATGTGTATAGACTTTAGAGAATAAACCTTGTCATGGAAGTTTGAACTAAAAAACTAAAGTAAAATTTTTATTTCTATAAAAACAAGTAAAAAAAATTTTGTACATTTATATTTTCATTTTAAAGTAATCAAGTTATCCATGTGAATAAATATATATATAAGTAGATTAATAAATGAAGAGTATTTTAAAAAAGTCATTTCAAGGTATTATGGGAGAATATTTGAGGGTCTAGGGTAAAGAAAGTTAGGATACTCATATTCAAGATCAAAAACATCTGCATGAAAGACACTAGAAAGAGAATAATACTAAGTTAGTTATGAGGTCACTATTCAATGAAAAATATAAACTAATTAGAATGACCCAAATGTAACTAACCATAGAATACTATTAAACTTTTCCTTCAAATAATGTGTATAATTTAAAATAAGGTCAATTTTAGCTAGTGCATAATCTCACCTAGTGAGTATACTTTTCACTAGAATCATTCTTAATTACACATGGTATTCCTATAAATTTTTCATAATAAAATTAATCAAAAATACAATATTAGAGATAATATACACTCATTTATTTCTTAATAACCCTTCAACATAATAGCCCCTTCATAATGATCCATCATCCATCATTAACAAAACTCACATATTTATATTTTATAAAAAAACATGAAACAATTTTTAAAGGGGGTAAAATCATGTAATAAAAGTTTTAGACAATCCATACTCTACTTAATCCAAGAAAATACTTCATAAAAAACCCTAAAAATTCCCTATAATTCATGTAAAAATGTTCCATAAAACTATCACAATTATTTCATAATAAAACATCATTAGATTTTTTACAAACATATTATTACTAAGTTTTTATATAAAACATACATTTTACTTCTTAAAACAAATCCTTATTTGGTGACCTTCCCCCACTGGTGCCCCTCCCAGGTTAGCAGTGTATACAAGAGTGATCCATAAATCCTGCCTCTAATAAGGCACGAGTTGGAAACTAGCATTGAAGGTTTAAAAACACACATATGTAAATAATTAACCTCATAAATCCTTATAATATAAATAATAACCACAAGTCAACTCCACATAATAAAAAAACTAGTAGCCCATAAATTCATGTAATCTCATATATTAAGATAAACTCTAAAATGAAATTTTAATAGAAACTCCAATGGAAATAGACCAATAACACCTTCCATGAACTCCCCAAGCAATCAATGTCTATACTGGTCACCAAATCCCTCATATAAATTGAAATATATATAATTATAGAGGGGGAGTGGGAGGAAAAGGAATACAAACACATATAAATGGGTGATTATACATGTATGCTTAATAGGATCATCATGAAAACCACTCATGAAAATTTGGGATAAGTATATTAATGGATTAGTAAATAAATAGAATAACCAAATAATTACCTAAATTAGTTAAAATACCACCCAACATTACCAAGAATCGCTCACCAAATATCATATCCAAGTTATAGTAACATATACAGAAGAATATATATCATAAACATACCACACAACCACTTCCCAATGGATCTAGTCATTCCCATGCACAAATGGAATATGATATATTCTTCATTCCTTCTACATCCACATATTTTTATAACCATATAAATCATCACACCCATAACCACATATCTACCACCACATATTACATCACAACAACACATGAAATCATTAGAAAAATAGTATAACATGAACATGAAGGACATCAACCTCATGGAATCCTCCTAAAATGTGTGCCCATAACTATTTTTCCACATCAAAACACCAAATCAATCCAACCATTATATACATATATATATACTATAAACATAAGAAAAAAACGTCTCATAAGACTTATAGATGGATAATGGAGAAGTGGGAGCAGTCAACCATTTTTCCCCACTAGAACCTAGATGTTTAGAAAGACACCCAAAACCCATGTCCTTATTCTGGAATCAATGAGGTTACCTAATTTAGGTTGTGTTTTTTATTAAAAAATAAGAAATTAAAAATGATATAATATGTCACACAATTCCAATATGATGATCGACATATAAACTGGAATGCATAAATCACATCTACCTGGAAAAGTTAATTCATCCTTGCCATCACCTATAGAAAATTACTACCATGTAACTAAATAACCATGATCGACCACACCAAATATCCACACAATATATAAATAACTTCCTAATTAATCACAACATAGATAAATTTCATATTTTCCATTACTAGTAACATTATATTCATTTATCCATATTTAATGTCAAATCATTCATTAATCATTATCCACAATTTATCTCTGCCTACACATGCTTCATTTCATCCTTTATATTTCATTATAAATCCAACCATTTATCAATTTCCATGTCATAAATTAATATTTACATAACCTCATAAACCCATCAACCAATTCCACTTTTATCATTCATTCATTTATTTCATAATCAAATGATGTTACCAGGAAATTATGATGCAACAACATCAAACTCTCATAATATCACATCAAACATCACATTATCCCATGATAAAATATATAAAAACTATTCCATATCGAATTCAATATCCAAAAAAAATATTTTCCATGTGACCAACCATGTTAATACTTAAATATTCACATAATAACTCATCTTTCACTACCACAATAACAACCACACCTCATTTTCCCAACCAATCACAACAACCAGCCAATAAAACTATATATATAATAATAATGAATCTTAAAACATTATAAAACAATTTGAAAATGAATAATTAATTTACATGTAACAAACCCTTTTTAATAATTCTTTCATATTAAGTAATAATTCATGAAGAAATATCGACTTCATAATTCCATATTTCCCATATATCATTTCATTGTTATATTTAAATGTATAAACTTTTATAGAAAATTATTTTAATCGTATAAACTATAGAAATAAATAATTCCATAGTATGAATCAATAATTTCCTAGAATAAATATTAATAAAACATATTACATATAAAAAACATCACAGAATTCTATAAAGCACATGGGAATCAACTTTTTCCCATCAATTCTTTTAGTTTGGTTCATTAATATCCTTTAGGTTAATTCATATTATCCACCCAATGAAAGAAAATTCATTATTAATCAACATTATTATATAATCAATGAAGGATGTGTCACAAATTCATTACATCAAAGGATTATTCAGTAACTACTACCCATTAATGGAGAGAAAACTCCGATCAAGAACCACTAAACATGTGAGGATCGGTCATAAAGATTATTCATGATAATTTCTCATTAAAAAATGATCCAAAAACCCTAAAACTGAATCAACACCACTTACATATAATCCTCTATAAAATAATAAGGATAAAATAAAGAAATAGAGGGTAATAAAATTCCTTAGATCATAAGGAATTGATATCTTGAAGGTGAAGGTCAAAACTAACTAAAGGATGTAAAAGAACTCCAAAGAGGCACCACTTATTGCCTAGGGTTTTAAGGAAGTAGAGTAATATAATAGAATCCAATAATATGAATGAATTTGTAATAATTAAGTAAAAAATAGAAGGTCATGGTTTCATGGGTGTCACCATGCCATAATGAGGGTATAATTAGGAAAACACAGTGTGATATACCCTCAAATTATAGGGGATAAACCATTGTAAAACTAATAAAATCAAGGATTTTCATGATATAACTAAGGTGGTCACACAATAATGTTAAAAACCAAATAACCACAATGGGAATCTTATCCTCCCCCATGAACCGGAGATACCTTAAACAAAAATATAGAACAATAATAAACACCGTGATATAACTTAACTTAGATAGGTATAACTAAAGAATTTGAAAACCTAAAACCCCATGGCATAGAACCCATCTCTATAGCGCAACTGTCTCAATCCAAGGGTCCTTCATGATAATAAAAGTCACCCCACACCACAAAAAACTCTCTCAGATGGATAGATAAATTCTTAAATATCATAATCTCAGTCCTACACTGACTCATACTATAACTTTATCCATCATGATGCAATGTTCCTAACCACACCATCTCCTCTTCTCTTGCAGAATGACAATTCCATACACATAATGATCATAGTGTGATTAGCCTGACCACTAAAAAATCAGCTAAATATCCTCCCTTCTTTCACCAAACCTCTTCCAAGCTATCCGCAGTATCTCCTCCAGCCAAGAAATACTAAATAAAGTTCTGGGAAAATATATTAATTTATATTAGAAACCTCTCAAATGATTCTTTTAATATAATCAAATCTAAACCCATAAAGAAGACAGTAACCACAAAACCCCAAACACCCCTAAGAGGTACCTCTCAGAAATATATTTCACTGTTTCTGAAACTCAATAATAACACGAGTAAAAAACAAAATCAATCATGTAATAATAAAATTAAACTTCTCAAAATCACACAATAATTAAAAACAACATGGGATAATGAGTACACATTTATGAATTATTCTCTCATGTACACTCCTATTAGCCATCATGCCTCCACAATACACAAACCAATGGGATAATGTTCCATTATATAACCTCATACTAGAAAATTTGATTCTAGATTGGTCTTTAAAAAAACATTTTGTCATCATTAATATCAAAATCACCCCAATCAGTGACCTATGAATCATAATCAGCATAACGAAGAAGATACAACACATGGAAGACATTGTGGATCTTATCCAACTATGAAGGAAGAAATAACTGATATTCCACATTGATAACATGATCTAATATCTAAAAGGGACTAATAAACTGAGTTAAAAGGTTCCTCCCTCTACCAAACCTTTATTGGACACAAGGATCAAAATCCTTCAAGTAAAAATTATAGAAAACCTAAAACTCAAGTGGTCTCCTCCTCTAATCTGTATATAATTATTAATGGTATTAAGCCACTTTCATTCGGTCAGAAATCATCAGCACCTTCTCAATCATTCTCTCTACCACATATAGTTAAAGGACCACATACTCTTTATCCTATGTCTGGAAAAAAATATATATTTGAAAGGTATCCTATAAAATTCCTTGAATAGAACCATGAAAATTAAATATTGATAGCTATTTTTATATTCTAAATGAAAAATGGGTAAATGATTCACCCATAAACTACCAAAATCTAGAACATATTCACATAACATTTCCTCTAGTGTCTGAGAGGTCTTTTCTATATGTCTGTATATCTAAGGATGAAAACAAGTTCTAAGGAATATTTTAGAGCCAAAAGCACACTAAAAACTCTCCTAAATCACGAGGTAAAACAGGGGTCCCAATTAGATATGATGGTCCTTATCACCCCATGAATATTCACTATCTCATCCACATAATTCCTCAATAAATTATCTAGATAACTTAACTCTTTATTCACTATAAAATGAGCTACCATAGTTAATCAATCCATAATCACCCAAATAGAATTACATCCTCCCTGATCTCTAGAAAAACTAGTGATGAAATCCATTAATATTTCCACCCACTTCCACTCAATAAAATCTCATGGATACAAAATAACTATAGGGACATGATTCTCTACCTTCACCACAAAAAAACCAAAAACCATGAAACAATATCCACCATTATTTACTTCATCCATGGCCACCAAAACTTACTCCTAAAAACAAAATATATCTTGGATGTACTATAAATCACAACCAAAGGTGAGATATGAAACCCACAAATAGATAACTTATAAATCACTGATAGAATAAATATCATACCTTAAAACTAAATCTAATTTTTATCATCCTCCATCCATTCCTAAGTAGCATCGCCAAAATCAATAAGGTCATGCCAAACCTCTACCTCAAGATCTATATTCTTTGAATCCTAAACCCAATATAACAAGGATGATTGAAGAATAATATTATATAAGAAAGCTCTACCATTATCTTCTTTAATATCAAGATGTAATGTTGTAAGATCCTCTCTCACTCTCTATGCATCTCCTAGCTCATGAATAACATTTCCATGAGACATCCTACTCAGTGCATGAACAACCAAATTCCCTTCTATTGGTGCATAAGATATTTCAATGTCATAATACTTTATGAAAATAAACCACCTCCACTAGAACATATTAAAATATTTCTTAGAGAATATATAACTCAATATTTTAGGATTTATGAAGACTAAAAACTTCTCATCAATGAGGTAGTTTCACTACATATTTAGGGAAAAACCACTATTTACAACTCAATATAATATATGGAATAGTTATAATCATGAGTGAATGAATACTAAGACCCATATTAGATCACTTCCATCTACTAAATTAATATAAAACTAAAGACAATATCATAAGAATCATAAAAAAACCTCAAACATAACTCCATCCATTGGAAACCTAGGTACAAGTGAACTGATCAGTTTCACCTTCAAGTAATTGATAGCTACCTTAAAATGATCATTCCATATAAGGTTCTTATCCTTCTTATTCAAGGATTTCAAGGGGAATACAATATAGAAAAAAAACATGAACTTACTATAATATCTTACAATACCAAGGAAGTTGTGAATCATTACAATATTCATGGGTACTTCCCGAAAAATAATTTCTTTAATCTATAAAGGATCTACCACTACTCCTTATTTAGACACCACGTGCCTAAAGAAATATACCTCACAATTCAAAAAAATCACTTTAAAATTTTCTATAGAGTTGATGGTGTATAATGAATTGCATAATAGTCTTTTAATTCTCAACATTATTCTCCTCTGACTTCGAGTGGGTAAGGATTTCATTGATTAACACTATCACAAACTAAAAAAGAAACTCACAGAATATAAAGTTTTTGTTTCCAATGAAAAAAATATAGGTAATTTAACATATCAAATATAATAACTAAAAATTAAAAGTGTCCATAACTTCAATTGAAGGTAGTATTTGAGATATCCTTCTCTTTCACTATCATCTAATGATATATATAATATATATCGATCCTTAAAAACAATTTTTATTTCTTTAAATAGTTGAATAAACCATCTATCCTCATATATAAGTAAATATTATCCATAATTACCTAGTTAAATCACTATTAGTATATTAAAAACCTCATAATACTATCCTCCTTATAGGAAAACAACAGTAGAGATCATCAATGTGATGCAATGAGCTAGATGAAACCCGCCTACATTAAATAACTGCACTAAATTATAAACTCCAATAACTCATAAGGTTTCATCAGATAAGAATCTATAAAAATCATTGAGACACTAAGTTTCAAGACAATAACAAATTCAATATGAAATTTTGGGGGTTGTGTTACAACCTCGTCAGGGAATACATCTAAAAACTCATAGACAACTCTTCAGAATACCATTTTCTACACTTACACTAAATTCAATGATATCTCTATTGAATGAGACAAAAAATCTTCCAAGAAATTATTACCTGTCTAATGATATCTCTCACCAATGAACACTATACACTAAACTTTTTCATCAAATAAGGAAAATATACTCTAAAAAAAATTGATAACTTCATGTAAAAAATGCAACTAGTTCATGCCCGGAATGGAATTGTATGATGGTATCTATAGTAAGAAGAAATATCCTAGTGATTGATGTTGCCTCATCAGAAGATCACAACACTGACACACATCATGCAAAAAATACTAACCTTCAACTAGTGTAGACAACACCAACAGCACTTAAAGCCTCCCTATCTTGAGTCTAAGAGCACAAACTAAGGTAAACATTATGAAGGAGTGTGAATATACCTAATCAAATAATGAAAAATCCAAGGAAGAATATAAGAATATGGTGTCTAATGTGATATATGGTCTACCCAACACTAGGATATTCATGGAATTTAACTAAAAATACCCTACTCCACTGCCATTCTCACCCTAATGATAACCACCCCCATGATTGTGTTTAACTCTATATCTTAGTAGATGTGGGAAAACAGAGGGCCATCCTCTGCCTACTACATCACCCATGTATTAACCAAAATACTACTGGGCCTATTATTGATAAGGCCTTAGAGAAAACTATTAGTATATATACACTAAATACTAACAACCTATAATGTGCATCCACTAGGAATATTTAGAAAATATAACCATTGATTCCAAAGACCTACACAAAAAAAAATACATTGGTCTAGAACTCCAAGTAAAAGACCAAGAACCACCAAAACTAGAGAAATGTGCATAATGTTAAGAGAAACTCCCAACTGATCAAAAACTCTATTTCCTTAATATCTCAGAACCTCATCTATATATATGCTCATTGGGAAGTTCTGATGACTTCCCTATAGAGATGGGACAGACCAAGCATGCATCTTATTAACCACCTCTACCTTAGATAGAAAATCTAGATATATAGGTAACATAAAAAGTGTGATATGATATTTAATATTGGATGTAAAACCATCTAAAAAGTGAATACTTTAGTATCATCATCGGGGAAGAGTTCAGGATCATAGTGAAGAAGATTATTGAACCAGACTCTATGCTCATATACGCTTATGCTCCCTTACCGAAGAGTTAGAAACTCCTACTATCTAGCCAGCTTTAGGGTCTAAGAACAAAAATCCACATAAACTAATTTCAAAAATCATCCCATGATACCTCTAACTCCTAGAGATCTCAATGATATAAAAAAATCATGGATTAGTAAAACCTCTCAACTGAACAACATCCAATGGAATCTAATTATCCTTCTATGAATGGATCATACTAAAACCAATATTAATATCTTTCAACCACTACTCTATCACCTAATTAGAGATAGAACCTTATACTTTGTTATGTTCTGATTTTTGGACTCATGTAGTATCTTCCTCAAAGATTTATACTCTTCATCCTTTTTCAACCCTCTTATAGTCAACCATAAAATTATACTGAAACTCACTAACTTAAACCATGTGCAAATTATGACCATGATCTATCTCTACAACACAAAAAAAGTGAAATATTAATCCTAAAAACATGTAATTTCATTTAATATCATTTATTTAAATACATTTTACTTTATCATATTTACTCCCATTTGAAACACAGGAATAAACAACATAATTCAATTATTAAACTTAGGACTCTACCATGAAAGCAACAACATATTACTTGGAATGTTTAGTAAGATTAGGGTCCTCACATCAGATCATAGGGGAGCCTAAATTTTTATGTTCTAGCTTTCCTCCCTTTCTCTATAACATTCTAAGTTTTATTGACATAATTTCCCTACTAAACCCATGCAATCATTAACAGTGCCTAACTAAAATATCTATACTTACTCTCAACCATAGCTCTTATACCACTCTATCATAACTCACCCCCACTGGTGCCCCTCCTTGGTTAGTAGTGAAGATAAGAGTATCCCCAAAATACCAAATTTAATAGGAAATAGATTTTTGACTCGCACCAAGGGTATGAAAACACACATATGGGAGCCATTACCCATGTTAATCTGAAGAATATAAAAAAGACTCACCAATCAACTACATATATTATAGAAAAAAAACCAATATTATGTAAATTAATGTAATGTCATACATAAATAAAAACTATAAAATGAAATAATAATATAAACTCTTATGGAATCAACCCACAAACACCTACCACAAACTCCATTAAAAAGTAATGTCAAGCATAGTCACCAACTCCATCTTGTAAATCTAAAATATATAATTATATAGACATATATATATATAGGGGTCATTACAAACCTAGTATCAATAATATCATCCCTAAAACCTATCATGAAAATGTGGGAGAAGAAAACTAATGCCTTAGTAAAGAAATAAAAAATCGAACTCATTACTTATATCAAGTCAACTACCACCCAACCTCACCAAGGCTCACTCACCCAAAATCGCATACAAGGTACATTAACATAATTCCAAAGAATATATATATCATGAATGTACCTTGAAACCACTTCCCCACAAATATGGTTGATCTCACACCCCAAAGGAATGCGTCACGTGCTTCAATCCCTTTCATATCCAAAAATCTATATAACCACATACCACATCATATACATAACAACATATACACTACCAAAAACTAGATCACAACCACACATCACATACTCATCATAGTAGGGTAATGTGAAAATGAAGGACATAGACTCATGCCCTCCTCCAACCATACATATCCCCCAACATGTATCCACGTCAAAACCAAAAAACCATGTCAACTAGTATATATATATAGTAAAATTAAAATCTATTAAAACTTGTGTGTGTGTGTGTACTCACTTAATTTTGTGATCTATCGTATCTCTTATTATGTTTGAAGGGAGAGTAGAGAATATGGGAAAATCATCCATCTAGCCTTCATCCTAGCCATCACCCATGTATAATAGTTTACACATCACTAAACAACCATGATTGATCACATCAATCAACCACAAAACATGTAAAAAACACAATTAATCACATCATAGTTAAATATCATATTGTCCATTACCATCCACATTTCATTCATTTATCCATAAGTAATGTTAAAACATTTTTTAATCATTATCCATAATGTATCTAATAATCCATATGTTTTATCCCATTTATAATATTTCATTAAAAATACCATCATTTTTAAATTTCCATGAAAGCAATTAATATTTACATCACCTCATTAACCCATAAAACCATTTTAATTTTATTTAGTTACTCATTCATTTATTTCATCACCAAACCATGTTATTGGGAAACTTTGAAACAACTTCATAAACCGCTCAAAATACCATATCAACCATCACATTATCCCATGATAATAGATAGTGAAACCATGCCATATCTACCAAAACATCCAAAACCATTCCCTTTACATGCAACTAGCCATGGCACTATTATAATAATGATGCAACAATACATTATTCACTATTGAAATAATAACCATGCCTCATCCTCACAACCATCCACTATAACCAACCAATACCACTCTAGTCATAACAAGAATAACTCTAAAATAACATTAAATAATAGGAAAAAATATATAAATTCATATTGAATGACCTCTTATTAATTATTCTTTTATATTAAGAAATAATTTCACGCATAAACACAAACCTCATAATTCCATATTTCTTAAAAAACATTTTGTTACCATATTTATATGGTTAAAATTCTATAGAAATGTATTTTAAAAAATTTAAAAATAAGAATAAATAAATCCATAGTAGTAAACATTAATTTCCCAACTAAAATATCAAACAAAGCATCAAAATATAATAAATATAATGGAATTCCATAAGGAACATGTGATTCACACTTTTCCCTTCTATTGTGTTAGCCCTGTTCATTATATACATTAGGTTAATTCATATTATCTTCCAAATAAAATTAAAATCATGATTAACCCACATTCACATATAATTAGATATTTATAAGTCATAAATCTCATACCTCAAATAATGCTTCTATAACTTATATATAAGAACAAGGAGAAAACTATGATCAAGTGGCACCAAACACATGAGTATCATCCATGAATCAAATACATGAAAATTACCCATAAAAATAATGACCCGTAAATAACAAAAATCAATTCAAAATTTATTACATAACCTCCCTTATAAAAGAACAAGGTGGTAATGAAGAAATAGAGGGGGAGAAATCACCTTCGATCACAAAGAACTGATTTCTTGAAGCTGAGGTCCAAATCATACCAAAGGATGGCCAAAAACTATAAAGATGAACCACTTCCTTATTTTTCTTCACTTCCAGATGCTTTTCTACAAAAAAAGGCTCATTAGGTTCCATTTTTTACTAGATTCTTTCAATAAATGTGATATAAATATTTTGATATATAAATAAATAACTAAATTCCCCTTTCAAATATTATAGTCATGATCAAAATAAAATGTTTGAAGATATTTATCCCATGACCTCTGTTTAAGGTTCAAATCCTTTCGTAAAAACATATAACTTATATTTTTTTATTAGTATAGATTATGAACTTATCATTGAATAGATATTGTAACTAACACTTTAAGGAATGCATAAACACTACCAAATCAAGGTCAAGAGTTGGGAAACATCACTCATGAGGTTATAATTGGGGAGATACATGTTCCACCATAAGGTCCTTCTATATAATCATACAACCCATGCTCATTCTAGAAATAACATAATAAACCGCATAGGATTTTCTACACTTAGGAAAATTTTGAACTAGGGCCAATATAAACCTTTGTTTCAACTCATTAATGGATGCCTTAAATTAAAGGTTCTATGTAAAATTCACTCCATTTTGAGTGATTATGGTCAATGGTGTGGTGTGCTCTAAGATATTTGATAAAAAACTAATGGAATTCTATTAAACTAAAGAAACTATATTTCCCAAAGACATTATTTTATACTTCCCATGACATAGCTACTTTCAACTTCTGAGGATCGACTGATATTCCTTATTCCAAAACAAAATATCCCATGATATTAAATTATTAGATCAAAAATGACACTTAGAAAACATACCATATAAGTGGTGATCTTGAATAATTCCCAACACTATTATAAGTGATGTTCATGTTCTTCTTCAAACATTGAATACACCCTGATATCAACCATGAACATTATGAATAATTATCCAAGGTTTAATGGAAGATGTCATTCGTATAAACAATGAACACTACAAGAATGGTTCTTAGACAAAATGATATCACATGGAACTCAAAGTGACCATATATGCTTCAGAAATTGGTCATAGGTATATCATATACCTTCACCCTAAGCTAGTGATTCTGAGAATTGATATCAATTTTTGATAATCACCTTGTCCCTTTCAAAAGATCAATGGGATCATCAATATAGGGTAAAGGGTTTTTATTTTTTATATTCAGATGATTCAGATTTTTATAATCAATTCATAAGCAGAAACTTATATCATCTTTTTTCGTAAGGAGGATATAAGCTTCCCAAAAATACGCACCAAGAAAAATAAACCATTTAGATTCAAAATCATTAGGTTCAATCTCCAATTCCTTTAGCTCATCTAGATCCATTTGATATAAAGGCAATGATATGGCTTGTGTCCTAAGGAAAATATCAAAATAACAATTATATATCATGCATCATAAGTAATTTAGAAAATTAATTAGGGAAAACATTGATAAAATCTCTCAGCATTGGTGGAAGTTCAGTCTCCTCAACTTTATTCCACTTGAGTAGGAGGGAACTAACATGATAACTCTTAGAATTCATGTAGAGATTGTCCAGTTCAACTTTATTAATGATCCCATTCCCTTTGAAATAAAATAAATTTTTATCAAAATTTATAAAAAATACCCATTTGTGATAATAATAAATCAAAAAATTGAATGTAGTCATCCAATATATCTCTAGGAAATTGTTAAAGAGTATATTTCAAAGATAATAAAATCCCAAAATAACTCCACTTAAATAATACTTATGAGACATGTGGGAAAATAAAATCCCTTCTCCTTTTCTACAATAAGAGTAGATGAATCTATCACATACTACATTGGATAAAAATAGAGAATCAAAAGACTCACAGTTCAAGTATATATAAATTAGTGAGAGGCAAATGTATTGAATAAATAAATATACATACATGATTTAATAAATATAGTACCTTGAACTATTGGAGATCTATCTTTAGATTTCATAGTTTCTTTCTCAGTGGCATATAAGAATAAATATTTAGATTGAGTCTATGATATCTTAATAATATAAAATCATTTCACAAATTACTATTCCCATTCAAATATTCACCTCTACATTTCTTCTCCTGAGGATGAGAAGTAATGACCCATGAATTTGAAAGTCATTATTTTCAAGTAAAATTTGAATTTTGAGCTATAGAGTTGGGGTATTTTTTATAATTAGGGTTTAGATAAGAAAATTGAGAGTTTTGAAACATCTAGGATAATTTTTACATGTTCTGTGTGTTTTTTTGGTTTTCAAAGATGTTGGGAAAAGGCTGGAGGGGGTGGACCTGAAGAAGAAATGGGGATTCTAATGGGGGTGGCACATCACACCACATTTAAGGGGGTTTCACCATGATTACCACTCAGGGGGAACCGATCATACCCATTTAAGATTAATTTTGGGTTGATATAAATAATTTAATATTTATTATGTCATTATTACATAATTATTTTGTTGTAAAACATGTAGTATTAAAAAATTGTATTTTTACTATTCACCTAAAAATTAAAATTTCTCATAAAATTACAAAAAATTCACCCTTAGAAAATTTTAACATACATATTCCAAAAATAAAATTCATTTTATCAAAAAAACAATGATATATAATTTAAATTATTAACATAAAAATTATGGTTTTAAAAAAATACATTAAAATATGCTTTATAAAAAATGTACTTATTCTTTCTTTAAATTTTTAATTTGAATACTAATTTTATGGAATTATAATATTAATATTTTATTGATTTATTTATGTTAAATATTATCCACGTGACATTTTACCATTTCATTGGTTAATATACCATTTTAACAATCAAATTACTATAATGGTCATGTTACTATTCCTAATGGTGAGATTACTATTCTAATTTTCATATTACTATTCAAATAATCATATTGGTTTTATAATTAATATAAATACCTTATAATTCCTTCATTAATCATTCACTTCAATTTATCTCAAGGTTCAATCTTCTCTTTTTTTTAATTTTGATTGCATTACAATTGTTTTGTTTATTTTTTATAGTGTTGTTCTCAAGTGTGATAATCCGAGAGATCCAAATGATCCAAATATTCCTATTCTACTCATTTTATTTTATTTATATTTATTACCCAAATCTAATATTGATAATTTTATTGGGTATATTTATTTTCAAAATTCAATTTTATCAATTAGTGAAATATTTTTTTGGGTTTTTATTATGAAGTGAATGTGTTTTATACTATAGAATATTCCTAAATATGACACACATGTTTATTAAGAAGAAAAAATAACATATATAAAATTCTAGGTCATTGAAATTAATGAGTTGTGTGAATCCCCCAAATGATTAGGACAGATCTCCTCTAAGACATGGTTCACTAGAACCTTGGGTAATGGTTTTTTAAAAAGAATATCTAAAGAGAACTTCTATTTAAGGAGTTTTTATAGCATTATACTTATATTCAAATGTTACACATATATAATAATTGAACATTTTTATATATGAATTCAAATATCTTGAACCTTTCTCAAATAGTCTGCTTATTAATTTAACATTCATAAATATTTCAAACATTACAATAACTTTTAACTCTTGGTCCAATTCCTCCCATTGATTATTTAATGTTTAAACAATCAGTTGGTCATTCAAAATCCTCTGAATATCATCGAATGATATTATAAACTTATTATGGTATCGTAAGTGGGAAATAACCAAAAAAATAAGATTTATCTCATAACATGCGCATTGTGATGCACTAAACCATGACATAGTAACACTCACACAAAATGGTTTAAACCAACACAAACCATAACATTATTTAAAACATCTCATCATGGTTTTATCAAAATTTCATAATGGTATCACCCTTACCTTCATATGGTTTCATCAATCCAATAATAATTTTTCCAACAATCATAAAAAATGGGTTCAATTTCCCCACAAGCCCCAAATTTTGTTAATAATCTAATACGGTGACTCATCCTAAAATTAAAAAGGTTAATGAAATTCTCACAATTTATGTACCAATTATGAAAATTAAAAAACAAAAAAAAATATAAAGAAATAGAGCAAAAAAATTACATGATATAGGCATAATACCATACATCCATGGAGGGGAGAAACAATTCACTTTATCTAGGGAGAATTATAAGGATTTTAAAGATAATTGATCCACACACATTGTAAGAACCTTATTTTTTACTCAATTATGGATCCTTTATATTTTGGTATAATTCTCTTTTATGGACCTAAAATGGATGCCTAATGAGTTACAAAATATTTTGTGGGTGTCTGGAGCTTGTTTGGATCTCGAAACCTCAGCTGGTGGGAGAAGATGGAATGTTTCACAATTTGAGTAAACCATGCGAGGTAGGCTGCATGGTAAGATTTAAATGTGCAAGGCTAGATAGTGGGGTGATATGGGGCACACAGTTTTCTCAAACTATGTGATTTGGGGCGCATGACCATGAAAAATACTACAAAAAAATGTAGAGGCATTTCACACAGTTTCCCTAACCGTGTGGCCTAACTGTGTGGTATGCCCTTTCCTATAGATGACCATGTATGGTTGGCACACAATTTGGTCAAACCATATGGGAAAACCATGAGAAGGAAATTTTTGGGTGAAATTTCCATTTTTACCTTAAATGGTTTTTTAAATCAAACCCTCCTCTCTTTTGGTTTTCTAGAGAACATCAACCTCCCTTTTCTCTCTTTTGGCCTCCCTTTGAATCCTAAACTAGGATTTGAGATCTATCACCCATCTGGAGTCCAATTCAACCACTATTCATCTCATTGGATCTACATCAGTGCGTTCTCGATTCATTTTTAATCTTTTGTCATTCTTCTTTCCATCGAAGACTCTATTTAAATACAAGAAGATATGCCCTATTTTCAAGGTGTTGATCCATTATTCAGATCTATTCCAACCTAGGCTAAGTTAGAGGTTGATATTGGATGAGGAGAGTCATAAAAGTATGAGGTAGGTGGTCTATAACTCACTCCTTAAGATTTGTCATTTTATAAATTACTGTGTGGGCATACTGATTTCATCAAGTGTCATCTGTTTAATTTATGTGACTTTCTTATAGTCATTAGAACTGCATTCTAATACTCATTTTATATATCATTGGTGGTTATGTCCACAACTCCGACCACCCCAAGTAGGGTGTTATTCATATTTGGGTTTTTAGTGTTTTGACATGTCCATTTGAGCCACCATTCGGGTGTGCCTTAGCTTGACCTTGCTAAAGGTAAGCCTTCCATGTTAAATGACTAATGAATTTTGAATTATTAAATGGATAGTACCATGTATTTGTATCACTTGACCCACCTAAGTTAAGTGAATCAACTTTATTAATCAATTTTAAATTGGAAATTGGCAAGTATATAGTATTGATATCACTTGGCCTAGTTTATATTAAATGGATTCCATGTGGTTTCTCTTCCTTAGCCTAGACTTGTCATGTTATAAAAGGTAAAGGATAGAACCAAGTAATTAAATATGAAATGAATCAAATGGTTGCATGTCCCTTGGCCTTTTCACATTAATGAAATCCAACCAAGTGAACTTAATAAAAAGTATGAATAATTACATGGATTAATTAAATAAATGAATATAATGTAAGGTTCCCAATTATCTATGGACCTTGGCATCATTATAGGAGTGGTCAGACTTGGGTTAGATTTTGGATTCCTGAGGGAATGCCTTGATCATTCTTGTATGCCATTTTTATTATTGTGGAATTCCTTGGATGATGCTCCTTAGATTACACTCTTACCCCTATAGATAAGATGCAGTTACTACTGAGTTGGAGACCCTTGAGGTCTAGTTTTCCTTGGTTATTACCTTGGAACCATTTCATTATTAATATCATCAGGTTTCCTTATTACATATTGGAACCTTTATTGTTATTATAATGATGTGACGTCAGTGATGGATATGACTCACATGACTTAAATGTATAAGCTGGAAATTAATTAATTAATAAACCAGTTACATGTTTAGACACCTGTCGAGGGATGAAGAAGATACTTGGGTATTTACATCATTATGTTGCTTTACTTTTATATATGCATGCTTTCACACTAGTTCAATTTATATTACACGAATAGGATGTTATAAACACCATTAGTGGTGGCCTACTGAAATTTATCTCACACCCTATCTGGGAACCATTGATACTTAAGTAGACTATATGTATGCAGGTGTTGACAAAGGGAAGCATCTATCTTCAGACACTTGATTGCTTGATTGCTTAGGATGGATATAGTAGCAAATGACCGAGCTAGGGATTGTGATTCTTGGTATAGTTTTTAGATTCATTTTGCTAATTTTTTATAGTATGACTATCTGCTACTTTATATCCATGTTTTCCAGCTTTATAATGACATGACATGTCATCATCAACTTTTGTATATCATTATCAGTTTCTTAGTTATTTATTACACTTATATGCTTCTATTGTGTTGGTTACCTATATTTATTACTCTATTTACCTTATGTTATTATATTCACCCATTGTGCTACAATCTGGTAATGAGGGCATAGTGTCTCCACAGACACACCCTAGTTCATCGCTATTAGTTGGAAACCTCTAGAGTTTGGGGAGATGCACTTGAGGCCATATGGCCAACTAGGCTCGGGGAACCTCTAAGTGGAATCTAGGTCCAGGATGTCACAAAGTGGAATCATAGAGGTTTTCTTTCTTGTTTTACTATTTGGAGACAATAGTCAGGAGATTAGGAGCATATGGAACTCGGTTATACGTCGTGATTGGGCGTCATGAACCCATGTCTGGGACAAATACTGAGTTACCTAAATTATATTTTTTATTATGTTTTTTCTTATTATTGTTCATATCATTTCAATTTTGGGTGACGCACATGCTATGTAGTGTTGTTGATTATTATTCTGATTGATATTTCATTCTATCTTTGGCCCGATGATGTGGGGGAAGGGGGTATTATTATGTACATCATCATAGGAACCTAGAAATTGGCATGCCATGCATATTTTCATTCCATATAGGTTTATTTCACTTCTTACATTTCTTGATATGCCTTTGATTTTTGATTGATGTTGTGGTAGTTATATTATGGTTTTTCTTTTCCTTGGATATGATTGAGTGGTTATTGGTTTCAATTCATGATGTGTTATAGGCTCACATGGGTGGAATTGGTAATTTATTGAGTCAATCCATTAGATTAAAATAAAATTGGTATCATTTTCATTGATAAGGTGCATGGGAATTGATCCACTAGGAATGGAAACCCATTTTAAATGAACTTTGATATAACTTATAAGAAAATGAAAACTATAAAAGTGAAAATGGATTCTAAAATGAAATGGTTGTAGTAAATAACGAGTAAAGGTGTTATTGAACCTTTATCTACTAGAACCCTTGTAACTAATACTTGAGAACTTACCAATAACTGTTCTTATAAGTGGGTAGTTGGGTTAGTATACCTTGGGTAGTGAGCGTTCTGACATTCATCTTCTGTTGGTGTTTCTATCTATCTACTTCTAGCTTGTTTTGAGGTATGTGCTTAAAATTTATAGACCAATTCCACCATGATGTCCACATGTTGTGTGCCTGGATGGTGGAGATGACCATGCTCTAGACATGTTGGTCCCTAAGTCACTAGTCTTACCTCTAGGAGTGTCGCTTGAGGCACTACCTTTTATACCTGGCTTGGGCACTGACACTAAAGTTTGATATAGTCTTCTACGTCTGATGCATTCCATTAATGGTTCTATATGGGTTGAATATATAATGGATAATCTGACTCATGAGTTCCATCAGTAACATCCTCCTACCTTCTTGGGGGATGACGGTTTATGGGCTACTGAGTCTTGGCTAGAGGCCATATTTTTTATCTTTGAGAATCTAGAGACACTTCCAGATCAGAGGGTCAAGCTTATTGTGTACATGCTGCATGATTCAGCCAAGCACTGGTGGGATGTAGTTATCCAGGCTGGTTACCATCAAGGCATGGCATGGGCTGATTTTTAGACTAGTTTCTATAATCAGTTCTTTCCTCATATGTTGAGAGCTAACAGAGCTAGAGAGTTCATACATCTCAAGAAGGGTTTTATTTTAGTTATAGATTATCCAGCACGTTTCACTAGGTTACAAATCTTCACACTGCTTCTCACTGGTGATGAGATTTCGTGTGCTAGATGCTTCAAGGATGGGATTCAGCATGCCATCCATACTCAGGTGAATGTCTTCCGCCTACCTACCTTCTCTGAAATAATCAATCATTCTCTTATCATTTAGTGCAACTTGAGGGAAGGAAATATTATTGGGTATAGTGGTTTAGTGTCAAGGTAGGCTGGTGGTTCCTCCAGTTGTATAAATCAATCCCTTGAGGTTTCTCTTTAGGGAATTAGTATCCAAAGTGCTCTTATTGGTAGCTCTAGGTTGTTTTGTTGGTGTGTAAGAAAGGGGAACTTGATGCATCAGTGTGATAGAGACCCTCTGGAGTGTCGAGCTTACGGACATATGGGGCATCTTTAGAGATTCTATCAGACCTTTCCATTAGCTTCTAGTAGAAGAGGCTCTGTAATAGATCCACCTTCAGGGGTTGGTTCTTCTACATCACGTCAGTTGGGGAGTTGGAGTATCACCAGAAGGACTGGTTGAGGAGGAGGTCAGTGCCATGGTATCCATACTCTTGATCATCAGAAACGCTAGCAGATTAGTTTTGATCGTGGAGTCCCACTTTTTTATAGGGTTATGGATCATGTCAATTTTATTCATTACAGTTGATACCTAAGGACTAGGATACAAGACCATATATAGTACATGGTACTATTCTAGTATCCTCTACTATAGTATCTGATTTATTTGATATAGGTGATTCACACTCCTTCATCTCTTTATCTATTATGGAAAACCTTGGGCTGATAGTACATTATTAGTGTGGTGTAATGACCCTAGATACACTGTTGAGAGTGTGTTCATAGGACATATGCTAATTTAGGGATTTTCCCCTTAAGGTAGGCAATTACCCTTTCTTATGGGGCCTATTTTTTCTCAAGATGATGTGCTTTGATTTCATTCTTGTGATGTATTGGTTGGTTCCACATCACACCTTTGTAGACTACTATCACTGAAGGGTATTGTTTACATCACCAGAGGGCATCAGTTATCTACACAAGGGTGAGTGGGATTTCCAGGCCAGTAAATCTATACTAGAGTATCATGGGATAGGTGGAGTGACTGGCCAAATTTATAATCTCTTCATGGGGGATTAGGGTTCACATCGGGATAAATTTTGTCCAGTAGTAGATCATTTCATGGATGTATTTCCCAATTATTTTTATGAATTACCTTCCGAGAGAGAGGTAGAGTTTACGATTGAGATCATTTCAGGAGTAGCTCCAGAGTCCATTACTTCATATATAATTGCACATATTGAGCTCTAGTAGATCAAGTGGTAGTTAGAGGAATTGGAGGCCAAAGGTTCTACATAGCCTAGCATTTCCTCTTGGGGTTTTCCCATGATTTTCACCAAGAATTCAAATGGGTCTCTTCTTCTATACAAGGATTTCAAATATCTGAACGAGATTTTGGACAAGAACTAGTATCCAATGCCTCAAATAGATGATCTTTTTTACCAGCTCTGGGGATCTAGGGTCTTCTCTAAGATCAACTTGAGATTAGACTATCATAAGGTGAGAGTTAGGAAATTAGACATACCTTGTATAGATTTATATAGTTTGTATGGTTTGTATGAGTACCTCGTTATATTGTCATGTCTTACTAACATGCTCACCATTTTCATGTATCTAACAAATAGGGTGATCTAACCCTATCTGGACTCTTTTGTCGTAGTATTTTTGGACGATATCTTGGTGTATTCTCACACTAATAGTGACCATGATAAGACCTTGAGATCATTTTGGGTACACTGAGAGAGAGCATCAGATTTATTCCAATATTTCTAAGTGCCACTTCTGGATCGATAAATTTCACTTATTAGGTTATATAATCTTAGAATCATAGGTCTCTAATGACCTAGAGAAGGTGAGTGTTGTAGTTTTTTAGGAGTATTACAAGAACATGTTTGATATAAAAAGTTTCTTGGGACTGGATGGATATCACATTCATTTTATATAGTAATTATCACACCTTGATTCACCTCTTACTAGTCTTACAAAGAAGGGTGTCAAGTTCCTGTGGTCAGAAGCATACAAGAAATCCTTTCAGAAGATAAAAGGGAGGCTTGTCTCAGAACCAATTTTGATTCTTCCAGAGCTAGTCAGAGGTTATACAATGTTTTATTATGAATCATGCATCGTCATAGGATTATTGCTGGTGAAGGAGGATAGATTCATTGCATACGGATCTCAGTAGTTTAGGCCTCATGAGAGAAACTACCCAATGCACAACCTTAAGCTAGCAGTAGTTGTCTATTCCTTACATTGTTAGAGACACTATCTATTGGGTGAGTGCTTTGTGGTGTATACAGACCAAAAGAGCCTCAAATATAACTTTACACTGCATGACTTGAACCTCAGGCAGTGAATATGGGTCAAATATCTTCGGTCATTCAATTTTGAGCTTGCCTATATGCTTAGAAAAGGCAATACAGTAGCTGATGTGTTGAGTTAAAAAACTCAGGCACAAGCCATGCAGGAAGCCAGTGACAAATGGAAATTGATGACTCTATTTTCTAAGTTGCATATGGAGTTTCATGACAGTCATGAGAAGTATTATCTCTCAACCTTGACGGTTACCTCGTCCCTCCTTGAGAAGGTGAAGAGTAGGCAATTTTCAGATTCTGAGGGATTGGTTCTCTATGAGAGTATTTCAGGAGCTAACCTGCTTCCGAATTAGTCTATGGATAGGAATCAAATCCTAAATATACATGGACATGTTTGGGTTCCTACAAATATGGGAGAAGATTTGATGTGGGAGTCTTATGCTTCTCAGTGGGCAGTTTATCCAGGTATCTCCAAAATGTATTGAGACATACGACACTAGTATTGGTGGCCTAGGATGAAACATCAGATAATAGACTTTATCACTAGGTTTCCCAACTATCAGCAAGTGAATATAGAGTACTAAAGACCTTTTGGATTGTTATATCCACTTCTAGTCCTGAAATGGAAATGTGAATATGTTTCTATGGACTTTGTAGTCAGTTTACCTAGGTCACCTAGAGGTAGTGATGTTGTATGGGTAGTTATTGATCGACTGACGAAAGTAGCTCAATTCATTCCTATATGGGAGACTTTATCATTCGATGAGCTAGGAAGATTGTATTTTTGGGAGATTATATGACTACATCGGATCCCTCATACTATCATTTCAAATAGGGAAGCTCATTTCACGTCATGGTTCTGGAAGGGGCTACAGAAAGCTATGGGTAGACATGTGCTTCTGAGAAAAACCTTTCACCCTTAGACAAATGGATAGTTGGAACAGACAATATAAGTTCTGAAGGACATGCTTTGATAATGAATCCTTGATTTCGACAGTTCTTGGGAGAATCATATCTCTCTCATCGAGTTCGTCTATAATAACAGCTTCAAGGAGACAATTCAGATGGATCCTTTTGAGGCCTTGTATAGTATGTAGTGTTTTTCACCCCTGTGCTGGCTAGAGGTAGGTGAGCCAACCCTAATAGGTCCTCATCTCATGAAGAAGACTTTGGAGAAGGTTCATTTGATTAGAAAGTGTATGTCTACTACTTAGTCTAGACAGAAATCATATGTCGATCATCATTGACGACCTCTGGAGTTTAAGGTTGGGGATTGTGTTTTCCTATGGGTATCACCCAAAATAGGGCATAGATGGATACAGAGTCAAAGAAAGTTGTTACTGCACCTTTTCAGGCTATTTGAGATTCTAGAGAGAGTCGGCCTGATAGCATATCAATTGTTACTACCTCTGAGGTACCATTCCATACACGACATCTTCCATGTTTCACAGGTTCGTCATTATCATACCAACCTATCTCATACTTTTGATCTCAGGGAAGTTGAGCTAGATGTCTATGCTTCTTTTGAAGATTATCCTATACAAATCATTGAATTTATCACGAAGGCTCTTCAAGGATGGTATGTCCCTTTAGTGTGGGTGCTATGAAAATACGACCTTTTATAGGATGATACTTGGGAGTGGGAGGTCGATGTACATGCCCCATGGTCAAAGTTGTTCTCAGACAATGTTTCACCACCCTTGGAAGGTGAACTCGGGGGGGGGGGGTCCTTTAAGGTATTAAGACTATAAGAACTCGATTTTTAACTAAGGAATGTATCCTTTAAATTTTTATATAATTCTCTTTTATGGACCTAAAATGGATGCCTAATGAGTTAGAGAAAGTTCCATGGGTGTCTGGAGCTTGTTCGGAGTTTAGAAACCCAACTGGTGGGAGAAAATGACTAGTCGCACGGTTAGAGTAAACCGTGTGAGGTAGTCCACATAGTTAGATTTAACCATTCAAGGCTAGATAGTGGGGTGATATGGGGTGCACGGTTTTCCCAAACCGTGCGATTTGGGCCGCACGATTATGCAAAATGATACAAACAAATTACAAAGGTATTTCGCATGGTTGGTACACAGTTTCTCTAACTGTGTGGTCTAACCATGCGGTATGCCTCTTCCTATAGCTAATTGTCCATGTTTGACACACGGTTTGGCCAAACCATGCGGCCAAACTGTGAAAACAAAAATTTTGGGTGAAATTACCATGTTTTTCTTAAATGATGTTTCAAATCAAACCCTCCTCCCTTTTGGTTTTCTAGTGGAAAGCAACCTCTTTTTTCTCTATTTTGATCTCCCTTTGAATCCTAAACTAGGATTTGAGATCTAGCGACTATTTAGAGTTTGATTCTACCATCATTTATCTTGTTAGATCTGCATCTTTACGTTCTCGATTACTTTTTAATATTTTATTGTTCTTATTTCCATCAACGATGCTATTTAGATACAGGCTAATATTTTCTATTTTCAGGGAATTGATCCATACTTTAGATATCCTCCAATATGAGATGAGTTAGATGATGATACTGGATGAGGAGAATTGTATGAGTATGAGGTAGGTGGTCTATAATTCACTTCTCAAGATTCATCATTTTATAAATTACTGCGTGGGTGCACTGATTTCATTGGGCGTCGTCTATTTAATTTATGTGTCTTGCTTATATTCATTAAAACTATATTCTAAGAATCTTGTTATAAATTTAATTAATCATTGGTGGTTACATCCACAATTCCAACCACCCCAAGTAGGGTGTTATTTATATTTAGGTTTTTAGTGTTTTGACATGTTCGTTTAAGCCACAGTTTGGGTATGCCTTATCTTGACCTTGCTAAAGGTAATACTTCCATGTTAAATGACTATTGAATTGTGAATTATTAAATGGATAGTACCATATATGATTATCACTTGACCCTCCTAAGTTAAGTTCTTCAACTTGATTAATCAATGTTAAATGGTAAATTGGAAAGTATATAATATTGATATAACATGTCCTAGTTTATATTAAATGGATTGCATGTGGTTGCTTGTCCTTAGCCAAACCTTATCATGTTATGAATGGTAAAGGAGGGAACCAGGTAATTAAATATGAAATAGCCCAAATGGTTGCATGTCCCTTGGCTTGTCACGCTAATGAAAGGCAAGGCTCGAACCAAGTGAACTTAATAAAAGGTATGAATAATTACATGGATTAATTAAATAAATGAATCTAATGTAAGGTACCAAATTATATATGAATATTGAAATCATTATAGGAGTGATCAGGATTGGGTTAGCTTTTAGATTCTCGAGGGAATGCCTTGAGCACTTGTGGACACCATTCCGATTCAAGGATATTGGTTGCCTTGGTTGAGACCCGCCTTGAAACTCGATCCTTGTCTACCAGTGGATGCCTGGTATAACACCACAGGATCCCTCCTTTACTATTATAAGATTTCTTGGATACACTCCTTGGATCCAACACGATTTCTATGGACATGAGATGCCTTGGTTACATCCTTGGGCCTATCCATAGCTTATCTCATTTTACCTTGGATATTCTCCTTGGACTCGGTTAGATTGATTATTATGGAATGTCTTGGACGATGATCCTTGGATTACACTCTTACCCCTATATAAAGGTTTTAGTTACTACTGATTTGGTGACCCTTGAGGTCTAGGTTGCCTTGGTTATTACCTTAGAACCATTTCATTGTTAATATCATCGGGTTTTCTTGTTACAACTTAGAACCTTTATTATTATTATCATGATGTGATGTCAATGTTGGCTATGCATCATGTGACTTAAATATATAAACTGAAACTTAATTAATTAATTAACTAGTTACATGTTCAGACACCAGTCGAGGGATGAAGTGGGTAATTGGGTATTTATATTACTGTACTTATTTACTTTTATATATGCATGCTTGAACATTGGTTTAGTTTATATTACATAGATGTGATGTTATAGACACTGTTGGTGGTCGCCTATTGAGATTAATCTCACACCCTATCTGGGTTCCATTGTTACCCAGGTAGACTATATCTATACAGGTGTTGACAAAGGGAAGCATCTAGATTCAGACACTTGATTGCTTGATTTCTTAGGATGGAGCTGGTTGTAGATGACCGAGCTGGAGCTTGGGATGCTTGGGATAGTTTTTTTATTCCTTTTACTACTTTTGTATATTATGTTTGTCTGCTACTTTATATCCATGTTTTCTATCTTTATAGTGTTATGACATATCATCATCAACTTTTGTATATCATTATCAGTTGCTCAGTTATTTATTATACTTATCTACTTCTATTGTGTTGTTTACCTATATTTCTTTTTCTATTTACCTTATGTTATTATATTCACCCATTATGCTACACTCTGGTAATGAGGGCATAGTCTCCCCATGGACAAAAACTAGACCCTCACTGCTAGTCGGCAGCCTTTGAGATTTGGGGAGATGCGCTTGAGGCCTTATATCCACTGGGCTCGGGGCACCTCTAAGTGGAATCCGAGTCTGGGATGTCTCACACATTCAAGTGGTCAGGTGAAATTTAATGTCACAAAAAATCTTACGGGTATTAAATTTTCACATTGAAGCATATTTACATTTGAAATAATTTTCTAATAACTTTTCATGTGCATCAATGCAATGATTGACTTCAGTGGTTCAATGTACCGTCCACATGAAAAAAAATCGATGACTCTATGTGACCCTCACATGAAATTTAAATTTCTGATTCTGTATTTTTCATAAACCCCATGTAAAATTCTCATCAAAAGCTCCAAATTCCATGTGTACCCCGCTAACTTTTTCCCAAAAAAAGATCAATGTACTCCATCCCCTGATCCCTCTTCCTTACGGGTAGGGGACGCTACCCCCTACAACCCCTTGTGACCTTAGTGTCGATGTTATCTTGAGGAATAGGGTAGTGTGAAATTTGGAGCACATTAAATAAGGATCCACACATATCTAAATAGTAACAAAACCAAATGATAATGTAATGACATGTAAACAAATTGAGGAAGCCTCTTCTGACCTCCCATAGAAAAAGTTCCTTGATTTAGAGAGGTTTAACCATGTTCTAATGAAACCTCGTAGCTAGATTTCTTAAACGCACCACCCAAAATCATAAATTGAGTGGAAGAAGAAGAAAAGAGGAGGAAATTATATCACTTCATATTTGGATGAATAATAGAAAAGAACCAAGATTTTAAGGATCCTAGATAAATAGAGAATGAGGGTAGAGGTTGGGGACATCATGGGGGACAAAATTGCAGTCAAATGGAGAGAGAAGGTGTTTTAAGTAAAAAAACCATAGTATTTTGATATCAAAATGGTTTTTGGACCAGTTTATAAACTATTCAATGAAGTGTGTTAACATGTGGCCCATTTTTACACCCTCGTATCGGTGTTTGTACCCACCAAAATGGTTTACAAAGCATTCCACAAACTATTCATGGTCCAAGAACCTTAATTTAACTTTCATTTGCTTTGCAACATCACTGAATACCTCCTTGATTCATAATATCTCATCATTGGGATTATTTTAACCATTTCATAACTCTAAAACCCCAAAAATTAGTCATCCACCACCTTTCAAATAAGCATCGAAAAATTATCTGCTTTTCACTTACAAAGATTTATTTGATTTAAATGAAAACCCCGTAAATGTCACATGGGCAATTTGATCACACCAATCCTTTTACATGTGTATTTGTTGGGTAAAAATCCCTCAAGGTAACATTTCAGTATTTTTGGGTTGATTATGTTTGTTGACAAAGCAGGTTTCCATAGAGAATTGTTGAGTTCCCGAGAATTTGTTGACAATCCTTGTTGACAAAGAACGATGACAAAGGAAAGGACGATCTGGAGGTGGTACAAAAGATCAGTACAAGGTGGCATCGTTTCCCAGTGTTTGCCAAATTTTTGGGGTCCAAAATTTGGAGTTTGGTGAGCATCGCGAAAATAGGATTTCCATGAAGAGAATAATTTAATATGGCAAAGGCATGAATTTCGTGAAGATAGGATGCATGGATTGGATTTTGCGAAGACCATAAAAATGGAGGCGGTGATGCTTCGCGATTACGTCAAAGCTTCGTGAACGGCAGAGTTGAAGCGCATCGCGGCGGTGAAGGGATTTGCGAGGGAGCTTTGTGGCGAAGGTGCGAAGGAATATTGACGGTAATGCTCCGCGATTATGACGATCTCCGCAAATGGAAAATTTCCGTGGTGCTTCGCAATTTGGACAGAATTACGGTGGAAAATTTGAAGCTTCGCGATTTGAGATGACGTGGCATTGACTTCGCGCGGAAAGTTCGAGGTTCGGTGGAATCACCTATAAATAGAGGCCGACCCCCTCGAGAGAAGTAGAGAGAATTTTCAGAGAAAATATTTTTCTCTCGTTTTGAGAAGGTGGTTCGCGGAGCCAGTGTGCTTCGCAAAAGAGGAACTTCGCGGCGGTTATTGTAGCTCCGTGAAACCTGTGAGCTCCGCGTTGGCTTAGTAAGCTTTGTGAGGGACGTTGCTTTGAGACGGCTTGAGCTTCGCGAAAGTGCTTCGCGAAAAGGCAGGAGCTTCGCGAAGGCTTGTTTGAGCTTCACGAAATTGGGAGCTTCGCGAAGTAGGGTGCTTTGCGAAGGTACTTTCCAAAGGTAGTTGCCTAGTGGTCAGAGGCAAAGTGTTATTCATCAGTGGATGAAAGTTGGACTTCAACAGAGCATCTATCAACAGTTGAAGATGCATTATTTCATGAAAATGAAGAGACCTACAGGTCTTTAAACTGTGAGTGGATCCCTTCCAAGTGCAGTGAGCATAGGAAGAGGAAAAAGGTGATCCTCTCCACTGGCAGTGAGCCAGAGAGAGAGAAATAGGGAGTGACCCTTGGGAAAGCAGTGAGCTGACCCTAAACCTTGTGAAGGAAGTGAGCCTAGGAATAGAAGTGCTCTATCCCAAATTTTATATCCACATCTTATGAAGATTAGTGGGATTTGATACACATGACAACTTGTTAGTGTATGCTCCTTGGACGTAGCCCAGTGAGGGTGAACCAAGTAAAAATATTTGTGTCTGCCTGCTTACTTCCCTGCATTGCATTTGAAGCATCATCATCAGTCAAAGAAGAAAATAAGTGATCATAATAAACACACAAGTGAAAACAAAGTGACCCTTGTAATAAAGAGGTCAAGATCTAGTGGGGCAGGAATAATTTTGAAAAGAATATCCATACCCTAATTCACCCCCCCCCCCCCTCTCAGGGTATATAGGCCCCTATTGGTCCTAATAATTGGTATCAGAGGGTAGGTTGCTTTTATCAGATTTGTTTGCTCAGACTTTGTGTAGTTGATTTGTGTTGATAAATCATTCTTTTATTATCTCGGTGTGCCATGGAAAAGGGAAAAACATCAAATAAGAATCAGAATTCTGGTGGTATTCCTCAGTGCGGAAGTGTTTATGGAAAAAGTGTGATTCAACTAAAGGAATCAAACAGCTTTCTGAAGGAAGGCTTGGATGAATCAGATAGGGAAAATATAGATTCACTCAATAATGTTGTTGGAATGAGTGAAGTACTTAAAATTCAAAGTGATGTTAAAACCACTGATGATGATGAAGTTTCAAGGAGGACACCAGTTGATGTCATTAACATGACAAAGGAAATGGACCGGAAATCGGATGAAGAATTCAAATCTAAAGAAATCCGAATCAAATTATTGGAGATTGAGGTCAACAAGCTAAGAGGATTAAATCAAAGGCTTATTGGTATAGTTACTGACCTAACAGAGAAGAATGGTTCACATGCTAAAGAACTACATAAGATGGCTAAAATGAAAGGAAAACAAAAGGCTGATGATTATTAAGAGAGTCAAAAGTCAGATGAAGTTCAGAATATAAAATCTAAAAAGGATGATCTTGTGACACAGCTTTCTGAACTAGTTCAGAAGAATCAAAGGCTACAAAAAGAGAATGCATGTTGCTCAGATTCTGTTGTTCAAGAAAAATTGAAGGTAAAGGAGCAAAGTGAAGTGGTGGAAAATCTTACACGGGAATTGGAAGTTGAGATGAGTAGAGGAAAGTATCTCAAGAGAGAACTTTATGCTCAACTTGAATCAAGTAAAGTGAAGATTCAGAAGTTGAAAGAAGAGCTAGAATTAGTAAAGAAAGAAATGGAGAAATCTAAATATGAAGATAATCCCAAGTTGAAGGATGCACTGCACTTATTATTTGACTATCCTTTGGCAGGTGATGATAAAATGAAAGCCAAATATGCTACATCTGAGGAGAATCATGAAAGGATTGTATCTTCCCAAAGGCCATCCTTTTTGGGAAAATCTGGAATTGGATATGATGCTCCCACTCCTATACAGAATAAGAAAAATGCAGTGAAAATCTCTAGAGGTAAGAGAGCTGTGAACAGTTCCAGATGTGAAAGGAATCCTATAGGTGCTGGAGATAGGCCTAAGAGGATAGTTCCAAGAAGTAGTGACAACATGTGCTATTTCTGCGGGATTCATGTCCACACATCAAGCTTTTGTTCAGAGGCTCTGGAATACATTTCAGGATGTGAAAATATGAACTTTGACAAATCTGAGAATAAGATGAAGCGCCATTTGAAATCAGAGAGAAGAGTCTCTCAGAGGAAAGCATTCATTAGATGCTATTACTATGGAAGAATGGGATATGCCATGAATATGTGTCAGGAAGCTCAGCAGATCAATGTCAGAAGAAGAACTCATGTTGCATCAACATCTCGGATGAGAGATGATGAAGTGAGATATGCCTTTAATGGAAAATGTTTTATATGTTCTGATTATGGGCATTTGGCAAGACAATGTAGCAAGAAGAAAGTAGAAAAGGAAAAGGGACTCGAAAAGAGATTCTCGACTCTAGTGATGAAAAGTGTGAAATTCTACACTGGGAGACAAAGTGGAAAGTTGAAGAATAGGTTTAGAGCCTCAGGGGAATCAAATGGAGCTGAACGAAAGGTGTATCTATCACCTTCTCTGTCACACTCACAACCGCTCTCTAAGAAAGAACATGACCAAATCTAGAAGAAAAAGGGAGGAAACGCTACAACTGTGAGTAAGAAGAATGAACGTTCAGTGGAGGACCCACCACCAACGCAAAATAGGGTGGTAACCCAGAGATGTGATAAAAGAAAAATAAACAAAGAATGCATTGAAAAATTTGCATGTCATGTGCCACCACAAGCAGTGTAAGAAAGAGGAAGATCCCTACAATGGAGGAAGGAGCAAGGAAAGGTGACAAGAAAAGATATTCCTGCTCAGAGAAGGAATCATGAGAAATGGAATTTTGGTAGAACATCAAAGACAGAAATGTGTACTAGTGGGTTTAAACCCAAAATGGTGAGAAAGGCTAGTCCTGCAGAATCATTATATCAGAAAAAGACTCAGCATATAGGTGATGGATGCTTAGTCATATGGCCAGAGCAGTTGAAGTTGGCTAGGCAGCTAGAAGAAGCCAGGAAGAAGTGTGATGCTCTACAAGAACGAATCAAAGGGTTGACCCATCAGGATCAACCACAATCCTCATCTTGAGGAGTCCAGAATCATCCCCTCTCCCTATATATATAAATGTTGTTAACTGATGATTCATGTGTTTCAGGTTTTAGGGAGATACGATCCATGGGGTAGTGGCATATAAGGATGCGAAGTGGAGAAGTGATATGATCTAGAGTTTAAATTGATTCAAATCAGGTAGAATAATTGAAAATGAAAGGGAGAAACTGAGCACAATTAGAAGTGATCGTGTTATTAGCTTTATCTCATGTTTCCTACATCGAGTTCCAACTCATTAGGCTTAGTGATTTGGTTAATGGCTCGATGCTGAGTGTCAGATTAGTATAAATGGTGCACGTGGAGAAGAATGGTTATGGGTCTCTACTGTTGGGCCTAACAGATAGAAGTGTTGTGTAACACAGGGGGAGTATCCTATATCCAAATCATATTCAAGAGCCATCAATGCAAAAATTGGATAACTCAGCTCAGACATTCCCTATTGAGGGAAGAAAGAAACACATGGAGAAGCAGCAATAATCATGCATCTCATGCTTATCTTTGTTATCTAACAATATGGTATCAGCTAACTTTTTTCAGGATACCAAGAAGCTGCAAGAGAAAATCAAAGGCGTCTCAACAAAAATCCAAGAGAAGAAGTTTGAAGGAAATGACGTCATTAAACAATGACATAGAGAACAGTTTTCTGTTGAAAGTGAGGAAGTGGTATGAGACTCAGGGAGAGCAGAAGTGGCTGAAGTTGATTCATAATAAGATACTGATGGTGAGTACAACGAAGTAAAATCCTTATCTGCACAAAAGCCAAAGAGTTGAGCTAAAATTGACAGGCAGAATATCATCAGTGATCAGTGAGCTCCACTTCAGACAAGAATAATGAATTCACTGCACCAGATGTCTTTCCTATCTCAGGTAGAGCCTAAATGCTTAGCTGATGCGGCTGAAGATGAAAACTGGGTTCAGGCTATTAATGAAGAGCTTGACCAGATTGAGAAAAACCAAACATGTGAGAATTCTTTCGAGGCCAGCAGATAAGAATGTCATCGGGACTAAATGGATCTTTCACAATAAGATGAATGAATATGGCACAATGATTCGAAACAAATCATGACTGATGTGCAAAGGAGACTCCAGATAGAGGGAATAGATGGTGATGAGACATTTGCACCGATTGCAAGGCAGGAGACAATCAGATTATTCCTAGCCATTGCAGTGCAAAGAAAGTTCAAAGTGTTCCAGATGGATGTCAAGACTGAATTTCTAAATGGGTTTCTGGAAGAAGAGGTGTACATTGAGCAGTCAGATGGTTTTCTCATTCATGAGGATGAGAACAAAGCTTGCAGGCTGAAGAAGGCATTATATGGGCTGAAACAAGCACTGAGAGCATGGTACTGAAGGCTAGATCGGTATTTGAAAAAACTTGGTTTCCAACGTGGAGGATTTGATTACAATCTTTATTTCAACAACAACAGTAATCAAAGGATGATGAGTCTGGTCTAGGAAGAATACATAATATTTGGAAGATCAGATGAAGCATAGTGGATACAATCTTCTGAATTCAAGAAACATGAGTTCGAAATGTCTATGATTAGTGAGCTGATGTTTTTCCTTGGTTTATAGGTTACACAAGGCAGGAATGACACATTAATTTCTCAATCCAAGTATTCCAAGGAGGTTTTGAAATGATTTGTAATGGAAAATTACAAGGAGATGAAGACTCCAGTTTCTACCCGGATGAAATCATCAAAAAATGACAGTGGCAGGGCAATTAATTTCATTAAAAACAGGCAGATTATCAATCGTTTGTTATACTTGACCGTGACAAGGCCTGATATTGTTTTCACCACATGCCAAGCAGCGAGATATCAGAGTAATCCCAAGGAAAGTCACATGCTCGCAGTGAAAAGAATACTTCGGTATATCAAGGGCACGGTGGACTTCGGCTTGACATACAACAACAAATCTCAGACAGAGTTATTGGGATATACTAAGCAGACTGGGTCGGTTCAGTGGATGATAGAAAATCAACATCTGGAGGTGCATTATATCTTGGAAAACTATGTATTGCTTGGCTAAGCAAGAAGAGAGATTTCATTTCATTGAGCATCGCAGAAGTTGAGTATATTGCGGCCACTCAAGCGTGCACACAGTTATTGTGGATGAAGAAGCAGCTTGAAGATATGGGAGTTGAGGTGAAGTCTCTGATCTGAATCTAGTGTGATAATTCAAGTGCTATCAATCTGCGCAAAAATCCAGGTCATCACTCAAGGACAAAGCACATTGAGATCAAATATCATTTTCTAAAGGAGAAAGTTGAACAGGGGATTGTGAAGTTGGTGTATGTGCCTACAGAGTTATAGGTTACAGACATTCTGACAAAGGCCTTACCCAAGGATTCTTTTGAGAGGCATCGACTAGATCTGGGAGTTCAGTCTACTCCCCGCACTTAGGAGAGTGTGCATGGGGATCTCACCCCAACCCCCCTCTCCCCGAGTTATGATGTGTTTTTTCCTAATGTGTTGATATGTGTTCTCTGCTATGTTACAGACTACAAAGGAGTGACATTTGGGTTCATTGACAAAGGGGGAGAAAATAGTGATTGTTCGAGGGGGAGACAGTGTGGAAATTTGATAAATCATGATTGATACGGGGAGAAGATGACCATTGGAGCAGCCAGATAGGGGGAGAAATGAGCAAGGGGGGATTTTTAAATCTGACGATGCTAGAAGTGATCGATCAAAGCATAGAAGTCACGACAGCTGAGGATCGTGATAAAAGCGGAACAGTGGTGTTGGAATGGTGAGAGAAGGTTTCCAGCTATCACCAATTGGGATCAGTGTGGTTCAACAATTGGTATCAATTTAAGAATTGGTATCAGGTTGGAATCGGCAATTGGTGTTTGACATGAAGTGATTCATTGATGATCTTTTCATACTACTCTTGTTTCTCACGCCGAGCATTGCTCATGTGGGCTTAGAGTACGTGTTAAATGAATCCTTGAACGCTATCAGAATCGCAAGAGACGAATGGTGGTAGCGACTGGAAGAAGACTCAGTGAGGTATCAACGTGCAGAAAATCTTTCTGAGAAGAGTTATGAAGAATTGTCAACAAACCCAAAAGGGGAGATTGTTGGGCAAAAATCTCTCAAGGTAACATTGCAGTATTTTTGGGTTGATTGTGTTTGTTGACAAAGCAGGTTTCCATAGAGAATTGTCGAGTTCCCGAGAATTTGTTGACAATCCTTGTTGACAAAGAACGATGACAAAAGAAAGGATGATCTGGATGCGGTACAAAAGAGCAGTACAAGGTAGCGTCGTTTCCCAGTGTTTGCCAAATTTTTGGGGTCCAAAATTTGGAGTTTGGTGAGCATCGCAAAAATAGGATTTCCATGAAGAGCATAATTTAATATGACAAAGGCGTGAATTTCGCGAAGATAGGATGCATGGATTGGATTTCGCGAAGACCATAAAAATGGAGGCGGTGATGCTTCGCGATTACGTCAAAGCTTCGCGAACGGCAGAGTTGAAGCGCATCGCGGTGGTGAAGGGCTTTGCGAGGGAGCTTCGCGGTGAAGGCGCGAAGGAATATTGACGGTAATGCTCCGCGATTACGACGAGCTCCGCGAACGGAAAATTTCCGTGGTGCTTCGCGATTTGGACAGAATTCCGGCGGAAACTTCGGAGCTTCGCGATTTGAGATGACGTGGCGTTGACTTCGCGCAGAAAGTTTGAGGGTCGGTGGAATCGCCTATAAATAGAGGCCGACCCCCTCGAGAGAAGTAGAGAGAATTTTCAGAGAAAATATTTTGCTCTCGTTTTGCGAAGGTGGTTCGTGGAGCCAGTGTGCTTCGCGAAAGAGGAGCTTCGCGGCGGCTATTGTAGCTCCGCGAAACCTGCGAGCTCCGCGTTGGCTTAGTAAGCTTCGCGAGGGACGTTGCTTTGCGACGACTTGAAGTTCGCGAAAGTGCTTCGCGAAAAGGCAGGAGCTTCGCGAAGGCTTGTTTGAGCTTCGCGAAATTGGGAGCTTCGCGAAGTAGGGTGCTTTGCGAAGGTACTTTCCAAAGGTAGTTGCCCAGTAGTCAGAGGCAAAGTGGTATTCATCAGTGGATGAAAGTTGGACTTCAACAGAGCATCTATCAACAGTTGAAGATGCATTATTTCATGAAAATGAAGAGACCTACAGGTCTTTAAACTGTGAGTGGATCTCTTCCAAGCGCAGTGAGCATAGGAAGAGGAAAAAGGTGATCATCTTCACCGGCAGTGAGCCAGAGAGAGAGAAATAGGGAGTGACCCTTGGGAAAGCAGTGAGCTGACCCTAAACCTTGTGAAGGCAGTGAGCCTGGGAATAGAAGTGCTCTATCCCGAATTTTGTATCCACATCTTATGAAGATTAGTGGGATTTGATACGCACGACAACTTGTCGGCGTATGCTCCTTGGACGTAGCCCAGTGAGGGTGAACCAAGTAAAAATCTTTGTGTCTTCCTGCTTACTTCCCTGCATTGCATTTGAAGCATCATCATCAGGCAAAGAAAAAAATAAGTGATCATAATAAACACACAAGTGCAAACAAAGTGACCCTTGTAATAAAGAGGTCAAGATCCAGTGGGGCAGGAATAATTTTGAAAAGAATATTCATACCCTGATTCACCCCCCCCTCTCAGGGTATATAGACCCCTATTGGTCCTAAGAGTGTTTAATAATTATGAATGATATTCATGATTGATACTAATAAAACAAAACATTTTATGGGACGCACAATAATCCTTGCAATAGTATACATAATTGAATTAGATATTGGTCTAGTTAAATGGAAATTAATATCGAAGTAGTTATTAAATTAATGAATTATTTATTTAAATAATATATGATCCTATTTTTGAATGGGTTGCTAAAAAATGTTATATTTTGAACATGATTAAAAGTTTAAATCATTAATATTTGGGTTATGATTTAATGTACATATTATTAAATCATCACATTATCATATGTTTGTGTGTGTCTGTGATGTCCTAAAGCATTGAAGGAGTGAGTTTTCACATCCTTACATTCTTATTTATTTCGCTACTACAGGTCTGGATTTTATCAGTGCTAAAAATGGCATTTATCGGCATTTTAAAAGAACTAATGTTTCTAATGCTGATAAAAGTCAAATGCTAACAAAATACAAATTAAAGGATGTTTTATCAATGTCGTGTTAGTGCTAATAAAGGTCGTGTTTTATTATTGTTTTTTTAGTGTTGATAAAAACCGGTCATTGTCAGCACTACTTTTTAGTGTTGATAAAGGCCCAAAAAAATATCTTAAAATATTTACAGGGAATATCAACCGGCCATCGCGCCAGCTCTACATGCCTACAACTAATTAATTCAAACGAGGTGAGATTCGAACCAACGCCCACCACATTGTCAAGAAGAAATTTGGCTCCTAGTCTGGGTGGGTTTTCATGTAATATAATGACACACACGCATGTATATATATCAATCTAAATATACTTAGATACATATATGTGTAGACACACACACATACATATATATTTACATATGTATATTTATATATATTTAAATGCATTTTTATATGTATATTTATAAACATTTTTATAATGTATTTATATATTGTATTTGAATATTTATATATATAATTATATGATGGATTTAAATACATTGATAATATATTATATTTACCTATAAATTATTCAATGTATTTAAATACATTATAAAATATACTTATTGCATAATATAAATATGATAATGCTTTTTAACATAAATTATGTAAATAAAATTGAGATAATCCAACAATCTCTTCTTCACACATCGGGCCCTCAGTTTGATCCTCATCAACTGGTTTTTACCCATGGATTTTTGGGCGGAGTTGTTGCAACTTGGGTTGTGATAGCACTTGTATGTGTTGTTGGGTCTTCTCAGTCCCAGAAGCTAGCTCATGGGTTGTGGGTTTCCCTTACGTTTATATTTAACACATTGCCCAATTCCACAACTGATGCGGGATAACTCAACAATGGTTGTCTTTAAACTGTGCAAAACAAAATCACTACTATAAAACTCTTTATCAATGTTTGTTTAGCACTAATAACTGATAACCTTTATCCATGCTTTTTTTAATATTGTTGATGAAGGGTTACTTGTATGAACATTTTTTAAAAATATTGAAAAAGGATCTCCTTTATTGGAGATTCTAAAAATTGATTACAAAGATCAATGATCTTTTTTTCCATAAATATATGATAATATTTTTCATAGTGGTGACGCTTTTGAGAGGTCTCGTGCGAGGTTTCAGAGTCGAGTCTTCTCGAATACTTATAGACCTGGTAGATTTCTTTGTTTCTTTGTATTCCTCCTTTTCGAATTGTTGCAATATAATAATACTTGTCATTAAAAATAAGCGGTGAATAAACATTTTCAGCTAATCACACAACCGAGCTGAATTCTTCTATTTATTATTTTCAGCTAATCACACAACCGAGCAGAATTCTTCTATTTATTTTTTGAACGTATGTTTGTCACAAATATTATCATATATAAAGCCATGTATAAAAACATTATTTATGGGATAGTATTAATTGAGAGATCAGTAAATAAATAAAGGAGTGCACTGCCCTAGTGGTCTCCTGTGTGATCCCAAAACACCCCCCAACAGTTTTTTTCACTAATTATTTCATTTCATAAATGGGTTTCTATTCTTCTCACCACTCCCTTCAATTAATGTCACTGCCTAATAAGTCGGCTCATATAATCTCCACCATGTATAAATAATTAATCTAAAAAATATATAATTCCGTTAACTATTCAATAATAGAATTTGTCGTGTTTTATTAAAGTGTTAACTTTTGTTAATTTATCAAGAATATGGCGATGGATTAATAAAAGGAGTCGGTGTCATGGCCACGTGGCGCAACGGGCACCACGTCACCCCGAATTAAACCAGAAGTAGTTGGTGACAAAATGGGATCAGTTGGAGGGTTTTATGTGATGATTGGAAAGGGTAAAATGGTAATCTGGGATGGTGGTGTAGGGGGAGGGTACCCCCAAAACGGCGGCCACTGACATCCAAAAGAGCAGTGACCTACAAGGGCCGGCTTTTAACCACATTAGCTCACCGGACAAACCTCCCTGTTATTCAATTTATCATCGTCATTATTATTGAAAAAAATATGTTATTATAAACAAAATATTATATTACTCTAACGTACTATTTTATATGTAGGTGTGTATGCCTGTTCAAAGTGTTTTTGTAAATATATTATTTAATTAATATGGTTTTTAGTGTTTATATAAACACTTTGAACACGCACACACGGCATATAAAATAGTTTGATCGATAAACAATTGTGGGTTGCCTTAAATATTTATTGTGTTTGTCGACCATCCGAATACCTGAAGCCTGAAAGTGATCAGCCTTCTTCTTGGATAAACACCTCTATGCAAATGTATATATAATGTTTATATATAAATATATGTTTGTGTGCGTGTGTTTGTACTAACAAACACATATATATTTATGGATGCATTCTAATAATATATAAATAAATATTAATATATAATATATGAAAATAAATAAATAAATATATGTATGTATGTATGTATGTATGTATTTATATATACAAGCGCGCGCACACACACACATATATAAACACACAAACATATTTTATAAATGTATTTAAAAATAATTTTATAAATATATGAATAAATATAAGGATAAAAAATTATGTATCTAAATATGCATTAATACAGATGTTGTCATAAAATATAAAAGAAATTAACATAGAGCAGGGCACCAAAATGCATTGGTGGAGGTCCTAAATTCGAATCCAGGCCGAGGCATGTGGGGGTGGCTGGGCAGGGGGTGGGGCGAGCACAGATAAAGGTAGGGCAGGCAGGGCAAGCATCGATAAAGCCTTGTTGGGTGTTGTGAGGGAGCGGGGGGGGGGGGGGGGTGATGATAGGGGTTGCGGTGGGCGAGAGAGCATTGATTTTTTTTTAACATTATTAAACCCTTGTTTTATTAGCACTAATAAAGGATGTGTTTATCAGTGCTAAAAAAGAACTGATAAAACTAGCACTGATAAAAAAGACAAACTTTTAAAGACGCTTACATCATTAACACTTTATTAGCACTGATAAAAGCCTTTTTGCACACTGATAAAGACACGATCTTTAGTAGTGGTTGTTTGATGGTTGTACGAAATATACACCACTATTAGTAGTATTAAAATTATATAACTTGAAAGCAGACAACAAACGAAGTGACGCAAGTTTCACAAATCGACTTTGTTGAAGGATATGCTTTTGGATAAAAATGAGGTTTTCTATCGAATGTATGATGTTAAATGAATATTATGTTCAACGAGTATAGGCTAAGAAAAAAAATACATGTCTACCCTAACATTTGTATATTAATTAGAAAAGAGTATGAATCTGTACAAAAATGTCCCAAGTGCAATGCATACCAGAAAAAAAAACAAAGTCCATCAAAAGTTGTATGATATTTTCCCATCATTCATAAAATATTGATGGGTGTATGAAAGTTTGTGTTGTGAGCAGGTGCCCTAGACTCAACTCTTGTATGTACTTTGATTACCATTACGCATATACAATTTGATATATACATGTGTTTCTCTTACTATTGTAATGTTGATACTTCTACATCCACTGTTTGCATGGTAATGTCCTTAGATTAAATGTCGTATCAAAAGGTTATAACAGTTCCTAGGCTATAATGAAAACCTCGAGATACCATGACAGTAATATTAAACACATGTCCTATAGTTTAGATACATCATGCTGACCAGACATAAATGATGTTTGACTATCAGGTGTTGAAGTGTCATAAACATTAATACTTCTTCTCATGAACTTCATATTTGGTGATCTCGAGTAGAAGAGAACACGACGACTGACCCACTAACAGCACTACCACAGATCGGTGCAAGAGAAGCGTCTGCTTTTATCAGCGCTAAACAGAAAGCACTGATAAAAGGCTCACCTTTATCAGTGCTTGCTAAAAGTGCTGATAAAAGCTTTTCTAAAAAAAATATTATTAATAAAATTATTATATTTATATTAAAAAACAATGTTTATTTGTATGCATTAATTAAAAAACAGATGATTATAATTAATATAAATATGATTTATTAATATATAATTTTTAATAATTCAAATATATATATATATAATGTTTTAAAAAGTATTTAAAAGATTATAAAAAATAAATATATTTTTAAATAATTATAAAATTATAATAATTTTTACAAATAATAAATATATTTATTTTATTTATAATTATATATAAATACTTTTTAAATGTTTTTATTTATAATTATAATTATAAATAAATATATATTTATTTAAATAAATATGCCTCTAATGAATTTGGTCAATAAATAAATAAATACACACACACACACACACACACATCTCATGAGATAGTGATGATATTCATGGACATGATTGTCGTTATTTATGTTCATATATTGATGTGTGAGTATAATTGACGTTATATGATCATAAGTTTATTTGTGGACATGATTGTGGGTTGATATGTTCCAAATGTTAAGATTATCTATATTATGATCACACATGCATATGTTATGTATTTATGACTCATGAATGTTCATTTATACATTGACACCCTTATTATTCATACTTTCTATATATGCGATGACTCATTTTTTATGATTTATACTTTACTAAGTATATTCATTCATGTTATACCCATGAACTTATTATGTTCTCATAAATACTTATAAAATTACAATAAATATATTTAAATAATAAATATATTTATTATATTTATAATTATACCAAGAAAGTTCAGGTACCGAGCATACTCGAACCTAAAAATTTATTAAGTAAAATTAAAGTACAACAAAGACAAATCACGTGACACATGAAATGACACCAATACATGTGTAACGACCTGAACAACTATAAATAAAATTTCCCTTGTGATTTAATTAAATGTCTTATTATGTATTATGGCTATAGAAAACACATGCACTTTTTTGGTTTTATTATATCTTGTCAGATTTAACTGATCATTAAACATCTTTACCATTGATAAAATAGTCGTTGAATAGTGATCATAGGATTAATATAAATATAGGGTTTTAACAAATCCAATTAATACTGACAAAGGAAGCGATGAACTTAACTAGTAGGATTATACCATATGAATCCCATTTATCGGAGCTTCTGAGGGAGATAACATCACTGGGCTTTGCCCTTGACCAAGCCCAAGCTGAGACCCAACAACTTAAGCATGAGTGAAACTGTTTATGGGAGAAGTTCAAGCTCATCGAGATCGTGACTCAAACCATGTACGCCGAACCACCCCATAAAAGTCTCACTATCACACACTTTACTCTTAGGGTGTTTGCTGGTGTATTAAAGAGATATGTATCAAGACCCTAATAATATGAGTATATACATTATAGAATAATTAATATATTTTCATCATATTACTCTTACTTTATAAATGATTTTTATTTTTCTACAATAAAACACAAATAATATTTTTGGATAATATTCAAATTCAATTTAGGAATTTATTTTAATGAATTAATGGAATTTGGAAATAAATAGTATTTTAATAAAATATTATTATTAAATAATTTTTATTAAATATAAATGATCATATAATTTTTATGTGGTCAAATATAATTTTTATAAGTGTTCAAAAACTGTTATTGTAAAAAAACTCAGCATTTTTGACAAATGTCGATTATTATTTTAAATGTAAAAATTCACATATTTATAAAATTATTTAGATAAAATGAATATTATTTTTGGAATCATAATGTCGAAATTATCCAACGGTGAATTTTTCATAATTTTCCGAGAGAGTCGAATTTTCGGATAAAAACTTAAATACTGTATAAATATATTTTGTGTATTATGAAATCATAATGACCCAAAAGTGATGTAATAAATACTATAAATAGGATCCATGACCAAATCTATGTTTTCCTTTAAAACAACGTGATTTTATGTTTATTTGGTTAGTTTTTTAAAGCCTTTATGAATCCTTTAAAACCATTAATATATTTTAAGGTTTTAAAATCATTTTTTAAGAGTATGACTCACTTCCACATAAGAAAGAGTATTATTTTATTAAGTTCAGACCTTGTCCTTATAAAATAATTAAAACCACTCCCATTTGAAAGAAACAATGGGTAAAAACCATGAGAAGTTTTGTGGTTTTGGTTATTTTAATATATTGATTCCAAAACACAAGTTTGAGAAATAATAAAGAAAACCCCACTCATTTCCTATATAAACTCACCCAACCTCCCATTTCCCTCCACTCAAAATCCTTGGATCACATCCTTACTCTTCCCTCCCCTCTCTAAATTCCTCCTAAGGCACCCCAAGCTCTCAAGAAGCCTCTCCTAAGCATTTGATGTCACACTCTCAAGGTAAGGGATACTCCCATTCTCCTCTTTATTAAAGTTTCTTTATTATCTTATGCCTTCCATTTCCAATTTCTAATATTAGGATATGTCTCTCCATATCTCTATTAATGACCATTTCATGTCTAAATGATGAGATACCCCTTTCCCTCTCATTAACCCATTTTATGAATTTTTAAGTGACGTCGTTATGCTGTCGAAATTTCACCGTGATTTTCCATGCCAAAACAATTGTGCAGTAAATACCATACTCATTTCCTATCAAGGGTGTTCACCTTTATACACTTATACTTATTTGACTTGGTATTTACTAGTATTTATTCTACACTCCTTGATCGTGTAATAAAATATGATGATTCATGAATGCATGTATTATGATCTATGCAGCACACTTAAGCATGAGAATGAAATGAATGTGACGGGTGCACCTAGAATTATATAGCACTCCAATGCATTGATTAATGTTTAGTCTCATGAGACATCATGTTGGGACAATGAGTGTACCTAATTCCTTTGTGAGACTTTGTCTATCATGATGTATTGGTAGTTATCTTTGACCTATGTTTATGATGCAGTGTTTTAAGTTGTTTCCACATTTCTCATGTTGCCTTTATGATTATCATGTTATATTATGTATCATTGTTCATGTTTATGATTCCTATATCTTTTATGCCTCATTGATATGTGTATTGTATAACATGTATTATTCCATTCATGTTATTCCATATTTATTCCCTTACTGAGATTTATAGCTCACCCCTTTCTTATGTATGTCCCCAGGTTATCCCATGCAGTTTTAAGTACGAAGAAATATTATGAACATGTTAAGGATGTTTTCAATAAAGAAGATGTATTCATTGTTTTAAGTTTTTATGTAATGTAACTAATTCCCAAATATACTAGACTTATCGATCTTCTGGGTTGTATTATGGATACTTTTATGTAATAAATCAAGAATTATTGTGTAATAAAGAACATAGTTGTTAGAGTTTATATCAAAGTAAAAGTTTATTTATTTTTGGGGTTAGGATTAGAAAAATCTAGAAAAATCCTTAGGAATAAAACTAAGTATAAGAAAACATCTCTAGATTTTGGTAATTATAGAGTAAGTGATTTATCAAGTAAATTCTTCCCTATCTGGATACTACAAGTAGGCGTGGCTCTATCACAGATATACATAGGGGTAAAACCTGAAAAAAAAACCGCGTTAAGCTAGACACGATTGGGAACTGGTGCATGAAAATGTGCTTGGATACACACCTAGTTTTACACTCCCAAGGGATATGATTTGGTAAATTCATAAGCTCATTATGGACCATTATTAAGGGAATAAAAAAAATACCCAAAAGAATACGTGTTAGGAAATAGATCATAGATAACATAGATCGAAGCCTAAAAATTCATAAGTTAAGGAAATACATGTAATTTATAAGTTATCTCTTTAATTTCATTTTATTTCCTTTTACGTGTTTAATAGTTTAAAAATACTCATCCTTAATTTTCCCTTTATTCTAGCCAATGGCTGGAAAGAGGAGGAATCAGGTAAATAATCAATGTGACGGGCAATGTGATGACTGTCCCAATGAGATACCCAACTCAATGGGAGTAGGAATCACAAACTTTGTGATGATACTCTCTGAGTTGACTCAAGTTTTGAATAGAAACCTAGATTAGGTGGAGTTCCCAAATATCCCTAAGAAAGAACAAGCTGTAATTGAGTCCTTTATGCGACAAAAGCCTTCGACTTTCAATGGATCATCTAATCCATTAATCACAAAACAATGGATAAACTCTATTTAGAATATCTTCTCTATCCGTCAATGTTCCAAACAAGAGAAGGTTCTACTTGATGTATATCATATGGAGGGATAAGCTGATCAGTGGTGAAAATTGATCAAGAATGCGAATCTTGGGGAAGAGATTGAAGTGATTGGGTAGAAGAGATTCCATAAAATGTTTTTTGATAAATATTTTCCTTGTACTCTCTAAATTATGATGTAAAGGAATTTACTTGACCTCAATAAAAAATATGATGAATTTTTTGGGACGTACAAGGCAAACTTTATAAGCCTTGCAAGATATGCCTTCAGTTTTGTCGTTACCTCCAAATGCAAGGTTGACCGCTTCTTTAGTGGGAGAAAACCTAGTCTACAAAAATCCCCGACGATCCGTGTCTTTGATAGCTATGAGGAAATTGTATGATGTACCCTCAAAGTTGAAATGGAGATCGGAGAATCTAAAGGGTATCACTAGGATAATAAGTGGAAAGTGGAGTTTAATTATGGCAGTTCGATGGAGAAATATAACGGTACCAAGAAATTTCAACATCCCACTTGTCAAAGGTGTAGAAAGAATAACCCCATGAATTGCTTAAGGGGGAAAAGGAAATGCTTTAGGTGTGGGAAGAAATGACACCTAGATAGCGATTGCCGATAGAAGAAACCTACTAATGCGATGGAGGAAAGGAATGATCCAGTCAACCCTTAATGCATTGTTCATTTCTTTAACTGCAAGGAACCAGAGAACTTTTCAAATCAATACACTAATCCAAGGGTTTTTGAGATAACAAACAACCTCCAAGGTAGCAAGGGTGAGCTATTTCCATCACAACCGCTGAGGTGGATCCTGACAATGAAGTGGTGACAGATATTCTAGTTATTCATTCAAGGATAGAAAACATACTTTTTGATTCTCGTTCTACGCATTCCTTCATATCATGAAATTTTAGTAGAACTAATCAAACACCACCACAAATCATGTAAGTGGAGTTATTGATGAAAATGGAAAATGAGGAAATTATTGAATCCCAAGTATATAACTCCTCCCCTGTCAAAATTTGTGGGCTGGAATTCCCAAAAAACCTTTTCATACCCCCTTTGGTGGGATTTTATACAATTTTGGGTATGGGTTGAATTCCCCTATATAGATCCAACATAAGTTTCCATGAGAAGGAAATCACTCTTCATATCACGAATCGACCCCTTGATCCTATATAAGTGAAAGGAGGAGGATAAATCTTCTTTAGTTACAACATCACAAGAATGAATATTATTTACCTATGATTAAACATATATAGATCAAATGATTTAGTCTAAGGAAATAATCGTCCTCAAAGACATTCCTATTATGAGGGAATATGATGATGTGTTTCCCAAGGAATTGCCTCATCTTCCTCCTAGATGAGAGGTTAAATTTTTAATCGAGCTTATACCTGGGGTGTTACCATTATCCAAGAATTCGTATAGAATGACTATTGTGGAACCTGAGGAGATGAAGAAACAACTATAGGAGAATCTGGATAAAGGGTTCATATTCTCATGTGCTTCACCATGAGGTGTATCAATTCTCTTTGTTAAGAAGAAGGATGATTCAATGAACATTTTCATTGATTATCGCGATCTCAATAAGATCACGATAAAGAAAAAGTATCCTCTGCCTTAGATAGATGAATTATTCAATCAGCTATGTGGAGCATAATACTTCTCCAAGGTGGATCTGTAGTCGGGATATTACCAAGTTATGTTGAAGAAGGAGGATGTCCCTAAGACTGCTTTTCATACAAGGTATGGAAACTATAAGTTCATAGTAATGCCTTTCAGTCTCACTAATGCTCCAACAATATTCATGGACTTGATGAATCAAGTTTGTAGAGATTACCTTAATAAATTTGAGGTAGTCTTTATAGATGATAATCAAATATTCTTAAAGACTAAGGAGGAGATTGAGGAGCATATGAGCATTGTGCTAAAGACCTTGTGAAAGGATAAGATTTATGAAAAGTAAAAAAATGTGACTTATGGTCTAAGAAAGTCTCATTCTTGGGGCATATCATCACAGGAAATGGGATATTAGTGGACCCTTCAAAAATAGAAGCAATTTAAGGATATGTAAGGGTTGGTGTCCTGATAACCAACTGTTGTGTACTTTTATTACATGAATGTTCACTTATTATATATTGTTCATTGTTCTGCATGACTATAATATAATAATGTCCTGGAATATTTGTTGCATTGATAAGGTCATGGCAGATCCCTGCTATGAGGAGAACCTTGAAATGCTATAACAATATTCTTAAATAAAGTTCTACGGTTGGACGACATACTATGATATGACACATAGTATACAGACCGTCATGTGTGAGTACTCATAAGAAGATGAGACTCTCTCTCATGGAGTTCGCACTTGGTAATCTCCAAGATGGGAGATTATGAGAACATACCCTCCAGTAGCAATTCTGCATGTCTTGGTGTCATCGGACATTGCTATCTACGAGCGTGTGTAATGGTCCTTAGACTGGAATATTATCATTAACTCATGTCATGACTCACACACTTAGATTTACTGACGAAAACCGTCATGCAGACAGTTGGCGGGAAGTAGGGTACATTGGGTGCATCACGAATAACATGTTATTAATAGATAATTCAAGGAAGGATTTTTTCCTTCCATTTATGGAAGTTGATATCTCGGCCCTTTTATTGAAATAGAACCGTCGCATTAAATTCCATGGCCATGGTGTAAATGACGAGTTTATTTCAGGTAGTCAAAGAACGACAGATCAAACATATAGGTTTATGACACTACCATGAAACCTGCTTGATAAGATATCGAGACAAAGGGATTAAATTACACAGTAAGCATTCGTATGAGGTGATACGTCAATGCGAGAACAAATTCTTTATCTTGGGTGCCTTTACCCGTTGCTAGACAGTAATCTTGGACTTTTGGCAAGCCCGCCTAATTCCAACGAGAAAGAGGCCTAGAGGGTCACACACTAAGTGTATTCAAGTATCTCAAGTAGAATAAAGATTATTCCCGTACGTGGTTTAATAATTATTCAAGGAAGCGTAAATCATTTTAATGTTGGAGGAAGAATAAAATAAAACAAGTACACACCGTGTCTCAATGATTACATGTCGTGTAGTTTTATTTTGAAAACAAGTACACGCCGTGTATTATTAAATATACACGCCGTGTAGTTTTCATTATGGAAAGGAAATGAATAAATGAAAATAAGATATACACGCCGTGAAGTTTTCAATGAAAAACAAGTACATGCCGTGTAATTATTATTACACGCCGTGTAGTTTTTCCAGTCGGGATTTTGAGGATATAATATTGTTTTATTAAAATGATATTTATTATAATCAGCGTGGGCGGATGTCAAGGAATTAATTATTTGACATTGGGGTTTTAAATAAGAGTCAATGAAATAAATAAAATGCGTAACACATTTATTTATTGTCATAACTCTACAACCTCAAACCTGATTATAAATATCCTCACAACCCCAACTCTTTTCCGACACACAAGAGAATCGTTGTGCAAAACAACTCTGGAGAATTATTTCAAGGCCGAAAGAACCTCTTCCTCCAAGAACGCTCTCAAGACCGAGAGAGATCCTCTTCCATCGGATCAAGACGATCTAAGGCAGACACTACAAGCAAAGTTTTCTCCACGCTAGCACCCGGAGACTCCTTTGGCGACATCCTGAGATATGAGGTACACGTGTGGATCACCTCTAGAGGAAGTCTACACTTGGATTCTATGACGCAATGACAAATCACATCGGAACGTGATCAAGAACATCAACGAAGAAAGAAAACCCAAAAGGTATTTCTTTTCAATTGATTAAATTAATTATAATCAACCTGTAATGATTCTAATTTGTGATTTTGGGACTTTCCTTTTCTTTGTCCATTTCTGTGATTTGATCCGTGGAGACTGACATTTATCGTCGTATTGATCCCGGATTGATCATTGTTAATGACAAAAAGCCAAGTGGGCACATCTACCCACGCGCTTCCACTACGCCCAGAACCTTCAAATGGTATCAGAGCGAGGTTACAATGTTGATTATAGTTATTTAAATTTCATTGATAATTTACGCATTTATATTTGATTCAATTCTAAATAAACCATTCTATAAATCTGAATAAACGAGATCTGTTCTTCCCCCTCCGTTTCTCGATTCATATCATAGAAATGACCTTTAATTTTAATTTTTTGATTAAAATAAAAACGAGGAACTCATCCGAAGGAGCCACTCTTTCTGTCTGTACAACACAGAAATACACGGGGTGTAATGAAAACTACACGCCGTGTACTTAGGTTCAACGAACCGGTACTAGTCCTTCAAACCACGCCATGTGAATTGATTACACCTAAGCATTTAACACCCTATGTTGAACAGAATTAAATGGCGCGTGGGAACCGTAACACATGACGTGTATGTTGGAGCAACTCATCGTGTAGTCTGATCCGGCCCAAGTGAAACCATGTACAAAGGAGAAGCCGCGTACCACATACACAGGATCGTCAGACAGGTTACCACGTAACAAGGAAGTACACGTTGTGTAATATTTATCTACATGTCATGTACTCCAAAATTTCCAAAGTACAGAGAACACGCCAAAGCCCCCAACGTGTACTTTGGATAAAAGGTGAAAAGAAATACATGCCGTGTAAATATAAACTACACGTCGTGTACTTTCCAGAAATTTCACCAGGTTTCCTCCAAAAGTACAAAGACCTGTACAAGGAATATGGATGAGAAGAATCTCAAGGAAATTCAGAAAGGAATTTAAGATAAAAAATTGATTAATTATAAGATCATAATTAATTGAATTCAAGTGCGACTTATCTTAAATAATAGAATGATTAAAATAATTTGAATTCTAAATATGTGTAAATGTTGTTACATGCTATGGATGATCATATGCTAGACCAAAGACCCTTTATATGTGTGTATGGTTTCATTTAAATTTGTTTGATTTAAATTTGTTGGCCTAAGAGACTTCTTCTAATAAAATATAGGGCATGCGTTCCCATGGTTTCTTTAATGTAAACCCCATGTAATGGAGGATCTCCCAAGCTAGAGGAGATGGTTCAAAACCCGAAGCTGAGGTGAAACCGACCCAAGAAGATACAAAGGTGGACAGGTGAGAGCTGCAAAAACACGAACCATCGGTTCAAGGTGTTTTTCCCTAGGTCAGGATTATCTTATCAAACCTCTAGATAAGCTAACCAATAGAAGCTCATGATTATGCCGTCTTATTTTATTTATGTCTGATCGCATGATTTATTTATTATGTATGTGTTGTTGTGATCACATAATTAATGAAATAAACAAGCATGCAAAGATGGAATAAAATAAAACCGGACTATGCGTAAACATTATCAGAACATGGTTAATCACTTAAGCAAGCATCAATTAATATTAACAAGCATGTGATAATGCAAAACTATGCATAAAGATTAAAATCCCTCAATACCATATTAAGTCATACCAAGCCTTCCGTTACTTGATTAAGGGAAAGACTCAATAAAACTATGCGTTTGACCAACCCTTGTTGAGACACTTACTTTTATAAAGGAAGCCCTTATGAAAGGTTTTGGGCTGAATTAACCATATTACATCAAGAGGAGTAGCCCTTGCTAGACTTGGTGTAATATTGGAGGCAAGAGTTGAGGAAATCTAAGTTAGGATTTCAGGATTGGGGAGTCCACTCAACAGATCAAGGAACTGTAAACTCACAGTTGGCAAAGACTTGCCTACCTAAATACCTTCAAATAGCTTGACCAACCCTTGTTGGGGTTATGCGAAGGGGAATATGGATCCTTGCCACTAGAATGTCAAAGCAACTGGACATTACAAGTTCAATGGTGAGGGCCATTGGGACTTGATAAAATAGTGGGAGAATTAATAAATTCATTTATTATTTTTCATAAAATGTAATCAAAAGGTACTGATAAATCTGCTCTTTTAATTTGTAGAATCAATATGAAAAACTCGTCAACCACATTTTCTCTGCGATCAATTCTGGATAAAGACAATATCCTCACCGGTAGTAACTTTTAGGAATGGTTTAGGTGCCTTCGGGTTATCCTATGCCATGAACGAAAGTTTTACGTGCTGGAGTCCTCACTTACTGATTTGCCTGCCCAAGGGGTGAGTGATGAAGATTTCCTAGTATATGATCAACATTTGAGAGATGCACTCAATGTTCAATGTTTGATGCTGTCATCAATGTCTAGTGAGCTCATGAAGTCTCATGAAGACATGGATGCCTACAACATGCTTGAGCACCTCTATGGTTTATACCAGGAGAGAGAGAGACAAGAAAGGTTTGAGATCTCCAAGGATCTATTTCAGAGAAATCTTGGAGAGGGTGCCCCAGCCAGGACTCATGTAGTCAAGATCATTGGCTACATTGAGTGCTTGGAGGTTCTAGGGTTTAAACTCCCCGAAGAACTGGGTACCGATCTCATTCTTGCATCACTCCCCCAGAGCTTCTCAAACTTTGTTGTGAACTTCAACATGAACAACATTGCGAAGTCTCTGTCTGATCTTCTTATCCTCATTCGCCAAGTGGAAAATGACATGAGGCGTGAAAAGTATTCTGTCCTCATGGTGAATAAAAGGAAAGGGAAGGAAAAGATATTTAAGACCAAAGCTTCTTCAATTCCTTCCAAGAAAAGGAATATCAAAGGGGAGGCAAGGGAACATAATGCTGTTTGTTTCGCATGTGGCAAGAAGGGCCATTGGAAGAAAAACTGCACCCAGCCAAGGAAGCAAGGGGAAGCTTCAGGTGCATTTGTTATCGAATGCAATCTATCTGTTTCTACCAATTGGGTATTAGATACTACTTGTGGTGCTCACATCTGTATCCAAATATAGGAACCAAGTAGATTCATAAAGATTGATTGAGGTGAGGTAGATCTACAAGCAGCCAACGGAGCCAGACTTGCTACTGTAGTTGTCAGGGACTACCACCTCACATTACCAACTGGAATGATCTTGGTGTTAAAGGGTTGTTATTATGTGCCTTCTATTACTAAAAAAATTATTTCAGTATCCAGATTAGATACTGATGGATTCATGTTCAAGTTTGGAAATGAATGTTGCTACTTTTATAAAGATAACATTTGTTTTGGTAGGGCACATTTATATAACGACCTTTATGTGTTAGAATACACAAACCAAGTAATGACAATCGATGACAAAGTCAATTCACATGACTCATACCACACCCAACTTTGACATAACCGACTAGGTCATGTCAATGAGAAACGTTTGACAAAATTACATCAATATGGGTATTTAGATTCTTTCGAACTAAAACCACTTGGTGTATGTCATGCGTGTCTACAAGGAAAAATGACCAAAGCCCCATTTAGTGGGAAAGGTGAAAGGGCTAAAGAGCTTCTAGAATTAGTTCACACAGATGTGTGTGGGCCATTTCTAGTTGAAGCAAGGGGTGGGTTCTCGTACTTCATAACTTTTACTGATGATTTTAGTAGATATGGATATATTCACTTAATGAGGTATAAGTCAGATTCTTTTGATTGGTTCAAATAATACAAGAATGAAGTTGAGAACCAGCTTGGTAAGAAGATTAAGAAACTCCACTCAGACATAGGAGGAGAATATCTTAATCAGGACTTCATTGATTTCTTATGGGAGTTTGGGATTCTATCTCAACTCACTCCTCCTTACACACCTCAATGGAATGGTGTAAGTGAAAGGAGGAACCACACCCTATTGGACATGGTGAGATCAATGATGAGTCATGAAAGTCTTCCATTATCCTTTTGGGGATATGCATTACAAACAGCAACACACATACTAAACCAAGTACCAACTAAATCGATAAATGGTATTCCATACGAGTTATGGAGTGGACACAAAGCCATGTTATCGAATTTACATGTGTGGGGTAGCGAAGCATTTGTTAAGGCCTCTTCAGGTAACAAACTTGCACCCTGAGGTACAAAATGTATCTTTATATGATATCCCAAGGAAACAAGGGGATATTACCTATACAACCCCTCAGAAAAAAAGGTTACAGTGTAAAGACACTCCATATTCCTTGAGAGGGAGCACATCTCCAAAATAGATAGTGGGAGTGAGATAGAATTTGATGAAGTCGTGGCTCAAGATACACAGGAGTTGGTATAAGAACAGATTCCACAAAGCCCCGTGGAAGAACAATCTATTCCAGAGACACAAGAACTGCATAGGAGCACGAGAGAGGTGAGAGAACCATAATGATATGGTTTTCTTGTCACCGAGGATGGAGACTCATTATTGGTTGATAATGATGATCCTCTTACCTAAAAGTAAAGAGTTAAAGGCACAAATGTTGCCAAGTGGAAAAAAGCCATGAATTCTGAAATGGATTCCATGTACCAAAACCAAGTCTAGATTTTGGTAGATCCTCCAGTTGATGTAAAGCCTATTAGTAATAAATGGGTATTCAAGAAGAAAATGAAAATGGAGGGGCAAGTCAGCACCTATAAGGCATGAATGGTTGCAAAAGGTTTTAGACAACGTCAAGGAATTGACTATGATGAAACATTTTCACCGGTTGCGATGCTAAAATCTATCAGAATCCTATTAGCCATTGCCACTTACCATGACTATGAAATTTGGAAAACGGATGTCAAAACATCATTCCTTAACAGGAACCTCCAGGAAGATGTCTACATGACACAACCTTAAGGGTTTGTGACTCCAAAGGATGCCAACAAGGTATGCAAGTTGAAGAAATCCATTTATGGATTAAATCAAGCATCAAGGTCATGGACCATTCGTTTTGATGAAGCTGTAATAGAATTTGGCTTTGTTAAGAATGAATGTGAGCCTTGTGTCTACAAGAGGTTTAGTGGAAGTGCGGTCGTTTTCCTAATAGTATATGTTGATGACATATTACTAATTGGAAACGAAGTACCAGTCTTATAGTCAGTTAAGGCATGGTTGCATAAATTCTTCTCCATGAAAGACTTGGGAGAGGAAACATATATTCTTGGGATCAAGATCCATCGTGATAGATCCAAGAGAATGCTGGGCCCGAGTCAAAGTACATACATTGACAATATACTGAAGAGATTCAGTATGGAACAGTCTAAGAGGGGATTGTTTCTAGTGTCACATGACATTCATCTTTCCAAGAAAATGTGTCCTCAGACACATGAGGAAAGAAAGAGAATGGAAAGGATCGCTTACGCATCTGTGATTGGGTCAATCATGTATGTTATACTATGTACGAGGCTAGATGTTGCTTACGCATTAAGTGCGGTAGGCAGATATCAAGCTGATCCAGGAGACCGCCATTGGATGGCAGTCAAGACTATCATTAAGTATCTGAGGCGCACTAAGGATATGTTCCTAGTTTATGGAGGAGATGAGGAACTAGTCATCAGAGGACATGTAGATGCTAGTTTCCAGACTGATCAAGATGACATGAAGTCACAGACTGGATACATCTTCAGTTTGAATGGAGGTGCAGTGAGTTGGAAGAGCTCAAAGCAAAGTGTGGTGGAAGATTCTACAGTGGAGTCTGAGTATATCACAGCTTCTGAGGCATCTAAAGAAGTAGTATGGATGCAAAGCTTCGTCCAAGAGTTGGATGTAGTACCGAGCAGTAAAGATCTTATCACACTCTATTGTGATAATACTACAGCGGTGACACTTTCAAAAGAGCCAAGGTCACATCAGCGGACAAAGCACATACTTTGGAAGTATCATCTCTTGAGGGATTTTTCTCAGAGAGGTGAAGTTGCATTGAGCAGTATTTCCACGGAAGACAACGTGGCTGACCCCTTGACTAAAACCTTCACTCTGCAGAAACATGATCATCATGTGAGGTCTAGCGGACTAAAATTCGTAGGCAGCTGGCTCTAGTCCAAGTGGGAGTTTGTAAGGGTTGGTGTCCTGATAACCAACTGTTTTGTACTTTGATTACATGAATGTTCACTTATTATATATTTTTCATTGTTCTGAATGACTATAATATAATAATGTCCTGGAATATTTGTTGCATTGATAAGGTCATGACAGATCCCCGCTATGATGAGAAACTTTAAATGCTATAACAATATTCTTAAATAAAGTTATACGGTTGGATGACATACTATGATAGGACACATAGTATACAGATCGTCATGTGTGAGTACTCGTAAGAAGACAAGACTCTCTATCATGGAGTTCGCACTTGGTAATCTCCAAGATGGGGGATTATGAGAACAGACCCTCCAGTAGCAATTCCGCATGTCTTGGAGTCATCAGACATTGCTATCTACGAGCGTGTGTAATAGTCCTTAGACTGGAAGATTATCATTAACTCATGTCATGACTCGCACACTTAGATTTACTGACGAAAACCATTACATAGACAATTGGCGGGAAGTAGGGTATGTTGGGTGCATCACGGATGACATGTTGTTAATAGATAAGTCGAGGAAGTATTTGTCCCTTCTATTTATGAAAGTTGATATCTCAGCCCTTTGATTGAAATAGAACTGTCGCATTAAATTCCATGGCCATGGTGTAAACGACGAGTTTATTTCAGGTAGTCAAAGAACGACGGATCAAGCATATAGGTTTATAAAATTTCCATGAAACTTGCTTGATGAGATATCGAGACAAAGGGATTAAATTACACATTAAGCATTCGTATGAGGTGATACGTCAATACGACATCAACTTCTTTCTCTTGGGTTCCTTAACCCATTTCTAGACATTAATCTTAGACTTTAGGCAAGCCCGCCTAATGCCAATGAGAAAGAGGCCTAGAGGGTCACACACTAAGTGTATTCATGTATCTCAAGTAGAATAAAGATTATTCCCGTACATGGTTTAATAATTATTCAAGGAAGCCTAAATTGTTTTAATGTTGGAGGAAGAATAAAATAAAACAAGTACACGCCGTGTATCAATGATTACATGCCGTGTAGTTTTATTTTGAAAACAAGTACACGCCATGTATTATTAAATATACACACCGTGTAGTTTTCATTATGGAAAATAAATGAATAAATGAAAACAAGATATACACGCAGTGTAGTTTTCAATGAAAAACAAGTACACACCATGTATTTATTATTACACACCGTGTAGTTTTTCCACTCGGGATTTTGAGGATATAATATTGTTTTATTAAAATTATATTTATTATAATTAGCGTGGGCGCATGTCAAGGAATTAATTATTTGACATGGGGGTTTTAAATAAGATTAAATGAAATAAATAAAATGCATAACGCGTTTATTTATTGTCATAACTCTACAACCTCAAACCTGATTATAAATATCCTCACAACCCCAACTCTTTTCTGACACACAAGAGAATCATTGTGCACAACAACTCTAGAGAATTCTTTCAAGGTCGAAAGAACCTTTTCCTCCAAGAACGCTCTCAAGACCGAGAGATATCCTCTTCCATTGGATCAAGATGATCTAAGTTAGACACCGCAAGCAAAGGTTTATCCATGCTAGCACCCGGAGACTCCTTTGGCGACATCCCAAGATACGAGGTACATGTGTGGATCACCGCTAGAGGAAGTCTACACTTGGATTCTGCGACGCAATGACGAATCACATTGGAATGTGATCAAGAACATCAACAAAGAGAGAACACCCAAAAGGTATTTCTTTTCAATTGATTAAATTAATTATAATCAACCTGTAACGATCCTACTTTGTGGTTCCGAGACTTTCCTTTTCTTTGTCCATTTCTGTGATTTGATCCATGGAGACTGGCGTTTATCATCGTATTGATCCCAGATTGATCATTGTTAAGGAAAAAATGCCAAGTGGGAACATCCACCCATGTGCTTCCACTGCACCCGAAACCTTTAAGATGGTCAATGCCAACATCTATGAGAGATATCCATAGTTTCCTTGGATTAGTTGGGTATTATCGTTGATTTGTAAGAAATTTCTCATGATTTTTGAACCCTCTAACCAAGATAACTCAGAAGAGAGTCAATTTTTCTTGTAATGATGAATTTGAAGAGAACTTTAAGAAGATGAAAATGAGGATTATCACTGCAACTGTGCTCAAACTACCCACAAGTAGAGAAATTTTCATGGTATTCATTGATGCTTCGAATAATGGATTGAGTTGTGTGTTAATACAGAATGAAAAAGTCATAGCCTATGCTTCAAGGAAGTTGAAAGTTCATGAACAAAACTACCCAACACATGATCTGGAGTTGGATACAATGATTTTTTTCTTTGAAAATATGAAAAAATTATCTCTTTGGGGAAAAGTGTGAAATATATACAAATCACAAAATACTCAAGTATATATCCACACAGAAAAAGCTGAATATACACCAAGGAAGATGGTTGGCGATGATCAAGGATTATGACTTATCAATTCACTACCATCCTAGGAAAGTGAATAAATTGGTAGAAAATTTAAGTAGAAAGGATCTAACAATTTTATCAACTTTGAGAATTGAGAGGGATTCGATCTTTTTATATTTGGAAAGGATGGACATGAAAATCATAAAGGAAGGAACATCATCAATCCTTTCAAAAATGATTGTTCAACTGTCACTTCTAGAGAAGATAAAGGATACTCAAAGAGATGATATAATAATTCAAAAGAAATTGGATGCTATAAGAAAAGGGAAATCTGCAGAGTTTAATGTTAATGAATAAGGAATTGTAATATTTGGGACATGACTATGTGTACCATTAAATCCTGAGTTAAAGAAGGATTTGTTGGATGATGCACATAGTTCAACCTTCTCTATCAATATTGGAAGCACAAAGATGTATCAAGATCTCAGAGAGTACTATTGGTGGGAAAATATAAATAAGGTGATCACAGAATACATAGATATGTCTTTTATGTCATCAAGTGAAGGTCGAAAGCCAAAAAATACAAGGGAATGATACAACCATTACCCATAACTATATGGAAATGGGAAAACATCACCAGGTACTTTTTTATTGGTCTTCTAAAGATATCAAGAGGAAATAATGATATTTGGATTTTAGTGGATAATCTTATAAATATTGTTCACTTAATTGAAATCTGAGAGTACTTCTCACTCAATAAACTTGTAAGGATATAAATCAAAGAAGTGGTGGGGATTCATGGAACACTGCTATTGATTATATCTGATTGAGACCTAAGATTTACCTCTATGTTCTAGAAGAGTCTCTAACATGCTCTAAATACTAAGTTGAACTTCATAATATCTTATCAACCACAAAATTATGGCCAATATAAGAGGAATATCCAAAAACTTGAGGATATGTTGAGAGAATACTCAATTTACTTTAAAGGAAGATGAGATCAACATCTTTCTCTAGTCGAGTTCTCATAAAATAATAGTTCTCACTCAAGCATCCAAATGGCTCCCTATGAAGCCCTTTATGGGAATAGGTGAAAAAAACCTACATGTTGGGATGAAGTTGGGGAATTCAAACTGCTAGGTCCTGAAATGGTTGAGGAAATGGTGGAAAAAGTTAAGACCATTCTATAACACATCAAGGCTTCTCAGAGTCGACATAAAAGCTATGATGACAATTATTGATGAGACCTAGAGTTTAATGTCGGAGACATGGTATTAATCTATACATATCTATAGAAGAAAGTGATGAGATTTGGGAAGAAGGTAAATCTTAGTCCAAGATACATTTCCCCCTTTTAGATCCTTAACCGCATCAGAGTGGTGGCCTACCGACAAGAACTCCCACCTAACCTATCTAAAGTACATAATGTATTCCATGTATCCATATTGATAAAGTATATAATAGACCCCTTACATATACTCAATCTAGAATTATTCATGTTGGATAATGATCTCTCATATGAAGAGCATCTAGTGAAGATCTTAGACCATAGATACAAAGTTTTACAAAATAAGACAACGCACACGGTCAAAGTGATATGGAGAAACCAAAAGTTTGAAAAGATATGCGAGAACTAGAGGAAGTGATGAAAAAAAGTTTCCCTCACCTGTTTTAGTTTGGGAAATGAAAATTTTAAGGGAAAAATTTATTAAGGGAAATATTGTAATGACCTAAATGGTTATAAATAAAATTTATTTTGTGATTTAATTAAATGTCTTATTATTTATTATGGTTATAGAAAACACATGAAGTTATTTGTTTTTATTATATCCTATTAGATTTAAATGACCATTAAGCATCTTTACCATTAATAAAATATCCATTGAACAATTATCACATGATTAGTATAAATATAGAGTTTTAAAAAATCCAATTGACATTGACAAAGGAAATAATGGCCTCAACTAGTAGGATTGTACCCTATGAAACCAATTTATAGGATATTATGAGGGATATAACATCAATGGGATTTTCTCTTAACTAATACCAAATTGAGATCCAATAACTTAAGCATGATCAAAACCGTTTATGGGAGAAGTTCAAGCTTATCAAGATCACGACCCAAACCATGTACACCGAACCACCCCATGAAAGTCTCATCATAGTGCACCTTACTCTTAGGGAATTTTATGGTGTATTAAAGGGATATGTATCAATAACATAGCAATATGAGTATGTAAATTATATAATAATGAATATATTTTCATCCTATTATTGTTACGTTATAAATGAATTTTATTTTGATACAATAAAACAAAAATAATATTTTTGGGTAATATTCAAATTCAATTAAGAAATTTATTTTAACATATTAATTGATTTTTGAAATAAATAGTATTTTAATAAAATATTATTATTAAATAATTTTTATTAAATATAAATGATCATATAATTTTTATGAAGTCAAATGTAATTTTTATAAGAGTTCGAAAACAGTTATTGTAAAAAAACCCATCATTTTAAATAAATGACATTTATTATTTTAAAACTAAAAATTAATATATTTAGATAAAATTAATATTATTTTTGGAATCATAATGTTAAAATTATCCAACAAAATTGTTTCATAATTTTTTGAGATAGTTGATTTTTTGGGTAAAAAATTAAATACCATATATGTAAAAACCCCAACCCCATTTGTTTGGATCCAGTGCCTTAATTTATTTAATTGGTATAATAAAAAAGGAACTAGAATCCTAAAGGACCAAATAGTTTATTGGTTTTGGAAAACTAGATCCAAACATAAGTTTTACATTACAACTTGAAAGGAAAAACAACTTAACAACTCCATTGGAAACATCCATAACTCATAGATTATCCCTACATGTCATTCATAATATACATCTTCGCATCCTGGGAAAAAAAATAAAACATAAGAAAGGGGTGAGCTTATATGTTTAGTAAGGGTAATAAATACAGTGGAAACTAATATAAAAAATAAGGCATGGTGAATGACTAAAAACACATGTCACTAGAACATAATCTTGAGAATAATATGGAAAGAATAAAAGATGAATAAATAACGCCGTATAAATAATAACAGGAGAATTAAGGTTAACCATGGATATTATACTAATATAATAATAAAATGGAATATCAATTACTAATATCGTAATGAGGGAATTCATAATGTTTTACATCATAAACATACCATCGAGGCCTCAGTTAAGACATCTGAAAATAAATGGTTGAGCATAATATGTTTTGTCTCATGATAATAAACCATTTAATAAAATATGATAGTTGATAATCATAAGAGGTAAATATAAATAAATCATAATATTCAATATAGATTTTTAAATATATGAAAATACTCTAATAAAATCATCTAGGAATTCTTGAGAGAAATACATTTTTTTACTTTACTAATAAGAGTTCTTTTAGAAAAATCATTTATATTGGTTATAATTGTTTATATAAAAATATAAATGAACAAATATAGTATTTCATGGCAAAATTAGTGATTTTATAAAAATAATGGTGTCTTAAAACAGATTATGGATGATACTTGAAAATGGGTAATAAATCAAGAAGTTCCCTTTAATCGGGCTTGCACATCGGGAAGAATTGAGAAGGGAATCTTGTAAAAAATGTATTTCCCCATAAAAGAAAGATGAAATGATCTGTATACATGAGTTTGAAACATATACATAGAATTTATAATAATTATATAAAAATAATGAATAATTAAATTGGTGTAAAGAGGGAGAAAGTATAACCCGAATGAAAATGGTGGTTCGGGAAGAAACCCTTACCTTATGTCCAAAAGTGTTCTGCACTAGTACTTAATGTCTTAGATAATAAAATTAGATTAATTAATAAATTAATTCATAACCTCTTAAAAATGTATTTGATTTAGTATAATTTTATTGAGTTCATTTATGGCCTTTTTGATGAGTTATGCGATTCAATTTCGTCGTTCGAGAGTGTTCTTTTCTTTGGTTTTCATGATCGGTTTACTTTTACACGTATATGGAAGATCATGTAAAATAGAAATAATTATACAGATTTGAAATTATATGTTATTAATTAATATATATAAGATTTAATGTTCTTATATATGATTTTATTTCCAGATATGAGGATGATTCATTAGATATAACTTTAATGATAATCATTTATATCATTTTGGTGGTTTTTCTATCATCACAAACTAGTTTTGTCTTATTAATTAATATCATGTATATATACTGGTTCCAGAATACTAAATAACTTATAATATATATAATAAAATATTTTTTAACTATAATTATGGTTTTATAACCATAATTTAAGTCGTTAATGGAAAATAAAGTCACATCGTCCATGAGGTCCGTAAATCAGCAGATCATAGGCGATGTTTTCATTTTTAGAATAAAAGGGAGAGGAGAAGGGGATTGGTGATGAATATTCTATTAACATAACAAAATTAAATTATATATAATATATTTTAGTTATCATACATGTTTGGATGGAATAGTTAAGGATAGAATAAGAATAAAATAAATTAAAATAAATTGAAAAAGAACGAAAAAGGATTTACCTCTTGAATTCTTCTCCTTGAGAACTTTCTTAAGGAAATTTGAAATGGTATTTTAGTGAGACCAGAAAGACTAGAACATTAGGGAGAGATTTGGAAGAGGAAATCAGTAGAATATAAGCAAGCTTCATGGCTTTGGAAGTGTGAGGAGAATAGGTGGTGAGGAGAGGAGTATTTTTTGAATATTTTATTCATTTATTTATTATTTTGGCTCAAGACTATGAATAGTTTGAGTATTATCACCAAATATATTAAAATAACAAAGGATATTTCAAGATTATGGGCTTACATCATCCATACGTCATCTATGACTCAATAATTCATGTATTTATTAAATACGTTAAATTACTGTATTTCACTATTCACAAAAAATTCAAGTATTTTAGAAAAATCAAAAAAATTCACCTTAACCATTTTTCAATGTGTAGAATTCAAAATGAATTCCATTTTATGAATATAATTTTATAAATATGAAAATTTTAAATTTTAAATAAAATCATTATTTACTCAAAAAATACTGATTTTAATATTATAACTGTTTTTATGACACTTTGAAAAATTAATTAAGGCCTCATAAAATTATCTTATAATAATAAGACAAAAAATTATTAATTTATTAATCTATTTTATGAAAATAAATTTTCTTTTAAATCATTACATTAATTATAAAATTATAATTAAATATATACGACTTACAAAAATACAAACACTTAATTTATTATTTTTAAAACATTTAGTTACTTATATCAAGATATAACTATATCATATTTTCATTTATATGATACCTGAATTTTATTTATACTTTCATAGGTGATGTTACTATTCTATTGGTCATATTACTATTCCTAATGGTCACATTACTATTCCAAAGGTCAAGTTACCATTCCATTGGTATAAGTTCCTTAACTTCTAGAAATATCTCTTATTTAATTCATTATTTATTTATAAAGATTGTATTATATTATATAAGTGTTTTTATATGATTTATACTATATAAAATAATTATAAGAAGGAAAATTTCATTGATATAATTCTGGATCCTTACATTCTCTCCTCTTATAAAAAATTTCGTCCTCAAAATTTCCAAAATGTCACCTCATAAAAAGATTTGGGTAGTTTTTCATCATTACTTACTTCCTCTGGTTCCCACGTCACCTCTTCAATTTTATGATTTTTCCAAAGTACCTTTACTAGTCGAGTCATTCGATTTCTCAACACCTATTCTCTATTATCCTGAATCCGGATAGGTTTTTCACAATAAGATAAATCAGGTTCTAATTATATTTCTTCATAAGTGAGAACATGTGTTGGTTCTGACATGTACTTCCTTAACAAAGAGATGTTGAACACATTATGAACTTTAGAAAGGCTAGGTGGCATTGACAAATGATAATCCACAACTCAAATTCTCTCCATAATTTCAAAAGGTCTGATGTACCTAGATCTTGATTTCCCTTTCTTACTGAACCTTATGACACCCTTCCATGGAGATACTTTCAGAAAAACATGATCTCCCACTTGAAAATCCAAATATTTCCTTCGGTTATCAGCATGAATATTTTCCCTACTTTTCACTACTTTTATATGTATTTGAATAGTCTTTACCTTTTCTATTATTTCCTCCACAAGCTCTGGGACTACAAGATTCCTTTCACCAACTTCATCCCAACAATTTGGTGTATAGAATCTCTTTCCATACAATGCTTCATATGGTGACATTTGGATACTTGAATGGAAACTATTGTTGTAGGAAAATTTTACCAAAGTAAAATACTGATCCCACATACATTTAAAGTATATTGAGCATGATCTCAACATGTATTATAATGTTTGAATAGTCCTTTTAGACTGCCCATTGGTTTGAGGGTGATAAGTAGTGCTCAAATGAAGCTCAATATCCAAAGATTTATAATTTTTTTCCAAAATTTAAATGTAAATCAAGGATCATGATCAGACACAATTGAAAGTGATGCACTATAAAGTATTACAACTTCATTAATATAGATTTGTGCAATGCGCTCAATGGAAAATCTTCCCTTATAGTAAGGAAATGTACAGATTTGGTAAATTGATCAATAATTACCCATATTGCATCATTCTCTCTTGAGGTTCTTAGTATCCTAGTAACAAAATCCATAGTAATGTCATCCCCTTTCCATGTAGTAATAGGTAGAGGTTGCATGAATCCTCTAGGATGTTCTCTTTCAGCCTTCACCTGTTGACAAACTAAATATCTTGACACATAATCAACAATTTTACACTTTATATTATTCCACTAGAAATGTTCCTTCAAATATCTATACATCTTAGCACTACCAGGGTGTATAGAGAAATTCAAACTATATACATTATCCAATAACTACCTTTTTTAGATCAGGTATAGAGGGAACACAAAGTCTCTTCCCAAATTTTAGAATTCCATCATCATACAAAAAATCTTCCAACTTCCCATCATTCACAACTTTAATTTTCCTTTGAAAATTCTCATATTCAGAATGAGAACTTTTAATCCTTTTAAATAAAGATGGTTGGGAAACCAATTGAAAAAGTTGTGATGTTTCACCTTTCTTAATAATTACCATATTCTGCTTCACTAGATCCATGAACATAGGATCCCTTTCAATACTCATTTTTTTATAACTCCATGATCCTTCATACTCAATGCATTTGTTGCCTTATTTTCCTTTCTTGGTTGATAGTGTATTGAACAATCATAATCCTTGAGTAGTTCAATCCATTTTATTTGCCTCATGTTGAGTTCTTTTTGTGATAATATATATTTCAAACTCTTATGATCTATATATATCTCACATATTTCACTATAGAGATAGTGTATCCATATTTTCAAAACAAATATTGGATCTACTAACTCAAGATCATGAGTTGGATAGTTCTATTCATGAGTTTTTAATTTCCTTGATGCATAGGAAATAAATCTATCATTCTGCATAAGGACACAACAAAGTCCTTTCTTTGATGCATCACTATAAATCACAAATCCACCATTTCGCAATGGTAAAGTCAAGATCGTAGAATTCACTAGTCTCCTATTCAATTTGTCAAAATATTCTTCACATTATTTTGTCCATATGAACTTAACCCCTTTATGATAAAGTTTGGTCAATGAGTTAGCTAATCGTGAAAAATTATGAATGAAACACCGATAGTAACCTTCTAATCCAACGAAACTACATACCTCAGTTATGTTTGTTGGTGTAGGACATTATTGGGTTGCCTTTGTCTTCCCAAGATCAACTGAGATTCCATCCTTAGAGATAATATGGTCAAGAAAAGAAACTGTTTGAATCCATAATTCACATTGGTTAAACTTCCCATATAACTCTTTTCTTATTAGAGTCTCCAAAATAACCCACAAGTGGTTCTCATAGTCCTCATAGATTTTGGAATATTCAAGATATCATCAATAAATACCACAAAAAAAAATTGTTAAGATATTCCTTGGACACTCTGTTCATTAGATCCATAGAAAAAAAGGGTGAATTAGTCAGTCCAAATGGAATTATGGTAAACTCATAATGTCCATACTTGGTTCAAAATAATGTCTTTATAATATCTTCCTTCCTCACATTCAATTCATGATATCCATATTGAAGGTCAATCTTTGAAAAATATCAATATCCATGAAGTTGATCAAATAAATCATCAATGCGGGGAAGATGATACTTGTTTGTTATTATAATGGCACTGATTTCTCTATAATTAGTATACAACCTCATGGATCCATCCTTTTTCTTGACAAAGAGAACAAGGAATTCCCATAGAGAAATACTATGGTGAATAAATATATTATCACTCAATTTATCTAGTTGTTTATTCAACTATACTAATTCCATAGTGGCTATTCTATAAAGAGACTTTTATATAGGTCTTACACAAGTAATTAAATCAATAGAGAACTCAACTTCCCACTTTGGAGGATTTCTAGATAAATCCTCTAGAAATACATCAATTTATTCTTAAATAATAGGCACATATTCAATTTGAAGATGCATAGATGATATTTTCTATTCCTCCCCAATAATTTTATTTAGAAGCACTACTGGATGTGGATCTGGATGATAACCAAATGATGAAGTTTCTACTCTAAATATAAGGGATTCTACATCTTTCAAACAAATTGTAACTTCCTTCTTCTTGCAATTGATTTTTGAATCATATTTTGAAAGCTAGTCCATACTAAGGATTATATCAAAATCAACCATAGGTATAATGATAAATTTTTCAACTAAAGCATGTTTATGTTTCATAAAGGGGACTGACCGATATATATTTATTGCAATGATACTTCCCTTGAGAGTTTTGAATGAAAACTCCTTTATTAAATCAAAAGGAAAATGTATAATTTTGTTGGAAAACTAGGAAGATATAAAATAAAGTGATGATCCAAAATCAAATAAAGCATTGGATAAGTTTGATGAAATGATTAAAGTACCTACCACAACATCATTAGGAACTTCAACCTCTACAGTTGTGATTGCATAAGCTTAGCCTTTCTACCTTTCCTTTTTTGGTAAAAGTTTACTTGACACTTAGGATAATAATTTACATAGTGTCCAATCTCCCTATAATTGTAGAATTTAACATTGGTAGCTTTTTTATTTCCCTTTCAATCATGGGATTGATGGCCTTTTTCTCCACACTTGTAACATACTTCTTTTACTTTTAAGCAAGTACCAGGGTTTTTCCTTCCACAAGTATCACATGTTAGAAAATTACCTTTTTTATTCTTCCATTTATCCATTATTTCCTCTGTCACCCTCTGCTTATATTATTTTACCTTAAAGTCATAATACTTAGATAATTATTTCTCTGTCTTGATAGCACATGAGACTATATTTTCATATGATGATAAATTTTGGGAGACCAGTGTCCTTTGGAGGAATGATTTTAAACCATAAAATAATCGATCAATCTTTCTCCTTGGATTACGTATGTAGCCTATGTAATTTATTGCTAACCATGTAAAGTTGGATTCATACTTCAAAACCTTTTCATCCTCTTTTTGTTTTAGACTCAATAATTTCCTCTCTATATCCACTAACTGTTCACGAGGGAAATATTTTTCTAATATTTTTTTAAAAGTATTTCCATTACATATTTTCAGTTTTTTTCTTCCTCCTTTGTGTTTTGAATCAATTACCACCATTTATCAACATCTCATAAGAGTCGATAAACTTCCATGATAACCTTCTTCCTTTCATTACTTCCCAAAGTGAGAGATATCTTCTCTAAGGAACTTATCCACTGCTCTGCTAAAAATGGGTTTGTAGTCCCATTGAATAATGTACACTATAGTCAAATAAAGTGGTCTAACATTTATCCTCCACATTATGGATTAAGATGATCTATATGGGCAAGGTTATTGTTCATAACCTGATTTAGCTGTCCCAATATAGTTATAATTTTCTCATCACCATTTGCAGCTCGAGTACCAACATCGTTATCTTGTATAGGAGGGAAATCCCTACATAGGATACTCTCATTGATATGGTTTCCATTACTTCCAATAGGTTCCATTTCTAAATAGCGGCATACACTAAATTAGGTTATTAATCATAATGCATAATTTTCAAACTAGAAAAACACTTAAACATAAATTAGAAATCTATGCATAGATAATCTCATAATAATAAACATGATTTATTTAAGGGGAATGTTTATTTTTAAATCCTTCATAATGGTTTGTAAATAAAATGTGAATTGTCTTAAGAATAACCCATATGAGTGTTAAACTAGGTGCATAGTAAGGCCCATTGTTGTGTGCTATGTTACCCTAAGTCAGGAACGATACACCTTGTCGGAGTTGTTACTCTTAGGTACATCTATGCCATAACTACATCCACTTATAGTATCCAGACAGAGATGTATTTATAGGAATACCCTCATAATCTATACTGTACAAAAATTCTAGGATGTTATTCTATGTTTATCCTCAAAGTCTATCTTAGGGTTTTGTTTCCTAATCATTTTTTTTTCTAAATCTAGTTTCCAAGGTTTCAACTAAAATTCATCTGATACCAACTGTAAAGACCCCGAACCCAGTTGTTCGGAGCTAGTGCCTTACTTTATTACATTGGTATAATAAACAAGAATTAAAATCCCTAAGGATTGAACAGTTTATTAGTTTTGGAAAACTAGATACAAAAATAAGTTTTACATTAAAAATTGAAAGTAAAAACAACGTAGAAACTCTATTGGAAACATCCACAACTCCTAGATTATCCCTAAATGTAATTTATAATATACATCTTTAAATCCTAGGTAAAAAATAAAACACAATAAAGGAGTGATCTTAGATGATTATTAGGGCTAAGAAATATAGTGGAAGCTAATATAAACAATAATACACGGTGAATGACTAAAACACATTCCATTAAAACATAATCTTGAGCATAATATGGCAAGAATAAAAGTTGAATAAATAATGCCATATAAGTAATCACATGAGAATGAAGCTTAGCCATAAATATTATACTAGTCAAATAATCACATGGAATATAAATTACTAATATCATAATAAGGGAATACATAATTCCATACAACATAAACATATCATCGAGGTCTCAACCAAGACATCTGAAAAAATACATTTCTATTTTGTATCATGAGACATACCAATGAATCGAGGGGATATAGTGGGACCCAACCATCACTTAATAAGTCTAATTAATTCCTAATATTAATGGTGTTAAACATAAAAAACATATACATATGAAATATAAATAAAATTTCCCAATCTGTAAACATAATCACCAACCATTCCGAGTAGTATGGTGAATGGTAAAATAACACATCCATAGTTAAACTGATCATAAACCATTTAATAAAACATGTTACATGATAATCATAAGATTTAAATCTCAATAAATCATAATATTTAATATAGGTTTTGAAATAGATGAAAATACTCTAATAAAATCATCAAGGAATTCTTGAGAGAAATACCCTTTTTTACTTTGCAAAAGAGATTTCTTTTGGAAAAATCATTTGTATTTGTCATAATTATTTGTATAAAACCAGAAATTAAAAAATATAGTTTTTCATGAAAAATTAGTGATTTTAGAAAAATAACGGTTTCATAAAATAGATTATGGATTGTACTTAAAAATCAGTAAGAAATCGAGAAGTTCCCTTCAACCGGGCTTGCGTATTGGGAAGAATTGAGAAGAGAACCATGTAAAACATATATTTCCCCATAAAAAATAGATGAAATGATCTGGATAAATTAGTTTGTAACATATACACATAATTTATAATAATTATATAAAAATAATTAATAATTACATTGGTGTAAAGAGGAATAAAGCATAACCTAAATGAAAATGGAGGTTCGGGAAGAAACCCTTACCTTATGTCTAAAAGTTTTCTTCACTAGTTCTTAATGTCATGTATAATGAAATTAGATTCATTAATAAATTAATTAAGAACCTATTAAACATTTATTTTATTTATTATAATTTTATTAATTTTACTTATAGACTTTTTTATGAGTTTTGAGATTCAATTTCATCACTTGGGAGTGTTCTTTTCCTTGGTTTTCATGATCGATTTACTTTTACACGTATATGGAAGATCATGTAAAATAGAAATAATTATCTTGAATTTAAATTATATGTTATTGATAAAAATACAGAATATTTAATGGTATTATATATATATTTTTTCAGATATGAGGATGATTCATTAGATATAACTTTAATGATAACCGTTTAGATCATTTTGGTGGTTTTTTTATCGTCACGAACTAGTTTTGTCTTATTAATTAATATTATATGTATATACTGGTTCTAAAATACTAAATAACTTATAATATGTATAATAAAATATGTTTTATCCATAATTATGGTTTTATAACCATCCTTTAAGGTGGTAATGGAAAATGAAGGTGCATCGTCCATGATGGTGGTAAATCGGCACATCACAGACGGTGTTTTCATTTTTAGAATAAAAGGTTGAGGAGAAGAGGTTTGATGATGGATCTTCTATTAACATAATAAAATTACAATATATATAAGATAATGGAGTTATCATGGATGTTTGGATATAATAATTAAGGATAGAATAATAAGAAAAGAAATTAAAAGAAATTGAAAGAGAATGAAAAAAATATTTACCTCTTGAATTCTTCTCCTTGAGAACTTCCTTAAGGAACTTTGAAATGGTCTTTTGGGGATACTAGAAAGACCAAAAAATGGGGTAGAGGTTTGGGAGAGTAAATGGGAGGAATATAAGAAAGATTCAAGCCTTTGGAAGTGTATGGAGAAGATGTGGTATTTATAGTGGGAGGAGAAGAGTGTTTTTTGAATATTTTATTTATTTGTTTATTATTTTAGCTTAAGACTATGAATAGTTTGAGAATTATCACCAAATATATTATAATAATGAAGTAGAGTTCAAGATTACGGGCTTACATCATCCATAAATGTAACACCCCAAACTTTTTCACGTGTAATAATAATAAATTTATGTTTTTAATTATTGTACTAACCAGTATGGTTTTCAAAGTAAATATTATATCACCTTGTTCAAAGAATAATTTAAAATAAATATTTTTTTATATTAAACAAAATTTATTCTTATCGAATAATTATTTAATAGAATATTTTAAATAGTAATTATACTAATATAACTAATTAGTTTATTTTCCAAAGTGTGATATATATATATATATATCCATGTGTGTGTGTGTGTGTGTGTGTTGGATTTGAATTATACGAAAATAATATTATAAAATTATAATTTTATATTGCGGTTATACATGAAATTGAAAATTGTTAATTTAAAACATTTTAATGACATGATTATTGAGCTATTTTTCTATGCAGATAGTTAATTAAACTATTATATGAATAATTATATAGGTTTTCTATATATTCGAAAATATGACAATTATTAGATTATAAATTGGATTAAAGTTTCATAACAATATCAACATTTTTAATATATAATAAAACTATTTTAATAGAATAATTGTGCAGATATGAAATGATCTTTTTATGAAAAATTATTGTTATCGTATATGTGTAATATTAATTTTTTTCTAAAGTTTCAAAATTACAAATTATGATAATTATTATTATTATAATACATTTACAATTATCAACTTAATTTATAACATTATAAGTATATAATATGAAATATATATATATATATATATATTTAAAAGAATTTATTAATAGTAACTTTTAATTTTTAAAAGTATTGATAAAATAAACTTAATAGATAAATAACTTTATTGGACTTTTAAATTTTTTTAATATGATATTTGATTAAATAAATAAATATAAAGTTATAATAATAATAGAGAATAAAATCAGATAAAAAGAAAAAAATATTCCCATAATAGGGTTTTGGGGGAGTCTGCATTTGAGGGTGTAGCATCGCACATGGGGGCAGCTCCAAGCAGGTCCAACGGATTTCACGAAGAGGAGTTGGCCAAAGTCCCCACATCGTTCCACCGAGGAGGAACTTGAGGGAGTCTCGACCTCGGTTTCATGAGGCACTGTCCAGGTTCAGTCGATTCAAGGCGTTGATGAGGCTGGAGCTGCTGAGTCAGGTTTCATCCGGTTCTGGCGCCGGTTTGGGTTTGGGTTCCGTTTTAGGTTTTCTCCAATCTAGATCGAGGTAGGTTTTTAATCTTTCGATCTATGTGGGCTAGGAGTGGTTGCGAAAATTTGTTCCAGGTCTAGTTATGCACTTTTCTTTCCCTCTTTGTCACTCATACGGACCGTGGATTCAATTATTGATCATTTTAAATTATTTATGTGTTCCAGCATTTTCGATTTGTCAATTTTCTATTAGAATATGAACTGATTGGTTTCATTGTTGACCACTTGTGTGGTTGGTTTTCTTCCTGTTGCACTTAAATTTTATATTGGTGGTGAACTGTTGTAGTGTTTGTTTATTTGTTGATTTTCCTTTATCAGTTCCACTGTCACGATCATATGGCTGTTTGTTTTTGGACCAAATTTCATCTTCTATTCACCTTTTGGTTTATAAAAAGAATGGAAGTGAATTTTTTTCCTGGATGCCAATCTCAACTATACTATATAAAAAAGATGCTGAATAATAATCATTTCATAAATTTTATTTTAACTCTATAGGGATTTTAAGACTTTAAATAGGGGGTTTGGGTTTCTATGGTGGATATTGGTTTAATGTTTTTGAGTTTTGCACCTTTTGGATTTATATGTACCTTGCTCCTGTGCCCCTACTTGGTGTACCCAAGCATCAAAATATATCAAGGTAAGGGATCATTACACTATGTCTTTCTTTCACAAAATCAAATATACACATTGTATATGATGGTATATAAATTATACACACACCCATATAGTTTTAATCCACCCAATTTTTAATTCTACCAAGTGTTGATTTGCAATGATATTTTAAGATGTGATGGAAATTTATTTATTTCTCTATACTCTCTATTTCATGGTTTGCGTAAGGGATTATTTTCTTCTAATTAATTTATATTTAAGGTTATTGTCATGTAAGGGTTAAATATTTAATCAAAAATTTATTAATTTTATGATCATATATTTTTGTAAGGGTTATATTGCCTTGCGTTGTGTTTTCAAAGATATACATATATAGTATGATTACAACCTTGTGGATTGGTTAAGATGTTCTTCTATGCCGCTTAAAGGCATTCGGGTTTTCAGGTTCAGGTAGTATAATGGATGAAAGGGTTCGAACATATTTTTTTTTCCTTTGTAATAATGTGTGTGTATACTTTGTATATTCAGTTTAAGAAAATATATATGTGTACACTTATAAGTATACATCCTCGAAGTTTGGTTGAAAACCCGCATATACCCGGTCCAAGGATTAATGGAAATGTGGTTATGAGGTAGTTTTAAACTTGAAGGGTTATTACCTTCATGCAAAATGTATTATATACCTTATATACCCGGATTTATTTAATATTCAAAACCCTAACTTTTACACACACACACACACACACACACACACACGGTCACACATGTTATAAACCTAACATGGTTTGGTTTTTAATCAAGTGATAATGGTGTATTAAATACATTTTAAAGTATTTATTACTTATGAGAATTTATTAAACCTAGTTTAATTATGAAAACTCATATATACACTTTGTGTATATACTGTTATAGTTTCAAAACCCTAATTTCATGTATGGATTATTAGAATTTAATTAATGTATTGATGTAATTAATACTTATAAGACTTTAATGATTATCTGTCCCTGTGTAAGCCAATAGGTATTTATGTAAATATGTACATCCTATCCATAAAGTATGTCGAACTTGTTTTAGTTAAAGAACTCTTAATGATAATAACCTTGTTACAATTTCATGTTTCAAAGGTACTATATGATTGACCTTATTTTGTTTTATAATTAAAGATAATATATGTTTTGATTTTACCAAATGATAAAAGGGTGTGTTAAATCATGTGATCATGTTATTCTCACCTCATATTCTATCAATTGCAGTGATTGTTATTAGTAAGTCGTGATGTAGTCTAATTGCCTGATCACTGACACTTTTAAGATCATATTAAATAAAATGTATTTTCATTCATGGAATAAGGATTTTGAAAATTAAGGAACTATCATTTTATGGGGTAACCCCATCCATTCATTACTTGTGTGTTTTAGATAAATATCACATGCACAAAGAATGTTTACTAGTTTATGCATGTTGTTGGGAAAATTATTATTTAAATAATAACTGACATATTATGATTTAGTCCAATGTCATTTCCATTTAACAGCACATGAATTGAGCATGAATAATACCTATAAAAAGTTATAAACATGCAATCAATTGCAATAAAAGTTTATGGAAGAGGTGTAAAGTTATTAATTTATGTGATAAATCGAACAATTTATTATTTATCACTTATGATAATGAATTAATAATTTAGGTATTCAAGGTGGTATGGGCCTACGGGTCATGTATTGGGCATAGTATGCCTATAGGCCTTCGGGTCATGTATTGCGAGTCGTGTCGGGCCTTGTTCCTTTGGCCTACGGGTCATGTACGTGTTCCCCTTAATCCCTTAAAAGGGGGATTATCTATAATAAAATAAAAAAAGGCCTTCGGTCCATTCGGGTTATTGGACTGGTATATTCCAGGTTGGGGACCAGTAAAATTAAGCCCTCTGAGTCGGGGTCCAGTTATAGCAGACCCTCCGGGTTAGAGTCCAGTTATAAAGGATCTCTGGGTTGGAGTCCGATTACAGAGGCTCTCTGGGTTGGAGTTCGGTTATAGAGGCTCTTCGGGTTGGGGTCTGGTTACAGTTAGCCCCTAGGTCTTGGCACGAGGCCTTGACACAGAAATTAAAGTCCGGTATTATACATTCCCTCATTATATGTATGATAATTAATTAACCAAATGGATATTCAACTAGTATAATATCCATGGTTAAGAGACAATACTTATGAGTATCAAAAAAGTAAATGCTTATGGCATGAAATATATTTAGCACTCAGTGATTTAGTATTCGGTGTATGAAATTAAAGTTATTACCTTTACGCACAACTTTTATTATTCATTACTCTTAGCTGTTTAATTTGTGCTTATATATTCATATATCATTTATGTTATAATGACTTTTATTTATTAATCCAAATGATAATTCCTATAAACGAATTGTGTACCCTTTTAATTCTGTTAGCATGTTTTTTTAATTAAGCACTTTTATGATATGTTACATGTGTTACAGCTTTTCTTTAAGAATTTTTTTTTATGGAAAGGTTTAAAGAATGTTTTCAAAAGTTATATTAGTTTATTTTAAAACCCCTTGTCGGGAATTTATATTCTCACCCTACATTTTTGATTAAAAATTTTTAGGTATCAGTTTGAGCCTAAGAAGTATGATAGAAGTGGGTGGTTTCCCAGAACCCGAACCGAATTCGATCCTCTGTATGGGGAATGACGTATAATTTATCAGTACATGTTTTTGTTAAAAGTGACACATCATGTTCTCAGGAACCGGCCCCTGGAATTTTGGGGGCCAGGTCTTCACAGTTGGTATCAAAGGATTCGGTTTAGTTAACTCTGGAAAACCAGAACTGAACAAAGGAAAATTTATTTAAGTATTACTAAGTATGATGTTTCTTGGAAAATAAAAAAATACCAGTCTTATGTCTCTTCGGAGACATCCGATAAAATTAGAACAATACTGAAAACTTTGTTATGTGTTACTAAGTAGTAGTTTCATTAAATTTTCAGATGGCTGATGCATCACTCCTTATGTCTCTCCCAATGGAGATAGTAGAAACTATAATGGCAAAGTCATGTTCAGGGGACTACGAGACTTTTGAAAACCTTAGGTTGTCCTGTAAACAACTACATTGGGCGTTGAACCGCCCAAACATCCTCCATATTTACAAAGGAAGCAACCTGGTCTATTACCGTATCACATTTCCACAATTTGCAGCATATAGGAAAAGAGGAATGTTTCATGAAGCCCTTTTTCTATGTTTCACTTTGGCTGATAACTACCAAGCTTTAGGTAAATTTCTAGAAGTCTCTTTGGATGGTGACCATCAAGTGGCCTAACTATTCCAAGTCCTGAGTTTTAGTATGTACGGAGAACTCTATGACATCAATATTTTCAAGAATGACATGGTGCATGGGAATTATAGGGATTTAGTCCACTCTGAAATTTCTAACCTCCACACTTCTCGTGCCTCTCTATGGAAGGTCGAGTGCTTTAGGCACAGGTTTGACCCTAGCTGTTCACAACGTGTTTGGGCCAAGAAAATCGATCAGATGAATACTACCTTAAGGATCCACCTGAGGTCGTCAGCACCCTACCATCAGTGGTGTTCCTAGTAAAGGGGCCTCAGGAGTGACATGTTTTTGATGTTGACGTGGTTGTGTACGAGCATTTTAGAATTGCGAGGAAGCAATTATTTGTAGGGGGAATAATGTAACACCCCAAACTTTTTCACGTGTAATAATAATAAATTTATGTTTTAATTATTGTACTAACCAGTATGGTTTTCAAAGTAAATATTATCTCACTTTGTTCAAATAATAATTTAAAATAAATATTTTTTATATGAAACAAAATGCATTCTTATCGAATAATTATTTAATAGAATATTTTAAATAGTAATTATACTAATATAACTAATTAGTTGTTTATTTTCCAAAATGAGAAATATATATATATATATGTGTGTGTGTGTGTGTGTGTGTATTGGATTTGAATTATACGAAAATACTATTATAAAATTATAATTTTATATTGTGGTTATACATGACATTGAAAATTGTTATTTTAAAATATTTTAATGACATGATCATTGCACTATTTTTCTATGAAGATAGTTATTTAAAATATTATATGAATAATTATATGGGTTTTCTATATATTCTAAAATATGACAATTATTAGATTATAAATTGGATTAAAGTTTCATTACAATATTAACATTTTGAATATATAATAAAACTATTTTAATATAATAATTGTGCGGATATGAAATGATCTTTTTATGAAAAATTATTGTTATCTTATATGTGTAATATTAAAATTTTTCTAAAGTTTCAAAATTACAAATTTTGATAATAATTATTATTATAATACATTTCCAATTATCAACTTAATTTATAACATTATAAGTATGTAATATGAAATATATAAATATATATATATATATTTAAAAGAATTTAGTAATAATAACTTTTAATTTTTAAAATTATTGATAAAATAAACTTAATAGATAAATAAATTTATGGGAATATTGACTTTTAATATGATATTTGATTAAATAAATAAGGATAAAGTTATAATAATAATAGAGGATAAAATCAGATAAAAAGAAAAAGAGATTCCCGTAATAGGGTTTTGGGGGAGTCCGCATTTGAGGTTGTCGCGTCACGCATGGGGGAGGCTCCAAGTAAGTCTGGTGGATTTTGTGGAGAGGAGTCGATCGAAGTCCCCACGTCGTGTCGCCAGGGAGGACCTCAAGGGAGTCTTGGCCTCGGTTTCATGGGGCGCTATCCAGGTTCACTCGAGTCGAGGTGCTGATGAGGCCGGAGCTGTTGAGTCGGGTTTCGTCCAGTTCTGGCACTGGTTCGGGTTAGAGTTCCTTTTTAGATTTTCTTCAATCTAGATCGAGGTAGGTTTTTAATCTTCAGATCTATGCGGGCTAGGAGTGGTTGTGCAAATCTGTTCCAGGTTTGTTTATGCATGTCGTTTTCCCTATTTGTCACTCTTGCGGACCGTGGATTCAATTATTGATCATTTTGAATTATTTATGTGTTCTATCATTTTAGCATTGTCAAATTTCTATAAGAATATGAACAGATTGGTTTCATTGTTGACCACTTGTGTGGTTGCGTTGGTTTTCTTCCTGTTGCACTTAAATTATATATTAGTAGTGAACTATTGCAGTGTTTGTTTATTTGTTGATTTTCCTCTATCAGTTCCACTATCACGATCATATGGCTGTTTGTTTTTGGACCAAATGTCATCTTCTATTCACCTTTTGGTTTATAAAAAGAATGGAAGTGAATTTGTTTCGTAGATGCCAATCTCAACTATACTATATAAAACAGATGCTTAATAATAATCATTTCATAAATTTTATTTTAACGCTATAGGGATTTTAAGACTTTAAATAGGGGGTTGGGTTTTTGTGGTGGATATTGGTTTAATGTTTTGAGTTTTTCACCTTCTGAATTTCTATGCGCCTTGCTCTTATGCCCCTACTTGGTGTACCCAAGCATCAAAATCTATCAAGGTAAGGGATCATTACACTTTGTCTTTATTTCACAAACTCAAATATACACATTGTATATGCTGGTATATAAATTACACACACACCCATATAGTTTTAATCCACCCGGTTTTTAATTCTACCAAGTACTGATTTGCAATGATATTTTAAGATGTAAGGGAAATTTATTTATTTCTCTATACTCTCTATTTTCTTGTTCGCATAAGGGACTATTTTCTTCTAATTAATTTATATTTAAGGTTATTGTCATGTAAGGGTTAAATATTTACTCAAACATTTATTAATTTTCTGATCATATATTTTTTAAGGGTTATATTGCCTTGCATTGTGTTTTCGAAGATATACATATATAGTATACTTACAACCTTGCGGATTGGTTAAGATGTTCTTCTATGCCGCTTCAAGGCACTCGGGTTTTCAGGTTTAGGTGGTATAATGGATGAAAGGGTTCAAACATATTTTTTTCCTTTGTAATAACGTGTGTGTATACTTTATATATTCAGTTTAAGAAAATATATATGTGTACGCTTATAAGTATACATCCTCGAAGTTTGGTTGAAAACCCACAAATATCTGGTCCAAGGATTAATGGAAATGTGGTTATGAGGTAGTTTTAAACTTGAAGGGTTATTACCTTCATGAAAAATATATTATATACCTTATATACCTGAATTTATTTAATATGTAAAACCCTAACTTTTACATATACATATGTATATATATATATATATACATACACACACATATGGTCACACATGTTATAAACCTAACATGGTTTGGTTTTTAATCAAGTGATAATGGTGTATTAAATACATTTTAAAGTATTTATTACTTATGAGAATTTATTAAACCTAGTTTAATTATGAAAACTCGCATATACACTTTGTGTATATACGGTTATAGTTTCCAAAACCCTAATTTCATGTATGGATTATTAGAATTTAATTAATGTATTGATGTAATTAATACTTATAAGACTTTAATGATTATCAGTCCCTGTGTAATACAATAGGTATTTATGTAAATATGTACGTCCTATCCATAAAGTATTGTTTTAGTTAAAGAACTCTTAATGATATTAACCTTGTTACAATTTCATGTTTCAAAGGTACCATATGATTTACCTTGTTGTGTTTTATAATAAAATAGAATATATGTTTTGATTTGACCAAAGGATAAAAGGGTGTGTTAAATCATGCGATCATGTTATGCTCACCTCATATTCTATAAATTGCGGTGATTGCTATTAGTAAGTCATGATGTAGTCTAATTACCTGATCACTGACACTTTTAAGATCATATTAAATAACATGTATTTTCATTCATGGAATAAGGATTTTGAAAATTAAGGAACTATCATTTTATGTGGTAACCCCATCCATTCATTACTTGTGTGTTTTAGATAAATTTCACATGCACAAAGAATGTTTACTAGTTTATGCATGTCATTGGGAAAATTATTATTTAAATAATAACTAACATATTATGATTTAGTCCAATGTCATTTTCATTTGACAACGCATGAATTGAGCATGAATAATACCTATCCAAAGTTATAAACATGCAATCAAATGCAATAAAAGTTTATGGAAGAGTTGTAAAGTTATTAATTTATGTGATAAATCGAACAATTTATTATTTATCACTTATGATAATGAATTAAGAATTTAGGTATTCAAGGTGGTATGAGACACTTTGGATACATGACCTTATTAAACATATGAGGAATGTATTGGACTAGTATGTTCCGGGTTGGGGACTGGTAAAAGTAAGCTCTCCGGGTTGGGGTCCGGTTACAACAGACCCTCTGGGTTGGATTCCGGTTACAAAGACTCTCTGGGTTGGAGTTCGGTTACAGAGACTCTCCGGGTTGGAGTCTGGTTAGAGAGGCTCTCCGGGTTGGGGTCCGGTTACAGTTAGCCGCTAGGTCTTGGCACGAGGCCTTGACACAGAAATTAAAGTCCAGTATTATATATTCCCTCATTATGTGTATGATAATTAATTAACCAAATGGATATTTGACAAGTAGAATATCCATGGTTAAGATCCAGTACTTATGAGTATCAGAAAAGTAAATGCTTATGACATGACATATGTTTATCACTTATTGATTTAGTATTCGGTGTATGACATTGAAGTTATTACCTTTACACACAACTCTAATTATTCATTACTCTTAGTTGTTTAATTTGTGCTTACATATTCATATGTCATATATGTTATAATGACTTTTATTTATTACTCCAAATGAGAATGCCTATGAACGAATTGTGAACCCTTGTAATTCTGTTAGCATGTTTTTTAATTAAGCACTTTTATGATATGTTACATGTGTTACGGATTTTCTTTAAGAAAAATGTTTTATGGAAAGGTTTAAAGAATTTTTTTAAAAGTTATATTAGTTTATTTTAAAACCCCTTATTGGGCATTCATATACTCAACCAATGTTTTTTATTAAAATTTTTCAGGTATTAGTTTGAGCCTAAGAAGTATGACAGAAGTGACTGGTTTCCTTGAACCTGAACTGAATTCGATCCTCTGTATGAGGTATGATGTGTAATTTATCAGTGCATGTTTTTGTTAAAAGTCACACATCATGTTCTCAGGCACCGACCCCTAGAATTCTGGGGGTCGGGTCTTCACAATAAATCATCTATGACGCAATAATTCATGTATTTATTAAATAACGTAAATTACCATATTTCACTATTCACAAAAAATTCAAGTATTTTAGAAAAATACAAAAAATTAAACCTAACCATTTTTTCAACATATAGAATTCAAAAATAAATTCCATTTTATGAAAATAATTTTCTAAATATGAGAAATTTAATTTTTAAATAAAATCATCGTTTTCTCAAAAAATACCAATTTTAATATTATAACTATTTTTATGACACTTTGAAAAATTAATTAAGGTCTCATAAAATTATCTTATAGTCATAAGAAAAAAATTTATTAATTTAAAAATATAATTTATGAAAATAAATTTCTTTTAAATCATTACATTAATTATAAAAATTGTAATTAAATATTTACGAATGAAAAAAAATACAAACACTTAATTTATTATTTTTTAAATAAATATTTACTTATATCAAGATATAAATATATAATATTTTCATTTATAAGATACCCAAATTTTATTTATACTTTCATAGGTGATGTTACTATTATATTGGTCATATGACTATTCTTAATGGTCGCATTACTATTCCAAAGGTCAAGTTACTATTCCATTGGAATAGGTTCCTTAACTTCTAGAAATATCTCTTATTTCATTAATTATTAATTTATAAAGTTTTTATTGTATTCTATAAGTGTTTTTATGTGATTTATACTATATAAAATAACTATAAGAAGGGAAATTTCATTGATAGAATTCTCAACTGTTACAATATAAGTATACTTTGCATATTATGACATCATAATGACCCAAAAGTGATGTAATAAATATTGTAAATTGAATCCATGATCAAATCTATGTTTTCCCTTTAAAATAATGTTATTTTATCTTTATTTGGTTAATTTTTTAGAGCCTTTATGAATCCTCTAAAACCATTAATATATTTTAATGTTTTAAAATCATTTATTTAAGAGTATGACTCACTTCCACATAAGCAAGGGTATTATTTTTTTTAAGTTCAGACCTTGGCCTTATAATATAATGAAAACCAGTCCCATTTGATAGAAACAATGGGAAAAAGGCATGATATTTTTTTTTGGGTTTGGTTATTTTATTATTGAGTTCAAAACCTAATTTTGAGAAATAATAAAGAAATCCCCACTCATTTTCAATATAAACCCACCCAATATCCAATTCCTCTCCACTAAAATCCCTTGAAGCATGTCCTTACTCTACCTTCCCCTCTCTAGAGTCCTCTCAAGGTTCCCCCAAACTCTCAAGAAGCTCCTCCCAAGAATTTGTATCCACACTCTCAAGGTAAGGGATCCTCCCATTCTCCTCTTTATTAAAATTTCTTTATTATCTTATGCCTTCCATTTCCAATTCCTAATATAGGATATGTCTTTACATGTCCCTATTACTACCCATTTCATGTCCAAATTATTAGAGACCCCTTTATCTCTCATCATCGCATTTCATGAATTTTTAAGTGGCGTCGTTATGTTGCCGATATTTCACCGCGATTTTCCATCCCAAAACAATTGTGTAGTGAATACCATACTCATTTCCTATCAAAGGTGTTCACCTTTATACAATTATACTTCTTTGACATGGGACTTACTTGTATTTATTCCACACTCCTTGATCATGGAATAAAATATGATGATTAATGAATCCATGTTTTATGATCTATATAACACACTTAAGCATGAGAATGAAATGAACGTGAGAGGTGCACTTGAAATTATATAGTGCTCCAATGAATTGGGTAATGTTAAGTCTAATGAGACGTCATGTTGGGATAATGAGTGAAACTGATTCCTTTATGGGAATTGTCCATCATGATATCTTGGAAGTTAGCCTTGACCTATGTTTATGATGGAGTGTTTTAAGTTGTTTCCACATTTCCCATGTTTCCTTTACAATTATCTTGCTATATCATGTCTCATTGTTTATGTTTATGATTCCTACTCCTTTTATGCCCCTTTGATATGCCTGTTTCGGTGCGGATGTGCGTCGGGTTACGCTGTTCCGCCAGGACGCGTTCGCGCGTGCACCCGTCAACCCGAGGGGATGGGCGCGCGGCTTGTGGTCCCGCAGTCCCGCTTTCCAAGGGCGGGCGGCATCCGTCCCTTATTCAGGGGCGTCTGCTCCTTGATCGAAACCGGGATGATGGGATGTCGGCTTCTCCTTCCTTGGACGTCTCCTCGGAACTTGTCGCCTAATCCGGGTCTCCCTCATAGACTTAAGAATGTTCGTGAATCTCGTTCCCGGCGCCATATCTTCATGGACACCGGTTAATTACGCTGCTTCCGCCCGGACGTTCCAAGGAGTCTGGGCGGGGCAGCAACCTGCGGTGAGAAGGCCGGGTGGCTCTGGGTGCTGGGGGCGTGTTGTAACACTGCGGCTCTGCACGTCTGTCTTCCGTCCCTAATAGGGCTTCTCGAAGGCACGATGGCCTGAGGCATCCCGTACTAGGTGCGGGGAACTGTGTCACCTGAGGTTTTCCTCAGCTTCCCGTGTTTAACACGGGGTATGCCGCGAGTTTAACGTCCAGCGGGGACGGCATCGGACCGATCAACACGAAAAGTGGATCAGATGACAGAACCCCTTGCGGGGAACCTCCGACGCTGGGGCCAGCACATGGGCGGCTTCCCAAGTAACGTGGAGTGAAGTGAAGTGGCATGACCCCACCGGGATGTGGCGGCCCGGGTAAGGATCAGGGTGGATGATGGAGTAAAGAGCTTGGACCCCAGAGGGGCTTCCTACGTACCGCGCGTTAACACGGATCAAAGTCAACGTAGTTCGGGCATACAGTTTAACGTCATGCTGGACGTCGGCAAGCCGACTCACGAAGAGGTCGAGGCCGCCGGGCGGAGGATTGAACCGAACCACCTCGCACGGAGGGGGATGGAACGGCCGGGTGGATCACAGTTTCACGTCATGCTGGACGATAAAAGGGGAAATGGAAAAGGGGGGCTGTGGGGAGGCACCGTGGAGATACACACGGGCGGTCTCCCACAGGGGCGGATTCATAGGTGAATCAACGCAAGCGTGAACCCTGGAGGGGTCCACTGATGGACGAACCGACGTAAATACGACCGGAACGACCAGGTGGTGGGCTTGGGCCTCAGGGAGGCTTCCTACGTACCCTGTATAGAAGACAGGGATCAAAGTCCACGTAGTTCATTCTGTCAGGACTTACGCACTTGGGGCAGCCCGGATACTGCAAAACTCAGTTGGAAGGGACTTGGACCGAAAGCAAAAGACACCTCGATCCCAGTCAGACCCTCTACTGGCTTCGGCAGTGGGGAGGTGCAATGGAGATACACATGTGCAGCCTCCCACGAGAAACTAGGGGTTTGTAATACCCTGCCCCCGTAGGGAAAAGCCACTCCCATTAAATCGTCCCAAAAGGGGGACAATCCCGACATCCCTGCAGAGACGAGCGGGTGGGGGCCACGTCCAAACCGGGGGAGACCCTGCGTGCGGAGCACGGGATCAGGTTGCGGACGGTTTAGCGTCTTGCCAGACGAAGTACAGTTTAACGTCATGTGTTGAGGACGAGGCACTTGGCAGTTTAACGTCTTGCAGCACGGACGAAGTACAGTTTAACGTCATGTGTTGAGGACGAGGCACTTGGCAGTTTAACGTCTTGCAGCACGGACGATGGGGGCTAGGCAGTTTAACGTCGTGCAGCTTGGACGGGTGTGCAGTTTAACGTCATGCTGGGCATAGGTTGCCGGACGAAGCACTTGGCAGTTTAACGTCTTGCAGCGCGGACGATGTACAGTTTAACGTCGTGCAGGACGTATATGCAGTTTAACGTCATGCTGGACGAGTATGCAGTTTAACGTCATGCTGGACATAGGTGCGTGTCACTTCGCGCAAGCCTGGAGGGCCGCACGGGAAGACAACGCACGGTGCGGGCACCCGGGATGAGAATCATCGGGTGCCACACAGGCGGGTACCCTTAGGAGGTCAACGGGGGCGACCCTGGCAGATTGCGCGCAAAAAGGAAGCTTTGCGCGCAATACTGCGGGCCGGCGCGCAATCGGGGCGGCTGACGCGCAATTGGGCCAGCGCCTTGCGCGCGGATGCTTGAGATTGCTCACACCGGGCTTCGGATAGCGCGCGGGGGCAACGGCTCATTCTTTAACGAATGGCCACTTGAAAGAAGGGGGGGGGTGCGCGCAATCAGGCCGGATTGCGCGCACCCCGGGGGCAATTGCGCGCAAGCGGGTTCTTTTGCGCGCAAAGGCCTTAGGGTGAGTTTTTATTCAAATGAACGGAGCCAGCGGGGATTGCGCGCGAAGGCGGACCCCGAGGCTTTCTTGCGCGAAAGAAAGGAGGTTACCTGAAGTTCGTCATTGCGCGCGGAAGGGGTTGAATTGCGCGCACGGGAGACGTTTCGACTTCCAGCAACCTTTGAAACGTTGGGGGTCGCCTTGTATTTATAGGCAACCCCGGGCGCGGAATCCAGGGTGCGAGCGCGAAATTCTTCTCGCGGGCGCGGAATCGGGCGCGGCGCGTAAGGGAGGCGCGCGGACCCGCGGCGCGCAGAATTGCGCGCCGAGCCGGCGCATTGCGCGCATCCCGGGGGTTTTCCGCGCGGGACATCTCCTTTGCGCGCGTGCCTCTGAAATTCCGCGCAAGGCCTCCGGGCCCTCCGAAACATCCTTCCGACTCCAAATATGACCTCGCTTTCCGCATCCGGAGCTTCGTTTGGGAGCAACGGACTTTTCCGGCGTCTACAAAAGCCCCCCCTCGGAATCTGATCGGCGAGAGGTCGCAACGATCGGGTTCCGAGGGAGACGCCGGAATGCCGAAGTCCTGGGCGGCGCGGGACTTAGGCGCGCAAAAAGGGGCACCGGTTGCGAAATTCGCCGCTGCGGTCGCGCAAAGCGCTTTCCGCGCAGCGCGGGCCCGGCCTCGCCTATAAATAGGGGCGCTGGGTCCCGCGTTCCGTACTCTGGCCTTCCGCGCGATAAGCTCCAAAGCCCTCGTGCGCGAAATTGCCTCTTCCGGTCGCGAAATTCGCCCGATCGGCGCGCAAAACCGTCCGGATTTCGCCTGCTTTTGCGCGAAAACCCGGAACTTTGCGCGACAGTCTTCCCAATTGCGCGCCGTCCACTTGGATTGCGCGCCAACCTTCAAACTTTTCCACCAGCCTCGTCCGATCCCGCACTCTTCATCCCTTAACCCGCACGACTCCCGAAACTTCTGAGATGGCCGCGCACAGAGGAAATGAGGGGGATGCCGCCACTCGCAGAGCTGAGATGGCGACGAACGAGGAGGTTTACGGAGCCAAGGAGATTGTTTCCAACAATCAATCCTTGTTCGACTTACTAACGCCGGCCCAGAAGACATATCCACTGTCGGACAACCTGCCGCTCTGGAACTTCGGCATCCTCGATGAGGTTCCGGTGCCAGGGTTCGAGATTGATGCGCCGCGAACCTGGGTGACTCGGGAGGACGAGCTTCACCGCTATAACATCACCAACAATGGGCATCCTGCCAGGGAAACCAGGCACTTGGATGTCTACGTCCTGAACCCGAGGACGCGAACCATTGATGGGGGTGAGCCTACAGCGGAGAATTCTCCAGCCCTCTACTCGAGCACATACCGTCAGAGTGTCACTGACGACACCAAGGGCTGGCTGAAGGACTGGGACTTGCGATCCGGGGGCAACTTTACCAGTGAATGGGCCTGGGCGTTCTGGGTACGCCACACTTGCGATCACTTCGCAGAGGAGCTGCGGTACATCGGCCTGTTCGAGGCGGTGTGGACGTCGCAGTTCCACTTCTACCAGCAGTCTGAGCTCGGGCCGGAGCTGTTCACTCGCTGGTCCCCGGATACCAACACCTTCCATCTTCACCATGGGGAGGTCGGCATCGGTCTCTGGGACATCCACTGCATCGGAGGTATCCCGCTGGAGGGCTACCAGTACGATGAGTTCCTGCCACCGAAGAACATCTGGGAGGACAGGTCACGGACTCCCATTCTGACCTGGCATCTTCTTGACCTGGCTACGCAGCGGCTCGGGATCCAAGACTTCCAGAAGGACATAGCCTACAAGGATTGGTTCGGCCAGTTCCTGGAGCATGACCCGGCGGTCAAGATGCCAGGCAGGGGGAAGCGGTGCCCGACCGCAGCTCAGAGGAGCCGGAACGGGTCGTACTGGCGGGTCCTGGAGACGGGCGATTACCGCTCATGGGGGTACCGCGTCATCGAGGCCCGGGACCCGAACGTCCGGTACGCGGCGTTCCTGGCCGCCTTTCTGAGCGGGTGGCTCCTGCCAGTGCGGGATGCGAGGATGGGCGTCCGTCCGGCGACGCTGGCGATGGCGGGCACCATGGCTGCCAATAAGAGGTACAACCTCGGGGTCCCAGTACTGGCGAGGCTGTATGCCATTCTGGGACGCATCTCACGAGGGGGGTCGCCACGAAGGATCTGTGGGCCCTTTCAGTTCTTCCACGGCTGGGTGGCTGCTCACCTTGGTGGGTATACGTTCCCAAATGCCATCAGTCCTCCGGGCAACGGCCTGCGACCCTCCCTGCTGAACATTGCGGGGGTCGCTCCGATGACCCTCAGTGAGGAGGGCGTGAGGGTTCGGATTGGCAATCATGCCAATTTCAACTTCAGCCCGTTCCCCACTCCCGTCGGCCAGATGATCGACAACGGACAGGGCCCGCTGGAGCAGCATGAATACTTCCTGAACATGCGGGGCGGGGTGCTCGTGGCTCGGATCGACGGGAAGGTGATCTGCGAGCCTTACGTGCCGACCCGGTTCGCCAGGCAGTTCGGGTGCCTTCAGCGGATGCCGAAGAGGGTATTCACTGCTGTCCGGGAGGAGACGAACCCCGGCGTCCTTCGCCAGATGTGGCTGATGTTCGTCGCCTTCGGCTCTGGCGACGTCATCACCCTCCCTCCTACCGGAGTTAACGCAGGCTTGGCAACCGAGTACGCCGAACACTGGGCCATCGCGTACCCTGAGGGGCTCTTGCGGAAGCTAGTTCGGCGGCTCGAGGCTACCCGTGCGGAGACCGGGCGTCAAGGAAGGAGGCGAGGCGCCGCCACACGGGGGAGAACGGAGGCGCGCCAAGCAGCGGGGCCGGCGCGAGCAGGGACTTCGGCGGCGGGCGCATCGCAGGCTGCCGCCACGACCTCGGCGCCCAGAGAGGGGGCACATGCGGCGGTCGAGGAGCGGCCCGGGAAGCAGGTGAGACGTCTGCTCGAACCCTCCCACGATGCAGTCTTCCCGGCGCTGTGGTCGGCCTGGATGACCCTGCGGCAGTCACTGGGGACCGACGTCATCTGGCGAAAGATACTCAGAGAAGGAATCTATCTGCCAGAGGTCGGGCGCCTCCAGATCACCGACAGGGTGGACTTCAACCGGCAATATGCATATCTGACGGCCATGGACGAGTACGCGCGCCAACGTGGTCAGCGTGCGGAGCCATCCCTTCTGGTGAAGGTGATGCTCGGTCTCGAGCCCGCTCCGGAACAGATGCCGCCGGAAGAAGATGACAGTAACGACTCCGAGGAGGAGGAGGAGACGGGGGAGGATGAAGGCTCCGAGGGAAGGTCCCATCGGGGGAGCCCACGGGAGAGCGGCGAGGTGGCCGGCTCTGACAACGTTGATGTCACTGAGCTCCTCGAGGTCCGCTTCTATCCCTACTCAACTTGCTTCATCCATTCTCTTATGCAGCTTCTAACCCGTTTCTCCATCCTTCTCAGGAGCACACGGACGTCGGTCAGGCGTCCTCAACAGGAGTAGGAGAGGCGCCAGCAGGACAAGGCGGGGGCCAGGCACCCATTATCGAATTGACAAGCGCTAAGGGGTCCCCTGCTGCAACTGTTCCTGCGGCGACCGGGGTAGCGGAAGATGATGCTCCGAACTCCCGTAAGTCTCCCTACTTTACTGCTGGTGCTTGCCATTGACGATCCGTGACTAACCATGGCATGCCCTGCGCAGTGATCTCAACATCGGAGGCTCGTCGGGTTGCCGAACCCGGGCCATCTACGAGTGGACCAGTGGTGGACATGCCGCCTGCTCCGGAACAGGCTTCCCAAACCGAGCCGGCCCCACCAACTGCTGATCAAGGGGCTGCGGACGTCGGCGGTGCTGCCACCGGAGAGAGGCTGGGGGCTGACGAGGGTGTCAGCGCCGCTGGGGAGAGAGAAGAAGGTTGCCCGGATGTTGGGGAACCTTTCCCTCGTGAGGACCTCCCAGGGGCGGACCCTGCAGCAGACCTGCTGGCTGCCTTCCCTGCCTACCGGCCTGCCGACCCAGAGGAGATGGATGACTCGGACGCGGAGGCGGTCGAGGATAGCCGGGTAACGCGACGCAGGGGGTGGAAGTGCATCCAGCGCTTCCTCAAGCGAGACCCATCGGAATGGCTGGGGCGCATGGGATCACTTCAGACCTGGCTGCGCTTCCTGTGTGCCGGGGGAGCTGATGCTCAACGCCTCCATCTGACGGTCCGTGATTACATGGCCGAGAAGATGCGCGAGAGCCGCCGGCGTGCCGACGCCGCACAAAGTCGGGACATGTCGGAGAGCACGCAGGCGCTCATCGCGGCAGAGCAGGAAGTCCGGCGCCTCGAAGGGCAGGCGGCAGAGAAGGAGGCCTTCGTCGCAGCATGTACCGAGCTTGTGGAGCAACTATCGGCACAACTGATCGACGCTCAGGTACAGCTGACGGAGGCGGGCCAACAGATGGTCACACTCCAAGTCGAGCGGGAGCGTGCACAGGCCAGGATTGACGAACTGCGTGCTGCGACCGCCGACGAGGAGAGGGCACGCAGAGAACGAGAAGCAGCCCTGGAGGCCGCCAGCCAAAGGGTAGCGGCATTAGAAAGGCTCATTCAGCACGCTAATCCCTAAGGGCTGTTTTTTGCCATTCCCAGAACATTTGCTTCCGCTACTTAATATTTGATCCACTTGTGCGAATCGCCATATTTATCTGCGTCTTTTGGTTTAACATGCTCAACCACAAATTGTCTCGTGGGAGCGTTAACCAAGCATCAGGCATCCATAATTGGGCCTGGGTTTCTGGAGAAAAGAGGGAGGTCATTCCTGGGAAAGGAGACCTCAGACCTAACCAATGTATCGTCCCCCAACTTGTTCCAACACACGAGCGGGACAACGCTAGGGGCGTTGAGATTTTATCCGAACATAGGGAAATGAGAAAGGGTGAATCGCGTGTCCCGAATCCAGACATCCACAACGATCGGCCTTCCAGGAAATGCCCAAGACGGTAGGCGGACAGTGGATCGACCATAACAACTGCAATAGACGGACCGAAAAAGGCCATCATTCATATTGCAGGAGGCGGACCACATGTCATCATGAATACCGCTTTGGGGTTCCTTCAGACACAAGGGTGGAAAATCCAGATCAACAGGGCATGCGAAGCGTGGGGCGAAGTGACGATTTGTTCGGACAGAATCCAACGCTCTCAAAATTGCGCCACCGTGGGGAAAGCGTATTGGGCGGATGCACTAATCTGGCCGTGAGTCACCTCAATTCTCAGACAGCACCTCTCTGACGAGGAAACTGTCGCTTCCCATCATTGCGATGGGGCATCCCGAGCTGAATCGGGGAGAATATCACAACTGCACCACTCTACCCGAAGTCAGGCCAGACGGCCGGCGACGAGGAGGGGCGGGACTTATCGATCCCTGAGGCTGGACCCGAGTCGAAATGCCCGGGCGTTCCTACGTACTCCATCAGGCTGGAGATCAAGCCACACGTAGTTCTGTGAGTGCAGTTTAACGTCATGCAGGACGTAGGACCCCATTTGGGGTAGATCTTAGTTTAGGGTCTTAGAGCTCGGACCATAAGGGCTGGATCTTAGTTTAAGGTCTTAGAGCTCGGACCATAAAGGTGGAGGATCTTAGTTTAAGGTCTTAGAGCTCGGACCATAAGGGCTAGAGGATCTTAGTTTAAGGTCTTAGAGCTCGGACCATAAGGGCTAGATCTTAGTTTAAGGTCTTAGAGCTCGGACCAGAAGGGGAGATCTTAGTTTAAGGTCTTAGAGCTCGGACCATAAAGGGGGGATCTTAGTTTAAGGTCTTAGAGCTCGGACCATAAGGGGAGATCTTAGTTTAAGGTCTTAGAGCTCGGACCATAAGGGGAGATCTTAGTTTAAGGTCTTAGAGCTCGGACCATAAGGGCTCAAAGCACGCCACATCGTGGTCATATCCCCTGGATATGCGAAGATGCACTGAGGGATAGTGTCAAGAGTGTCGAGGTTTCGCCTGGTCAGAATGGGAGGTGGAAAATGTGAATCATGCGGCCATTCACTCGAGGACCGGGAGCACCGGCGTGACGATATGAGAATACTGCCGACCGTGGCGGAAAAGCAGCATCAACATCGCACCAACCGTTGGTGGAATGAGGCAGCAAACGAGCATCGACCGCTCAATCGCAGGATTTATATCGATTTGCTGCCCGAGGCCATTGGGGGTACCGGCCCGAGTCGGTGGGAGAGCACTGAGGCATTGTGTCCGAACCGTTCACGGGGGTTCCACCCAGGGCGTAGACGATGGGTCCGAATGAAAGGGAGCACGAAGCCTGAAAAGTGGAGGAAACCTGACCAAGCGGATCCTGACCCTCCTGGCAATAAACCAGAGTACTCTTGACACCGGTGGACCACGGCAAGGGGTCGGGGAACACGCCTTGAGGGTGACCTGAAGGCGGCGGATTCCCCAGAGAAGGGGGAATCTCTAAGAGGTGGGGGGCTGGACCCGAAGTTTCAAACATCCGGGCGTTCCTACGTATCCCATAAGGATGGGAATCAAGCCGCACGTAGTTCTTGAAGCGCGGTGCAACACAATCGGGCACCAGCGCGGGGAAGAGTGCGGGTCTGACCCTCGCACACAAAAGGAGCGGCATTTGATATTTCTTGTTTGTCCTTAAAGATGAATGGTTTTTCTTTGTGCGGCGACATGCCCGTGATTGAGAAATCTCTGGCGTCGCCACAATAATCAAGCCATGGAAGGCATTGATGAATGGCGTGGTCATTAACCAGCGCCCAACATGAGTGTCCCCTGAGGAGGACATCACGATGCAGTGCCGTTTCTCGTCGGGCGGCCAAGACGATCACAGTTTACGGTCGTGTGGTAGGACCAGACAACACAGTTTAAGGTCGTGTGGTTCGGACCATGGAGGAATCCGCTTACCGCGGTACGGCGGACACGGCGGAGGTGGGAGCATACCCAGCCCTGCGGTCACGCACGATTCCAGGAGAAGAGTCTTGGGATGGGGGTCTGCGTATGTCCATCACCCGAGGGGCAGAGATGCTAGCCTCCAGATATACTGGGCCCAGAACGCAATTGTTCGGGCGACTCCCTCCTCCTTATGGGGACGAGGGTCCAGCTACGCATGGCCCTTAGGGAGGATATCTGCATATATCCTTGGTGCTCAGATCATGGGAGCCTCGAACGACATCATTACCCTGGTTGGTCTGCCTAACGTGTAGAGGCGTACCGGAGGTCGGTATGAAGAGAGTGTCAAGATCCCACTACAACGCACAAAGGCGGAGTGTGATGAGGACTGCGCAACCAATGTTCAGAGCCCGAGAGAGCTGACATGGCGATCAAGGACGTTGCTGACGCATTCGCAACACAACATCCGATCGCGTCAGCCTAAGACGGGGCAAGCAAACGAGCATCAACCGCTCAATCGCAGGATTCATATCGATTTGCGGCCCAAGACCCGCCGGTAAATCGACCCGGAGCGGTGGGAGAGCACTGAGGCATCGTACCCAAACCGCTAACGAGGATCCCTTTGAGTGAAGGCTCGAACAAGAGGAAGCGCGAGGCCTGACAAGCAACACAGGACTTGTCGGGATTGAATCTGACACTACGAGTCATAGACCGAAGCACCCCAAAACATGTTAACAGATCTCCGGAAAGGGTCGGAGGACTCACCCTGAGAGCAACCGAAGGGGGGCAGGTCCCCGTGATCAACCAAGAGACGGGGCTGGACCTGAGACACAAGCGTCCAGGCGGTCCTACGTATCCCATAAGGATGGGAATCAAGCCATACGTAGTTCTTGAAAGGCAGTTTAACGTCATGCAGGACGATGAGGAAAAAAGAAGGGGGGAGCAGAAGGCATCCCCAAACGTGGAGGGGGGCGTACAGCGTGACGAACAAACCGACGTGAATGAGGGCATAGCCCCGCACTCACACCATACGCCGCACACCCCGGGGCAACTGGGCCAAGGGCCCGAGATGGGATGGAAATTCCCGAAGGATGGGGCTGGGCCTGAAACACAAGCGTCCAGGCGGTCCTACGTATCCCATAAGGATGGGAATCAAGCCGCACGTAGTTCTGGAGAGGCAGTTTAACGTCATGCAGGACGAATGCTGAACAGTTTAACGTCTTGTAGCTCGGACGTAGTGCAGTTTAGCGTCATGCGGGACGAAGCACTTGGCAGTTTAACGTCTTGCAGCGCGGACGAATGCTAAACAGTTTAACGTCTTGTAGCCTGGACGAATGCAGTTTAACGTCGTGCAGGACGTGGTGACACTCAGGCAAAGTATTGCTTGAGGAACCTAGCGTTGGTGGGAGGAGTGACACGCTCACCATCCATAGTCGCTAGGGAGTACGCGCCATTGGGATAGACCTTGTGGACAACAAAAGGTCCCTCCCACTTGGGCTCCAACTTGGGCGGCTTCCTGCCGGGGATCATCGGTGCTCTTAGGGCTAGCACTAGATCACCCTGTAGGAAGGAGCGGAGGCGAACCTTCTTATTGAAAGCTCGAGCCATCCTGCTTTGATGCCTCTCCAAGTTGTGCAAAGCGCGAAGTCTATTCTCATCCAGTGCTTCCAACTCGACTAGACGGGCTTCAGCAACTCTGTCCGGCGCTTGCTGGTCGTAGACCGCAGTGCGCAAGGACGGTAACTGGATCTCGATGGGCAGGACGGCCTCAGCTCCATACACCAGGGAATAAGGGGTCATCTGGGTGGAATTGCGAGTCGTCGTCCGATAAGCCCAGAGGGCGTTGGGGAGCTTGTCCGGCCAACTCTTCTTGTTCTGACCAACCATCTTTTGCAGAATGTTAGAGAGGGTTTTGTTAAACGCCTCGATCTGTCCATTCGCCTGCGCATGATAGCGAGATGTATGGTTCGAGCGGATGTTATACTTGGCGTACAACTTCTTCAACTCGGCTGCTCGGAAATTGGTTCCGTTATCCGTGAGGATAGCGTGAGGCACTCCAAATCGATAGATGATGTTGGAGGTCACGAAGTCAGCGATCGAACAGGATTTGACCTCTCTGAGCGGAATCGCTTCTGCCCATTTGGAGAAGAAGTCCGTGGCGGTCAGAATGAACCGGCACTGGCGAGCTGTCGCCGGCGGGTAAGGTCCCACAACGTCCAGTCCCCAGACTGCAAAGGGCCAGGAATAACTTGTGGTATGGAGAGGCTCCGGCGGCCGATGCACAAAGTTCGCGTGAACCTGGCACGCATGGCACCTCCTGGCGTACTCGATGCAGTCATGGATCATAGAGGGCCAGAAGTATCCCAACCTCCGAATCTGGTGGGACAGCTTCGGCCCAGTTTGGTGGGCGCCGCATGAACCAGTATGAACCTCTTGCATGACTCGTGGGATCTCAACTCCCTGAAGGCAACGGAGGAGAACACCATCAAATCCGCGTTTGTAGAGGATCTGCTCCAGGCCGGGACTGCTCTGGAGGACGAACTGCGATGCGCGGCGTCGAACTCGCTCGCGCTCGGCCCGATCTGACGGAAGAATGCCATGTTGGAGGTACTCAACCAAAGGCGTCCTCCAATCAGGGGCTGATCCGACTGCTATATCTGGGGTACTCGGGGCTCCGGGCATAGGGGCAACCGTGGTGAGATTACTTACCAACGGGCCGCGATCTTCTTCCGGGATAACGGGAGCGATGAGCCTGCGGCGCGTCACGCGGACGATCAGGTTGTCCTGTTCAGGTTCCGCAAGTGACGCAGCCAGGCTGGCCAAAGCATCTGCTCGATCGTTCTGCGACCGGGGAATATGGACAATTTCTGGCCGAGAAGGGAACCGGGCCATCAGAAGGAGGGTGCACTCCAACAATGGCACAAGTTCCGGCTTCCTGACAACATAGTCGCCATTGATCTGCTTAATGACCAGCTCGGAGTCCCCTTTCACACACAGATGGGGCACGTCGATCTCGAGAGCTAACTCGAGGCCGGTGATGAGGGCATGGTATTCCGCCTCATTGTTGGTACAGCCCTCTGACAACAGGAAAGAGTATGGCAGCACGGCTCGCTCCGGGGTAATGAAGACGATGCCCAAGCCCACTCTATTGAGCTTAGGATTATCGAGTCTTCTACCGGTGGGGCTCCGGGAGGCACCGTCAAAGTGCATCTGCCAGCATGGATCGGCTCGATCAACCGAGAGAATGGTCTCATCAGGAAAGCCTAGATCCAGCGGCTGATCCGCGGAGGTCGGGTGAGCGGCCAGAAAGTCTGCCAACGCTTGCCCTTTGATGGCCTTCTGAGACACATACCTGATGTCGAACTGCTGGAGAATCACAGCCCACCGCGCTAGACGGCCAGTCAACATAGGTCGGCTCAGGATATATTTCAACGGGTCTACCCGAGAAACCAACTGTACCTCATGGTGCTGCAAGTAGTGCCGTAATTTCTGTACGGCAAATACGAGCGCCAGGCAGCTCTTCTCGATGGGGGAATACCTAACCTCCGCATCGAGGAGCATGCAACTGAGGTAATAGAGGCTATTCTCTGTTCCCTCGTTGTTCTTCTGGGCGAGAAGGGCACCCAGGGACCGTTCCAGGGCGGTCACATAAAGGACCAGCGGCTTTCCGGATACGGGCGGCATCAGGACCGGAGGTTGAAGCAGGTACTGCTTGATTTCCTCGAAAGCGGTCTGACACTCTTTATCCCATACATAGGTGACACCCTTCTTCATAAGCCGAGAAAAGGGCTTACACTTGCCGGCCAGATTCGCGATGAATCGGCGTATATAGGCTAAGTGGCCTTGGAACCCTTGCAGTTCCCGGACGGTACCCGGGGGAGGCATCTGGCTAATCGCCCTGATTTTCTCTGGGTCGATCTCAATACCCCGGTATCTTACCACAAATCCAAGGAACTTTCCGGAGGTGACCCCAAAGGCACACTTCAACGGGTTCATCTTCAGGCAGCGAGACCGGAGGAAGCTGAACACTTTCTCAAGATCTTTGAGATGGTCCTGACGCTGGCGCGATTTGACAACCAAGTCGTCGACGTAGCATTCCACCAGTGTGCCGAGGATTGGCTTGAATATGCGGTGCATCGCCCGTTGGTAGGTGGCACCTGCATTCTTCAGGCCGAAGGGCATGACCCGGTAGCAAAAGGTACCTTGGGGGGCCCTGAAGGCAGTGAACTCCTCATCCTCAGGGGCCATCCGAATTTGGTTGTATCCGGAGTATCCATCCATGAAGGAGAGGGCTTGGAACCCTGCCGTGGCATCAATCAACAGCTCTGTCACTGGAAGGGGAAAATCGTCCTTCGGACAGTGGCGGTTGAGATCGCGGAAGTCGATGCAGACTCTAATCTGCCCGTTCTTCTTCCTGACCGGCACAATGTTGGCCAGCCATTTGGGGTACTGAACTTCCCTCACGAAGTTGGCTTTGATAAGCTTGTCAACTTCGGCCTCAACCATGGCACCATGGGATGGGTGCATTTTCCTGGGAGGCTGCTTGAACCCGCGATGGTTCGCCGGGAGACCTAGGCGGTGGACGGCTACCTGAGGATCTAGCCCCGGCATCTCGTCATAGCCCCAAGCGAACACATCACGGTGCTGCCTGAGAAAGTCCACGTACTGCTGCCGCTCCTCAGAGGGCATGGCGGCACTAAACAACGTGGGTCTTGGATCGGCCTCGGTTCCAAGGTTAACCTGTATTAACTCATCGACCGTGGCGGGGACGCCCTCCTCAAAGGCTGGGGGTGCGTCTTCCATACCCTCTCCACTCGGGGAGGGATCATCCACGGGAGAGACTGCGTTGGAAACTGCATTGGGGCTACCAGATCCTGCTGGGCCACTGGTGCTGGCGCGGGCGGTCGCGGCCGTCTCATCAGGAGACTCGCGGACCGCCAAGACCATGGCGACGTCCAACCGGTGAATCGGGAGGACGTAAGCGTCATCCAGACTTGCCCAGGGATCGCTTGCAACAGCGACAGGCTCAACCTCACCTGCCAGGATCTGCTTATCCTTGCTCTTGTAATAGTCCGCGTCCAGATAGCGGGCTTCACATGAGGCAAAAGGAGAGGCATCTCCTTGAAGCACGCCTACTCGACCATTAAGGGAGTATTTGAGGCATTGGTGGTATGACGAGGGAACCGCCGCATGAAGGTGAAGCCATGGCCTGCCCATCAATGCGTTATACGCAGTGTCCTGAGAGACTACCATGAATTCGGTGTTGGCAACCAAGTCACCGAACTGGGTCTTCAAACGTATCTTGCCGACCGGGGTTTGCTCGGTGCGGTCGTACCCCTGGATCCTGAGGTCGGAGGGAATCAAGTCATCCTCAGACAACCCCAATCTCCGGAGCGTCCGAGTTGGAATCAGATTAATCCCGGACCCCGTGTCGACAAGACAACGCCGGACTTCAAGGCCATTGAACTGGCCAGTGACATACAGCGGACGGATGTGTCCCTGTATAGGAGGGTCCTCATCCTTACCAGAGAACGAGATAACTGCCTGACATTCGGCGTCCTCGATCGTTTCGGCGTGGAAGGCCTCTGCAGCCGCAACCTCTGTCTCGAACTGGAGGGGGCTCTTCAGGGCTTCAGCGAGTGCCTCGCGCATCTCAGATGACATGCGCAGAGCCTCAAGGATGGAGAGCCTTGCTGGGATGTCGGCCAAGTGCTTCAGGACATCATACTTTTTGGCCAAGCGCGAGCTCCTGGTTGCAGGAGATTGCTCTGCGGTTGGTGGCATGACGGGCCTTACCGGTTGGATCGGCGGCCGACTGGTACTTGGCGCATCTCGCTGTTCACTGGTCGCAGTCCGGGAAATGGTCACCGTACTGGAGTCAGGAGGCCGGGATGGACTTGTGGCAGGGCGGAGCTGGTCGCGACGCGGCTGAGGCGGTTCTGCCCGGTCCCATACCACAAACAGTGGCGGAGGCGAATCCGTCATCCCCGGATGGGGAGCCTGCGTACGTTGAGCTCGATCTTGAGCCTGCCGCCTAGTCTCAGTGGCGTGCACGGCCTGGCCGGAGGTACCGACGGCTGTGCCCCGGCGACTCCTGCTGCTGCGGTTCTTCCGACGGTGGCGACGACCGGGGACGCTAGGGAGGTCCACCTGGTGTTCTTCAACGTCGGGAACCGAAAAGGGATTTACCAGCTCGACGGTGTTAACCGAAGCGTACCCAATACCGTCATCGGACGAATCATCCATCACCGGGCGGATCCGAGGAGGGACCCCCATCCCCGGGGGCATGAAATCGCCGAGAGTACGGGATAGTGGCGGAACTGGCGGGGCGCGCTCTTCCTTCTTGCGCTGCCGCCGTTTGCTCCTCTTGGAGGAGGCAGACTGGGACGACGATGCCGAAGCAGCACCCGCAGGTTCTGGGGGCTCAGGCTGATTCAAGCGCGCACGGATGATTCCCTGGGCGCGAATGGTCGTCTTGCGGGCCATCCAGTTATTATACTTCTGGGACCCGCGGTCGGAGACCAGTTGCCATTCGTCCTCGTTGCCACTATCGTCATCTGATCCCACGAACACGCCCGCTACATGTGCTGGAGCTGGGCCCAACCTGATTACATTGTTGTTAATCTGGTCTTGGAGCCAGTCCTTAAACACATAGCACCGCTGGATGGTGTGCCCCAGGGCCCGATGGTAGGGGCAGTAGCGGGGGTTATCCGTGAGATGTGCCTCCTCTGGCCTCCAGCACTCAGGCAATCGCACAATCCTCTGCTCCAGGGCGCTCCGGAAATAACCGGGGACCTGATCCTCATGGAATGAGTACGTCAGGTGTCGCGGGCCCCTGGGAGCGCGGTCTTGACGAGGGGCCGGAGGGGCCTGCCGAGGAGGTGGACCCTGATTATCTCGCCGGGGTTGCGGCGGTACATTACGCGGAGGGGCCGGCCGGTTCTGAGGCTGCCGTTGCTGGGCCGGGAACTGAGCCCGTGGAGGCGGATTCCTGTGAGGCTGCGGAGCTGGCCTCACCGGCAGCAGCTCCAACGGCCTGGGAGCCTCTATCTGGGCCACAGCAGCGGGCTCAGCCCTGCTGGCTCTCCTTGCAGGAATCATAGGAGGCAGCGGGTGTGCCTGGCTGGCCTGTTGCAGGGCTTCCTCAAGACGTTGAGCTTTGTCTGAGAAGTCCCTGAACCCTCCGGGGTAATTCTGAGTAATCAGGGAAGGGACCAGCTCGGTCTTGACGTTCCCGACGCACATTGTCAGCAACTGCTCCTGAGTCAATGGCATGTCAAGGGAATACGTGAGACCCTTCCATCGGGCGACGAAGTCCGCGACTCGCTCATCAGGCCTCTGCTTGCACTTGAAGAGGTCTGCGATACTCGTCTTCCGGGTCGTGGAACTGAACTGGTAGAGGAACTGTCTACGGAGGTCCTCCCAGCTGGTTACCGACCCGACGGGGAGCTGGCTGTACCAGACAAATGCTGGCCCTTCCAGTGTCTGGACAAAGCAGCGAAGCTTAGCGGCCTCTTGCTGCGCCGGAGTCCCCAACATAGGCCCGCACCTCGAGTTGAAATGGGCCAAATGTTGTGGCGGATCTCCGGTCCCGTTGAAGGGGGCGAAAGTGGGATTCCCGAATCCCGGAGGCGCCGGCATGTCATCCACCCATGCTGGGTATGGCTTGCCGTCCAGTGGGATCGCCACCTGCCGAGTCTCCAAGGCTTCCAAGCGGGCAATGAGTGCCGCCATCGGATCGTCCGGACATGGGTTCCAGTCCTGGCGAGGATCTCTAACCACGAGCGCATTGCATGGCCCTTCAATCGGGTCGTCGACCGGATCGTCGAACTCGGCAGCTCGTGGGATGGCTGGCGGAGCGGCCCTTGGGGCAGCGGGAGGAATCCGAGCGGGATCTCTCGGGTAGTCGCGCTGCTCGGGAGGGTGTGGCGAAACATACCGCGCCCTCTTGCCGTAGGCAATGGCCTCTCTCCTGTCGGCGAACACGGCGTAATCACGGTTGCCCGGGAGAGTCTCATCGAGGGGTGGTTGTTCCGGTCCCTGCTGCCCTGGCCTGGGATCACCGTAGTCAGGCCGCCGTTCTGCAGCGCGCTCGGCGAGGAGCTGGTCAACCAGCCTCTTCTGTTCGGCGAGCTGCTGACGTAGCGTAGCCTTCTCGGGATCCTCCTCTGCCTTCCGCATGGAGGCAGATGGGTCGGCGGGCCTTATAGCCTCGCTGTGCTCTTTTCCTTTGCTGACGTTTCGGCTCAACGTCAGTGCTTCAGTGGGTGCGGGGAGCCCCAGGAGGTTCCTCTGATGACGAGTAACTCTCACTGATGGGTCTGACGACGGCTTGTCTTCGGGGGGGAAGCCCCCGTCGAGAAGTTCCAAGTCGTTCCCCTCTCCCGACAGGTCAGCCATATTGACTGTTCCTGTCCCTGGGGATATACCCTCAGGGCCACCCAACGAATCGGGTTGTCGGCGAATCACACTGAAGCGTAGGGCAGCGTACTGCCCCCATCCACGGATATACACGTGGGGAGTGGCTTCCTCGATAACTTTGCGGAGTACTTGAAAGCACTCAACGCATCGTTGTTGGAGGGCCTCGTGGTGCCCAAATGACCCGGGGTGCCGAACCGCGGGGAGCATGGCCAGGTCAATTTGACGGCACTGCTCACCAATATCCTCCAGGTGTAGTTGACTCCCGGGGTATGGCATTTGTAGGCAGTGAAGACGGGAGTGAGTCTCCCGGAGAGTTCGGCGGAAGCACTCGAACTCATCCGGGGTGAGCGATTCGGGTGCATCAAAGCCCGGTCCTGCGACTGGCCAAAACTTCTCAGGGAAGTGGCCCTCTGCAAGGACGGTCCAGAAGCTCCACGACTCAAACTCGGGACCCAGATCTCCTCGGTCCTCTTCCATGGCTGGGAACGGACGGGGAACTGGTAGTGGTGCCGAGGCGGGCCGTCGGGCCGACGGGCTGGCCGGCGGTGAATACGGCGAGCAGGCCGATTGGCCTCCATATCCCGGGCCTCCCCCTGAGGGTGGCGGTGCCCCAGCTACCACATCACGATAGGACGGGCCGGCGAGCGAACATCCTGCCGTAGCATCGGTGCTCGCCGAGGGCGCACCAGATCGTGGTTCGACCGTCGGTCCCCAGAAAAAGTCTCCGGCTTCTCTGATCGAGACGGAAGGCACTTCCGGAGGGGCCGGTACCAACCGCAAGTTTGATCCTTGGGGGTCTACCAGGCCCTCGTTACTCCGGATATACCTTCGGAGAGACGCGGGGATCACATCGATCTCGCTCTCGGGGAGCACGAGGCTGACGTGCCGCATTCCTACCCCTGCCCTTGACTGGCGGGATTGGGGAAGGGGCTCTGTCGCCGAATCGTACTCTGCCTCTGAGTCAGAGAAGCAAACCGGTCGGATCTCTGTCCGGAACTCCGCAACATTCTTCCCTCGGCGTCGACGCCTTGCCTTCCTGCCCCTGGGTGGTTCTTCGGGGCAGGGCTGATCTCTGTCCTGGCGTCCTCCGGCCGCACTGGTGCTGGGGCCGAGAGGACTGGGAACCAAGGTGCGAGGGGCACCGGGACAGATATCAAAGGGGACGCGGGGAGAGATGCTCCCGGGCAGGACTCCGGGCCGGGATCGGGAGGTGGGATGACCCATGCCTCCTGGATCGGCCACACAGAGTAGATCCTGCCGGTGAATAGCGCTACCGCGAGGTGGTCCGCGGTGGCTACTGCCAGTTCCAGCAACCGGGAGAGTCAACCCAACCTGCCTTTGGGGTGGTCGGGGCCTCGATCCGGGTCGGGCATAGGAGTTCCCCCGCTCAGGATGCACAGAGGCCTGGCGACTGGAGCCAGCAGTGGCTTGGGCCAATGCGGCCGCTGTTGCTAGAGCCCCAAGGTGGGCATCCTCTTCCGCTCGTGCCCGACGTTGGCGTCGAGACAGACGAGCCGGGATGAGCGGCGCGGGCAGGTGGAGAGCCTGTTCCTCGACTTGAGGGGCCTGGCGGCGATGTCGCCGTGGCCTGGCGGGAGCCCTTATCGTGGATCCCTGGAGCGGACCTCGGATAGGGTGATCCTGGGCATCTTCCACTTCATCCGCATAGGGAAGGGAACTGTCAGAGCGCTCCGGGGATAAGCTCCCGAAGCGGTTGGACGTTGAGGTAGGCGGCGGTGCCTCCCTGCGCGGCCCTCGGGGGCGGCGGTGGTGGCGAGGCGCAGCCTCCTCAAGGTCTAGGCGAGCCATTTCCCTAGTGGGGATGACTCCCTCTTCCTCGTATCTCCGCACCAGGGTGTTGATCACCCTTCTCTGGATGACCTCCGAGGGGGAGAGAGGGCGTGGTCGTCCCGCAATTGCGGCTGCTGGGACGGCTGTGGAACGGGCGGGACCGCGCGGAGTAGCCGCGTCGGTGTTTCCCCTGTCCCTGCGCCAGTGGGCGGGTGGCGTTCGGGCACTAGATCGGGCGACCTGATTTCTGAAAGCAGGGAGAATGACCCATTAATACTGACAGGAAAAAGGAATCGACAACCAACCATTAGCGCCACGACGCCTTCCGTGGGGGGAACCCAGGCCCTCGACGTTGCGAGACGGAGTGCCCGATGTCCCTTCCCCAGCCCCTGGCGGGTAAGACTGAATGCTTGGCCGGGCAACACGCCGGTCTTCCAACACCTCTGAAAGCCATCGGTCTTCGTATCGAGGAGAAGAGATTCACGTCGGGTTCACCATTTTTCTGTTTCGGTGCGGATGTGCGTCGGGTTACGCTGTTCCGCCAGGACGCGTTCGCGCGTGCACCCGTCAACCCGAGGGGATGGGCGCGCGGCTTGTGGTCCCGCAGTCCCGCTTTCCAAGGGCGGGCGGCATCCGTCCCTTATTCAGGGGCGTCTGCTCCTTGATCGAAACCGGGATGATGGGATGTCGGCTTCTCCTTCCTTGGACGTCTCCTCGGAACTTGTCGCCTAATCCGGGTCTCCCTCATAGACTTAAGAATGTTCGTGAATCTCGTTCCCGGCGCCATATCTTCATGGACACCGGTTAATTACGCTGCTTCCGCCCGGACGTTCCAAGGAGTCTGGGCGGGGCAGCAACCTGCGGTGAGAAGGCCGGGTGGCTCTGGGTGCTGGGGGCGTGTTGTAACACTGCGGCTCTGCACGTCTGTCTTCCGTCCCTAATAGGGCTTCTCGAAGGCACGATGGCCTGAGGCATCCCGTACTAGGTGCGGGGAACTGTGTCACCTGAGGTTTTCCTCAGCTTCCCGTGTTTAACACGGGGTATGCCGCGAGTTTAACGTCCAGCGGGGACGGCATCGGACCGATCAACACGAAAAGTGGATCAGATGACAGAACCCCTTGCGGGGAACCTCCGACGCTGGGGCCAGCACATGGGCGGCTTCCCAAGTAACGTGGAGTGAAGTGAAGTGGCATGACCCCACCGGGATGTGGCGGCCCGGGTAAGGATCAGGGTGGATGATGGAGTAAAGAGCTTGGACCCCAGAGGGGCTTCCTACGTACCGCGCGTTAACACGGATCAAAGTCAACGTAGTTCGGGCATACAGTTTAACGTCATGCTGGACGTCGGCAAGCCGACTCACGAAGAGGTCGAGGCCGCCGGGCGGAGGATTGAACCGAACCACCTCGCACGGAGGGGGATGGAACGGCCGGGTGGATCACAGTTTCACGTCATGCTGGACGATAAAAGGGGAAATGGAAAAGGGGGGCTGTGGGGAGGCACCGTGGAGATACACACGGGCGGTCTCCCACAGGGGCGGATTCATAGGTGAATCAACGCAAGCGTGAACCCTGGAGGGGTCCACTGATGGACGAACCGACGTAAATACGACCGGAACGACCAGGTGGTGGGCTTGGGCCTCAGGGAGGCTTCCTACGTACCCTGTATAGAAGACAGGGATCAAAGTCCACGTAGTTCATTCTGTCAGGACTTACGCACTTGGGGCAGCCCGGATACTGCAAAACTCAGTTGGAAGGGACTTGGACCGAAAGCAAAAGACACCTCGATCCCAGTCAGACCCTCTACTGGCTTCGGCAGTGGGGAGGTGCAATGGAGATACACATGTGCAGCCTCCCACGAGAAACTAGGGGTTTGTAATACCCTGCCCCCGTAGGGAAAAGCCACTCCCATTAAATCGTCCCAAAAGGGGGACAATCCCGACATCCCTGCAGAGACGAGCGGGTGGGGGCCACGTCCAAACCGGGGGAGACCCTGCGTGCGGAGCACGGGATCAGGTTGCGGACGGTTTAGCGTCTTGCCAGACGAAGTACAGTTTAACGTCATGTGTTGAGGACGAGGCACTTGGCAGTTTAACGTCTTGCAGCACGGACGAAGTACAGTTTAACGTCATGTGTTGAGGACGAGGCACTTGGCAGTTTAACGTCTTGCAGCACGGACGATGGGGGCTAGGCAGTTTAACGTCGTGCAGCTTGGACGGGTGTGCAGTTTAACGTCATGCTGGGCATAGGTTGCCGGACGAAGCACTTGGCAGTTTAACGTCTTGCAGCGCGGACGATGTACAGTTTAACGTCGTGCAGGACGTATATGCAGTTTAACGTCATGCTGGACGAGTATGCAGTTTAACGTCATGCTGGACATAGGTGCGTGTCACTTCGCGCAAGCCTGGAGGGCCGCACGGGAAGACAACGCACGGTGCGGGCACCCGGGATGAGAATCATCGGGTGCCACACAGGCGGGTACCCTTAGGAGGTCAACGGGGGCGACCCTGGCAGATTGCGCGCAAAAAGGAAGCTTTGCGCGCAATACTGCGGGCCGGCGCGCAATCGGGGCGGCTGACGCGCAATTGGGCCAGCGCCTTGCGCGCGGATGCTTGAGATTGCTCACACCGGGCTTCGGATAGCGCGCGGGGGCAACGGCTCATTCTTTAACGAATGGCCACTTGAAAGAAGGGGGGGTGCGCGCAATCAGGCCGGATTGCGCGCACCCCGGGGGCAATTGCGCGCAAGCGGGTTCTTTTGCGCGCAAAGGCCTTAGGGTGAGTTTTTATTCAAATGAACGGAGCCAGCGGGGATTGCGCGCGAAGGCGGACCCCGAGGCTTTCTTGCGCGAAAGAAAGGAGGTTACCTGAAGTTCGTCATTGCGCGCGGAAGGGGTTGAATTGCGCGCACGGGAGACGTTTCGACTTCCAGCAACCTTTGAAACGTTGGGGGTCGCCTTGTATTTATAGGCAACCCCGGGCGCGGAATCCAGGGTGCGAGCGCGAAATTCTTCTCGCGGGCGCGGAATCGGGCGCGGCGCGTAAGGGAGGCGCGCGGACCCGCGGCGCGCAGAATTGCTCGCCGAGCCGGCGCATTGCGCGCATCCCGGGGGTTTTCCGCGCGGGACATCTCCTTTGCGCGCGTGCCTCTGAAATTCCGCGCAAGGCCTCCGGGCCCTCCGAAACATCCTTCCGACTCCAAATATGACCTCGCTTTCCGCATCCGGAGCTTCGTTTGGGAGCAACGGACTTTTCCGGCGTCTACAATGCCTATTGTCTAATATGTATTATTCCCTTCATGTTATGCCATATTTATTACTTTACTGAGCTTTATAGCTCACCCCTTTCTTATGTATATCCCCAGGTTATCCCATGCAGTTTTAAGTATGAATGAATATTATGAACATGCTAAGAAGATTTTCAATAAAGATGATGCATTCCTTGTTTTAATTTGTTATGTAATGTACCTGATTCCCAAAGACATTAGACTTATCGATCTTCCAGGTTTCATCATGTGTACTTTTATGGAATAAATCAAGAATTAATGTGTAATAAAGAGCAGAGCTGTTATAACATGAGAGTGAAAAACTCACCACCCAAAACATAAAAGGCATAAAGACGGATATCATAGGCCCCTAAAATAAAAATGATTCCCAAAAGACCCTCAAACCACATGAAAATGAGCCCACTAAATTAGATCAGCGGAAGCCCCTCCTCCTTAATCATCATGTAAGCGATCTACCCATGTGTGATCGAGCCAAAGACAAATCCCCTCATGAGAATGAAAAATACCATCATTTAGCCATCGCCCCATACCAAGGTCACCTCCCAAGTCTTCGCATGCTGATCATGAGGTCATGTCCCACCCACATCTCACTATAATCAATGTCTCGCCAACTTGTATCCACCATGATCACCCCGTCAAAGTCGTCACCCACATCGAGGTACCTGCTCCTTGTCCTAGTTATGCACGAAGTCACTAGAAACTTTGTCATCCAACATCGAAGAATCCATCTCCATCGATGTACATGGCTTCTGTTATCACCTCCACCAAGGACCAATGTTTCTACATGACACCATCATCCACCGCCTGAAAAAAGACATCACCATCCAAATCCTAATGTTTTCGCCCAAGATGCTGACACCCCACCCGAGCGTCGAAAACCCATCGGCCTACACAATCCTCAGCTAGCGAGATCCTACCACCAGGATCCCAAGTCCAACACCATACTGCACCCCCACATCAGGTTGCCACTGATCGGAAACCCAGAGTCCCACACAAACCTCCCTGTTGTCATCTTCCATGGACCGCTACACATGCCGAGGCCATCGGGAACTCAGAATCACCGTGCCACACCAACAGGCCGCCGCCGTCGCCACCACCAGAAATCCAAACCTGCCTTGCCGCACAATACCATCATCGCCATCCCCCGTCTCTAGCCTCTATTGACATAGGTCATGTCTGGACAATGTATTACCATGCTCAAAAACCTGTTGTCGTCGGTTCATCAGTTGACCCGCATCGCTCAAGGATGTCGTTCCATGTCGTCGACTGCGCCTTAAATATTTATAAATATATTTATTATATATATAATTATAAATAAATATATATTTATTATATATATAATTTTATAAGTATATATAATAATTTAAATAAATTATTAATGTCATATCTTTATCAGTTCTTTTTTAGCGTTGATAAAGATAGCCTTTTACCAGTGCTAAAAAAACACCGATAATACTATTCTTTATTTGCGCTATAATTTTAGTGATGATAAAGACCCATTTTATCGGTGTTTTTTAGCACTGATAAAGGGTTATTTTTATCATTTCTAAAAAAGCGTTGATAAATAGCAATTTTATCAGTGCTTTCTATTCGAACACTGATAAAACTGATATTTATTAGTGATTTTTGAAAAGCGATGATAAAAGCCTTATACCTTCTTTTAAAAGAAACCTAACTGGATGTCTTCTCTCACACACCTTCAAGCTCTCATAGAACCCAACTATTGTCACACCGCTAATCTCGTTGAACCCCACTGTCGTCGCACCGCCGAGCCTTCGTTCTCGCTGAACCGGACTGCTGCCGCGTCGCCACTCTCACCAAACCCTATTCCCACCATCGTCACTGCTCTCACCAAACCGCACTACCGGTGCACCACCTCTCTCACCAAAACTCGTTGTAGACTCATCGTCTCTCTTGCCAAACCCGACTCCCACCACCACCGCTCTCACCGAACCCGACTGCCGCTGCGATGTCGTTCTCACTAAACACTACTCCCGCCGCCGCCGCCACTCTCATTCCAAATCCAAGGTATTTGATGAATCACCACACCACATCACACCCTTGCACCACATCACACCACTTGTGCACCATATCTCACCCTTGCACCAAATTAAACCACCCCAACCCGTCTATTTCTCGCATGAAAGCCATACCACAAGGTAGCGAGCATTGACGAAATTCCTTGCATGATGGTTCTGGTGCGTGTGCTACAATTGGAAGTTCACACAAGAAATCAACGTGTATCATATTATACATATATATTTTAAATATTTATACTTTTATACTTTTATTCATTTATAAATTCATATACTTTTATAAATTTTATGGCATATCATATTATACATATATAGTGCCGCTTCGTTGGTGGTGCAGTGGTGAAGGTGTAACACCCCAAGCTTCTACGGTATGCTTCTCTTTGAATAATGTGATAGCATGTGTTGTACGCAACACCGAGTTCTAACACACCATAACTAATCAAACTAGCCGTTATGAATAGTAATACCTACTTTTTGAAATTATATATATTTTATATTTGAAAATGGACTTCATTTTTGGATTCGGAATATCGAATTTAGCCTAAGGTGAAATTTTGGTACATTTCGGATAACTTTCATATTTTGATGAATAGTGAAAATTACTAAGTTTTAATTAAAAACAACTTTTTTAATCAAAATAATTAATAGTGATAAATTATGAATTTGAGTGGTTTTAAAGTATATTTAGAATATATTTTTACCATTTAATATAATGTTGGTCATTGGACATAATTTTACAATTAAACCGAACATAAACGAGTGTCAATCTTTTGATAGTTATTATCTCTTAAAAACACGCTTTTTGTTTTGACAGCGGGAATTAATTTTAAATTAATTTCTGCCACTTCTATGTTTTGAATTTAGGAAAATGGATTCCATATTTGGAATCAGGATGTTCAAATTGTGTAAATAGGTAACTTTTATTTTTAGACATTTTGAATAATTACTGCGGTAAATATTTTATTTACCATGGTTAAGGGTAAATCCGGTAAATAAGGGTTAAAAAAATAATATTATAATAATACTAAATTACCCTAAAACGTGTCTTAACCCTATTGGTTGATACATGGTCGACCATGGGAATCTTTGGGTCTATTTTGGGACCCCATGGATCCACTTGTAAGTGATAATGACACTTTATTTTAATTAAGTTAAAATGAATACAAAAATGACACAAGCATATATCTTTTAGAAAAACAATTGTTACATAGGGTTATATATGTTGGATTTTAGATTATAAATATTCATTAGAAAGCTAAAACGATTTCCTACATAATGATATTTTATTTATAATTTTTAAACATTAAATAATTTATTTTATTTATGACACAATAATGATGCAGTAATTACTATAATAGTGAAAAATTAAAATAATTGATATTATAAATACCCAAATAAATATAATATGAAACTTTTAATGAATTAAACTAATTTTCTAGGATAATATGATATATTAGGATTGATTTAATTGACTTTTTTCGAAGTAATCAATCTGTTATGAGTTTCACAAAAATCAACTATTGAATAGTATCAAAATTGACATAAAAGAGTTCTTAAAACAAATATTATATTATTAATTGATATTAAATTCATAAAAATCTAAGGTTCGGCCAAGAGACTTATATCATGATAGGTTCATTATTAATGTACCACTTGGGGGTCACTTGGATGTATATATTAAGTTTATTAACCATATTATATAAAAATACAAAGAGACATTGTAAAAGTGAAACTAATTAACTTAGAGTTAATACTTAAAGATAAGGTTAATATAAGTACCCAAACCTGTCTAAATTCTATTGGTTGAGTGGTTTTAGACCTATCCCAACCTTAAACTTTGAATAATATGCTTTGTATCCATTAGAAACCGAATATGAATTTATTATAAATTAATATTTCTAGCTTTTCCAAAGGTGCCCCTCACCCCTCTTATAAAAGGGCACTCCTCCTTCTCATTTCTTCACACCTTCAAAGCCTTTTGGTTCGGCCAAACTCTGCCCAAATACTCTCCCAACATCCCTCACTACAACCTAGAGGCCTTAGTTTGATCAGAAAGCCAACCTAAGGAGCCCTTTTGATCAAATCAAAAGGAAGAACCCGAAGAAGAGGTAATGATTTCACCACCCTTCTCCAAGTTCATTTCTTCTTCCACTTCTTCTTCCTTTGTTCTTACCATTCTAAAATAATAACTCCAGTATCTCACATATACTGTGATGTTATTATAAATATGGTACAACCATATTCAGTATTCTATCCACCCTTTGAATAACATGTCACCATACGTGCGTACGTACGGACTACCGTCTCCACGTCGTGGTGTAATTGTTATTCAATATAATATTATTTGGATGGGTATAATAATGATGTGTAAATCATGTAAATAATAAATATAACATGTTAATGATTCTGTATATATGATATACCATCCATTTATATATTATTTTAATATCAAAAGAATGATATTGTCGCTCGTGCGTACGTACGGACTACCGTCTCCACGAACGCGATGAGATTCATTCTGCATCGTATCCATTCAAGTATAATTATCATTTGATGATTTAAAAATGATGTTTAAGGACTAGATATCATTATGGATATGAATAAGATACAACAACCATGGCTTATGTAACAAAACATATAAAAGAAATGAGTAAGTTAACTCCCGAAATGACGATAATTCTAAGATATTATTAACAAATCAATGTTAAAAGATCATATATGATATCATATTATTATATATGATTCTTGTATAATTTAATAACAACTATTTCACCATTATACAGGAGGTTAACCTACCCCAACCAAGGAAAAGTACAAGGTAAGGGTTTACTTTACAACCTCTTCATTATCCAAGGTTGTTTATACGTAATAATCTACTGGGATCTCTTTATCATCCACATCCATGTTTCTTAAAAATGCATTTCAAAACATTTTTACTATTTACTAGAATATGAGTTAAAGTCATTTATACCCTTTTTGACTTTTATAAGTGGTTTATAAAGGAATCTTTCGGTCGTTTTCAAAACAAGGTCCTTTTTAACCTTTTCGACAGAATTAAGGTAAGAATGTTTTTTTTAACTTATACGGCGGGTGCGGCTATTTTCCGCCGTTATAAAATCTTCAAAGCTTCCCTTACAAGCTTATAAGAATATTTTCAAAGAAAATGTTTTATTTTATATGGATCTTAAATGATTTCAAAATAAAAAGAGATATTTCTTTAAAAAGAATTTTGATTTCATCTATGTCAACATCCTTTGATGGATTTTAAGATTATTTGAAGTTGATTTATTATGATACAAAACTTCTATATTGTATTAAAGGTTTTGTGATATGTTTGACTGTGGATGTGCTATTTTTATACCATTCATAGTTTATGGTGAAAGTATTTACATTTCATATGCTAGTTTTAATATGAATGTTTATGTTATGTTTAAACCTTTTCATATGGGAATGCATTGGACTTAATATGTGACGGGTGGAGCCCGCTATAGCTCCTCGATGCATCGGTAGGTCTCATGAGACAAACTAGTGTCTTGGCACAAGGCCTTGACAAAATCTTATTTGTAGTCTTGGCACGAGGCCTTGGCTATGTGGTTATGATAGTCTGGCATTATGCATTCCAACATTATGAAAGTGGTTATTGATTTTTTCATGTGATTATTCGATTAGTAGAATATCCATGTGAATAAGTAAATGGAATTATTTCATTTTATTTATGCCATACCATGTTGAAAGTTCATATTTAAAAGGCTTTTGTTTTAGTTATACATTGCCTTAAATGTTTATTCTTATTTATGAAAGTTTCCGCTATATTGTTATCCTTACTGGGCATTTGAGCTCACCCCTTTTCTATGTTTTATTTTTCCCAGGATGTGAAGAAGTAAGTTATGAATGACCTGCAGGGATTTTATGAGCGGTTAATAGTGTGGATTGTGGAAACATTATGTTGTTGTAGTAGTTTTTCATTTTATGATGTAATGTAAAACTTATGAATATATCTAGTGTTTCCAAGGCTACTAAACCAATCGGTCTTTCGAGATTTGATCTTTCTTGTGATCATGCCAATGTTATGTAATAATGCACCGACTCTGGGTAACTGGGGTCGGGGCGTTACAGTTGGTATCAGAGGAAGTTTAGTACAAACCTTGGAAGCTAGATTTAGATAAACTCTGATTAGAGCACGTAGACCTAAGATGAACTTTGAGGATTAGTATAGAAGAACTTCCTAGAATTTTGGTATTGTAGAGATTTTGTGAGTTTTCCAAGCAATACATCCCTGTCTGGATACGAGCAGGTAGAGGCGGCTCTGGCACAGATGTACCTAGGGGTAAAACCCAAAAACACCGCTTTGAGCTAGACTCGAACGGGAACTGGTGCACGACAACAGGCCTTGCTGCACTCTTGGTTACGACACTCCCGGGGGATATGCTTAGGATAACTCTCATTTTATTTACAAATCATTTTGAAGGGATTATGAGTATATACTTCCTCAAAGAAAACATTCTTATGATTATGGATTATATCCATAAATAGTTCAATTTATGTTAAGTGTTTTATAAGTATGGGATTATGTATTTTGATTCATAAATTGATCTAGTTTATGCCATTGTTTAGAAATGGTGCCTAGTGGAAGAAATGGAAACCGTATCAATGCACGCACTCCATGTAGGGATTGCCCTCCTGCTCAAGATAATTATAGTGGGGCTGGTGATGCAACTGGTGCTGATCAGCTAATCACCATACTGGGACAACTTACTCAGGTTATGAATAATAACCTTACCCGTATGGAGCACCCTGATCCGCAGCGTGGAGGATCAATGTTAGATCGATTTATGAGGCAACAACCACCAACGTTCAATGGGAATAAAAATCCCTTAGTAGCTAAGCAATGGATATTTTCCCTAGAGAAAATATTTCAGGCTTTGGGGAGCAGTGAAAGGGAAAAAGTTATCATGACAGTTTACCGCCTCACTGGAGATGCTGATCAATGGTGGTCATTGATTCAAAATAAAAAGGAAGATGATGAAGTATCAAATATGGAATGGAGGGAGTTCAAAGAGCTGTTTTTAGAAAAATACTTCCCTCGCGACCATCGAGCAGATATGGAAAGGCAATTTCTGAGTCTGAGACAAAAGGAGGATGAGAATGTCACAAAGTATGAGGCTAACTTTACAAGGTTAGCGAGGTACGCTGGTGATTATATTCGTAACCCAAGAAGTAAGATTGATCGTTTCTTTGATGGGTTAAAACCATTTCTCCGTCGAGCGTTAGTCTCACAATCCTTTTCATCGTACGAAGACATTGTCTCATGTGCTATCAACACCGAAAAGGAATTCTCTAAGTCTTATGACTTTAAAGCAAAGCAAGAGAAGAAGAGACCTGCTGATCAATCTGGGAATGGAAATAAGGGGAAGAAGGGAAAGGTTGAATATCCATCTTGTGGTAAATGCGGGAAGAAACATCCTGGTACTTGATTGAAGGGAATGAGAGTCTGTTACAAGTGTGGTGAAAAAGGCCACCAAGCTCATGATTGCAAGGGGAAGAAGGAAGCTACCAACGTTCAGTGCTACAATTGCAGGGAGATGGGGCATTATGCAAATGCATGTCCTAAGAGTCAGGAGAACTTACCTCAGAAAAGGCCAAGGGATCAAGGCCAGGCTTATGCTATCACTACTGATGAGGTAGAAGCTCCGAAAGACGTGGTGGCAGGTAATTTAATGGTTTCCTCAAGTTTAGAAAATGCATTATTTGATTCTGGATCATCGCATTGTTTCATATCTTCCCAGTTTGCTAAGAAAATTAGATATTTCCAATTTGATTTAATAAGGGAGTTGTCAGTTAAAACTCCTAAGGGAAGTATCGTTGCAACAAAGTTTTGTGAATCAGTCCCCATTAGAGCACATAAATTTTCTTTATCTGCTGATTTCATCGTCATACCTATGATTGAGTTTGATATAATCCTCGGTATGGACTGTCTTTCAGACTATGATGCGAACATTTATTGTAAGAAGAAAGAGGTTACGATTCTTGATGATAATGATAAGGAGAACCTTATTTTTAGAGCAGAATCGTCACCACCTAATTCTTATTTAGATCCACCCCCAGTAGCTCAACTTAATTCAATTATTGGGGAGGAAGAGAATGAAATAACTGTCGGTGAGGAAAGGAATGTTCAAATAGAGGATGTACCTGTTGTGAAAGAATTTGTAGATGTATTTCCGGAAGATTTACCTGGACATCCTCCAGAACGAGAAGTTGAGTTTTCTATTGATTTGATTCCTGGATCAAGGCCTATATCGAAGACCCCTTATAGAATGGCCACTGTAGAGTTAGTCGAACTAAAGAAACAACTAGAGGAATTGAGTAATAAGGGATTTATTCTCCCTAGTGTTTCTCCATGGGGAGCCCTTGTTCTTTTTGTTAAAAAGAAAGATGGATCTATGAGGTTATGTATCGACTACAGGGAGATCAATGCTATAACGATAAAGAACAAGTATCCCCTACCTCGTATTGATGATTTATTTGACCAAATGCATGGAGCTCAATACTTTTCAAAGATTGACCTTCGATCTGGATACCATCAGTTGTGTGTGAAGAAGGAAGACATTCCGAAAACAGCATTTCGAACTAGGTACGGGCATTACGAGTTTACTGTAATGCCGTTTGGATTGACTAATGCACTCTCTGTATTCATGGATCTGATGAATAGAGTTTTCAAGGAGTATCTCAATGAATTTGTGGTGGTATTTATTGATGATATCTTGGTATACTCCCAAACCTACTAAGATCATGAAAATCACTTGCGCATTATCTTGAAGACTCTGAGGAGGCATGAATTATATGGGAAGTTTAGCAAGTGTGAATTCTGGCTTCAGGAGATTTCTTTTCTTGGCCATATTGTCTCTAAAGATGGAATCTCTGTTGATCCTTCTAAGACCAAGGCAATCCAAGAATGGCCAGCACCTACGAGTATAACTGAGGTACGTAGTTTTATTGGTTTGGCAGGTTATTATCGACGTTTCGTCCAGAATTTTGCCCGATTGGCTAACCCATTAACGAAGCTCACATGTAAAGGGGTTAAATTTGTTTGGACAAAAGAGTGTGAAGAATGTTTCGAAGAACTGAAGAGAAGATTAGTCAATGCTCCTATATTGACTCTACCATCGGGGAATGATGGGTTCGTTATTTATAGTGATGCATCAAAGAAAGGACTTGGCTGTGTCCTTATGCAGAATGATAGAGTTATTACCTATGCATCACGACAGTTGAAAATTCATGAACAAAACTATCCTACTCATGATCTCGAGTTAGCAGCTGTAATCTTTGCTTTGAAGATATGGAGGCACTACCTCTATGGTGATAAATGTGAGATTTATACTGATCACAAGAGTTTGAAGTATATTTTCTCACAAAAAGAACTCAACATGAGGCAAAGGAGATGGCTTGAATTACTCAAGGATTATGATTGTACAATACACTACCACCCAGGGAAGGCAAACAAGGTGGCAGATGCTTTGAGTAGAAAATACCATGGAGTTTTGAACAATATGAGAATTGAAAGGGATCCAATTTTCATGGATATAGTGAAGATGGACATGGGAATAACCAGGGAAGGTGAAACATCAATGCTTTTTCAAATGGTTGCCAAACCATCTTTACTAGAAAGGATTAAGAGTTCTCATACCGATGATGAAGAATTCCAAAAGAAGATTAAAGCTGTGAATGATGGGAGATTGAGAGACTTTGTGTATGAAGATGGAATTTTGAAATTCGGGAAGAGACTTTGTGTTCCCGATATACCTGATCTAAAAAGGGAATTGCTGGATGATGCTCATAGTTCCAATTTCTCTATACACCCTGGGAGCACCAAAATGTATAGAGATTTGAAGGAACATTTTTGGTGGGACAACATGAAGAGGGAGATTGCTGATTTTGTGTCAAGATGTATGGTTTGTCAACAAGTGAAAGCTGGAAGGTAACAGCCTCGAGGAGTCATGCAACCTCTTCCCATACCGGAGTGGAAATGGGACAATGTTACGTTGGAATTTGTCATGGGGCTACCAAAGACTCCTAGAAGGAACGATGCAATATGGGTTATTGTTGATCGTCTTACCAAGACAGCACATTTTCTTACTATAAGAGAAGATCTACCCCTGGAACGTCTAGCAAGACTATATATTAATGAAGTTGTGAGACTTCATGGAGTACCCCTATCGATTGTTTCTGATCGTGATCCCCATTTTACTTCAAGATTCTGGAAAAGTCTTCAGAAATCCCTGGATACTGAACTTCATTTGAGCACTGCTTACCACCCTCAGACAGACGGAAAATCAGAACGGACTATTCAAACCTTAGAAGACATGTTGAGATCTTGCTCACTTGACTTTCAGGGTATGTGAGATCAATATTTACCTTTGGTAGAATTTTCCTATAACAATAGCTTCCATTCGAGTATTCAGATGGCACCATATGAAGCGTTATACGGAAAGAGATGTCGTACACCAACCTGTTGGGATAACGTTGGTGAAAGAAAACTTGTAGGCCCAGAACTGGTGGAGGAAACGGTGGAAAAGGTGAAAGTAATCCAAAATCACATCAAAGCATCTCAAAGTAGGCAGAAGAGCTATGCCGATAATCGAAGGAAGGATTTAGAATTTCAAGTCGGTGATCATGTTTTTCTGAAGGTATCTCCGTGGAAGGGAGTCATACGTTTTGATAAGAAAGGTAAATTGAGTCCCAGGTACATCGGACCTTTCGAAATTCTAGAACGAATTGGGGTTGTAGCTTACCGATTGGCAATGCCGCCAAGTCTCTCCAAAGTTCACGATGTGTTCCACGTATCTCTATTGAGGAAATACATGCCTGATCCGATGCATGTACTCACCTATGAGGAATTAGAACTGGAACCCGATCTGTCTTATTGCGAAGAGCCCGTCAAGATTCTTGATACGAGAGAACAAGTGCTAAGAAACTGGACGACGCGTCTGGTAAAAGTTTTGTGGAGAAACCATAAGATGGAAGAGGCAACGTGGGAACCCGAGGAACTTATGATGAAGAACCACCCGAGTCTTTTTATGCAGTAATACCCTAGAAATTGCGAGGACGCAATTATTTGAAGGAGGGGAGAATGTAACACCCCAAGCTTCTACGGTACGCTTCTCTTTGAATAATGTGATAGCGTGTGTTGTACGCAACACCGAGTTCTAACACACCATAACTAATCAAACTAGCCGTTATGAATAGTAATACCTACCTTTTGAAATTATATATATTTTATATTTGAAAATGGACTTCATTTTTGGATTCGGAATATCGAATTTAGCCTAAGGTGAAATTTTGGTACATTTCGGATAACTTTCATATTTTGATGAATAGTGAAAATTACTAAGTTTTAATTAAAAACAACTTTTTTAATCAAAATAATTAATAGTGATAAATTATGAATTTGAGTGGTTTTAAAGTATATTTAGAATATATTTTTACCATTTAATATAATGTTGGTCATTGGACATAATTTTACAATTAAACCGAACATAAACGAGTGTCAATCTTTTGATAGTTATTATCTCTTAAAAACACGCTTTTTGTTTTGACAGCGGGAATTAATTTTAAATTAATTTCTGCCACTTCTGTGTTTTAAATTTAGGAAAATGGATTCCATATTTGGAATCAGGATGTTCAAATTGTGTAAATAGGTAACTTTTATTTTTAGACATTTTGAATAATTACTGCGGTAAATATTTTATTTACCATGGTTAAGGGTAAATCCGGTAAATAAGGGTTAAAAAAATAATATTATAATAATACTAAATTACCCTAAAACGTGTCTTAACCCTATTGGTTGATACATGGTCGACCATGGGAATCTTTGGGTCTATTTTGGGACCCCATGGATCCACTTGTAAGTGATAATGACACTTTATTTTAATTAAGTTAAAATGAATACAAAAATGACACAAGCATATATTTTTTAGAAAAACAATTGTTACATAGGGTTATATATGTTGGATTTTATATTATAAATATTCATTAGAAATATAAAAATATTTCCTACATAATGATATTTTATTTATAATTTTTAGACATTAAATAATTTATTTTATTTATGACACAATAATGATGCAGTAATTACTATAATAGTGAAAAATTAAAATAATTGATATTATAAATACCCAAATAAATATAATATGAAACTTTTAATGAATTAAACTAATTTTCTAGGATAATATGATATATTAGGATTGATTTAATTGACTTTGTTCGAAGTAATCAATCTGTTATGAGTTTCACAAAAATAAACTATTGAATAGTATCAAAATTGACATAAAAGAGTTCTTAAAACAAATATTATATTATTAATTGATATTAAATTCATTAAAATCTAAGGTTCGGCCAAGAGACTTATATTATGATAGGTTCATCATTAATGCACCACTTGGGGGTCACTTGGATGTATATAGTAAGTTTATTAACCATATTATATAAAAATACAAAGAGACATTGTAAAAGTGAAACTAATTAACTTAGAGTTAATACTTAAAGATAAGGTTAATATAAGTACCAAAACCTGTCTAAATTCTATTGGTTGAGTGGTTTTCGACCTATCCCCACCTTAACCTTTGAATAATATGCTTTGGAGCCATTAGAAACCGAATATGAATTTATTATAAATTAATATTTCTAGCTTTTCCAAAGGTGCCCCTCACCCCTCTTATAAAAGGGCACTCCTCCTTCTCATTTCTTCACACCTTCAAAGCCTTTTGGTTCGGCCAAACTCTGCCCAAATACTCTCCCAACATCCCTCATTATAACCTAGAGGCCTTAGTTTGATCAGAAAACCAACCTAAGGAGCCCTTTTGATCAAATCAAAAGGAAGAACCCGAAGAAGAGGTAATGATTTCACCACCCTTCTCCAAGTTCATTTCTTCTTCCACTTCTTCTTCCTTTGTTCTTACCATTCTAAAATAATAACTCCAGTATCTCACATATACTGTGATGTTATTATAAATATGGTACAACCATATTCAGTATTCTATCCACCCTTTGAATAACATGTCACCATACGTGCGTACGTACGGACTACCGTCTCCACGTCGTGGTGTAATTGTTATTCAATATAATATTATTTGGATGGGTATAATAATGATGTGTAACTCATGTAAATAATAAATATAATATGTTAATGATTCTGTATATATGATATACCATCCATTTATATATTATTTTAATATCAAAAGAATGATATTGTCGCTCGTGCGTACGTACGGACTACCGTCTCCACGAACGCGATGAGATTCATTCTCCATCGTATCCATTCAAGTATAATTATCATTTGATGATTTAAAAATGATGTTTAAGGACTAGATATCATTCTGGATATGAATAAGATACAACAACCATGGCTTATGTAACAAAACATATAAAAGAAATGAGTAAGTTAACTCCCGAAACGACGATAATTCTAAGATATTATTAACAAATCAATGTTAAAAGATCATATATGATATCATATTATTATATATGATTCTTGTATAATTTAATAACAACTATTTCACCATTATATAGGAGGTTAACCTACCCCAACCAAGGAAAAGTATAAGGTAATGGTTTACTTTACAACCTCTTCATTATCCAAGGTTGTTTATACGTAATAATCTACTGGGATCTCTTTATCATCCACATCCATGTTTCTTAAAAATGCATTTCAAAACATTTTTACTATTTACTAGAATATGAGTTAAAGTCATTTATACCCTTTTTGACTTTTATAAGTGGTTTATAAAGGAATCTTTCGGTCGTTTTCAAAACAAGGTCCTTTTTAACCTTTTCGACAGAATTAAGGTAAGAATGTTTTTTTTAACTTATACGGAGGGTGCGGCTATTTTCCGCCGTTATAAAATCTTCAAAGCTTCCCTTACAAGATTATAAGAATATTTTCAAAGAAAATGTTTTATTTTATATGGATCTTAAATGATTTCAAAATAAAAGGAGATATTTATTTAAAAAGAATTTTGATTTCATCTATGTCAACATCCTTTGATGGATTTTAAGATTATTTGAAGTTGATTTATTATGATACAAAACTTCTATATTGTATTGAAGGTTTTGTGATATGTTTGACTGTGGATGTGCTATTTTTATACCATTCATAGTTTATGGTGAAAGTATTGACATTTCATATGCTAGTTTTAATATGAATGTTTATGTTATGTTTAAACCTTTTCATATGAGAATGCATTGGACTTAATATGTGACGGGTGGAGCCCGCTATAGCTCCTAGATGCATCGGTAGGTCTCATGAGACAAACTAGTGTCTTGGCACAAGGCCTTGACAAAATCTTATTTGTAGTCTTGGCACGAGGCCTTGGCTATGTGGTTATGATAGTCTGGCATTATGCATTCCAACATTATGAAAGTGGTTATTGATTTTTGCATGTGATTATTCGATTAGTAGAATATCCATGTGAATAAGTAAATGGCATTATTTCATTTTATTTATGCCATACCATGTTGAAAGTTCATATTTAAAAGGCTTTTGTTTTAGTTATACATTGCCTTAAATGTTTATTCTTATTTATGAAAGTTTCCGCTATATTGTTATCCTTACTGGGCATTTGAGCTCACCCCTTTTCTATGTTTTATTTTTCCCAGGATGTGAAGAAGTAAGTTATGAATGACCTGCAGGGATTTTATGAGGGGTTAATAGTGTGGATTGTGGAAACATTATGTTGTTGTAGTAGTTTTTCATTTTATGATGTAATGTAAAACTTATGAATATATCTAGTGTTTCCAAGGCTACTAAACCAATTGGTCTTTCGAGATTTGATCTTTCTTGTGATCATGCCAATGTTATGTAATAATGCACCGACTCTGGGTAACTGGGGTCGGGGTGTTACAGAAGGAGAGGGGCATAACCATGTCTTTCTTTGGGAGGTTCAGGGTTCGAATCCTGGGAGTCCACTTTTGGGGCGAACCTCTCCCCCGGGATCCACTCACCTTGTCAGGTTACCCGGTTTCTGACTAGGTGGGAAAAATGAGGTGTGATCCACTTGTGCTGACAAATTGTTGTATCGAACCATCGTCGCTCGAGTTATCACCCTCCAGGATGCTCTGTCATCTCAGTTGGCAACGGTTCCTTCTCAGCTGAGGATCTCTCTAGAGTGATCCCTTCATGGGGAGGGGGGTTTCCTGGTGTGGAGGGTTCAAAAAGGCCACACATATGAAATTCCATTTTCTGAGAAAAAAGATAGTATACATATATAGTTTAAATATAAAGATTTAATAATTATCTATACTTTTATAGTTTTCTAGACTTATAAATTAATATATAATTATACTTTTACTCATTATAAATTATTATACTTTTATACTTTCATAAATTTTACTTTTATATATTATAATTTTATACTTTTATAAAATTTTAAAACTATATACTTCTACAAATTATGTATACTTTTATAACATATATGTAATTTTATATAGTTTTATAAATTTATATACATTTATAAATTATATATATTTTATTAAAATATATATCCTTTTATAAATTATATATAATTTTATACTTCTATATATGTCTATAATTTTATATACTAATATAAATATATATACATTTTTTATTTATACTTTTATACCTGTATACTTTTTGCAATTTATCAATAGTTTAATACTTTTATACTTTCATAATATTTCCTCTTTGAATTCATATTTTTTATGTTTGGATTCTTCTAACCTATGATTGTATAATGTTATTCCTTATTTCTTTTCAAGTTAAATTACATTTTTATATCATATTCTTTTTCTTTCATGTATTACTTTCATCTTAAAATTTGGAATTATTAAGAATAATTCCCATCCAATCTAATCACTCTTTTCCCTCCATTTCTATTTTATTTCCTCCAAAAAAATACATGCGTCTTATATTTCGAAATGATAAATATGTATCTTCTTTTATAATTTTAATATTTCACTTCATTTCATTTCAAATGATAGTTTTATAATAATTTCATTGATGTACGTTCTTTTAAAAAACAACCTAAAAAGCTTAAAAAGGGCATTTCATTTCACTTTCATCAATTCTATATCTTCTAATACACATTTCAAAACATTAAATTTATAACCTTTAAAATATCCCTTATTTATGATTATTAAATAATAAATTTTCAAAAATTCTTCTCATCATGATCTCAAAAATGATTTTTGAAAGTTACTCGTAACATTGTCTTTTTATGAAAATATTCAAAATGTTTTATGAAAACTTTTCTTATGATTTAAATTCAGTTTTTCCCTCTATATTTAAAGGATTTATCTCCTAATGAGTTTTGATTTATGAGTTATCCATATAAATTATAATTTGATACAATTATTCTAGGAAATTTTGATTTTGGTATCAAAGGATCTCATTCTTGATGTCATTGGAAAATGTTATGTATCCCATTTTTTCGGTGGGTTGTTTTAATAATGTGATATATAATTAATTTCATATGGCACACATATGTATGGTTTATCATTATATGATGTATGAGACTTATATATATCCCTCTAATCAACAAGGTTCAGGAGCCGGGCAGAGCCTGTTCCTAACAAATTTTATTAAAATAAAGGAAAAATAACATTACAAAGGGGCTTACATAAACGAGAATGAGAAACACCACGCATGTCCAAATCAACTGAAGTAGAATAGAAATTAGGGGTGTCAAAAGACCATCTTGAACTGGTTTCTAAGATTTCCCTTTTTGACATAGTGTCCGCTACTTGATTGGCTTCCCAGTACACATGGGAGACATCCAATTCAATTCTCTCAGCCAAGAGGAGACATTCAATGCAATGTGGGAGCACACGCCATGGAACACATCAGGATCGAGTATTTAAAAAATGAACAGCAGTGAGGGAGTTAGATTCCACCCAGATACGTCCCCAATTGTGCTGAACTTCATAAGTGATCACCTTGATCATTTCCCACAACTCTATTGAGCCAATGGTAGAAGCAACCTTTAACGAAGCCCCGATGCATGCAGAAGATGACACCACAGCCCGATGGGCCTGGTGCACATGTGGCCGTCCCATCCACATTCACCTTTAACCATGTAAGAATTAGGGGTATCCATCTAATAAACTTTACCACCAATGGTTTCTTGATTCTTCCAGCAACACCAAAATTTTTTAGAATAACAAAGTCAGTAATATCATTATTCATTGTACCCGTTTGGACCTTGGACGAAGCTAGAACCTCCCTATAAATAGCAGTGAAACCGGCTTGCAAATATGGGGTTTGATTTTCAAAGGCAAGGGCATTTCTTACTCTCCAAGTGTAGGCAATGATAGCATCGGATGCTATGTACAACATCTCTTGGATCTGTTTCCTGCAATCAAAGTTGGAAATGTCCAGCATGATGTATTCAATGCTTCCGAGCCTCAACTTGACTCCAAACACCGATTAAATATACAGCCAAAGTCGATAAGAAAATGAGAAATAAGTGAAAAGATGCCCAATGGTTTCATCTGAGGGCCTGCAGAAAAAACACTCAGGAGTAAGTTGAAGGCCTGTGCGCTGCAGTTGCCCTTGCAGCGATAACCTACCCCACCAGATCCTCCAGAGAAGCAGTAGATTTGTTAGTGAGATCGAGCGCTGCCTGAAATTTCTGATCCATAGTGGGATAACTATTCTATCCTCACATTTGTTCCTGTAGAATCCCTTAGTAGAAAAATTCCCAACATGATCAGGAGTCCACCTTAATATATCAAAGTCGACAAAGACATACTACTTTAATTCCAGCAGTATATCAAGAGTTAAAGAGGCCTGCAGAGTGTCATCAAACAAAGCATCATGGATAGAAATATGCTTCATGTGAGTAAGAGCAGTGACAACCTCAATGATTGGCTTAGACAGCCAAGTAGTGTGCCAGAAGTTCAAAGATGATTGCCTGCAAACCACCCATTTTGAGCATCTCATGAGCTCTTTATAAGAGTATTTAATGGATGCCCATATTGAAGAAGGAATATACAGAGTAATCATTCTTCAATTTTGATGTGAACCTAATGGAGAGAAAATCCAGGGAGCTATCATTCGATGTCAATAGATTCCAAGTAAACTTAGTGAGAAGAGCCTCATTGAAAAGACCAAGATCTTTGATACCCAAGACTTCCATGTCAACCGGCTTGATATACAGTCCTTCCATGACACCGTAATGAGCTTCCTTTCATTGATTGATCCACTCCACACAAAGTTTCTGATCAAGGCATGGACTTATTTAATAATGGATTTGGGCCACTTATAAAGAGAGAAGGCATAGACAAACAACAAGGTAATCATCGAGTTGACAAGACATATTCTTCCTGCCTACGACATGGTCTTCTCCTTCCAGGTTTCCATATGAGATATAATTCTAGAAATAATATAATCAAGGTGGCACCTTTTGACTCTGCCCCAAAAAAGTGGTACCCCAAGGTAAGTGAATGGGAGAGTTCCCCTCTTCACTCCAAGCATTCTGGCCACTGTTATTTTTGGAGGCAGTTATACCATCACCAAACACCACAAAAGACTTGTGCCAACTAACAACCTGGCCAGAGACCTCTTCACAGTGAGAAAAGATCTTTTGAATACAAGAGACCATTTTCCTGGTCGTCTGTCCAAAGAGAAGAATATCATCAGCATAGAAGAGATGCAAAGGGGTGAAGAGATCTCTTCCAGCCCTAATTGTACTTTAGATAACAGCTTTCACAAGATCATTGATGCAGGCACTCAAATAATCCTCATCCACAGCAAAAAGAAGCCTAGAAAGAGGGTCACCTTGCCGCACCCCTATGGAACACTGGAAGAAGCCTTTGGGGGATCCATTAATAAGAATGGACAACCTCACACTTTTGAGAATGGTACTGATTAATTTGATGAATTCAACAGAAAAACCATACCTTCTAAGCATATCAAAGATAAAGCTCCACTTTATAGTATCAAGAGCCTATGAGATATCAATCTTAAGAGAAAAGTTCTCATGCCTAACCTTTTTCTTCATGATATTAATGCATTCTGAGGCAGTGAAAAGACAGTTCTGAATATTCCTTCCAAGGATGAATTCAAACTGATTTGAAGAGATGAACCCTCTAGCAATAGCTCCTAACCTCATGGAAATAACTTTACTAATGATTTTTGAAAAGGTGTTCCCAATGGAAACAGACCTGAAATACTCGACATCCATTGCATTCTCCTTCTTTGAGATCAGGGAAATAAAGTTAGCATTGATTCCATAAGGCATTGATGCATGGTAAAAGAGATCCTTCATAGCATTCATGATCTCAACATGTACAATATCGTAGTAAAACATGAAGAATTTATTTGTGAACCTATCAAGCCCAGCCGTGCTATCAATGTTGAGAGAGAAAAGGGCAGTCTTTACCTCCTCATCAGGAGCTTCAACAAGAGTCATGTTTTGATGATTATCAACAACACAATTGATGTTTTCCATCATTTTTTAGGTGTAATCCGCCCCCTATTCAGAATACAATCCTTCAAAATATCCAACCACAGCATTGGAGATTTTATTTTCTGATTTGTACAAAGAACCATCAATGCAAAGGGCAGTGATCCCCCTTCCTATCCTCTTTTCTCTATGCAGATAGTGGAAAAATCTGGTGTTCCTATCGCCCTCCTGTAGCCATATTATGTTATATTGATTTCGGGCCAACCTTTCTTTGATGATCAGGAGATCATCTAGCCTGGCCAGGGCCTGAATCTCATCATTTGTAGGGGCATTCTGGTTCTGATTAATATTCTGACATTGCAGCAGAAAATTCTCAGCTTCCTTGATGTCAATATCAAGATTTGAGAAGGAGGCTTTTATCCATTCACGAACATGCCTTTTGACATTCTTCAATTTTGTAGCCATGACTTGGATTGGGCTTCCAACAACTTCTATGTTCCATTCCTTTATGACAGTCTCCCTGCAACCAGGCATAACAAGCCAAGCATTGTTGAATTTAAATAGAAGTGGGGCTGACCTCAGTTTGTTTGTGCAAATATCCACCACAATGGGGTTGTGGTCAGAGTGGCATTTCAGTAGCATCAAACCCGAGATATCAATGACATCATTCCCAACATCAATCTAAACAAAGCATCTATCCAGTCTACTTGCTTGCAATCCATTGTGAGTGTATCTACACCAAGTGTAGTCACCACCCACAATTGGAACCTTAGCCACGTTGCACTTATCGAGGCAAGATGAAAATTCAGCAGCTTCCAGCTTATTAAAATGTGAACCTGTTTTTTCATCAGGCCATAATACAGTGTTAAAGTCACCCAACATAATAAAAAAATTTGGCCTCTTATCAAAGATCCTTTCCACATTGTCCCATAGCTCCCTTCTTTTAGAGTAAGAGTTGGAAGCATAGACAAAGGTCAAAGAGATTACCATCCCCTGGATGGCAATGTCAACTGAGATGCTTTGCTGACTTATTGTGCAAGGGTGAATGATAATACTATCATGTTTTAAGACCTAGAGATGTTCAGAGTCATTCTCACTTGTATTTTGTGAGACAAATGAGTAACCAAGAGAGGCCCACTTAAAGGAGCTCTATTTATTAAATTTCATCTTAGGTTCAGCAAGACCAATCATCATAGGTTTATTGGCCACAATAAAATGTCTTAGGGACGTGACCGTAGGGGAGTTCCCAAGCCCTTGACAATTCCAAAATAATATCTTAATTTATGTGAGGATGATCTAGCCCTTGTTTGTGGCCCTTCCCCCCTTGGAGGATGAGAGTTTTTCTTCTTACCTCCCCCTTTTTTCAGTGCCTTGTCATTCATCCCATCCAACAAGCCATCACCCTTTACACTCTCAGATGACATGTCTTTAGTGGAAGGGCTTTCCTCATCATCCTCACCCAATAATCTCCCACTGAGGGGTAAATTTATTGGGGCAGTGATCAAGAGCAAGGGTTGTAGATTCAAGCAGTCTTCGTTTTGCTGATTTTTTCAGGATTAACTTGAGTAAAGGGATCTCCTTTTTCATGAGGTTCCTACTGATCCATGGAGACATCAATAGGCGAGGAAGACACCTGCACAGGATCAAAATCATCCATTTGAGAATCTAGGACAGAAGACAATATGACCTACGAGTCTACAACAGCTGTGTCACAGAGATCCGGGGAGGTACTGGTATACTCCTGCTACTCGTCAAGGACCTGTCCCGGAATGCTGGTCTTCTCAGATTGCTGCATCCCAACCTTAGGGGATGCAGAATTAACTTGCACAACTGGAGATAGAACAAGAGCATCAGCAGATGCAACCTGATAATGCTGTTCATTGGCCTGGCAGATCATATTATTATGAGAGGGTTGCACAACTCCCTGATCCACTGGAGCAGTGTTGGACTCACCCTCCTGGCTCAAATTATCAACACACTTCTTTTGAACCAGAGTCTCTACAGGTTGAGAAAGATGGAAGATATCCTAAATGTCAACCACGATAAATGGATTAAAGGTGTGCTGGAGAAGAACATCTTTATTAGCCACTTTCAACTCAATAATATCAACAAGTGCAGCCATCTCAGGATCAAGTCCAGTGGCCTCCTCATTGGATGTGAAATCAGAAGCCCTTGGACCTTGAGGAGGTTCATTATCAGATTGACCTCCACTTACAGTTCCAATGGGACCTGCACCAGAAGTTAAAATAGGAGGATCAAGAGCCTTCCCATTCCCATGATCCAGGCCTCTTTTTCATGATGACTCATCATGGACCTTTACTTTTCATTTTGCACAGACCTTAGATTTCTTGCACTCAGATTATATATGACAAAATAAGTTACAATTTCCACAAAACTTGGACTTCCTTTCATAAACAATGTCCAGGTTAAATCTGTCATCTCTCGTGGTAAGAACCACTTCCTCCACCAATGTGTTGGCCATATCAACTTCAACAAGAACTCTTGAAAAGTGACCATACCTTGGATTTTCAGTTTTCTTAGCAATTCTTATCGGATTTCCCACTGAAGATGCAATATCCCAAAAGATTCTAGAATGCCAGTACAACCAATTGAGTTTAAAAATATGAATCCACACCTGAGTATGTGTGTTCTTAACACTAAATGGATCAAAGTTTTGATCTCATTCTTGGATTCTCAGGATTCCAAGCTTTAAAGAGATAGAACCAAAGCTCCAAGCCCTCCTTTTGTGTTCATCAAAAGGAAACACAATGTGCAAGTATCCTTTCCCCATTGCAGTTATCTTCTAGTCACCAAACCCCCAAAACATGGAAATTCGATCAACCAAGTCATTGAATCACCACATTCGCTCGCCCCTCGGAGTCAAGACTCAAGAAATAATAAAAAATCTACAGATCTGTAGCCTCTCCTCAATAGCCTCCTGGTTGGCTGAAACATGCGCAATTTTCCCTCTCCTTGTGACTCTTCCAGTTGAAGGGACTCCAAAGTTAGAGAAGGCCATGCTCAATGCAGATCGCACAACATCTGCAAAAATTTTCTTCGAACTAGATGAGTCCGGGGGAAGCACATGATCCGAAGTATTTTGCTTTCGAGGCACACAGTGAGAGAACAACTCCATGTTCCCTGGTATGTCAGAAACTTTCAAAACCGAATTTTCCTTGTTACGGTCAACTCCATCACCATGCTTACAACTTCCATCCCCGCAGTGAATACCCCTTTGCTCCACCATCGTCCCAATATACCTCTAATGTATTGAGTAAAGTATAATATCTCATGATATTACTATGGGAAACAAGTTGTGTTTCTCGATCCACAATGTGAAATGAGTTTTGATGCTTGATCGACTATGGGAAAGGAGTTGTGATGCTCTATCCACTATAGGAAATGAGTTATGGTGATCAATAAACTATGATAAATAGGTTGTGGTTATTGATCCATTATGTTATGATGGTATTCCTTGATAAACTTGACATGTGTTATGATTTTATATGATTATGTATGTGCTATATTTTCTATGCCACATTTCTAAGTTATGCCACATGTTTATGTAATGCTTTAGGGCTTATAATTATTGTCATATGTCTTTAAATTCTTATTCCATGGTATATTTTTGATCTGTTTAGGTTATATGTCCTTGTTTAATGATTTATAGAAATATATTATGATTCCATTTTAATTTTAATATGATATTTCTCCCTTTCTCTTTTTTCTCATTTGATTTTGATTTAACCACTTTATGAGCCATTTATATGTCATCCCTTGCTAACAATTTGATATCCATCTTCCTTTTGTTTCCCATTTTCTTAGGAAATCATATACAAGATTATTTTTAGAAGGAATACTTATCTAGAGACATATTTGGGAGATGTTGAAGAAAATATATTGTAATAAGACATTTCTATAGCTAATCTTTAAAGACACTAAATCATTTGGTTCTGCAGTTGTGTGAATATATGTGAGATGAAATGTTTAAATTAAAAAAATTATGTAAAATATATACATTTTATATTTGAGTTGTATGAGTTGGTATCAAAGTGGGGTTTAACTACTTTGGGGGCTTAGGTAAAGAACTATAAGATGACCCATCTTTAATCTACCTAGGTTTGAACTGAAAGTATTATAGGATAAAATAAACTTGTCCAATATTAAGACATCATGAGTTTGAATTTTCATGTAGTTTTTCTTTTATGATATTATTGTTTATTACACATGATTCATGCTTTTGGTTTTAGTAAGGGTTGGATCTAGGAGGAACCAATATAATAATAGGTGCGATGGACAATAAGGTGACTGTCCCAGTAGTAAACCAAATGGGAAGAGAGTTGGAGTGAAAATTATCATGCTAATACTTAGTAAACATTCTCAAGAAATGAATAGTAATATGAACCATTTAAAACTCCCAAATATGCTAAGGATGAAACAACTCACCATGGATTCATTCATGCAAAAATTCCCTCTAACTGTTTTGGGTTCCTCTGATCAACTATTTTTGAATAAATGGATAGCCATTTAAAATCTCAAAGGTGAAGTAGATAGATAGAGGGTGCTGATTATGAATATGAGGAAAAATGAAGAATTTTATAGTATGAAATGGGAGGTGCTTAAGGAAATATTCTTCCCCAAATATTTTCCTCAAACTACTCACAATAGAATAAACAAATAATTTTTTAAAAAATTAGATTTAATCCATTGGTACCTATAAATGAAACCTCATGAGACTCGCAAGGTAAACCTAGAGTTTTTCTATTAACCCTAAAATCAAGATCGATTGTTTCATCAATGGACTGAAATTGAATAATTTTATACTTTTATACTTTCATAATTTTTACTTTTATATACTATAATTTCATACTTTTATAAATTTGTAAAACTATATACTTCTATAAATTATGTATACTTTTATAACATATAGGTACTTTTATATAGTTTTATAAATGTATATACATTTATAAATTATGTATATTTCCTTAAAATATATATTCTTTTATAAATTATATATAATTTTATACTTCTATATACATCTATAATTTTATATACTAATATAAATATATATAAATTTTTAATTTATACCTTTATACCTATATACTTTCAATTTATCAATAGTTTAATACTTTATACTCTTATAAATTCAATGTCAGTGTTGATTTTTTTTAAAAATATAATAATTTTATTTTTTTATTTGGGAAACCATTATTATATTCAATAATTATATTTTCTATTATGAAAAGGTTTTTCAAATAATATAGCTTTTATTTTTTTATATTTCCATTATTACATTCAATAGCCATATTTCATCGGCTTTTTATAATGTAAATGTGATTTTATACTTCATTTATACTCATAAAAAAGGGTGTTGATCATTAAAAATATGAAATAAATTATTGATTGATCTTTAATCCTTCTTGATGATAATTCTATCATTTAATATTCTAATGAATCATTCATTATACCTTAAAATATTTTCATTTCCATTGCCAAAAATTTGAGAAATGCTCAAGGGATTGCACCTCAATCCACCAACAAAGAGAACATCATTTGATACAAAATTTTTCACTATAATTTCAGTTCTTCCTACACCATTCAATTGAAGTGAAAAATATTTTTTAAAAGTGAAATATCCTCCATTATATTTATAAATTTCCTAAAATAAGTTTTTGTTTTTGATTATGTGGGATGATAAACCATTTTCAATATTTCTATTTTCATTCAAGAAATTCATGAGATCCATCTTCAATTGAATATCTTTTTTGTATTTATTTTGTTAAATATTAATTTTACCAAATAAAATAGGATGGATATGAATAGATAATGGATGGATGCTAATCATATGAAAAAAGAGTATGAATATGGGGTGAAAGAGTTCTTCAAGTTTGAAAAAGAGCAGAGATATGACCCTTCTCAAATCCTTTGTCCATGTTTACATTGTTGTTATTCAAGACTAATTAGTCTATAGGGGTTGGAAAAATACTTGATCTATCATAGTATTGATTGAAGTTATAAATGTTGGAATAAACATGGGGAAAAAGAGAATGTAGCTAGTGACTGGGATAACACTATGTTTTATGGATAATTTGATATGATTAAAAGTATGGAAAATGAATAAGATCGTATCGCAGATGTGATTACAAGTGTGAATGATCATGAAAATCATATTGAGGAAATGAAAATGATAGTTGAAGATGAACTTCAAGATTTCCCAAATTTGTTTGATAAGTTAAAGAGTTGTGCAAAGACATCATTGTATGCCGGTTGCACTAAATATACAACATTTTTAGCCATACTAAAGATGTATAATTTAAATGTTTTACATATATGGAGTGATGCCAGATTTACTGAACTACTTGATATCTTGCATGATATGCTCCCAGAAGATAATAAACTCCCTAGTTAAACATATGACGAGAATTGAATGCTACATTTGATTGGTATGATCTTTGAAATAATACGTTCTTGTCTAAATGAATGTATAATATTTCTCAAGGAACAAAAATGACTTAAATAATTTCCAAAGTGTGGTTCTTCTCGATCTAAAAAATATGAATCAAGTCCTACGAAAGTTGTATGGTACTTTCCAATCATTCCATGGTTTAGGCGCCTCTATGGAAATGAGAAGACTACAAGGTGGATATAAAAAAGACAAATGGAATGGGGTGAAAATAAAGGTTAAATAAAAACCATCTAAAAGTTCAACCAACCGATCGAAAAGATCTTCAGAAATCACATTTACCCTACCTGTTCAATATCCGCATTTACTAAAATTGAAGGTTCATGTGGATACAATGTTACAAATCAGTAGTAATCACATATTTGATTTTTAATAACAAATGTATGAAGAGGATTTTGTAGACTAAATTGAAATTGAAAATGTAAATGAAATCCTCAAATATTAATGGCCAGGAGTCTTGGTTGTAAATGTATATATGAGGTATGTTTTCATGATTTTTTAAAATAGCAGATATACTATGTTAATTATGACTAAATACATTTTATATTTTTTGCAGGTGTATATATCAATACCAATTGAAGGGATTACCCCATGAACATAAATTTGGGCTCATTATTCCTCATGTCACTTCTATATAACAAATATAAATAGAATAAAAAAATGAATGAAATAGTGAAAAAACTGGCCAAATCATTTAAAAGAAGACTTACGGATGACAGACTCTTCTTAATACTAATGATGCAGGGATGAAACTCTACAATTTAATCATATAAAATATATTTTAATTTCTTTCATTAATTATTATTATTTTTAGGAAACATTGGATGCTCATTAAAGTCAATTTGGATACTCCAAAGATTTATTTCTGGATTCAATGCATGGATACTCAACAAACTGACCACACATGATGAAGTTTTTTCAATTTTTAATACACTACATCCAACATTTTAGAACTAAACTTCAAGTTATATATTTTATATTATATTTTAATGAGAATTATATTATTATAGGGTGGTGTATAAATATCATGAAAATCATGGCATTAGGATAGTCCATGCACACAATGAGCTTGACAAGTTCTACAAGTGGACAAGTATCAGAGTATATATAATAATATTTCACTATCTAAACACATATCAAAACAAATTACTCATTTTTTTCAATGTTTTTACAATGTACGAAACAAAAAAATAGAAAATATTGTGGTTATTATTTTTTAAATTTATGAGAGAGATCATATTGCATCAACAAACTAGCATCCTCAAAGAGGTATTTTTGAAGATAATTACTATTTCATTTAAATTATTTTTTAATCCTTTGTGTATTTATATTTTTCTAGTACTACTATGACTAGAAAAAATTATCATATTCACAAGATGAAATTGATTTTTTTAGAAACAAATGGGCAACATACTTGATGGAATAATATACACATATATCATGAAGATTTGACATCCATAGAAGTAATGAATTGTTTAATATTTATGTTTAATTTATTTCTTTTTAGTATTACTCACATAAGAATTGTTTTCTTACACAGGTGGATTATTTTATTCAAGTTAGGGTAGTTTTTTTGAATTTTCTCATGCTCATGAGAAATTGACTTTGAGTATAGTATCCCACCGTTTTATAACATAACTTTTCATTACATTTTACAAACAGAGGATCTTTAAAGTCTAGTGTCTTGGAAATCAGGAACATAATACATGAAAACAATATAAAACATCCTTCTAATACACTTTTAAGGCTTCATAATAGGTTCATCCTATGTAAAATTACTGCATCTCATAACCTGGAGACATACATCAAAGGAAAGGGTGAGCAGAAGGCTCAGTAAAGAAAACAAGTGAAATAGTTGACATGTGATCTTGAAAAATATTAATAGGAACATGATATAAATCATAATGGCATGAGCAATGGAAGAATAGGAATATCATAATAAAAAAACATGAATCATAACTTGAATATGTGGCTACAACATTTCATTTAGACATTCATGAACATATCACCAAGGTCCATCCCTAAGGTGTCATAAAAATTACCAAGGTTATTCACCAAGGTATCGTGAAACTTGTCATCTCTAGATATTAATTCTTCACCCAATGCATTGAAGTGATATCATGGTGCACCCTTAATATGTATTTAAGTTCATGTGAGCCACATATATCATAATCAAGCATTTCATAAACAACCCATAGATAATAAAAGAAATGGGTTCATTTTAAAATCATGACGTTTTAAAAAGTACTTAAAAATAAGATCATTATGTCATTTATAACCCATGGAAAGGAAGTGAGGGTTATATGTATGTAAATTAAAGAATCAAATACATAAATTTTTTTATTTATTAACACCCATATAAACTAAATAGGTTATGGTATTCATGAGAGAATTTCTTGAGAGAAAGAGAGAGGACTTTCGAGATGAAAATTCTGCAGAATAACGACTACATAACATCTTTTTAGAAAACATTAAAAAGAGTGGGTACAAGGGTCACCCAATAATAAATAACTCATAATATAGTATGGGTATAGAATAAAAAGAAATAATATCATGTTATGGACATTTGAAGAAAATACCATGTGAAAATGAAACTTGAAGGAAAAGAGAAGACACGATTTCTTTTACGAAAATTCGGCAGCCTAACGACATCACTTAAAAATTCAGAAAATCAATCGATGAGAGTGGAAATGGTCTCTAATCATTTGGAAATGAAATTTAAAGTAGTAAATATAAATAATAACAATCCCCTACATAATAAAATGGAACTATAAGACATAACATAAAGGAATTCATAACTTAAAAGAGGAGGGTGAAAGTTTCCCTTACCGATTTGGTAACTTTCGAAACGTACACCCTATGAAAGAAGGATCATATAATGGATATGTAAATAACCATAAATTAAATTATATTACACAAATAGTACAATCATGGGTGGTACATAAAACACACAAAAGGAAATAGTGGCAAATATACCATGAATCTCACAGGAATACGAAGTGAGATGAAAATCCCTTACCACGTTGTATTCAATCGAATCATATGACCAAAAAATTACTAACCAACAAAAGAATCATAGAATACCATGAATATAAAGATAATCCTGATAATATATATCCAATGTAAGTATACAATACACCACATTCTATAAATAAGTGTAAAATAATGGAAATCTCACAGAATTAAAAGTGTGATAAGAATCCCTTACCACGTTGTAATCAATCGAGTCGTATGACCAAAAGTTAATAACCACCAAATGATTCATAAAATATCATGAATATAAAGAGAATAATGATAATATATATCCAATGTCAGTACACAATACACCACATGAATTAAATTAGTGGCGAACAATGGAAATCCCATAGAATTAAAAGTGTGATAAGAAACCCCTTACCCCGTTATCTGACTTGACTCGCTCGTATGTTCCTTTTTCTTCCTAAATAATAAACTTAAGTTACTTTATAATTTATTAAGAATATTTTTTCAATTTTATCATTCCTTTTTTATTACTTATTAACTTTCTATAACAATTAGTTAATTATTTGAGCTCATATCGGACATTTTGTCAATGTTTGGAAGTCAAAAATGAACTTGTTATAATTATAAATTGTCCATGTGGTCAAAATTCCATTATCTCCATAATGATATTCATAATTTAGATATCATATATATATATCATATATATCCAGTATATATATGTATTTATAATAGTACATAACATTTGGAGATAAGAAATGAAATGCACCGTTCATGGAGACGGTAAGCCGTACGTACACATGAACGCTACTTCCATTTATATTACATATTTTAATGAAATGAAAACATAGTGATTAATAGGTATATTATAATTTAAGTATAATATGTATGTAATATAAGTTCATAAATTATATCCTTTATACGTTCCACGTATGGCATGAACGAGTCATATCACTTAGAGGGGGTGGTAGTCCGCACTTCCTCTAATGAAATTATCGCATTTACCCATTATGGTAACCATAAAGGTATGCTATAAAAAGGAAAATACAGAAGAATAAATAAAAAATAAATATAATAAATATAATATATAGATAAAGTTCCATCATAATGGCCACCATGAGAGGTAGTAGAAGATAATTGAACAATTATCGTTTCGTGAGGCAGTAGTTCGCCGTCCACTGAAACAGTATATTCTTTACCCATTAGATGGAGGTGTGTGTAAGTTTAGCTCAAATACTTCTCATAAAAACAGACTTGTATATTGAGAATACTGGTTTTTTTATAAAATAAAGTAATAAAAAGAGTTTAGGGGGTTGGATAAGTAAAATAAAACAAAATAACTTAAGAGAAGACGTTACCTTTAAATCGGGTAACTCCCTTTGGTTTCAACCAAAAGGGTTTATTGAAGTGCTTTATGCCTAAGGTAAGGATTCTAGGATAAATAGAGAGATCTTGGGAGCTTATTGGAGTAGAGTTTGGATGATACAAGGGCTTGAGAAGTGTGAGAAATGGGTAGGAAGTGATGACTTTTTATAAGGAAGTGGAGGGGCTCTTTTGGAAAGTTTGAAAATATTATTTTATTATATAATGATTTTCGGTTTATAAAGGTCAAAAAATAATTAAAATCAAAGATAAGGTGGCCCATGTTATAAATAAAATCATACAATAATAATTGGACAAGTTGTATATATTTTTTTAATTTTTATCTTCTTATTTATTTAAATCATCCATTAATGACATAAACACTGCATCATCATTGTGTCATAAATAATTTTATTTATTTGATGTCTAAAAATTATAAAAAAAATACCATGATGTAGGAATTGTTTTAATATTTCCAGTGAATATTTATAGTAAAAAATATAACTTATATATCCCCATGTAAAATTGTTTTAGTAAAACAATACATGTTTATGACACTTCTATTTTTACTTTAAATAAAAAGTTATAAATGTCATTATCTTACCCAAGTGGCTCCATGGGGCCCCAAAATTGACCCATGGATTGTCTTGGTCGGACATTAATCATCCAATAAGACTAGGACAAATTCCAAGGTAATTTTTTATTATTATAACATTATTTTTACCTTAAATTACCCTAATTACCTTTACTCGTGGTTAAAAAAAGTCAAAAGTTACTATTCACAAAAAATTATTTTCATACCATTGAACCACATTTTACTTAATAATTACAACCATGTATGTCATATTTTTGAAATTCAATTCACAGAAATGGTAAAATTTTATTTAAAATAAAAAGTCAGTTTTTTAACTACTACTAAGTGGTTTCACTATTAATCAAAAATTGAAGGTTTTCAGAAAAATTCCAAAAATTCACTCTAAGATAAATTTGATATTACGAATTAAAAAATGAAATCTATTTTACCAAATTCAAAACATAGAAGTTTCATTAATTAATTTTATAATTAATTCCCGTCGTCAAAACAAAAAGCGTGTTTTTAAGAAATAATAACCATCAAGAGATTGATACTTGTTAATGTCCAATTTCAAATTGAAATTAATTCCAATAGAAAAAATTGGGTTAAATGGTAAAAATATAATCTATTTACACTTTAAAACCAATTAAAAAGATAATATAACCATATAAATAAGTTAGATTAAAAGGCGGTTTTAAATTAAAATACAACATTTGTTTCACTATTCATTAAAAATGAACATTATCAGAAAAATATCAAAATTTCATCCAAAGTAAATTTTGTTGTCCCAATTCTAAAGATGAAAATTATTTTGTCAAATATAATTTGTAAAAGTGACAAAAACTAATCAAAAGGCGCTAAATCGCCCTTTTAAAGTAAATTATGCCTAAAATTAGATTCATTTACATTTTATGCCTCTGACTTTTATTGGATGAATGTAAAAAAATTTAACAAACATATATTATCACATTTAAGTTAGTTCTATTAATTCCCACCAATACAACGACTAGGTGTTAAATACCATTTAAAATAATAATATTATATTATTAGTGTGCAACGCAAGATTTCAAAGAAACCCGTTGTTGTGTGTCAGGTATGCCATTGAATATAGAATCCCCTTTAAAATAAAATTAATATTTAATTAAAAAATATTAATAAATATGAAAATGTCATGTTCTTTATTTTCTTGGGATGTTACATAGAGTCTTCAACTGAGGTATTGAAAATAAGGAAATCGGTCAAGAATGTATACAACCATCATGAAAAGTTCAATCACTACTACTTATTTAATTAAATTTTTCATCATTTTATCTACTATTTTTTAAGTTAATTTCCTTATCATTTTTATCTAATACTTATTTAGTTTTTTTTCATAGATATTTTGGGAAATCGTATTTTGCTTTCAACTATCTCCAATAAGCCACAAAAGAGATAACATGTTCCTTTCTGCCAATGTTACCATGATTTCCATTGTATTTATTTACTGAACTGCCAACATTACATATTGATTTGATGTTCTTATCTGAAAAACCTTTCTCATTGTTGAAAACTATAAGATTAGAGGAAGATTTTTTATCTAAGAACATCAACTAAATATTCATTGTTGGCAGTTTGACAAATAAAGGCAATGGGACAGTGTGACTAGTATGACTATAGATGTGTCTATTTATTTAAATTTGAAATTAATTGTATTAAAAAAGACAAGTGACATACTCAAAACCAATAAAACACATTATTATTGTTTTGATACTTTATAAAAATTATCCATAAGTCATTTGTGAAGTTTCTGAATCAACCTCCCCTTAATCTGATGCATAGTGTGACCGTATAATTCCAAGCATGTCTATTTATTTTAAATGGACATTAATTTTAATAAAAAGAACAAGTGACATAATGAAAATAGAGAAAAACACATTCATATTATTTTGATACTTTAGGAAAATGATCTAGAAGTCATTTTTTATGTGTAGGAATCAACCACACCTTAATATGATGCATGATGTGACTGATATAACTCCAAATGTGTCTTTTTATTTAAAATTAACATTAATTTTAGTAAAAAGAGCAAGTGATATAATTAAAACTGAGCAAACGTATGCATATTATTTTGATAATTTAGGACAACAATCCATAAGTCATTTGTGGAATGTAGGAATCAACCAAGTCTCAATTCGATGAATGGTGTGACCGATATGACTCCAAGTGTGTTTTTTTATTTAAAATTAACATTAATTTTTGTAAATATAAAAAAGTGACATACTAAAAAACAAGAAAAATAATTTTTATTATTTTGATACTTTATTAAAAATACCTATGAGTAATTTTTAATGTATAGGAATCAACTGCACCTCAATCCAATTCACAGTGTGACCGGTATTACTCAAAGTGTCTGTTATCTGTTTAAAATTGACATTTTAGTTCAAAACACATGTCACTAATTGAAAACCAATAAAATTTTCCCCTATTTTCTTGATAAGTTATTAAAGTTATTCATATGTCATTTTTGACTTTTAGGAAGAAGTCTCACATCAAACCGACACATGATGTGACCGATATGTCTCAAAGTTCATGTTTCCAGTTTCAAATAACATTTTAATAAAAAACACAAGTGACATACTCAAAAACAATAAAATTCATTTTTATTGTTTTTATAATTTAATAAAATAATCCATAAGTTATTTTTGACATGAAGGAATCATCCACATCTTAATTCAATGAATGGTGTGACCGATATATTTCCAAGTGTGTCTATTTATTTAAATTTGACATTAATTTTAGTAAAAAGAACAAGTGACATACAGAAAACCAATAAAATTCATTTTTATTGTTTTTATACTTTAGGAAAATGATTCATAATTAATTTTTAACATGTAGGAATCAACCAAACCTTAATACAACACATAGTGTGATCAATATAACTCTAAGTGTGTCTTTTTATTTAAAATTGACATTAATTTTAGTAAAAAGAACAAGTGGTATACTGAAAACTAAAAAAATGAATTCAAATTGTTTTAATACTTTAGGAAAATTATCCATAAGTCATTTATGACATGTAGGAATCAACCTCACCTCAATATGACGTATGGTGTGACCGATATGACTCAAAATGTCCGTTATCAGTTTAAAATTAATATTTTAGTTAAAAATGAATCACTCAATAAAAACAAAGAAAACATGATCCAATTGTATTGATAATTTAAGAAAATGATTCATAAGTTAGTTATGACATATAGGAAGCAGTATCATATCAAACCGACACATGATACGACTGATATGAATCAAAGTGCATGTTTCCAGTTTCAAACGACATTTTAATAAAAAACACAAGTAACATACTCAAAAATGAGAAAAAACATTCATATTATTTTTATACTTCAGTAAAATGATCCATAAGTCATTTTTGACATGTAGAAATCATCCACATCTCAATACGATGCACAATGTAACCGGTATAATTCCAAGTATGTCTATTTATTTAAAATTGACATTAATTTTAGTAAAAAGAGCATGTGACATTCTGAAAATTGAGTAAATTCATTCAGATTATTCTGATACTTTAGTATAATAATACATAATTAATTTATGATGTTTAAGAATCAAACTAATCTCAATATGATGCATGGTGTGACCGGTATAACTCCAAGTGTGTTTTTTATTTAAAATTGACATTAATTTTAGTAAAAAGAAAGAGTGATATACTAAAAACCAAGTCAACATATTCATATTATTTTAATAATTTAGTAAAATTATAAATAATTCATTTTTGACATGTAGGAATCAACCACACCTCAATATGATGCACGGTGTGACCGATATGACTCAAAGTGTGTCTTTTTATTTAAAATTGACATTAATTTTAGTAAAAGGAACAAGTGACATACTGAAAATTGATAAAATGCATTCGGATAGTTTTGATACTTTATGAAAACTACCCATAAGTCATTTGTGATGTGTAGGAATCAACCTCACATAAATCTAATTCATGGTGTGACCAATATGACTCAAAGTGTCTGTTATTAGTTTAAAATTGAAATTTTAGCTCAAAACAGGTTTCACTCACTGAAAAAAAAAGAAAACACACTTCAATTGCCTTGATAATTTAGTACAATGATTTATAAGTAATTTTTGACATCTAGGAAGTAGTCTCACATCGAACCGACACACGATCTGACTGGTATGACTCAAAATGCATGTTTCCAATTTGAAATGACATTTTAATAAAAAAAAGTGACATACTGAAACCGATAAAATACTTTCAGGTTGTTTTGATACTTTAGAGAAATGATCCATAAGTAATTTGTGACATAGAGGAATTAGAAGAACCTCAATCAGATGCATACTGTGACCAGTATAACTCCAAGTGTGTATTCATTTAAAATTAAAATTAATTTTATTAAAAAAACACATGACATACTCAAAACTGAGAAAAACCATTTAGATTGTTCTGATACTTTAAGAAAACTATCCATAACTCATTTTTTATGTGTAGGAATCAACCGCATCTCAATACAATGCATGGTGTGACTAGTATAACTACAAATGTGTCTTTTTATTTAAAATTGACATTTTATTATTTTATTCTTTCATATTAATGTTTAGTTTATTTCTTTATAGTATTACTAACATAATATTTTTTCATATAGGAGGATTATTTTTCTTATGTTGAGGTGATTTGTTCGGAAACTGATACCAAGGGTGGACTTTTTTGGGAGGGGATTTCGGGTTCTAAAGATTATGAAACATTAATGTTTTTTAATCTTCGTGGATAGTAATTACAAATATAATTATACAAAACATTTTTTGAAATGTATATACTATTGTTTTTTTCATTCACGATGTAAAATTTATTTCAATTAAATTATGAATTTTGCATACAGGTTACAGGTAGTTGCTATAGTTTGATATTATATAAATAGAATACTAAAGTAGATTGAGCCTTTATCAGTGCTATTTCTAGTACTGATAAAGGGGTCCTTTATCAGTGATAATGAAAGCATTGATAAAGGGGGGCCTTTATCATCGCTAATGAAAGAGTTGATAAAGGGGATCTTTTATTAGCACTAAACTAGCACTGATAAAGGGTACCCCCCTTTAACAATGCTGAGGACAAAAAATCTTTTTTAGCACTGTTAAAGTCCTTTTTTCACAATGTTAAATTGAATAACTATATTAGTGTAGGAACACCACATGTTATAATTTTCACTGGTTGTTCCTATCTAGGAGCACATGTATTGGTCTCTTGACTTGAGATCATCATCAATGTCAACCATTTAATCACATACTTTGATGCAAGATAAAAACCATGGAATTAATGTTGTGGTGAGGTATCTTATGCTGGGTGTATCATTGGTGGTTTGACATTGGTTGAATGATCAAGATATGATTTTTCCCTTCCAAGTAGAGGAATAGATATCTTAGGTCTAGATAACCAGAATGGTAATACATTCATTAAATCCATGACCATAGTTAAAGTAAGTAATTCCACATAGAAATGTCAATTAGATAGTAAATAAAACAGGTAAGGATGGTGACACATGTTATTCATCCTTTATAATGAGATATCGTATGATATAGAGATTATATTACAAAGCATGTGTTCGTAGGAGAGGCTATCCTTGCTATGACTATACCTTATCTCATTAGAATCCTTGATAGATTACCATACTTTTCTCCTAATACGTGAATAGTACTCATTGCTATCAAGATAAGGGACTAGAGGGTCAGACAATTATCATATTTAAAAGTATACCCTATTCATATGAATAGGTGTTTAATACATGGTGGACCCCACCATGGGGTTCAAGTAATGTATAAGTTTGAATGATCTCAATGAAATAAATAAATTCATATTATCCAAGTTTATAATAATTGATATTGGGTTTTTTTATTAATAGTATCCACAAGTTATTCAGTGAATACACCAAAAAATATTTTATAAACAAATATTATTTTAATATTCAAGATTCATTTTATATTTTCGGGAACTAAAAATCTTTTTAATGAATTGTATTTTATCATGAAATATATTCTTTATATTAAAATTAAGTGATAAAAATATTAATGATTTTATGATATAATTAATAGGTCATAAGTCTTCATTGATGGTTTATTTAGTAGGTAATATATATTTAGGGACTATAGTGAAATTTCCGGATGTTTAACCTAGGTATTTAAGTCGGAGCAAGCCTAAATTCAGGTGACTATTCATCCACTTGAATTTGAGATATACTCTCATGTCTCTCTTGTATCATAATGAGAGAAGGATCTGTTCCAAATGATCAATCCAAGTTCTACTTTGTGGATCAAAAAAATGGTGTATTGGTGATCATTGGGAGGTCAAAAGGTTCATCGATAATCTATGCTAGCACCAAAAATCCAAAGTTCGACATCTTGATAGACTCTTGAAGTGCGTGTGGATGATCTAGATGGATTCAACGTTGATTCCTTAGATAAGTGACCGTCGATGATGAGTAGAATACACATGCATCTTCAAATCAAATGAGGTAATTATTTGATTTTATTTTTTTGCACATATCCTTTCACATGGGATCCACATGTTGTTTACTAGGATGTGCATCATTAGAGATAATATTATGACATCTAATCATCGATAAAAATTTAAAAAATCTAGTCTATCTGCTTTTTCCATGTGCCTGGACACCAACAATTGATATCAAAGTGAACATTTGAATGTTTAATCCAAGTAATAAATTAAATTTTCATAAATTCATTTAGTGGGTGTTGCAGCGGTACCATCGCAATGAACCACAATTAAATCCAAGCTCAGATGATCAAGTTACATCCATCCAAAATGTTAAATCAGATTAAAACCATTTTATTGTGGGTATAAAAATTGAATAACACACTTTTTCCAGCGGCAGTGGTATGCTGTATTGGAAAACTTTATAAAAAATTAAAAAAATTAAAGTGGTATCCTGCATCAAACGTGAAGTATTTATTTTTTTTAAAAATAATTTGATGTAGGAAGCTAAGTTGCCTGCAGTTTTTAAACAATTCCCCCTTCCATTGGGGGGGGGGGCTTCTTAAGTATTTCTAATAGTGGGACTTGATTAAAATAATCACTTTTTTCAGAAGCTGGCAACGACACCTACCATCACCCCCTTTCTCCATTATCCCCATGGGTGGGCGAGTGAGGTACCACTGATCGGGTGACCCAATGGTCTAGCCAGGTTGACCTGCCCTATCTAAGGATAGGTTGGGACTTGCACAACCCACCCTGCCCCTTTCATACCTAGAAACATCCCAAAACCCATTTTTTGAGTTTTCAAGCCAATTAGGGGCTCACAATTTTGTTTTTCTATTTTTTTTAAAAATGTGTTTTGTTTTAAAAATATATATAGGGATGTGAAATTTAATATTTATGAATTAAAATTATTTATTTTAGATCATTTAAAATTCCTTCAAGTAGGGTTTATTACAAAATTAATTTTATATCACATGTTTATCCTCTACCGACTGACCTTGAGCATCGAATGAAAAATGCATGTATAGAATTTAATTTCATTATTGTGTGATGATTTTAATAATTAGTTTATTATTTATGGTCTGTGTATCATATCTACCCTTTTATATGTAGGAGGCTCTACGTATCCACTAGCACATCCCTCCATGTGGATTTTTCATCCCTAAGAACCCCTCACTTGCACATGAGTAATTATGTTTAAATACAAGGAAAAAAGAGATGAAAACCTCTTGAGGAAAAAACCATATTTCATATGAAAATAAAATACATTGGATGAGGAATGCATTGCAACTAGAGTAATAAGTGACTCAGGTTGTTACCCCAAGGTTATAGGTTAGTCCATTATTTAGTCAATGGATCAACCTATAGTATATGCGCATGATCAGTCATGGTCAATCATGTTTATTTATTTATTTTATTCATGGTTTATTATTATTTTATGAATGTTCATGTTTACAAGATCATATAGAATAATAAACAATCATGCATATATTAAAAATAGATTAATCTACAATGAATGTTTTCTATTTAATGCATTGTTAAGTTGTGAGTGAGATCACATAGTACATGCATGTTTAATATAAATTTATTTCATTATTCGATAAATAATAAAATGACTCAAAAATATATATTAAGACACAACAAATTCTGTCGCTTAAATTTAGAAAAAAAGGTGTAGTTGAGAGTGACTCATACTACTGGGGATTTATTATTAGAGTGGTGGGTCGATTTAAATAAAGTTGGTAGTAAAAATTATCCATAGCTATCATGATGAAAATTTAGAGTCAAAGTGTTGAGTAAATCAAGGTTATGATTTCCAAAAGATGATACTTCACTCAATAGTTCAAGGAGTCGCAAGTCAATGCAGTTGTCCAACCAAAAGCCTACCTTGAAACTATTTGAGTAGTGGAAGGAACATAGTTTGGACTACGAGGAGATGTTTCAAAGATATTTTCCACTAGAATACTAAAGCAATTGGGTATTCCAGATATAATAGTGAGGGATACTAGGAATTGATAAAATAATTGGATACATTTAAATATTAATTAATTAGTAATGAAGATAAAGTACCAATCTACTATATTTATTTGTTGGAGATAAAATGGAAAACACCACCATCAATTCAATATCACCATGATCAATACTGTAAAAAGAGAATATCCTAACCAATAATAACTTCCAGGAGTAGTATAGAGACTTGTTCATTGTACCACACAAAGAGAAAGAGTTTTATGTGTTGGAATCCAAACTTCATACTGATCCCCCCATGGAAGAAAGAAAGGCAGATAAAGACAAGTATAATAAGCATTTAAATAATGCAATTTATGTGTAGTGCATACTATTGTCATATATGTTTGGAGAATTGAAAGAAATGCATGAGGAAAAATATTCATATAGAATTATGTCTCATCTATAAGAGCATTATTCGGAGAGATCCCAAAAGGAAAAATATGAGATGTCTAGTTCACTTTATAGGTTCAGGCTTGTAGAAAGGAGTCAGACCGACCCTCATGTACTCAATATGATTGGGTACATTGTGATACTTGAATACCTTGGGTTCAAGTTTAATAAAAAACTAGTGAATGATCTCATTATTGATTCTTCACCACCAAGTTGAAGGTTTTGGGCATAGCGAAAGCACCTTGGTGGGAGGATAACCATAAAGGTTTTGTTGGATTCAACGGAACATTAAAAAATTCTTGAAGAATTAAACATCATGAATAATAATTTTTTTTACTAAATATTGACATAGGAGAACCCAAAAACTAGAGAAAATATTTTCATATTAAATTTATAATTAATTTATATTAAATATAAATAAAGGATACATCATATTAGGAACATTATCCAATGAAGATGTTATTGATTGTCTAAAAAACCATTTTTATATTATCTTTATTGTACTGGTAGGATCTAAGTATAAAATCCCTCTAGAAATGATCCACATGTTCTCATTTTATCTTTGGGAAACACCGAAAGAACTTTGGGTTCTAGCATAGAAGATATATCATCTTGTGCTGATCGCTTATAATTTATTTAGGCTTAAAGAAATCTCTCTAGAATTTATCATTATCGGAAGGAAGAGAAGAGGATGAATAGAGAGAGAATTCCATTTTGCACAATGATTATCAAATATTTATTATTGATTAACCCTACAAAATAAACATAACAATCTATATATAGAGTCATATTTTATGTTTAAATACTATTTAATTGCATATCGACCCCTAAAAAATACAATAAATCACTCCTAACCCCATTCCATATAAAATAATAATGTTATTATTTTATGGGATTTTCTAACTAATTGACGAATCTCATATTTTCATATATTTTATACTGTAAATAATTGTTTATAATCCCACCATAGTGTTATTGAATGAGTAATTGTCATGTTTTTAGGTTTTAGTGTTATTTTGAACCCAAATGTGAAAAACGACTAATTCTGGATTTTTGACAGAATTTTACGTCAGGGGTATTTTGGTCATTTCAGGAAAAATAAAATTCCAAAATTTCTGATTCAAATTTCTTTAGAATAATTATTTTATTTCCTTTATTTTTATCTTCTGGACCAGGAGTTGATTCGGTGATCTAAAGGGTCTAAAAATCCATTGAAGATGGGAATTTTTCTGGGCAGACAGCGTGGAACCACCCAACGTAACGGACATCAAACTCGGACTACACATATCTAAATGATGTTTTTACACCTGGGATACCACGAGTCCAGATAGGGACGTCTCTAAAATAAATTTGGTGGATGTTGGAGGTCATTAAGGAGGCTATTTAACGACATACTTTTGGAGGAACCTTCCTGGAAGCTTCGTCCAGAAACAGAAACCGAGAATGAAAAATTCATAACTCATACATCCGGTTTCCAATATATCTTCAATTTTGAGCAAAGACGTACAAGATATTTATGAACAACATTAATGAAGGGTGGAACACGTGAAGATGTCATTAAAGGGGTCTAAAACGCGTCGACATTTGAAGGACGAATTCTGCCTATAAAAGGAGGCCCTCACCTCCTTTCCAAAGCATCCCATTCTCCATCCATTCCTTCAAGGCACCAAGGAGGAGATCTCCACCGAGGTAGGCCATCCGCATATCTTCCCCCTTTATTTTTATTTTATTTATTTTCTTTACTTTTAGTTTTCAATTGTAATTTAGATTTCTAATAAATTCATGCATTGTTTTTATTTTTGTGTCCACCGATTCACCCTCTTTTCTTCCTCTCATCTTACCATCGTGAACTATAATACTCATGATCATGAGTAACTAATAAGAGGAATATCCCAAGGGATTAATAAGGTTCTTTAACCCAATACCATCTTCTTAATATTCTTTGAGTTAATTCTAAGGATAATTTATAGTGGGTGTAATCCTCACTATGGTTGTCTAAAGGTTAACTTCTTAATCTACAACCATTTTCCCTCGATTGAGGAGGTGGATGGAGGGTGTGCTTTGCGATCGCTAAGTAGACTTTTCATTCATAACCAGTGTAGAATAAGGTGTGCACACATATAATGGAGTGTGTACACTAAGAATATTTGAAATTGGCCAATGAAGGTGCTCCCTGAATATTCTCTCAGGAGAACTTCCTTTCTTCCCTAATTACATTCTGTTTAGCATTGCATGGTTGTTTAGAATTAAATTTTAGTTTCTTCTAATTTATGAATTTCATTTATATTATTAAATTACATTTATTTCATAAAATATTAAACAAAAAAAAGAATTAGATTAGGTGGACTAGAAGTAGTGATTTATTAACCACAAAAGCTTCTCAAGAGAACGACCTAGGTCAGCCACTGTGATGCACTTAGTATAAATATTTTTGAGAGCGCACACGACAACGCTTCGTCAAATTGGAACTATTTCCGGGGAGCCAAGTGGTTTTAATTCACTATTTTTCATTCACATTGTGTAAATAATTTTCCTTTCATTTAAAAAAAACAACAACAAAAAAAAAATCATAAATTTCAAAAACTAAAAAAAAATCTTCTTTGTTCATGATGTCTTTCAATTCAAATTTTTATTCATGGAATGGAAAATCTCATGTGCCAGAAAATGTTTTCAATGAACTTGATGCTCAATTTCATAGGATTAGTGATAAAGTTCAAAAACTAGAGAGCCAAATAGAATGGATTGCTGAATATGTACGCACATCCTAAGAGAAATCCGAACATGAGCCAGAACTTGAACCAGAACGAGTGGTGGAATTGATTTCACCAATAATTTTTTATGTTAAAGAACCTGAGGCGGGTGAGAAAGAACTTCTAAAGGAACTTATCACATCATCTCGCACTCAACCATTGCTCGAGGAGATCCCAGAAGTACACATTCCAACTGATGCACTAATGGGAGGTCAACATTTTTTGGAAGAATCTTGGAATAACTTTATCGAAGATAACTTGAAACATGATCCTCCCATGATTGATATTGAAAAATATGTACCTTTTGACCTCAATATTTATTTGGAAGATGAAGAATAAGATGAACTTGCTGAGATGAAGTTGCCAATGGTCCTGTCAGAAGAAATCAATTTCCAAGCTGACTTACTTGAAAGGGAAGATTTCTTTATTGATTCATCATGTTTTAATTTTATTCAAACTGAATTGTTTTCTGACTTCTCCTTTCCGGAAATTTCGGATATAGCACAAATGGATCAGACCTTGGATGTTGATGATGAGACCACCCAAGTGGTGGTAATCAAGGAAGAAGATCCGGAGAAGCTGATGGTGGTGCAACTACCTCCTCTACATCAACTTTTATATCACATGGAGGAGGACACCACCGAAGTTAACAGGGAGAACCCTTATCTTTTTTTCCCTCCCACTTTGAAAATCAAATTTCTTCTTTATTCTTTCTCTGGGGTTGGGAAAATTCTTATCTTATTTGGGGTTCTCTACTTTCAGTGTTTAATCATGGACATCGGGAAAACTCACATGTGGTGGTTCATCTCAAAGAAACCACATCGACCTTCTAATCGGGGATAATCCACTGAAACTGCCTAACTAGGGGCAGTAAAAACCTAGCACCCGCTTGGGGGTCTAAACCAAGCATTATCTCTTTCCTTTTCCTTTTCTCATTCTTTTTATTTATTTTTCTTATTTATTTTTATTACTTTCTTGTAGTATTAAAGTGGATGCTTTTAGGTTCTTAACTCAAGGCATCCACTTCTAAAATAATGTCAGGTTGTATCTTTCCTTCCCTTTGATTTTCTACCTTTATATTTATATTTTGTTGAGTTGAAATAAGGGGTAGTTAAATTTAAGTGTGGGGGAGTGTCAACCTGCTTAGTTCTTCTCATGTGATTTTAATTTTTTTTATTATTATATTTTTAGGATTTTGAGCTTTAATGAATATTCTTATCACTTTTCACACAATAATTTATTTTGAAAGAGTTGAAATGATTTTTGAAATAATGTATTTTAAATGATTGTTGATGTGAAAACATTTTCTTGAATTGGATTATTAATCGTTTGTATGAGTTTGACTGATTTTTGAAATCCATGACCATGAAAAAACTGACTCAAAATATTGTTTCCAATCCTGTGAGGTATTCTAAACCACTTTTACATATTCTTCCTAATACCCACACTTTCTTGAGGGAAACGTGAATATTGTGTGAGAACCAGAATTTGTGAATATTCTCTTTCGAAGCTTTGGATTTCACGGAATGTATTTGAAATGATTGAGGAATCTCTTTGGCTGACCACATTTTATCCTGAGACCCACCTTTACATTTATCCTCTATAAGCCCTTAGATGCCATGAATTGCCTTATAGGTTTAAGCCACATTACAAGCCAATTTTTCCTCACCTACCCGCACTTTTAATATTTTTGCATGGATATTTCAAGTTTTAGTGTGTGGGAAGGGCCTTTAGTGTGCATTAATTGGGATTTGTATCATTTATGGGTGGTTTGAGGTGTGTGTAAATACTTTGGGAAGTGGATAACAAGAGAATTGGGCATGTTTCATCATTTCGTTGTGCTTTATTTGGTTCATCCATTTCTCCTAAAAAAAGAAAAAAATGGAGATGAGCTTAAATTCCTCATTGTAAATTCTTTTATGACTCATGTACCTCCCAAAAATCAAGGGCATGAATTTTCATTCATTCATTGTATTCAATTTTTCAGCTCATCCTCTATGAAAAAAAAAGAAAATAAAGAAAATAAAGCTGTGCCTTTTTGGAGATTTGAAAAAAAGGAGAACTTAGATGATATCATTCATTATAATAACTTCTTGGATCATGTCCCATATCATTAAAAGGTGGTGGGGTTGTTTTTTTACATTTACAAGTGGTATTGAGTGAGGAATATCCTGTGTTTTCACTTGAATTAATCATGCATTGTACTTAAAAGTCAAACTCCTCTTTCTATCCTGGAACATTTTTTTTAATAATTTTCCCACCAAACCTAAGCCACAAAATCATTTGAACCATTAATTAAATCCCTCATGATTAAATTCATTTTCATGTTTCACGCTGTGGAGAAATGATAATTTTCACAAACCTATGGTGATACATGCGATTTTCAAGTATGAGTATAACTCTAGATTCAATTTCTCTTGAGTGAAGAGTGACAAAAAAATTCAATGTGAGGTAGGTTATGATTGGGCCATGGATTGATTTATGAGGTTGAACAAATTTTAGTGATTGAAATGAAAATAATATAGAATTATTATTCATATATGAGACATGATGGAATTCTATTTTGGATAAAATCATTGACATTTTCTCATTTTTTATTGTTGTGTGGATTTTGATTTGGATATAAGATGATTGCCCAGGAGTGCAATGTTTAAGTGTGGGGGAGTGATGAATATCATATTTTCATATATTTTATACTGTAAATAATTGTTTATAATCCCACCATAGTGTTATTGAATGGTTAATTGTCATGTTTTTAGGTTTTAGTGTTATTTTGAACCCAAATGTGAAAACGACTAATTCTGGATTTTTGACAGAATTTTATGTCAGAGGTATTTTGGTCATTTCAGGAAAAATAAAATTCCAAATTTTCTGATTAAAATTTATTTATAATCCTTATTTTATTTCCTTCATTTTTGTCTTCTGGACCAGGAGCTGATTCGGTCATCTAAAGGGTCTAAAAATTCATTGAAGATGGGAATTTTTCCGGGCGGACAGCGTGGACCCACCCAACGTAAAGGACATCAAACTCGGCCTAAACATATCTAAATGATGTTTTTACACCTGTGATACCACTATTACAGATAGGTAAGTCTCTAAAATAAATTTGGTGGATGTTGGAGGTCATTAAAGAGGCTATTTAACGACATACCTTTGGAGGAACCTTCCTGGAAGCTTCGTCCAGAAACAGAAACCGAGAATGAAAAATTTATAACTCCTACATCCGGTTTCCAATATATCTGAAATTTTGATGAGAGAAGGAAAAGATATTTATGAACAACATTAATGAAGGGTGTAACACGTTAAGATGTCATTAAAGGGGTCTACAATGCATCGACATTTGAGGGACGAATTTTTCCTATAAAAGGAGGCCCTCACCTCCTTTCCAAAGCATCCCATTCTCCATCCATTCCTTCAAGGCACCAAGGAGGAGATCTCTACCGAGGGAGTCCAGCCGAAAATCTTCCCCCTTTATTTTTATTTTATTTCTTTTCTTTATTTTTAGTTTTCAATTGTAATTTAGATTTCTAATAAATTCATGCATTGTTTTTATTTTTGTGTCCACCGATTCACCCTCTTTTCTTCCTCTCATCTTACCATCGTGAACTATAATAATCATGATCATGAGTAACTAATAAGAGGAATATCCCAAGGGAGTAATAAGTTTCTTGAACCCAATACCATCTTCTTAATATTATTTGAGTTAATTCTAAGGATAATTTATAGTGGGTGTAATCCTCACTGTGGTTGTCTAAAGGTTAACTTCTTAATCTACAACCATTTTCCCTCGATTAAGGAGGTGGATGGAGGGTGTGCTTGGCGATCTATAAGTATAATTTTCATTCATAACCGGTGTAGAATAAGGTGTGCACACATACGATGGAGTGTGTACACTAAGAATATTTGAAATTGGCCAATGAAGGTGCTCCCTGAATATTCTCTCGGGAGAACTTCCTTTCTTCCCTAATTACATTCTGTTTAGCATTGCATGGTAATTTAGAATTAAATTTTAGTTTCTTCTGATTTATGAATTTAATTTATATTATTAAATTACATTTATTTTATAAAATATTAAACAACAAAAAGAATTAGATTAGGTGGACTAGAATTAGTGATTTATTAACCACAAAAGCTCCTCAAGAGAACGACCTAGGTCAGTCACTGTGCTGCACTTAGTATAAATATTTTTGAGAGCGCACACGACAACGCTTCGTCACTAATGCAACGATAAGTATTATTTTTCTGGCTTGGAAATTAATATTTATCACTAAACATGATCTTGTTCCACTTGATTTCCTCCTCGCCATTTATTGAATACTCGAATAAATATTTTTTCGTAAATAAATTTTCTATTTATAGTCTGATGAATAAATAATTATTAAATATTAAATAAATAAACTAAATATTATATATATATATATATATATATATTAGGAACTTGGGGGCACAATTACATCAAACACATACACACATCACACACAGGCCAAAAAGAAAGGTCATAGCCCCCCCAAGGGGATAACCCACCCATCAAGCCTTATTTATTTATGGATGACCCGAAGGCCCAGTATATATGAACCTATTACATTGCCCAAAGTCCCATTTTACTAGAAAAAAGTCCCAGTTCAACGTCATGCATGCATCATCCTTCCTACATCATCAATTCTACATCATGCCTACATCAATGAAAATATTTAGTGTGTGATCCTCTAGGATTATTTCTCATTAAAATTAGAAGGGCTTTCCTAAATCCCAATATTAATGTCTAGAAATGGGTAAAGGCACCCAATAGAATGAACTTAATCTCTAAATATAGACAACTACATATTAATTCTAATCATGTAATATAATCCCTTTATCACAATATCTCATCAATCATATTTCACATATGTGTCATCAACCAATATGATTGATATGTCTTTATTTGACTATATAAAATAAATGTGTTGTTACACAATGACCATGGAATTCAAGGTGATGGTTCTATTCCAATCAAAGGGATAAGTTATCAACTTACATAGATATAGAAGAGATAAATCCTTTATTGACTTATCCATTAATAATATGTCATTTGCGACACACCCAACATACCCTACTTCCCACGAACATATGTCATCATAGTTTTAGTTAATAAATATAAGTGTGTGAGTCATGACATGCATTAATAATAATATTAAATTCTAATAATCATTACACATTATCGTAGATAGTAATATCCAATGACACCAAAACATGCAGAATTCCTACTGGTGGGTCTATTCTCATAATCTCCCATCTTAGAGTTTAACAAGTGTGAAATTCATGAGAAGAAGTCTCATTTACTTATGAGTACTCACATATTACAACAAATATACTATGTGATCCACCATAGAATGTTATCTAACCACATATTTATATTTAAGAATATCATCATAACATTTCAAGGTTCTCATCTTATATGGGAACTGTTACAACCTTATCAATGTGATAGATACCATAAAACATAGTTACATCAAAGTATTTTAGAAAAATAAATGATATATAATAAAAGTTTTTATTAATATTCAAATATTTGAATATACATGAAATCCAAATTACAACTAGTTAGTTCTAGAACACCAACTTCAACAAAATACCAATTGGACTAGATCCAACTTTCTACAACTTTCAATCCACTAGACTTCGCATGATGTTCATGTCTATGATAATTCAAGAATTTAGTAAAGGGATTAACCACATTGTATTTTGTGGATATTCTACTCACTTCAACTTCACCTCTCTGAGAAAAATCTCTCAAGAGATGATGCTTTCAAAGTATATGTTTTGTCCACTAATGTGACCTTGGATCCTTTATGAGATCCACTACTGCAGTATTATCATAATAGAGTGTGATAGGTTCATTACTGTTTGGTATCAAATCATGCTCTTAGATGAAGTTTCATATAAAAACTACATCTTTAGATACCTCAGAATACACAGTATACTCAGTACCGACTATAGAATATACAACCATGGATTTCTTTGAGCTCGTCCAGCTCACAACACCTCCAGTCAGAGTGAAGATGTATCTCATCTATGATTTTATATCATCTTGATCTATTTGGAAACTAGAATACACATATCCTATGATGAATAGTTCCTCAACTCCTCTATAAACCAAGAACATATCCTTAGTAAGCCTCTAATACTTAAGGATAGTCTTAAATTCCATCCAATGGTGGTCACCTGGGTAGATTGATATCTTCCCACCACACTCAAGGAATTGGTGACCTACAACCTAGTATATAGCATAACATACATGAATGACCCAATAATTGATGCATATGTAATCCTTCATATTATTTTTCTTTCCTCATGTGTCTGAGGAAACATTTTCCTAGAAAGATAAATGCCTTATGACATTGGAAAAAAATCCACTGTTGGATTATTCTATACTGAATCTATTCAGTATCTTGTCAATATATATACCTTGACTTATGTCGAGAATCCTTTGGGATCTATCACAATGGATATTGATCACAATAATATATACCGCTTCACCAAAACCCTCCATAGGCATGTATTTATTCAACCAGTCTTTAATAAACTGTAAAAGTGGTATTTCATTTCCAATAAGTAATATTTCACCAACATATACTATTGAGAAAATGAACACACTCCCACTAAAATTATTATATAGGTAGGCTTTCATTTATTCTTTATGAAACTAAATTTCATTATGGATTCATCAAACTAAATGTTCCATGACCTCGATTATTACTTTAATCCATAAATGGATCTTTAAAATTTTTATACCTTGTTGAAATTATTTAGAGTCAGAAACACTTCAGGTTTTTTTATATATACATCTTTCTAAATGTTCCCATTAGGGAAGTCTGTTTTGATGTCTATTTTCAAAATCCCATATTCATGGAAAACTAAAATGGTATGTATAATTCCGATGGATTTTAGCATAAAAACTAGTGAAAATGTTTCATCATATTATATGCCTTGATGCTATTTGAACCCTTTTGTAACCAATCATTCTTTACAAGTACCTAATTTTCCATCAATTTCTAGTTTCTTCTTGAATACCTGTTTATAAACTGTGGTTTTTACATCCATTAGAGGATCTACCAAAATCTAGACTTGATTTTAGTACATGGAATCTATTTCATAATTCATATCTTATTTCCCTTGGAAATATCTATTCCACTTACTAGTTACTTATAGGTCAGAGGATCATTATTATCAACTAATAATGAGTCACTATCCTCAGTGACTAGAAAACCATACATTTCTGGTTCTCTAACCTCTCTTGTACTCCTATATAGTACTTTTGTGCTTGTAATATCTACTTCCATAGGTATTTGTAGAATTGTTTCCTATTATAACTCTTTTTTACCTTGATCCTAAACTTCATCGAAGTCTATCTCACTACGAGTATCACTTTTAGAGATGTGCTTACTCTTAAGAAGTATAGTGTTTCTTTCCACTATTACCCTTTTTATGGGGTTATATAGGTAATATCTCCTTGTTTCCTTGGGGTATCATATAAAGTAACAGTTTGTGGCTTGAGGTGAAAGTTTGTTTCCTGAAGAGACCTTAAAAAGTGATTCACAACCCACACATGTAAGTATGGAAACACAAGTTTCTTTCCATTCCACAATTGGTATGGTATACCATATGTTTCTTTAGTTGGAACTTGGTTTAATATTTTTTCTAATGTTTGTAAAGTATATCCCTAAAATAATAATGGAATAATCTTATGACTCTTCATTTATCTCACCAATCTAACAAGGTTCAGTTCCTACTCTTACTTACACCATTCCACTGAGGTGCATAAGGAAGGGTGAGTTGAGATAGAATCCCAAACTCTGGTAATTAATCAATGAAGTCTTGATTAAGATGTTCTCCACTAGGGTCTGAGTGGAGTTTCATAATATTTTTACAAATCCAGTTCTTAATTTCATTCTTGTATTCCTTGAATCACTTAAAGGAATCCAAATTATACCTCATCAAGCATACATATCCATATCTACTATAATCATCAGTAAATGTTATTAAGTATGACTAAACACCCCTTTCTTCAATATAAAATGGTTTACACATATTTATATGAACTAATTCAAGAATATCCCTAGCCTTTTCACCTTTTCTAGTAAATAGCGATTTTATTATTTTTCCTTGTAATCACACATAACATACACCAAGTGGTTTTAGTTTAAAGGAATATAAATATCCATATTGGTAAAATTTAGTCATTTTTTTTCATTTACATGGCTTAGTCAATGATACCAAATTTGGGTGTGGTATGATCCATGTGAACTAGTTTTTTTATCAATTTCTGTTACTTGGTTCTTGTAATTCAACACATAAATATTGTTATTTAGATGTTAATTACCATAAAAAAATCTATATTTATAAAAGAAGCCACATTTATTCTTGAAGTTGAAAATAAATACATCTATATCAATTATGGATACAAAAATAATGTTTTTGGTAACATATAGAACATAATAACCATCTTTCACAACCAAGATTATTCTAGTTAGCAACGTTAGGTGATAATCCTTTGTAGTTGTAATAGAAAATTTGGATCAGTTTACTGCTCGTAGATCTACCTCCCCTCATCTAATCTTTCTAAATCTACTTGGTTCCTATATTTGAATACATATGTCAGTACTAAAAAATATATCTAATATACAATTTGTAGAAACAAATAAATTGAACTTGATAATAAACACACCCAAATCTTCTCCTTTCTTCCTTGTCTGGGCGAAGTTTTTATTCCAATGGTCCTTGTTAACACATGAGAAACAAATAGAATTCTGCCCCTTTATTTTCCCTTGATCTTTCTCTTCTTGGAAGGGAATTGTGAAGAATATTTTGGCTTAGATATCTTCATTTGGTATTTCCTTTTATTCACCATAAGTACGAAAGGTTTTTATCACTTAATGTATTTATCAACTTGGTGAAGAAGAGTGAGTAGATATGGGATAGAATTATCAATATTGTTCATATTAAAATTAACAACAAAATTGGATAATCTTTGAGGGAGTGATGTAATAATGTGACCGATGCACAGTTCTTTAGGGATTTTAAACCTTATAACATCTGGGTGATCAATGTAGCCAATGGGTTTGACTACATGAGGCCCAGTTGGTGCACCCTCTCAAAGCATACTATGAAAGACTACCATATAGATCTCAAACCATTTCTATTTATATATCTCTTGATATAATCCATAGAGATGACGAAGCATGCTATAAGTATCCATGTCATGAAGAGATTTCATGAGTTCACTAGACATGGATGAAAGAATTAAATAGTTAATTTTGACCATGTCACTCATGTGTTTATCATTGATAATGAAATCTTTATCACTTACCTTCTTTTTAAGTGGATTAGGTGATGATGATTCTAATACATAATATTTCTGTTCATAGCACAACACAACTCGAAGGTATATAAACCATTCATGGAAGTTACTTCCAGTAAGAATATGGTCTTTCTCCAATATTGATCACATGGATAATGTGGATGATTAACTTTACATTATTATACAATTACAAAAGAGTATAATATTATTACTTCAACTGATTACAATTTATATAATCCATAATGATTATTAATTTTATTAATCCTCCCATTATTTTATCAATTCCCAACAACCCTCAACATATAACTTAGAATGCCCAGTTGATTAGAAAGTATAGTGTTAAGGATTCATATTCCCCTTTGTATAACCGCAATTAGGATTTTCCAAACTACTTAAAGGTATTTAGGTAGTAAGGTCTTTTCCAACTATAAGCTTGTAGCTCCTTGATCCATTGGGAGGATTCCCTAATCCAGAAATCCTAACTAGGATTTCCTTAGAACTTGCCTCCAAGTTACATCAAGCCTAGTGAGTTATATTTATCTTGATGTAAGATGGTTAAGTCAACCCATAACCTTCATTATAACTCTATAATAAAAGTAATTATACCAATAAGGGTTGGTAAAATGCTTAGTTCTATGGATTTAATTCCTAATCAAGTAATGGAAGGCCAAGTCTGACTTAATATTAAGTTGAGGGATTTTGTTTATTATGCATAACTTTTTCTTATTTTAACTTTTAAATGTCTCTTTAATATTTAATGGATTTTACGTAAGTGATTAACCATGTTTTGATAAAACATTTAAGCACAATCCATTTATTTATATTCCATATTTTCATTTCAGTTCATTTATTTATGTGATTAAAATCTTGAATCTATAAAATAAATAATGCATAAGAAAAAATAATAATAAATAAATGACTTGATCATGGGATTATCTATTGGTTTATTTATTGAGTGTAAAATAAATCAGCCTATGACCTAGGGGAAAAATCATTGTGCCTTTCTTGGAACAATTTTTAGTATTCCACCTATCCACCTGTGTATCACCTGGGTTGGCATCATCTCAGTTTCATCTTGATCCACCTGCATACACCTTAAGATACTCCTTTTATTACATGTATTTATAACTCACATGTAGTTGCGAGGAACCAAAAAATTGGTTAAGGGGAATTACATAAATAACATTGGACACACATGTCCTACATAATAAAAGAGGTATGGGTGACTTGAAGGCCATCATATTTAATTTAATATTTAATAATTGAAAAAAAATGAAATAAATTAAATTAAATAAAACCAACAGGTACACAATTCTTGGTCAATCTCATGAACAGTCATAAATTCAACTAATATGCAATGTCTAACATTCATTTATATTTGTTCTTTATTATTAATATAAATACACTTGCATTAATTAATTAATTAATCCCCTTTTATCTTAATGACCATATGAATTCACTTAGTGATACCTATCATTAAGGCATTCATGGAAAATAAATGGCATGAAAAATAATTATAGATAATTAAAATAAATAAATTGATCATTTTGAATTCCATAAAACCTTTATTATATTGTCAAACACATTAGACCCTAATCATTATAATAAGGTTTTAATGCTATAATTAATTGTTTAATGTAATTTTATTCCATCCATTATTGGAAGACTACACGACATATATTTATGAGATACACGTAGATTACCTCGATTTTCATGTACTCAGGGTAAACGCCTAGTGCTTCGACATGTACCTCAGATAGAATACATGACATGTACCAACCAGCTATATGCTATGTATCACCCTTTCTGTGTGTCTTTGTAAACCACCAAAGGACTCGACATGTTCTTCGGATGTGGGAATACACGATGTGTACTAACTAGTTACACATTGTGTATCACACATTCTGTGTGTCCAAAAAACCCACCGAATGACACGACATGTTCTTCGAATGTGGGACTATAAGACATGTACTAACTAGATACACACCATGTATCTATCATTTTGTGTGACTGTGTGACCCAAAAAATTACTTAGTGAGTATTTTGGACTTGGGAAATAATGAATAACACGCCATGTATATCAGTTACACATCGTGTATTTCATTGATTTTCTAGTCTGTCAGTCTCATGCAATTTTGACTGAGTGTTTTACCACATGGTTTGCGTGAATTTAACTACTAAACCATGTATAATACACAATGAGTACACCGGTTACCCGCCATGTAATCTGACAAGACATGTTACAGGTTGAACTGGCCTACATGTGGTATGCAATAAATGCACTGCATGTAGTTACATCTTGGCATGCCGTGTATCCTATGACACATCCAAATGCAATGCACTTGGGTATATGGTGCGTACTCCGGCTACACACTGTGTAACCCAGTCTTGCCGACCAGAATCCTTCACACTTCTTGATGACATCTTAAGTCATTCTTTATATTTTCTTGGCCATTTAAGAAAATGGATTCCTGAAGGATGATGATTAATATGTCTAAATCATGTTAAATAAGAATCAGATTGATGAACACCTATTTTGGAAATGAAATATTTAACCACTATTGAAAATAATCAATCTATAATCAAATACATAATTATAAATTTAAAATGTGCTCCCTCTGATACCACTTGAAGGTTTTGAGTGCAAGTGAAGTGTATTAGTTGAAAAATAACCATAAAGGTTTTGTCGGATTCAATAGAACATTAAAAAATTGTTGAAGATGTAAACATCATAACTAATAAAAAAAATTCATTGGATATTGACATATGAGAACCTGAACCTATAGAAGATCATTTCACATTAAATTTATAATTAATTTATATTAGATATGAATAAAGGTTAACTCATCTTAGGAATGTTATCCAATGAAAATGTTGATGATCATCTGAAGAACCCTTTTCAGATTTCCATCATTGCACTGGTAGGATCCAAGTGTAGAATCCCTCTAGCGGTGATCCACACATGCTCCTTTGAGTTCCAAGAAACACCAAAAGAATACCAAATTCTAGAATGGTGTATCTATTGTCTTATTTTGATTGTGTTGATCACTTCTAGTTTTTTTGGGCTTGAAAAAATCACTACAACGCTTCTCATTCTTGAGAGGAAGAGAAGAGGAGGAATGGAGAGAGAATTCCATTGTGCGCAATGATTCTCAAATCTTGATTCTTGATTCTTGAAAATATTATTTAATTGTTTAACTACCCTTAAATAATATAATAAATCATTACTAACTCAATTATATATAAAATCATAAAATTATTATTTATGGCATTCTCTAACTTATGCAATGATAAATATTACTTTACTGGATTGAAAATTAATATTTATCACCAGGAACGATCTTTGTTCACTCAGTTTTCTCTTTCTCATTTATCGAATACCCAAATAAATATTTATTAAATATTTATTCATAAATAAATATTGAATTCATAGTATGGGAATAAATATTTATTAAATATTCAGTACATAAAATAAATATATTTCATTCACAATCTAATGAATAAATATTTATTTAATTTATATGATCAATAAAACATGAATAAAATTATTCCTCGATATTCAGAATAATATTTTTTCTATTAATTAATTGTGATTAATGGAAACACTTAATGTGTGGACCTCTAGGATTCTTTCTCATTGTAATTATGTGGACATGCTTAATGTATAAGATTATTGTCTAGCAATGGGTCATGACACCCAAGAGAAATAACATAATGTCACAATGTGGAAAACCACATACAAATTATTATAGTGTAATATAATCCATTTGTCACCATATATCATCAATTAGTTTTCACATATGTTTCATCAACCTATATTCTTGATACGTATTTCTTTGACTATCTAAAATAAATGCATTATTACACCATGACCATGGAATTTAAGGCGGTGATTCTATTCTAATAAAAGGGTTGAGATATCAAATTCCTTAAATATGGAAGGAACAAATACTTCCTTGAATTATCCATTAATAACATGTCATTCATGACACACCCAACATACTCTACTTCTTGAGAACATATGGTGTCATGGTTTTGGTTAGTAAATCTAAGTGAGTGAGTCATGACATGTATTAATGATAATCATAAAGTCTAAGGATCATTACACACACTCATAGATAGTAATATCTAATGAAACAAAAACATGCAAAATTCCTACTGATGAGTTTATTCTAATAATATTCTATCTAGGATATTTGATTCACGCTCAAATTTACCCAAGAGAAGAAGGTAGGACGGTCCTTGTAGTTTAGCTTGGGTTGTCGAATCCTCAGAGACCTAAGAAGAAACCTATAGACACGTACATTCTATGGACTGTTTTTGTCTACGAAGTGGCCAAATTGGGTTTTTTTTTATATGGTTTTAAAGGAAATCTAAGAGACTTAAGTGAATTCAATTTAAAAGAATGAGTTGATCCTAGGTTATCACTCGGGGTGGATTGGACGTATTTCCTTTTCAATGATTTCAATTTCTTATATTTGGGATGGGTTCATTTAAGAAGATAAAACAACATAATCACTTACTGGTTTAATGACTACACCCTTTAATAATAATCACCTATACACTTTAAGGATCAAAGTTTTGAGCACTTCAAGGTAAAGGTTCGTATTAGCACATGAAGTGTGTGGCCTTAAATTCAACAAGGACGATGGAGTTTAAAAATCATCAAATAAAAATATCAATTAAAGAAGTGATTATACATTAATGGGGTGATAAATAACATCCAATCCAGAACCTTTATACTCCATTGGATCAACCCATAAGTGGGTTATCCCTCCATTGATGCTATGGTTTCAATGGAAGCGGGAAGTAGACTCATGAGGGAGGAAATGGAGAAGTAAACAAAAAACACAATAAAATAACGATCACTCCACCGTTGTGTGATAATCTCAAAAGATTTGGTATGAAAAAGTTAACACCTTGAAACAAAAGTATCAAAGTTATAAGGATAATAACATAATAATAAGAGAAGAGTAACTTTTATTAAGAAACAAGGAGGAATTAAAACAACTTACATGTGGAAGACAAATTTGAGACAACAAAACCGCAACATAACATTACAATGAAATAAAGCTCAAAGATTATCAAATCCTACACCACCACTGCCTTAAATAGGAATTTTTGAAGCCTTGGGTATATCCTCCAATAGTCCAAGTCTTCTCAATTAATTGTGGTAGGCCATAGGTGGGTGGAAAGTTTGTGGAACTTGGACTTTTCCACATTTGACCCGAGGTGGCAGCCACCTTTTATCCATCGAACAGACGTGCTTGTAAGACCTTCTAGATGAACGAATAAGAGTGGGTCTTAGAAGAATAAAATGGATACCAGTATTTCTCCTAACCTCCTGTAAAATTTGGGCCCATTTGGATTTTTATATTCTGAGATATGATTAGATTAGTGGGATGTTGTTCTGGGCCGCAAAATCTGGCCCATAATTTTATCTGTAAATTGGGCCGCCTAAATTACCACAATGGAGGACTAATTAGCACTAGATCCTAAAGATTTATTTGTTCCTATACATGTCTTATATCATCCCACTAAATTTGGGATTCATTGGTCCTGTATGGTGGGCCCTACATTCGAATCAGTGGGCTGGTGTCCAATCTGACTTCTCCAGAATTGTTTCCTTTCATCACAAAATATCCCCATCTTCTTCCATGAATTATCCATTGATCCCTGAATTAAACATGTTCATATTGAAGTGTAGATCAATTTACCAAAATATAAAATTGAAAAATGTATAATTATATTACTTAAAATCAGATGAATCATTGGGTACTTTAAATGATGTTAAAAAATGTACCACATAATAGTGCATTTTAAGTAAGAATTACAATCATAATGTGAAATGATGTTCAAAGTGTAAAATTCACTAAAATTATGATTATGAATAAAAAATCACATGAATATTATATTTATTAACATTGAATTTTAGCCTCATTTAGTGGATAATCACACCCCAACTTGAGTTTTTCTAGTCCCAAGAAAAATAAATCTCAACAATATGAAATTCGAATTCCTTTTTCCAAAAGCATTTTAATACACAATGATCACCAGAAACCCTTATACCAAAAAATCATGAAACACGTCAAAATATTTTAATACAAGATTGTTTCATAAGAAGATCCCAATCCCAATCCCATTCCTTTGTTCAAATTCATTGTCATATTTCATCCAATATCAATTAAGTATGAGGATTTGTTGTACATCACAATAGACATGAGGGTTCATCTTTATTCAAGGGGGAAATGACGGAAGCGCTAGGTGAAATTACATTTCAATATTAATATGAGTATTCAATTTTTTTTTATCATATATTTTTTTTGTTTTTTTTGTTTTTTTTGCAATTTTTCCATGGTAATTGAAATTGCACTCAAAAGAGTCAACCCCTGTAGCGAGACTTTGCCGATGACTCCTAGGCTCAAAGACCTTAGGGCACCAAGTTAAGCCCACATAATCAGGAATCATCTCGAGTTAAATTAGTCAAAATCAATTCAAATTACCAAAAATAGAGATAAAATTACTAACTCTGGGCCAGACAACTATGGAGTCATGATCCCCAAGTGACGAAAGCCACACATTAGGTCATTTCATTGATCTATGCATAAATTTATTATTATTTTTTTATTTTTTTATTGAATACTCATATTAAAACTAAAATGATCACCAAATCTATGCTATTTATTTGGGGGACCCCATGAACTCAAACTAATACCCCACTATCCAAAGGACGTGCATTGTGATCTTTTTTTTTATTTGGATGAAAATATAAATGATGAAATATCACATTGGACATCCACACTTTCCAAAATCTATGCTCATGAAATTATAAAAGGATTAAAATAAGAATCAGGGCATGCTAAATTATTTGATATTCAGTTTCAAAGTGTGCAATGTGTATTACCATGTTCAAAGTTAAAGGAATTTTTTCTTCCATTTACACATTTTTTTATTCTTCAAATCATTCATTTTTTTTGACACAAAAGAATTTTTCATTTTATCTTCCCCCAACTTAAAATAACACTATCCCTAGTGTTTAAAAAAAAGAAAATTTAGAAGGGGGTAGAGGTAGAGAATGAATGTTCAAAAAGGAAATTGAAAATGAGGATCATGGAATGAAGTCACCTGGTGGTTGAAGTTGAAATTCTTGCCGCTCCAATTTTGTCCTTTGATATCCATGTCGCTTGCAGAGTTCCCTAGTGGAAAAAGGAAAACAAACAAACAAAACAAAATAGTATATATATATATATAAGTAAAATATAAGTATATATATAAAATAAAATAAACTGATGATACATTGTCTTCTTTTTAAATTTCTGGGTAAGGTATTACTCAAGGATCACACCACGTGACACAGATGAATATGGTGCTCCCCTTTCGTACCCATCCATACTCATAATAGAAGAACAGGTCAAAAGTCTATTTTTTTATTATTATATTTTTTTATTATTTTTTATTATTTTTAAATATCAAAATGATTAATTAATCTTATTTGAAAAATAAATATGATTCAAAAAGATTAGAAACATGAAAACCACAACTTGCCTCCCATGCAGCGCTTTTGTTTAATGTCGTTATCCCGACATGGATCCTAAATCTATCAATTTCTCCCTGGTTCATAGGTTGTCTTAGTTAACTCAACCTCTATTTCTTGTTTATTGAATGATTCAATGAATGGTTTTAACCTTTGACCATTGAACTTGAAAATGTAACCACTTGTGGGATCTTGAATCTCTACTGCCCCATGGGGGTACACATGATGCACTATGAAAGGTCCTGACCATCTAGACCTTAACTTTCCCGGGTGTAAATGAAGTTTTGAACTATACAAGAGCACAAGTTTTCCCGGTTCAAAATGTTTGACCTTGATATTCCTAGATTGGTAGGCTTGAAATCTAGATTTATTGATCCTTGAATTTTCATAATCCTCCATCCTTAGTTCCTCCAGTTCATTGAGATCTAATTACCTTTTTGTTCCGGCCAATGAGAGGTCATAATCCATTTTCTTAATTACCCAAAAGGCCTTATGCTCAATTTCAATAGGTAAATGGAATGCTTTTCCATAAACCAACCTATATGGTGACATTCCTAGGATGGTTTTGTATACTGTACGATATGCCCAAAGAGCATCCAATAGTTTCTCGGACCAATCTTTCCTAGAAGGATTGATAGTTTTCTCAAGAATTTGTTTGATTTCACGATTGGCTAACTCAGCTTGACCATTGGTCTGTGGGTAGTAAGCAGTGGACACTTTGTAAAAAATTCCATATTTTTCCATGAGTGATGAGAATGGACGATTGAAAAAATGAGTTCCATGATCACTAATGATAGCCCTAGGAATTCCAAATCTAGAGAATATGTTTTCCTTGAGAAATCTAATCACAGTTTGATGATCATTGGATTTTGTAGGAATGGCCTCAACCCATTTAGAGACATAATCTATAGCTAAGATAATGTAAAGATATCCCCTAGAGTTTGGGAAGGGACCCATGAAATCAATTCCCCAACAGTCAAAGATTTCAACCACTAAGATGGGAGTGAGTGGCATTTGATTCCTTTTTGTGATGGACCCTACGTGTTGACACCTAGGGCAGCTTTGAAAAAATGTGTAGGAGTCCCTTGAGAGGGTGGTCCAGAAGAGACCACATTGAAGAATCTTAGTAGATGTTTTCTTAGAGGAAAAGTGACCTTCACATGCCTCACTATGACAGAATTTAAGGATGGACTCTTGTTCAGATTCTGGAACACACCTCCTAATGAATTTGTCAGGGCAGAACTTATAGAGGTATGGATCATCAAACACATAGTGTCTAACATCAGAAAGGAATTTTATTCGAGCTTGAGTCCCTAAGAATTTTGGAATGACTCCTGTAACTAAGAAATTGTCTATGTCAGCATACCAAGGGCAGTCACTCACAAAGTATAGGTGTTCATCAGGAAATGAATCAGACACATAAAGGTGATTGGAGTTATCTTTTAATTCCATTCTATAGAGGTGATCGGCTAAAACATTTTCAACACCCTTTTTATCCTTGATTGTGAGGTCAAATTCTTGTAAGATAAGGACCCACCTAATCAGTCTAGCCTTAGCATCTTGTTTTTGGAAGAGGTATTTTAGTGAAGAATGTTCAGTGAACACAGTGATGGGGGATCCTAAGAGTTAGGACCTAAACTTCTCTAAAGCAAACACAATAGCAAGTAAATCCTTTTTAGTAGTGGTGTAGTTTATTTGGGCATCATTTAAGGATTTTCTTGTATAAGCAATGACATAAGGAGTTTTATCACAACGTTTTCCTAACACAGCTCCAACAGAAAAGTCACTGGCATCACACATAAGTTCAAAAGGAAGGTTCCAATTTGGAGATTTCATAATGGGAGGAGAGGTGAGAGAGGATTTGAGGGTTGATAATGAACCATCAAAGCTTTCTATCCAAACAAATGGAGCATCCTTTACTATGAGAGCACAAAGGGGATGAGATATTGAACTAAAGTCCTTGATGAATCTTCTATAGAAACCAGCATGTCCTAAGAAAGACCTCACTTCCTTGACAGTTTTGGGTGATGGAAGGTGACTAATGATGTCAACCTTGGCTTTATCAACTTCAATCCCCCTACCTGAGACTAGATGGCCCAAAACTAGTCCCTCTTTAACCATGAAATGGCATTTTTTCCAGTTTAGGACCAAATTCTTTTCTTCACATCTTGACAAGACTCTCTCCACATTCTTCAGACATCCCTCAAATGTATCCCCAAACACAGAGAAGTCATCCATGAAGACCTCAAGAAAATCCCCTACCATGTATGAGAAGATTCCCATCATGCACCATTGGAAGGTTCCAGGGGCATTGCATAACCCAAAGGGCATGCGTTTGAAAGAAAAGGTGCCTAATGGACATGTGAATGTAGTCTTCTTTTGATCATCTAGGGAGACCTCAATTTGATTATACCCCAAGTACCCATATAAGAAATAGTAGAAGGCATGACCTGCCACTCTCTCAAGGACTTGGTCAATGAATGGTAAGGGGAAATGGTCTTTCTTGGTGAATGAGTTTAGCTTCCTATAGTCAATTTAGACCCTCCATCTACTACTCACCCTTTTTGGAAGAATCTATCCATCCTCATTGGTTATCACTGTGATTCCAGCCTTTTTTGGAACCACTTGGATTGGGCTCACCCATTCACTCTCATCTATGGGATATATGATACCAGCTTTTAACAATTTCAGAAGTTCTTTCCTTACTACCTCCATGAGATTAATATTGAGTCACCGTTGAGGTTGACGACATGGATTTGAATCAGTTTCTAGAACAATCCTATGAGTCCCGATAAGTGGGCTAATCCTAGGAATATCAGACAGGGTCCAACCAATGGCTTTCTTATGTTTCCTAAGGAAATATAGAAGCATCCTCTCATGATTAGATTCAAGAGAAGAAGAAATGACAATAGGATGTGTTTGATTGTCCCCTAGGAAAGCATACTTGAGTGTAGCGGGAAGTTCCTTCAATTCAAGATCAGGTTGGTTCAGAATTTCAGTAGAATATTGGGACATTGGATCAAGTTCAATTTCTTTTTTTAGAGTTTCAGATAGGATTGATTCCCCACATGTAGAAGTTTCATCTACTAGATTGGCTTGATCATATTTAGGGAAGGAATTTTGATTGGTCTCTATGAAATTGGTTTCTTGAAAGGTTTCACTAATTGTTAGACCTAAGAATTCATCATAAGAGAAATTTGAAAATGATTCAAGCCAAGGAGATAAACTTCCTTCATGTGAACAAATAAAATCAATCTCATCCTGACTTAAACATTCATCAAATATTATTTGATTTTCTATGGATTCATTATCAATGCTTCCTATCATTTTTACTTCATGAATGTCCTTGTAATCCCCTATTTGTGAGCTTGCATTATAGATGTTCAAGTATAGACTCATGTTCCCAAAGGTGATGGTCATGTTCCCATTTCGGACTCGGATAACAGAGTTGATTGTTGCAAGAAAAGGACGACCAAGGATGATTAGGGTTTGTTCCTTATTTCCTAAGTTTGGATAGTTGTCAAGGACAATGAAGTCAGCAGGGTAGATGAAGTTTTCAACCTTTACTAGAACATCCTTTAAAATCCCCTTTGGAACCCTAATGCTACGATCAGTAAGTTGAAGTGTGACAGATGTGGGTTGGAGTTCTTCTAGGCCTAACTGGCAGTACATGACATATGGGATGAGATTGACACTAGCACCTAGATCACACAAGGCCTTGACAACTTTGCTTTCTCCTAGTTTAAAATTGATGTAAGGGAAACCTGGGTCTTTCAACTTATGAGGAATGGTTCCTTGAATGGTGTTACTCACATTATCAGCCAAAAGGACTTGGTTTTTATGTGAAAATTTTCTTTTAAAAGTGCACAAGTCCTTAAGGTACTTTGAGTAGGTAGGTATTGTTTGGATGGAATCAAGAAGGGGAATGTTCAACTTGACTTGTGAGAATATTTCCCTCAATGTTTCACTCAGTTCAGGCTTGGGTTTCCCCATCATGCATTGAGTAAATGGTTCAGGTTGTGGGGTTGTTTGTTGAAGAGTTGTTTCTTTGACAATATTATCATGTTTTTCAGTTTGATCATTTGGTTCATTTGAATTTTCATCCAAGTTTGAATCATCAGGTGGGTTCTGAATTAGTTGTTCAGGTTTCACAATTGATTTCCCACTTCTTAAAACAGTCACAACCTTTAGTTGTTCATGAGTTGTTTGAGTACAACTTGACTCTCCCCTTGAAGTTGAGGATGGCACCGCCTGAGTAGGCATGGGTTCCTTTCCAGTTTTGATGGTTTGAAGTTCTTATTTTAGGTAAGAGACTTCTTAGTTCATCCTCTCTATTTGTTTGCACAGTTTTTCTAGTAGGCTTTGTGGAACAGTTTGGATTAGTTCTTGAGAAGATTGGCTAATCCCAGGGGGATATTTTGAAGGTGGGATGGTTTGTTGAAAATGGACCGGTGGATGTTGGTATTGGTTAGGTTGGGTTTGGAACTGGTTATGGGATTGGTATTTCTAATGGGGGTAAGGATTTTGTCCCTGTGGTTGGCTAGGTTGTTGGTTATCTTTCCAGTGGAAGCCTGGGTGGTCATTATACCTTGGGTTGAAGTTGTTTTGGTATTGAGGATTTTGAAAGTTCAAGGAATTTACTTCTGCTGGGGGTCCTCCTAAAAGAACATCCTTGATGGATGGAATAGTTGGGAAATTGTCTATCTTATGGTCATGTTTGTCACAAATTGTGCAAACAGGGTCAACAGTTTGGATTTCATGTACTTTCCTAAGGTCTATCTCTTCAACCTTCCTAGAGAGTGCTTCGAGTTTAGACCTAAGGATTTCCTCTTCTCTAAGTGTATGAATTTCAGTAGTTCTTTGTGGATTTTCAGAATAAGGTGAAGTTCCCCATGTTTGGTTTTGTTCAGAAAGGCTTTCTAGATACTCGTAAGCATCATTTGGGGCTTTGTTTTTAAAGGTTCCATTACACATCATGTCAATGAATTGTTTATTCCCTGGACCCAACCCTTCATAGAAAATTCTCACTTGTTCAGGTATAGAAAAACCATGGTGTGGAACCATGTTTAGCGTGTCTTTGAACCTCTCACATGTTTCATAGAATGACTCTCCCCCTTTTTCAAAAATTTTTTGGATACTCTTTTTAAGTGCAATTGTTTTGTGGTGGGGAAAGTATTTTTTGTAAAATTCTCTTTGTATTTGGTACCAAGAGTTTATGGATGATGGTCTCAAATTATTTAGCCAATTTTTAGCTCGATCATTTAATGAAAAAGGATATTTCCTCATCTTAGCTGATTCTAGTTGATGTGGGGGACACATGGTTTCTACAATGTCATTGAATTCCTTAATGTGAAGGTAGGGCATCTCGGACTCCATTCCATGGAATGTGGGAAGGTGGTTTAGGACATGGGGTTTAAATATGTAGTTTTCATCTCATAGGGAATTGTGTATAATTCATGAGGGAGAATTGGTCCAGGAAGGTGTGAGGTAGTCATTCATGGTTTGATCCATTGCATTCCCCAAGTTTGGGGCTGCCTCATTTGGGTTTCCATTTTGGTTCCCACCCGAGTTTATGAGTTGGTTTCTTTGAAGACCTTCCATTCAAATAGGATCAATTTTTGACTCTGGAGTATTAGGAAGATTAGGATCTAATGGAAATAGTTCCCTTGGTGTACTTGACTCCCCAACCCCACGACTATCCACCCTAACTAGACGGTTTGATTGATCATGGGTGTAGGCGGACATGCGCCAAAAGAAAAAAAACGAGAAAGGGACAAGATAAGGGAATTTGGAAGAGAAAAGAACAAATGAGGGAGAATATAATGGGTGTTTATATTACTTACTTGGGTACCCGGAAATGGTGCCAAAATTTGATTCACACTCAAATTAACCCAAGAGAAGAAGGTAGGACGGTCCTTGTAGTTTAGCTTGGGTTATCGAATCCTCAAAGACCTAAGAAGAAACCTATAGACACGTACATTATATGAACTATTTTTGGCTATAAAGTGTCCAAATTGGGCTGGTTTTATATGGTTTTAAAGGAACTCTAAGATACTTAAGTGAATTCAATTTAAAAAAATGAGTTGATCCTAGGTTATCACTCGGGGTGGATTGGATGTATTTCCTTTTCAATGATTTCAATTTCTTATATTTGAGATGAGTTCATTTAAGAAGATAAAACAACATCATCACTTAATGGTTTAAGGCCTACACCATTTAATAATAATCAACTATACACTTGAAGGATCAAAGTTTTGAGCACTTCAAGGTAAAGGTTCGTATTAGCACATGAAGTGTGTGGCCTTAAATTCAACAAGGACGATGGAGTTTAAAAATCATCAAATAAAAATCTCAATTAAAGAAGTGATTATACATTAATGGGATGATAAATAACATCCAATCCAGACCCTTTCTACTCCCATGGATCAACCCATAAGTGGGTTAGCCCTCCATTGATTCTATGGTTTCAATGGAAGCGGGAAGTAGACTCATGAGGGAGGAAATTGAGAAGTAAAAAAAAACACAATAAAATAACGATCACTCCAACGTTGTGTGATAATCTCACAAGATTTGGTATGAAAAAGTTTACACCTTGAAACAAAAGTATCAAAGTGATAAGGATAAGAACAGAATAATAAGATAAGAAGAACTTTTATTAAGAAACAAGGATGAATTAAAACAACTTACATGTGGAAGACAAATTTGAGACAACAAAACCGCAGCATAACATTACAATGAAAGAAAGATCAAAGATTATCAACTCCTACACCACCACTGCCTTAAATAGGCATTTTTAAGCCTTGGGTCAAGACTCAAATAGTACAAGTCTTCTCAATTAATTTTGGTAGGCCATAGGTGGGTGGAAAGTTTGTGGAACTTGGACTTTTCCACATTTGACCCGAGGTGGCAGCCAACTATTATCCATCGAACAGACTCACTTGTAAGACCTTATATATGCTCGAATCAGAGTGGGTCATAGAAGAAGAAAATGGAGAACAGGATGTATCATAACCGTCTGTAACATTTGGGCCCATTTAGATTTGTATATTCGGAGATATTATTAGATTAGTGGGCTGTTGTTCTGGGCCGCAGAATCTGGCCCAGAATGTTATCTCTAACTTGGGCCGCCTAAATGACCACCATGGATGCAGAATTAGAATTGGATCATGAAGAGTGATTTGTTCCTATACATGTATTCTAGTATTACAAGAAAATTGGGATTCATTGGGACTGTATTGTGGGTCCCACATTCGAATCAGTGGGATGTTGTCCAATATGACTTCTCCAGAATTGTTTCCTTTCATCACAAAAATACCCCCATCTTCTTCCATGAATTCTCCATTGATCCCTGAATGAAACATGTTAATATTGAAGTGTAGATAAATTTCCCAAAATATCAAATTGAAAAATGGATAATTATATTCCTTAAAATCATATGAATCATTGGGTACTTTAAATGATGTTAAAAAATGTACCACATAATAGTGAATTTTAAGTAAGAATTACAATCATAATGTGAAATGATGTTCAAAGTGTAAAATGAACTAAAATGATGATTATGAATAAAAAATAACTTGAATATTATATATATTAACAATTAATATTATCCTCATTTATTGGATAATCAATATTACCAAGTGAGAACTTCATGAGAAGAAGTCTCATCCTCTTAGGATTACTTCTACCTAACAACCAATATACTATGTGCCCCATCATAGAATTTTATCCGACCGAAGAACTATATTTAAGAATATAATCATAGAATTTTAAGGTTATTATCATAGTGGGGAACTAATATGCCCTTATCAATTAAATAGACACCCTAGGATATTATTACATCAAATTCATGTATAACAATGAACAATATGTAATAATTTTTTTTACTAATATTCATATATTTGAATATACATGTAATATAAAGTACAATCAGTTGGTTCTAGAACACCAAATCCAACACAATATTCTTGAATTTTATTATTAATTATATTATAAATAAAAAGAAAAAATTGACCCCATATCTATTAGATTTAGCACACCAAGCTAATAAGGATGTGAAGAATACAAACTCTTCAATCTTGATGGTGAATAAAAGGATGAATGGAAAGAATAAGGAGTCAAAGGATAAACATAATACAAAGAAATTAACACAACTCCCATCCAAGATACCAAAGATTCATATGGAGAGAAATTAATAGGTGGTATTATGATTTTCATGTGGTAAGAAAGGCTACTGGAAGAAGAACTGCAACATTGTGAAAAGGAATAAAGGTGATGCTTCTTATTTGGGTATATTTTTCATCTAATTAAATATATAGATTTATACAAATTGGGTATTGAATATAACATGTGTCTCACACATTTTAATTCAAATATAAAAGACAAGTAGATTCAATAAGATTATAAAGGATGTGGTGGATCTTTAAGTAGAAAATAGTGTAAGACTGGAAGCATTTTCAGTATGAGATTACCATCTCACATTGCATAGTGGTCTGGTTATTGTATAAAATTATTGTTATTATATACTTTAAAGTACCAAAAACACAATCTTAGGGTTGATATTAGACACTATGGGTTTTTTATTTCATGTTTTTAAATGAATGTTGTCTCTTTTTAAGGGTAACATATGTTATGGTATGTCACATCATAACAATGTACTGTATGTACTTGATCTTGAATACCCTATTCTGGAAAGAAATGACAAATAAAGTGATAATGACTCGTATCCTACACACCTATAGAACTTTAGTCTATGTCATGTAAATGAAAATAATTTTAAAAAACTATATCATTTAAAGTATTTATAATTTATTGAGTCTAAACCCCTATATTTCTTTCATGATTGTTTATAAGGTAAAACTATACTAGAAAAAAATCTATGCCAGTGATTTGGAACTGTTGGTATAGGTTCTAAAATCATTAGTTTTTTTGGCATCAGGATAGACCTATACCAATAGTTTTGGGAAAGCCATTCATATAAGTGGTATATACCAATGGTTCCCATACCATTGGTATAGTTAATACATATGAAATATCTATACCAAAAATTCTGTAAAACCACTGGTATAGGTAATGTAAATAAAATCCAACGAGTTTTAATCCCAATAGTTCCCACTTCTACTTCAGCGAATTAATCACTATGCTTCAATAAATTTTATAAAAATGATAATATATATATATATATATTGTGTGTGTGTTTATCTAAAATTAATTTAAAATTTTATGTATTTAATTTTATTTGAAAAAATAATTAATAATAAAATTAGGGTACCTATACCAATGGTTTGGGAGAACCGTTGGTATAGGTACCTGACTTTTTAGGACCCATACTAAAAATTTTATAGAACCACTGGTATATGGTACATATATGATAACCATATCAATAGTTTTATAAAACCATTATTATATGTCAGTTGGTTTAGGTTAAATTTATAGTAGTGAAATGACCAAATCACCTTCTATTGGGAATAGAGAAAGAACCATAAACCTATTGGAGTAGATTTATACTAACATATGTTGTATATTTATAGTAGAGGTAAGGGATGGGTTCTCTTACTTCATTAATTTTATTGATGAATTTAGTAGGTATGGTAAAAACTACTTAATGAGGTATAAGTCCCAAAATTATGTAGATAATCAAATTTTTAAAAAGATTAAGGTAATTTTCTCAGACTGAGGTGGAGAGTATCCCAACTAAACTATCATCAATAATTTGAAGGTGTGTGGTATAATATCATAAATCACTCCTTCATAGAAACCTAAGTGGAATAGTGTTAGTAAAAGGAGTAATATTACCTTGCTTAATATGGTAAGATCAATGAGTCAGGAAAATCTATCATTATTATTTTGGGGATATGCACTGTAGATTAAAAAATAAACACTCAATTGAGAACTGACTAAAGCCGCGATGGAATTTCATATGAGCTATGGAAAGGAAATAAACCCACTCTATCACATATACATATATGGGGATGTGAAGTTCCTATCAATATAATACCAAATGAAAAGCTAGCATCCAAAATAAAAACATGCTTCTTTATAGGTTATCCAAAGGAAAATAAAGGATATTACTTATATAAAACTTAAGATAGAAAAGTTATCATGGAAATAAATGTAATATTTATAGAAAGGGAAAATATTTACATTGAAAATAGTGAGATAAAGAACGATTTTAATGAATTTGATACTCTATATTCACAAGAGTTGGTATAAGAATAATCCCCATAAGAGATAGTGTGAGATGAAGATGTTCTCGAGACACAAGTACTGTGTAGGTCTACCAGATAGGTTAGAGAACTAGAGAGATATGGATTTCTTATCATCGAGTTAGGTGACACATTACTCCTAGAGAATGATGAACCTCTTACCTAAAATTAGAAAATATAAGGAAAGAATACTTCTAAATAAAAATAATCCATGCATTCTGAAAAGGTGTTCATGTACCAAAATCAAGTGTGGATTTTGGTAGACCCTATATATAATGTAAAACCTATCATATACAAACAGATATTCAATAAAAATATGGAAATGGATGGTAAAGTAAATACCTATAAAGAATGTCAGGTTGAAATGGGTTTCATGCAACCTCAAGGCATTGACTATGAATAAACCTTCTCACCAGTTGTGATGCTAAAATCCATCATAATATTACTTGCAATAATAGCCTTCCATGATTATGAAATTTGGTGGATGGACATTAAAAATAATTTTCTAAATGTTAAGTTGGTTGAATAAGTATATATGACTCAAACCAAAGGGTTAATTAGGTGAAAGAGTTCCAATAAAGTAAGAAAGATGTAGAGATCCATTTATGGATTTAATTAGGTATAATGATCTTAGGATGCTCATTTTTATGAGGCCATAAGAGAATTTGGTTTAATCTAGAACCAAAGTAATCCATGTGTATATAAGAAGGTTAGTGGGAATTCCTTCATTTTCCTAGTATTATATTTTGATGACATATTGATTATGGGAATTATAGTTCAAGTGTTATAGTCAGTTAAGACTTGGTTAAATGAGTGCTTCTCCATGAGAGACTTAGGTAAAGCAGCCTATATTTTAGGGATTGAGATATATCGAGATAGATCTCAGAGGCTACTTGGGATAAGTCAAAGTACATACCTTGACAAGGTAATCAAGAGGTATAATATAGAACAATCCAATATAGGATTGTTTCCAATGTCACATGGTATCAATATCTCAAAGAAAATTTGTTAAAAAACAAAATATGTGATTGAAAGGATGAGTAGAATCCATTATACTTCAACAGTGGGATCTATCTTGTATGTTATAACATATACTAGGTTTGATGTTGCATTTTCTTTAAGCATTGTGGGAAGATGTCAAGATAATCTATGAGAGTTGTGTAACGTACCGAACCTGGATGCCACCCTATGGTGCCCTAATCCCAGTTGAACACATTGCCTCAAGCACATCTCCCCAAATTCTAGAGGCTTCTGACTAGAAGAAAGGGACTAGGTGAGTTAGTGGGTAGAATATCACCACATTACTAGAGTATCATAGTAGAAGTCAAACATATAAAAATAGTGGAAGTGAAATAAACAGTATACAACTGAAAGTAAGACAAGATAGGATTACATATAAATTTCTAGAAGTGTCTCATATAAAAAAATGATTTAGGTGGTACAAGTATCTAGAAAAATAGCCAAAAAAGTACATGGAGATACAATACAATACAAGTATCCCAAAAAGAAAAAAATACCAAAAAGGTATCCTAACATCGCAAGCCTCAGCTTGGTCTTATGCTTCCCTGATCCAAAGCCACAATAAACAACCTGTACTTGGGCTCTATCCCCTATCATCACCTAAAACCATATAATCTATTTGGGTCCCCAAGGAGACCCAAAAATAGTGTGAGATAAACATACCAGTAGGCAACCACCAAGGTCTGTCCAATTCTAACAACAATTCTACAAAGTGCTAGCAAGTGTAACAAGCACTAATGGAAAGTGAGTATGCCCATGGCATAAGTCTACTACAAGGTAAAACTAAAAACCCCCAAGGCTACCTAAAAAAGATAGTCAGCTCCAAACAAGGCAGCTATAACCATGTAAACAAGAAAGTCACACAACCATGTTGTAAATCCATCTGTATCAAGAAATCCACAGCCACGCTGTATAGAGAAGTTGAGTATCCCATGACCACGTCGTATAGTGAAGTGTAGACCGCAAGGGTTGGATCCAAGGTGTCATCGGGCCATGGAATCCAAGTAATAATATCTAGACCATGGAGGTCCAAATCTAAGGATATTTTCCAAGGTATCCCATTAAGTCCCATGGGAATCCCTGGTAGAAATTCAGTTAGGCACTGTTTGGGGTCCTAGGAGTAAGTTAATAGAAAGATCTACGGGAGCCCAAGCAAGCTGGATCCATGGGGTAGCAAGGCCCAAGGATTCCCACAGAATCAATACCCAAGGGGAAGAGTCAACCCAAGGCATCCAATACTGCATTCCAAATCCATGGAGATTAGTCCAAGGCATATATCAAACTTGTAAAGACCCGTAAAATTCAAGGGAAATTTTTTCTTAATTTTCTTTGGAATTTTACAAGAGCGCGGTTTCTTACGGCACCTGATTCCGAGGCCCGGAGTGCCCAGAATTAATTTCCGAAGTTTGGCTCGGGTACGTTCAGTGAACGAATGAGCGGGATTTCCTAACTTTTGATCCGGTGCTCGGAATTGAAATCCGAGGACACCGATGAACTCGTAGCACCGATATTCTCTTAAGGAGACCTTTCCCAAAGTTGCGTTTGCCTAGGAGGAGATGTTTAATTTTCTGGATGAAATGAAGAGTAAAATAAATTTGTTATACAATATTTATTTTATTTATATTCTTAAGTGGTTATATCCTAAGTGTGGAAGTTGGGGTGGAATCACAAGTTCCTAACTAACCAAGTGAGGATTAAGGTGAGGTGGGGCCCACACGAGCCCCAACCCTTCACCTTCCCCTTAACTCTCTTCTACCCCCTTAAACTAACTCCCTTGCACTTAATGTGCCAAAACCCCTCAAATTCCCTAACTCCCCTCTCTCCCTCTTAAAGGCTTGACAACTTAACTTTTAATTAATTATACAACTCATGTATAATTAATAAGTGAGTTTAATTTTGAGTTTTTGAAATTCAAACTCTTGAATTCCAAAGGTTGGGTTGTGTTAATAAATTAAGTGTAAGCTTGATTTATTTTTGGGTTAGTTCCTTTGTTACTTGAGAGGATTGGGAGAATCGTTGAGAAACTTGAAGATCTTCTTCGTCTTCGACGAAGAACGTGAAGAACGGTTCTTCTCCGAAAAAGAACATCGATCCCACGACCATCGAGACTCGGCGTCCCAGATTCTTCCGTCTTCCTCCTCGATAAGGGAGAAGTCGCCGACCGTGGTAATCATCGCCAACGACAACGTACCTCTCTTCTTCGTCTTAAGCGACAAGTGAAGAGACGTCGTTCCCTCCTTGGACGCACCCCGACGTCCACAGAATCTACGTCCGACGCCGCGACGCCTTCCTCCGCGATAACCGACGTGTGACGTCAATTTTCAAGGTAGGGGGTTTGTCCTTTTTAAATTACGTGTTTTCATTCCCTCGAACATGAAAGAATAATCCGTTGGGCGTAGTTCCAAATTTTATTAAAAATTGTGAAACATTCATTGTTGTGTTTATACGATTGGCCAACTGATATCGTTATAACGGGAGGAGACCGGACCGCACGAACACGGCCGATTCTCCTCCCTCTTCTATTCTTTCGTGTTAATTTAGCGGAGACAGCACGGTGTCGTCACAACCGCGCAGGAACAAAAGAATTAATGGCCGGAGCGAGCTGCGACGAAGAAACGCGGTGCCGACGCACCGCGTCGTTGTTTACGAAAGAGACCGCGGCCGGAGACGGGCCGCGGCGGAACAAGGAGGCGACCGGCGGCCAGCCGGGCCGCCGGCGTCGGAGATCATGAAGGGCCGCGGCCCTACGACCGCGGCGGAGCAGCCAGGGGCGCCGGCCTCGCCGGCGCCGGAGAACAGGAAGGCCGCGGCTCTACGGCCGCGGCGGAGCAGCCAGAAGGCGGCCGGCCTCGCCGGCCGCCGGAGATCGAGGAAGAGCCGCGGCCGGCCGGACCGTGCCGCCGCTGGCCGGACCGCCGCTGGCCGGGCCGCGCCGCCGCTGGCCGGACCGCGCCGCCGCTGGCCGGGCCGCGCCGCCACCGGCTGGGCCGGGTCCAGCGGACCGGGTCGGTCCGACCCGTTTCGGGTCGGATCCGGGTCGGGTCGACCCGGGTCGGGTCAGACCAGGGGGGGGTCGGGCCGGGTCGGCCCGGACCCGGACCCCCCGTTTTCGAGACGACTTCGGTCTTTTGGCCATAACTTGAGCCACGGACCTCCGATCGATGAACCGTCTGCGGCAACGCGATCCTTGGATCGAGACGGTCGTTTCGGTATACTATACTCAAGGCGCACCTTCTTTTTCGGGAGCCTACGTGGTTAAAACTCCGTAGTTAAGCGTGCTTGACTTAGAGTAGTGATCAGGATGGGTGACCTCCTGGGAAGTTTCCCAGGGTGGGTGTCAGACGGAAAGGCTGATATCTTTCAGACTGGACGTCCGGTTGACGAACCGTCAGCGGCGATGCGATCCTTGGATCGAGACGGTAGTTTCGGTTTATCGCACTCAAGGTTTCGGATTACTTTGAGTTCGGCCGGGTTGGTTCGTTCACGAAACCAACCGGGCCTTCGGAGCGGAAACGCTCATATCTTGAGCTACGGACGTCCGATCGACGTGCCGTCAGCTTTGTTGTGTTCCTCTTAGTGAGACGGATCTTTTGGCATACTCCGCCCGAGGTTTGGACGCAGGTGGAGTACGGTCGGGTTGGTTTTGCCTTAAAAACCAACCGGGCCCCGGGGACGAAAATGCCAATAACTCTCAGACCGGGCATCCGATCGACGCGCCGTCTGTTGCGTTGAGTTCCTGTTGACGATAAAGAACTTTTGGATACATCAACTCTGGACTTTGTGACATTTGATGTATCAGCCTCTCGGCTCGTGGAGCGGACCCTCCGAACGAGCTTGCTGTGTGCGGGAACCCTAGTGCTGGCTGCGATTGTTACTGTGACTACTACTGCTACTACTGCTACTGTGACTGCGACGACGACAGTACAGAGATCCTGTGTGGATTCGACGACGACGACTACAGCACTCAGAGATCCTACGTGGATCAGTGCTACAGGTCCTGTGTGGGCCCGATCCTGTGTGGATTCGACGACGACGACTACAGTGCTCAGCGATCCTACGTGGATCAGTGCTATAGGTCCTGTGTGGGCCCGATCCTGTGTGGGTCCGATCCTGTGTGGGTCTTTGCGCTCAGCGGTCCTGTGTGAACCAGCGCCTACAGGTCCTGTGTGGTCCCGATCCTGTGTGGGTCTTTTGCGGGGGTTAGTTACCTATCGATCCTTCGTGGGTCCGACGACTTAGATGGATCAGAGATCATCTTTATTGTCCTTGAAGATGTATACCTGTGTGAGCTGAATCCTGTTGCTTTCCTGTGTGGATTACGTTTTGCTTTCTTGTGTGGAATACGTTTACTTTTCTGTGTGGACTGAGTTGTACTTGGGCTCGGAGGTTGGAGCGTATTTAAATTTGATGACTTAGGTATATGTATGGGCATATACCTAAGCAGTGTCGGTTGTTACTTCGTGATTGTACCTTTATTCGTGGTTTATCCTTTGTGGATTTGAGAGACCTTCATGGGTCTCGGGGTCCCTACTGAGTAGCTTATACTCACCCCTGCACGGGCTTTGCCCGCACTACGTTGTGTTGGTTGCAGACGACGGACAGCGTTGACCTTGGCTGAGGCTTGCAGAGCGGGACGGTACCCGGAGGTGGACCACTGGTCGGGACGTGCTCGGAGCGGACGGCGGGACCCGTGGAGCAGTGGAGCTATCTGAACCCACCCTTCAGGTGGGATTACCGGTGGACAGCTCGGCGTAGCGGCTTTTACTTTTCAGTTGCTATTTTCCCTTTCGAGTTTTACTTTACTTTCAGTTTGGGTTTGTATACTAGCCCATTTACTTTTCCGCACTTTCAGTTGTACTCTACTTTTTCTTAGTGTTTACTTTCCGCTTGCTTACTCTGTGGTGTTTGTTTACTTTACAAAGGCAATGCCTTCCCTTTTTACGGGGATTTACGCCTTGGTGCTAGTCGCCAGCCCCTGGCCTATGGAAGGCGGGCTTGGGGTAGTCACGGCACAGACCCCGAGGGCAGGTCGTGACAAATTGGTATCAAAGGAGTTCGGTTCTACCGCGAACTTTGATCTTTTCTCTATGAAGCAATAATGTTTAGCGTATTGAGTGTGGTTATCAGTCCAGGGAGTCCAGTGTTGGTGCGGCGGCCGACGTATCCGTACACTAGGACCCTGACTTCTGATTTCCGACTTAATGCACGAAAACATTGATTGCGTGTGTGTTTCAAAGTTTTCTTTGTGATTACTTATATCAGCTCACCAGGTATACTGTTTGACCGTGGCGCACCTGTTTCCTATTCAGGATGGCCCCACGACGGCAGCCAGCTAGGGTTCCGAGAGTCGAGTGTGACGACAATCCACCGAGCGACGAGGCTTCGGTGCAGGGCCCTTTGTCAGCAGTGGCACCGGCGGTAGCACTACCCGCCGAGCCCCCGATGCTTCCAACAACATCCGCTGACGATGCACGTCGCCTCAGCGCACTGCATGAGTTTCAGCGCCAGCGACCGCCCAGGTTTCGCGGGGAGACGGATCCCCAGGCAGCAGAGGACTGGCTGGAGGCAGTAGTACGAGTGTTTAGGCTAGTGAGGACACCAGCAGACCTCATGGTGATCCTCGCTGCGAGCCTACTACACGCAGCAGCAGGACGATGGTGGAGCTTGATGCTCCAGGTGCACGATGAGGCATCTCTACTTTGGACGGACTTTGAGATCCTTTTTCGCTTGGAGTTCGTCCCAGCCACCCTTCGTGCAGTGCGTATCCAGGAGCTTCTTCAGCTGCGGCAGGGCAGCATGACGGTCGCTCAGTACTCGGTGAGATTTACCGATCTCTCGCGCTACTCGATAGACATGGTACGGGACCGCTTCTTCCGGGCCCGGACCTTCGAGCAGGGATTGAGACACGAGATCAGGGCATCACTGATCTCCCTCAGCATCCCGACCCAGGCAGGAGTGCTGGAGCGGGCCCTTCTGATCGAGAGCTTCCTTGCTGAGTCTACACCAGCACAGCGACCCACCGCAGGGCGGAACGTGGCAGAGTCATCTGCAGCAGGCAGTCGACGGATGACTCAGGGGTCCAAGAAGACCAGATCTTCAGGCAGACGACCTCAGGGCACTGGCTCAGCAGTGCAGGGAACACAGCGCGGATCCAGTCTTTTGAGTGGAAGACAGTGCTATGCATGCGGCGGGCAAGGCCACATGGCTCGTGACTGCCCGACCCTCCATGCAGAGGAGCAGAAGACGGTTGAGGAACCACCTAGGCAGAGGCAGAGGTTTGACTGTGGCGGTCCGCAGGGAGGAGGCGGACGAGGCAGATGAGCTGGCCGAGCAGCAGGTGGTGGGTGACGTTTTGAGGCTCTACCACCACCACCACAAGGAGGTCCACCCCGACCACAGGGAGTAGGTGAACATGCGAGAGCTCAACTTCAGGCAGCCGAGGCCTTCGATCATGGTGCTCTGGGAGCCTATGGATAAGAGCAGAACTAGTGGATACATCCTTTGTACTTCTGGTTCCTTGTTGCATTTGTGTAGCGTCTTGTATTATGAGCTGCAATAATAAAAGACGCATACCTTTGTGATATTTTCGTTCCTGTCCTCTTTCGTGATGTTACTAAGAGGTTCCAGTTTTGGCTGTTGACTTGACCCTCACTTGTGAGACATCTACTGGAGGAGACCTAGTTACCACACACTAATGCCGACAGTGTGACTCAACCCTTGGAGGCGAGAGTAATGGTTGGATCTCTTAGTAGTAGCGTCGAGGCCTTACGACGTCATCCTTGGTATGGATTAGTATCATCCATGTTAGGATTGACTGTATTAGGCGAAGAATGTGGTTCATCCAGGGGATGAGACCAGATTTCTCTTATCGGCAAAGAAGAAATCTTGCAGCTCTTGTGGGACCTGAGATGGTCCAGGTCATCCAGGGGCGGATGAGTACAGCTTAGAGCCGGCAGAAGCCTTATGCTGACAGGAGGCGGAGGCCACTGGAGTTCGAGGGTGGTGACCACGTCTTCTTGCGGGTCTCACCTCGACGTGGTATTCGGAGATTTGGCCAAGGCGGCAAGTTATCTCCGCGCTTCATCGGACCCTTCCAGGTCCTCAGCAGGATTGGCGAGGTGGCTTATCGCCTGGCTCTACCACCTCAGTTGCACCGGGTGCACGACGTCTTCCACGTATCCCAGCTGAGGAGATACGTGCACGACCCGACGCACATCATTGACCATGGGGAGCTTGACGTTGACGATGGGGAGACTTTTACGGAGGTCCCGTTGGAGATAGAGGATCGACAGGAGCGGGTCCTGCGTGGGCGATCGATTCCTCTTGTGCGCATCAGATGGCAGCACGGGAATCTCCAGGAGAGCACATGGGAGCGGGAGGCTCAGATGCGTGCTCAATACCCTCTTTTGTTTCCCTAGTTTTTGATGTATCTTTACGGGGACGTAAAGCCCTGAGGTGGGAGTAATGTAAAGACCCGTAAAATTCAAGGGGAATTTTTTCTTAATTTTCTTTTGAATTTTACAAGAGCGCGGTTTCTTACGGCACCTGATTCCGAGGCCCGGAGTGCCCGGAATTAATTTCCGAAGTTTGGCTCGGGTACGTTCAGTGAACGAACGAGCGGGATTTCCTAACTTTTGATCCGGTGCTCGGAATTGAAATCCGAGGACACCGATGAACTCGTAGTGCCGATATTCGCTTAAGGAGACCTTTCCCAAAGTTGCGTTTGCCTAGGAGGAGATGTTTAATTTTCTGGATGAAATGAAGAGTAAAATAAATTTGTTATACAATATTTATTTTATTTATATTCTTAAGTGGTTATATCCTAAGTGTGGAAGTTGGGGTGGAATCACAAGTTCCTAACTAACCAAGTGAGGATTAAGGTGAGGTGGGGCCCACACGAGCCCCAACCCTTCACCTTCCCCTTAACTCTCTTCTACCCCCTTAAACTCCCTTGCACTTAATGTGCCAAAACCCCTCAAATTCCCTAACTCCCCTCTCTCCCTCTTAAAGGCTTGACAACTTAACTTTTAATTAATTATACAACTCATGTATAATTAATAAGTGAGTTTAATTTTGAGTTTTTGAAATTCAAACTCTTGAATTCCAAAGGTTGGGTTGTGTTAATAAATTAAGTGTAAGCTTGATTTATTTTTGGGTTAGTTCCTTTGTTACTTGAGAGGATTGGGAGAATCGTTGAGAAACTTGAAGATCTTCTTCGTCTTCGACGAAGAACGTGAAGAACGGTTCTTCTCCGACAAAGAACATCGATCCCACGACCATCGAGACTCGGCGTCCCAGATTCTTCCGTCTTCCTCCTCGACAAGGGAGAAGTCGCCGACCGTGGTAATCATCGGCAACGACAACGTACCTCTCTTCTTCGTCTTAAGCGACAAGTGAAGAGACGTCGTTCCCTCCTCGGACGCACCCCGAAGTCCACAGAATCTACGTCCGACGCCGCGACGCCTTCCTCCGCGATAACCGACGTGTGACGTCAATTTTCAAGGTAGGGGGTTTGTCCTTTTTAAATTACGTGTTTTCATTCCCTCGAACATGAAAGAATAATCTGTTGGGCGTAGTTCAAAATTTTATTAAAAATTGTGAAACATTCATTGTTGTGTTTATACGATTGGCCAACTGATATCGTTATAACGGGAGGAGACCGGACCGCACGAACACAGACGATTCTCCTCCCCCTTCTATTCTTTCGTGTTAATTTAGCGGAGACAGCGCGGTGTCGTCACAACCGCGCAGGAACAAAAGAATTAATGGCCGGAGCGAGCTGCGACGAAGAAACGCGGTGCCGACGCACCGCGTCGTTGTTTACGAAAGAGACCGCGGCCGGAGACGGGCCGCGGCGGAACAAGGAGGCGACCGGCGGCCAGCCGGGCCGCCGGCGCCGGAGATCATGAAGGGCCGCGGCCCTACGGCCGCGGCGGAGCAGCCAGGGGCGCCGGCCTCGCCGGCGCCGGAGAACAGGAAGGCCGCGGCTCTACGGCCGCGGCGGAGCAGCCAGAAGGCGGCCGGCCTCGCCGGCCGCCGGAGATCGAGGAAGAGCCGCGGCCGGCCGGACCGCGCCGCCGCTGGCCGGACCGCCGCTGGCCGGGCCGCGCCGCCGCTGGCCGGGCCGCGCCGCCGCTGGCCGGGCCGCGCCGCCACCGGCTGGGCCGGGTCCAGCGGACCGGGTCGGTCCGACCCGTTTCGGGTCGGATCCGGGTCGGGTCGACCCGGGTCGGGTCAGACCAGGGGGGGTCGGGCCGGGTCGGCCCGGACCCGGACCCCCCGTTTTCGAGACGACTTCAGTCTTTTGGCCATAACTTGAGCCACGGACCTCCGATCGATGAACCGTCTGCGGCAACGCGATCCTTAGATCGAGACGGTCGTTTCGGTATACTATACTCAAGGCGCACCTTCTTTTTCGGGAGCCTACATGGTTAAAACTCCGTAGTTAAGCGTGCTTGGCTTAGAGTAGTGATCAGGATGAGTGACCTCCTGGGAAGTTTCCCAGGGTGGGTGTCAGACGGAAAGGCTGATATCTTTCAGACTGGACGTCCGATTGACGAACCGTCAGCGGCGATGCGATCCTTGGATCGAGACGGTAGTTTCGGTTTATCGCACTCAAGGTTTCGGATTACTTTGAGTTCGGCCGGGTTGGTTCGTTCACGAAACCAACCGGGCCTTCGGAGCGGAAACGCTCATATCTTGAGCTACGAACGTCCGATCGACGTGCCGTCAGCTTTGTTGTGTTCCTCTTAGTGAGACGGATCTTTTGGCATACTCCGCCCGAGGTTTGGACACAGGTGGAGTACGGTCGGGTTGGTTTTGCCTTAAAAACCAACCGGGCCCCGGGGACGAAAATGCCAATAACTCTCAGACCGGGCATCCGATCGACGCGCCGTCTGTTGCGTTGAGTTCCTGTTGACGATAAAGAACTTTTGGATACATCAACTCTGGACTTTGTGATAGTTGATGTATCAGCCTCTCGGCTCGTGGAGCGGACCCTCCGAACGAGCTTGCTGTGTGCGGGAACCCTAGTGCTGGCTGCGATTGTTACTGTGACTACTACTGCTACTACTGCTACTGTGACTGCGATGACGACAGTACAGAGATCCTGTGTGGATTCGACGACGACGACTACAGCACTCAGCGATCCTACGTGGATCAGTGCTACAGGTCCTGTGTGGGCCCGATCCTGTGTGGATTCGACGACGACGACTATAGTGCTCAGCGATCCTACGTGGATCAGTGCTACAGGTCCTGTGTGGGCCCGATCCTGTGTGGGTCCGATCCTGTGTGGGTCTTTGCGCTCAGCGGTCCTGTGTGAACCAGCGCCTACAGGTCCTGTGTGGGCCCGATCCTGTGTGGGTCTTTTGCGGGGGTTAGTTACCTATCGATCCTTCGTGGGTCCGACGACTTAGATGGATCAGAGATCATCTTTATTGTCCTTGAAGATGTATACCTGTGTGAGCTGAATCCTGTTGCTTTCCTGTGTGGATTACGTTTTTCTTTCCTGTGTGGAATACGTTTACTTTCCTGTGTGGACTGAGTTGTACTTGGGCTCGGAGGTTGGAGCGTATTTAAATTTGATGACTTAGGTATATGTATGGGCATATACCTAAGCAGTGTCGGTTGTTACTTCGTGATTGTACCTTTCTTCGTGGTTTATCCTTTGTGGATTTGAGAGACCTTCATGGGTCTCGGGGTCCCTACTGAGTAGCTTATACTCACCCCTGCATGGGCTTTGCCCGCACTACGTTGTGTTGGTTGCAGACGACAGACAGCGTTGACCTTGGCTGAGGCTTGCAGAGCGGGACGGTACCCGGAGGTGGACCACTGGTCGGGACGTGCTCGGAGTGGACGGCGGGACCCGTGGAGCAGTGGAGCTATCTGTACCCACCCTTCAGGTGGGATTACCGGTGGACAGCTCGGCGTAGCGGCTTTTACTTTTCAGTTGCTGTTTTCCCTTTCGAGTTGTACTTTACTTTCAGTTTGGGTTTGTATACTGGCCCATTTACTTTTCCGCACTTTCAGTTGTACTCTACTTTTTCTTAGTGTTTACTTTCCGCTTGCTTACTCTGTGGTGTTTGTTTACTTTACAAAGGCAATGCCTTCCCTTTTTACGGGGATTTACGCCTTGGTGCTAGTCGCCAGCCCCTGGCCTATGGAAGGCGGGCTTGGGGTAGTCACGGCACAGACCCCGAGGGCGGGTCGTGACAAAACCATTCATTCAAGCATTCAAATTAAACATTCATAAACATGTGAGTATACCCACTCACATCAACAATCACAATCCATGAGTATACCCACTCATGAAAACCATTCACCATTCACCATTCACCATTTATATGGGATTACCCTCTTATATTAGCCATTTAACATGACACTATCATTTACATATAGATATAACCACCCATATCATCCATTTATCATGCCAAACTATCAAATAGACAAGGCATAACATGATATTCATTAAGAAAGGATGTAGTACATCTCCTAAACAAGCTACTCAAGATATCCAATAATTAATAGGCTTCCTCTAACTAGGAAATCACAAGAACACACCCCTTGGGTGGTTTAAAAAGGCATAAATAGGTTAAAACCATAAGGCACACCCCTCAAGAGATCTCGAAATGAGTAACATGTACCGACACACCTAAAAGGAATCTATGGTCAACCTCACTAGGTCCAACTATAGCTACTAAAAGAAATTCATTCAAAAATGAGACCTCAAAAGAAATTCCAATGGATGGAATAATGGACGAACACCCTAAAAACACCAAGAAAAGCCAAAAGAAAGTATAGAACACCTACCTCACCTCGGTAGTAGACAGCTCGTCCAATATCAAGTCTTGATTCATCCCAGTTTGGAAGCAATATGAAGAACGGACAAAGAATGGGATATTAGGGCATATGAGCCTAAACAAAAATAGCATAGTCATTGTTATGAAGAATCAAGAACGAATAAAAAGGAATCGAGGACTTACCATTGCAGATCCGATGAGACAATCGACGATCAAAATGGAGGTCGTACGGAGACTCATGCTCAATTCCTATGTTAGGAACCAAAAGGGGGATTCATAGGAGAATTTTATCTGTAGGATGAGGAAAAACCAAATTGGGTTTAAAAAGGAAAAATATTTTTAATTTAAAATTAAGAAAAACACAGTAGGGTTGCACTGTTTACCCGAACGGTTTCCCAAACCGTGAGAAAACCATGCACACCTCACTGCCTAGGAGGGGTACTTTGAACGGTTACCAAGAACAGTTTAAATAACCATTAAAAAGACGTGCGAAAGCATTCTACCCAAAAACCTGCACTTTTCAGACCTCTCTCAAGGTTTAGACTAACTGTTCGCAGGCCGTGTGCAAACCGTGCACCAAGTCATTTTCAGCCCAAAACATGGTTTTGGACTCCAAACAAGCCCCAAACACCTCCAAAACACCCATGATCAAGTTAAATATTCACATAAGGCTATCAAAATTCATTTAAACTAAAAATAAAAGGATTCTTACCTCGTACAAAAACCCAGGTTCTTACAATATTCCCCCCTTATAGCAAGTCATCCCTGAATTTCTCTCTGATGGATGGTTAATATTTGTCTGAGAACAACTCTGGCCATTGAGCATGTACGCTGACCTCCCTCTCCCAAGTCTGATCTTGTAAACAGCTGTGCTTCCATAGCACCTGTATTAGAGGAACTGACTAGCCTCAGAGAACCTTTGTGATCCTGTTAATGATACGGATCAGATTCTCCTCAAAGGATGCATCAACCTAAAGCTTAACCTCCTCAGTATGAAAAACATGATATGGGTCTGAGTAATAGAGGCGTAACTGAGATACATGGAAGACGGCGTGAATGGATTGATACCTCTAAGGTAACAAAAATCGATAGGCAACCTACCCGACTCTCTCCATAATATCAAACAACCCGACATATCTCGATGAAAGTTTACCCTATCTCCTAATCCGGCTGTTTCCCAACCTTGGCAAAACGCGCAAGAAAAACTGATCCCCAAACTCAAACTCTAGAGGTCATCTACGACCATCAACGTATGATTTCTGGTGGGATTGTGCAGTAGCCATCTGCTTTTGAATCATCTGGACCAGCTCAGATGTCTCCTACATGAAACTTGGTCCTAGTAAATCTACCTATGCTACCTCTAACCAGCACAGGGGAGAATGGCATGGCCTATCGTATAAAGCCTCATAAGGTTCCATCTGCATTGTCTCCTAATAACTATTATTGTAGGTGAACTCAATTAGGGTAATTTGCCTCTCCCAAGATCCATTAAAATTCAAGATGTATGCTCGCAACATGTCATCTAGAACTTGTATTGTACGCTCTAATTGGCCATCAGTCTGAGGGTGGTATGCTATGATCAGAAGCACCTGTATACCCAGTGCCCACCGAAAACTCTAACAGAAACGAAATATAAAGTGGGCGTCCCTATCTGAAAAGATAGTGTGCGGGACCCCATGAATTTGTACCACGTCTCGGATGTACTACTTTCCAAGATCATCAACACTAAAGGTTTACTTGATTGGAAAGAAACATGTGCCCTTCGTAATGTTATCAATGATAACCCACACAACATCATTACCTCAAGGTGACCTCGACAAACTCGTCACAAAATCCATCGTGACATCATCCCATTTCCACTCCAGAATAGGCAACTGTTGTAAAAGACCAGCTGGTTGCTGATGTCCTGACTTCACCTACTAACAGGTGGAACACCTAGTAACAAAACCAAATACCTCTCTCTTCATTCTTAGCCATCAGTACTAACGTCACAAGTCACGGTACATCTTGGTGAACCCAGGATGCACTACCCAAGATGAATCATGAAACTCCCACATCATCTCCTCACATATATCCATTGGAACCTAAAAAAATCCATGGATATGAAGGATCTCATCATCGCCTACCATCCAACTAGGAGTAGGGTCCTCACCTGCCACACCTTCCCGTAGAACTTGGCCTTCTGAATCCAAGAACTTCCTCATCCTAAATCTATTAAACATGGTAGAGGTAACAACTAAGGATGAAAGAAAATACTTCACCTATCTGTCGTGCACCTATAGATGCATCTCAGAGAACAATGCCATAAGCTTACACTCACTACTGGCCTGCTTCACTGCCTGTATCTGAGTCCTCCTGCTCAGTGCATCAGCCATTGCATTTCCCTCACCAGGAATGTAGGCAAGCTCAAAGTCAAAGGAATCTAGGTACTCCACCCACATTCACTGCCTCAAATTTAGATCACGATTCATAAAGATATACTTGAGAATTTTTTTGTCCGTGTACACCAAAAAACGCTCTCCTAGTAAATAGTGCCTCCCACAATGCAACACATGAACAAATGCAGACAACTTGATATCATGTGTAGGGTAGTTCTTCTTGTGAGGCCTCAGATACCGAGACACATATGCCACAACTCGATCTACTTGCATCAGAACTGCCCACAACTCAATACCTGAAGCATCACAGTATACCATGTAGCTCTTTCCCTTCTCTGGAAGTATCAGGACTGAGGAAGATGTCATCCTCCTTTTTTGTTCCTAAAAGGATATCTCACAAGTCTTTGAATACACAAACTTTACAACCTTCTTAGTCAAGACTGTCAATGGTGCTATTAAGCACGATAAGTCTTGTATAAAATTATTGTAGTATTCAGCTAGCCCCAAGAATCTTCGTATGTCAAAAACGTTCTTGGTATGTTCTCAGGAAACTATATCTCTAACCTTATTTGGGTCCACTAACACTCCTGTCTTTAAGATGATGTGACCTAGGAAGTGAATATGATCCATCCAAAAGTGGAAATTTGCGAGCTTATCATATAACTGATGTTATCTCAGTGTATTCAAAACAATCTCAAGATAGTTTACATGTTCATGCCAATTGTGACAATACACCAAGATATTGTCCACGAAAACCACCAAAAAATAATCCAAGTAAGGATGGAACACTTGGTTCATCAGTGCCATGAAAACTTCTAGCGCCTTCATGAGACTGAATAGAATAACCAAATACTTATAACCCATAACTTCTATGAAAGGTTGTATGAGGTATGAATGCAGTTTGAACACGCACCTGGTGATATCCTAACATCAAGTCGATCTTTGAGAACATTCAATATCCTCGAATATGATCGAATAGGTCATCTATCCATGGTAAAGGATATCAGTTTTTAACCATCAACGGGTTCAATTTATAATAATCCATGCATATACTAAGAGTTCCATCTACCTTTTTCGAAAAAAGGATTAGAAAACCCCACAGAGAAGTACTGGGTCTGATAAACCCCTTCACCTCCAAATCCTCGAGTTGCCTCTTGAGCTCTTGCAACTCCATTATAGCCATCCTGTAAGGAGGAATGGATACTGGTTCAAATCCTAGCACTAGATCTATAGATAAATTCACCTCTCTCTTAGGTGGTAAACACGAAAAGTCGTTGGGGAAGACATCCCTGAAGTGCTCAACCACTAGAGGAAAGTCCTCCTGACCCACTAAATTATCATCTAGGAACAAACTTGAAATATGGGCTATCATCCCACCAAGACCATGATGCCCAGGTCCAACTTTTCCCACCTAGACATCCCATTCAACCTTATGAATAAACACTACACCCTCTGGTGATGTGAAAGTCACCCTCCAGCGATAACAGTCAACATACGCTCGATAAGCCATGAGCCAGTCCATTCTGAGAATGACGTCAAACCCTATCATCTCGAGGAAATATAAAATCCAGAGGAAGTGGCACCCACCAACCTCAATTTAACACTCTATACACTAGAATACAACACCCTTTCTAAGTCCCAACAATGTGTCTAGCGTCAAAACACCCTCAGAAAGAAAAACCACAAGCCCAAGGATTTTAACCACTTGTGGAGAGATAAAACTGTGAGAGAAACCTGTATCTAAAAGAGAAGATGAAATATTAGAATATACTAAGATCGTACCTTTCACTGTAGATGGTCCGAGATCCTACTCTTGTTGGGTCTGTTGCACTGCATAGGTCTGGCCTGTACCATGGCTCTATGACCCTTCCTGGTTATCCTGAGCTGATCCACCCTGCTATCTCTGAGAACTTAGTGTCTGGATACCATGACCACAACCACCACTACCTTGGCCTGACCGGCTTGAACTTCTCTAGCTCATAGACTAACATGGAGATGAAGAACCAACTCCTAAACCTGACGTTAAAGCTGACCCCTACAATTCACAACTGGAGGGAAGGTCCTACAAAACTGCTGCATGTGCCCCATCCTTCCGAAAGATCAACACTCGACTGGGTCATGGTCGCACTAATTGTTCATGTGGAATCACCTTCCACACTGATGGGAAAACACCAAGATACTTGAAACCACATCCTGAATAGCACTCACGTCACGGGAAGCCTCAAAACGGTGCTTCCTGCCTGAAGACGTAGATTTAATGGGGCAAGAAACAATACTCTTCTATTCTATACCCCAACTCCCCTCAGGTTCCGATCTGTAATTAGCACCTAATTCACAATCTCAGTGACAGAAGGAAACTTGAACACGTTGACTTGAGATCTGATAGCATGTATGAGACCTTACTTAAAATACCTCACCCTCGACATCTCATCAGTAAGATACATCAGTGAAAAACATTGCAGATCTGTAAAGCATGTCGTGTATTCCATAACTATCATTTCACCCTGCTCTAGATGCATAAAATCACTAGCCCGCTCTGCTTGTAGAGTATTAGGGTAAAATTAGTCATAGAAGAGGGTTTGGAATTCAGCCCAACCCATATTTCACAGTCCATCATCCTGGTTCAAAAAATCACACCAGTGATTTGCCACTCCACATAGAATATAAGTCACGAGCTTGACCCTCCGATCCAAAGACATCTCCAGATGCTCAAAAATTGCTAACATGATCACTAGCCAGAGCTCCGGATCCTGTGGTCTGCCATCCCCTAAGAACGTAGGAGGATGCTATTGCTGGAACACTCATGTCAGCTCAACTATAGTCAAGGCTGGCTGTAGTGCTCCCTGCATCATCTACACAAACCAAAATAAACCCTCACAGAACTGTTCCTCATCACCTGTGTCCGAAATAGCCTCAGGTTCTGCAACGACACTATAAGAGGATCAACCGATAGCCCGTGGCCCACCATCTTCGAAGTATAGTCATCGCCTCCACCGTGGTGTACCACTAGAGGTCGTCGTGGAGATATGTATCTACAATGACAAACACACGCCTTAGGAAAGAACAACATCAATGAACAAAGCTCAAAAGTATAGGACTGGTCAAAACCCTCCTAGAAACCATGCCAAACCCACAACCTGCTCCTAAATCCAGAACTATATAAGGAACAACCAATGAACCACTAGAAACTATGCCTATTGCCCACTCAAAAGCTGGGTCTAGGTCAAGTCTCTATTCAACATTAAAGTTTCCATTTAATATTTAGTTATTCAGAAAATTCCACCATGAGTTTACCAATTTTTGAATCCATGAGGGCCCATAACACCTCATGAACCCAAATATTGGTTCCCATTAAAACCATACATATAAAGTTCATTTAACATTTACATTTCACTGGTTCATCATTTCTCAATTCATAAGGGCTCATACTCCTTACGGATTGAAAGATGATGCCACACCTTTATCAACTGCACCCAATTAACACAACAACCAACACAACTATCACATCAACTATCATAACAACATGAAATATCTAATGCATCCTGGAAGGCATGAAAAAATGCATGGAATGTGATTCTAACAAGTGTCTAAATGATGCATGAGATGTAACACCATCATATCATTGGGTTGAAAATGAAATAAAACCCACAATTTCATCAATAGTAATAGTAGAAATCAAGTGTGTCACCCAAAGGTGAAATCAAATAAACTTTAATAGTCAAAATCCAGAAAATCAGAACTCAATTCAAGGAAATTTGGATTTTCCCTATACGCAGGGTAGCTACTCCCAGGAATAGTTTATTACCAAACTCAATTTCCTTCCTATCCATGTATAATGTCTCTAAACAGTAAGTCAAACCAGAAAAAAAATCCTATGATACCACTTTTTAACATCCCGAACCCGGATGCCACCCTATGGTGCCCCAAGCCCGGTTGGTCACATGGCCTCAAGCACATCTCCCCAAATGGCAGAGGCTGCCGACTAGAAGTAAGGGCCTAGGTGAGTAAATGGGGAGACTATTACCTCATTTTCAGAGTATCATAGTAGAATTAAAACATATAAAAATAGCGAAAGTGAAATAAACAACAAACAACTGAAAGTAAGACAAGACAAGATTACATATCAATAGCCAGAAGTGTCTCATATAAAAAAAATGATGCAGATGGTACAAGTATCTAGAAAAATAAACAAAATAGTACATGATGATATAATACAATACAAGTATCCCAAAAATAACAAAATTCCAAAATGGTATCCCAGCATCGCAAGCCTCATCTTGGTCCTATGCTCCCCTGCTCCAAAGCCACAGTTAATAACTTGTACTAGGGTGCTTTCTCCTATCATCACCTGCAACCATATAATCTGTTTGGGTCCCCAAGGAGGCCCAAATAGGGTCTGAGATAAACATCCCAGTAGGAAACCACTAAGGTCTATACATTTCTAACAGCAATTTTATGAAGTTCTAGAAAGTGTAACAAGAAGTAAAAAAAATTACGTATAACCATGGCATAAGTCTACTTCAAGGTAAAACTAAACAGACCTCAAGGTTACCTACAAAAGAGAGTCAACTCCTAAAAAGGCATCTATAACTATGTAAACAAGAAAGTCACATGACCACTCCGTACATCCATCTGTATCAAGAAATCCACAACCATGCTATATAGAGAAGTCAAGTATCCCACGAACACACCGTATAGTGATGTGTAGACCACAAGGGTCAGATCCAAGGTTTCAATAGACCAAGTCATCCAAGTAATAATATCTAGACCATGGCGGGCCGGATCCAAGGAGCTTGTCCAAGGCATCCCATCGAGTCCCATGGGCATCCCTGGTGGAAACTCGGTTAGGCACTGGTTGGGGTCCTAAGAGAAAGTCAATAGAAGGTCCTACACGAGCCCAAGCAAGCTAGATCCATAGGGTAGAAAGGCCCAAGGAATCCCACAGAATCAAGACCCAAGGGGAAGAGTCAACCCAAGGCATCCACTATCGTGTTCCAGATGAGGGTCCAGTAGTGAGGAGATACACTACTAATAGTTTCTAGATAGATCATGATGATATGAAATCACAGTTATGCTATGTATTTTTCTTGAATAGTGGTGTGATGAGTTGGATAATCTTACAAAAACCCATGATCTTTAATTCTACAGTAGAATCCAAGTATATAATAGCTTCTAATATAGTTAAGGAGGCAGTCTAGACACACAAATTTGTCTTAGATATTGGTGTTGTTCCTAGCATTGCAGACCCTATTACAGTTTTTTGGTATAATACTACAGCAGTGGTGCTTTCCAAGGAGCCCAGGTTGCACAAGAGGACAAATCATATAATTCAGAAGTTTCATATCTTGAAGGATTTTACATATATAGGAGAATTTTCAGTTAATAGAGTTTCTATAGAGGACAATGTGATAGACCCCCTAGTTAAATCCATATCTCATCAGAATAATGATTCACATGTGATAGATAGCGAGTTGAGAATTGTCAATAGTTTTCTCTAGTACAAGTTGTAGTGTTGGGAGTAGGTTCCCTAGACCTAACTCTTGTATATAATTTGATTAAAATTACATGTTTATAATTTGATATATACATTTGTTTCTATTACCATTATAATGTTGATAATTCTACATCCACTGTTTACATGGTAATGTCCTTATATTACATGTCGTATCAAAAGGTTATAGTAGTTCGCAGACTATAATGAGAATCTTGAGATACCATGACAATAATCTTAAACATATGTGATATGGTCTAGATACATCATCACTACTACAACTTGGCGTTTTATCAGCACTAAAAACCGACATTAACAGCGCTAAAAAAGTACTGTTAATTCCGGCGTAGATAAAGGGGGGTCCCCTTTATCAGTGTTATGAAAAGAGCTGATAAATGCCACCTTTATCAGTGCTATCTTGAGTGCTGATAATGGGACCCTTTATCAGTGCTCTTTTAGCGCTGTTAATGAAATCCTTTATCAGTGCTCAAAAAAGCACTGATAAAGGCACCTGCCCCTGCACCTGCACAACCAGCACTTGCACACCTTCACACCTGCTCACCTGCACAAAATACCACCTGCACACAAACTAAGAACCAAAAAACGACACAGTGCACACAATATTTTGACAAACAACGCTATATACATTTACTTAACATCATGAATACAAAAAAACACACACTGCTATATAAATTTCAAATAATGTTTTACATGGTTAAAATTATAATTATTCAACAACAGTTATAAATATTAATGTTTCATCCTTTTATATCCGTGACCCCCTCTCAAAAATTCTCATCCACGGTATTTTTTGCTGAACAAAGCATCCGAACTCAAGGAAAAAAATTCACCTATATAAGAAAACAAATATTATGTTATTAATACAATAATAAAATAATTTAAAACATTAATATGAAAGAATACATTAATATGGAAATGTGAAACTAAAATATGGAAATGATAAACTCAAATGTTTTCATTCTGATAACAATGAAAGGGAATAATGTAAAATCAATATGTTTTTGGATGATTTATCTCATTTAATAAATACTGATTATTTATCTAATGAAAAGATTTACCAGTCACACTGTGCATTGGATTGAGGTGAGGCTGATTTGTACACGTCCCAAATGACTCATGGATCATTTTACTAAAGTATCAAAACAATACGAACACGTTTGCTCGGTTTGCCGTATGTCACTTGTGTTGTTTTCTAAAGTTAATGTCAATTTGAAACTGATCTCAGATACTTTTAGCCATACCGGTCACACCATGCATCAGATTAAGGTGCGGTTGATTTTTACATGTCAGAAATGACTCATGGATCGTTGTACTAAAGTATCAAAACAATCCGAACACATTTTCTTGGTTTGCCGTATGTCACTTGTGTTGTTTTCTAAAGTTAATGTCAATTTGAAACTGATATCAGACACTTTTAGCCATATCGGTCACACCGTGTGTCAGATTGAGATGTGGTTGATTCTTACACGTCACAAATGACTCATGGATCATTGTACTAAAGTATCAAAATAATCCGAATGAATTTGATCAATTTTCCGTATGTTGCTTGTGTTGTTTTCTAAAGTTAATGTCAATTTGAAACTAATATTAGACACTTTTAGCCATACCGGTCACACTGTGCATCAGATTGAGGTTTAGTTGATTCGTACACATCACAAATGACTCATGGATCATTTTCATAAACTATTAAAAAAATCTTAACGCGTTTTCTTAGTTTTTCGTATGTCACTTGTGTTGTTTTCTGAAGTTAATGTCAATTTGAAACTGATATCAAACACTTTTAGCCATACCGGTCACACCGTGTGTCAGATTGAGGTGCAGTTGATTCTTACACATCAAAAATGACTCATGGATCGTTTTCCTAAATTATAAAAACAATAAGAACGTGTTTTCTCAGTTTTCCGTATGTCACTTGTGTTGTTTTCTAAAGTTAATGTCAATTTGAAACTGATATCAGACACTTTTAGCCAAATCGATCACACTGTGCATCAGATTGAGGTGAGATTTATTTTAATGCATAAAAAATGACTCATGGATCATTTTACTAAAGTATCAAAACAATTCTAACACGTTTGCTCAGTTTTATGTCTGTCACTTGTGTTGCTTTCTAAAGTTAATGTCAATTTGAAACTGATATCAGACTCTTTTAGCCATAACGGTCACACCGTGCGTCGGATTGAGGTTCAGTTGATTCGTACATGTCAAAAATGACTCATGGATTTTTTTCCTAAATTATCAAAACAATTCGAACGCATTTACTCAGTTTTCCGTATGTCACTTGTGTTGTTTTCTAAAGTTAATGTCAATTTGAAACTGATATCAGACACATTTAGCCATACTGGTCACATCATGCATCAGATTGAGGTGCAGTTGATTCATACACGTCAAAAATGACTCATGGATTTTTTTAATAAAGTACCAAAACAATCAGAATGTGTTTTCTCAGTTTTTCGTATGTCACTTGTGTTGTTTTCTAAAGTTAATGTCAATTTGAAAATGATATCATACACTTTTAGCCATACCGGTCACACCGTGCGTCAGATTGAGGTGAGTTTGATTCTTACACATAAAAAATGACTCATGGATCATTTTCTTAAAGTATCAAAACAATCTGAATGCATTTTATTGGTTTTCCGTATGTCACTTCTGTTGTTTTCTAAAGTTAATGTCAATTTGAAACTGATATCAGACAATTTTAGCCATACCGGTGACACCGTGCATCGGATTGAGGTGAGGTTGATTTTTACACATAAAAAATGACTCATGGATAATTTTCCAAAAGTATCAAAATAATCCGAATGCATTTACTTAGCTTTCTGTATGTCACCTGTGTTGTTTTCTAAAGTTAATGTCAATTTAAAACTAATATCAGACACTTTTCACCATACCAGTCACACCATGCGTCGGATTGAGGTGCGGTTGATTCGTACACATCAAAAATGATGCATGGATACTTTTCCTAAAGTATCAAAACAATCCAAATGCGTTTTCTTGGTTTTACATATGTCACCTGTGTTGTTTTCTAAAGTTAATGTCAATTTGAAACTGATATCAGACACTTTTAGCCATACCGGTCACACTGTGCATTGGATTGAGGTTTGGTTGATTCGTAAACGTCAAAAATGACTCATGGATTGTTTTCCTAAAGTATCAAAATAATCCGAATGTGTTTTCCTGGTTTTTCGTATGTCACCTGTGTTGTTTTCTAAAATTAATGTCAATTTGAAACTGATATCAGACACTTTTAGCCATACCGGTCATACCGTGCATCAGATTGCGGTGAGGTTGATTCGTACACGTCAAGAGGGACTCATGGATCGTTTTCCTAAAGTATCAAAATAATCCGACTGCATTTTCTTAGTTTACCATATGTCACTTGTGTTGTTTTCTAAAGTTAATGTCAATTTGAAACTAATATCGGATACTTTTAGCCATATCGGTCACACCGTGCATCGGATTGAGATGAAGTTGATTCATAAATGTCAAAAATGACTCATGGATAATTGTACTAAAGTATCAAAACAATCCGAATGGGTTTTCTCAGTTTTCCATATGTCACTTGTGTTGTTTTCTAAAGTTAATGTCAGTTTGAAACTGACATCAGACACTTTTATCCATACCAGTCACACCGTGTGTCAGATTAAGGTGAGGTTGATTCTTAAACATCAAAAATGACTCATGGATATTTTTCCTAAAGTATCAAAACAATCTGAATGCGTTTTCTCAGTTTTTCGTATGTCGCCTGTGTTGTTTTCTAAAGTTAATGTCAATTTGAAACTGATATCAGACACTTTTATCCATACTGGTCACACCGTGTGTCGGATTGAGGTGCGGTTGATTCTTACACATATCAAATGACTCATGGATCATTTTCCTAAATTATCAAAACAATCCAAATTCATTTTCTTGGTTTTCCATATGTCACCTGTGTTGTTTTCTAAAGTTAATGTCAATTTGAAACTGATATCAGACACTTTTAGCCATACTGGTCACACTGTGCATCAGATTAAGGTTCAATTGATTCATACATGTCACAAATGACTCATGGATTATTTTAATAAAGTATCAAAACAATCCGAACACTTTTTCTTGGTTTTCTGTATGTCACTTGTGTTGTTTTCTAAAGTTAATGTCAATTTGAAACTGACATCAAACACTTTTAGCCATACTGGTCACGCCATGTGTCAGATTGAGGTGTAGTAGACTTTTACACGTCAAAAATGACTCATGGATCATTTTCCTAAAGTATCAAAAAAATATGAAGGCATTTTCTTGGTATTCCGTATGTTAGTAGTTCATAAGATTCGCTCATTTAGTTATTCTTTAATAGAAACTCAAATCATTTCTAAAACAATTCTTCATAATCTAAGGATATGAAACATAATAAAGGGTGATCATAGATTCTCAATAAGTGTAAACATGGGAGATATCAATGATCATATAAATATAACATAAGTAGTAGGAATTCACCTTCAATGTACTATTTGTTTACATTCTTCCATCAGGTATGCTGCCCATTCGTTTCTAAACACATCTATATCATCTTGTGAATAAGAGTTTTTTCAACAATCATAGTAGTACTAAAAAAATATAAATACACAAAGGATTAATAATTATTTTAAATTAACTAGTAATTATTTTTAAAAATACCTCTTCAGGTATGCTAGTTTGTTCATGAAATATGATCTCTTTCATAAATTTACAAACATAATAACCGTAGTCCTTTCCGTTTGTTTGTTTCATACACTGTAGAAACATCGAGAAAAATAAGTAATCTGTTTTGATATGTATTTGGATAGTGAAATATAATTATATATACCCTGATACTTGTCCATTTTTAGATCTCGTGCGCCTTGTCGTCCTTAGGCCCTGGATTCATTCCAGCCTTTAGACGATATTCATACACCGCCCTATCATAACAGAATCCTCATTAAAAGATAATATAAATTATATAACTAGATATTTAGTTCTAAAATGTTGGATCTAGTGTATTAAAAATTGATAATCACCATCATGTGTGGTCTGTTTGTTGGATATCCATGCAGTGAATACATATAATAAATCTTTTGAGTATCCAAATTGGCTGCAATGAGCATCCAATGCTGACTAAAAACACAAAAAGGAATAATTAATGATAGAAATGAAAATATAATTGATATGATTAAAATGTAGAGTTTTATCCCCACAACATTGGTATTAAAAAGATCTCGTTAGTCATAATTTTTCATTGAAATGTTCTGAGCAGGGTTGACATTAATTCAACATGAAAATAGGAATCTATTTCTTTTTGTTGTGTAGACATGGTGTGAGGAATAACGAGTCCAAATTTGTGTTCATGGGAAAATCACTTCAATTGTTTTTCATATATACTACTGTGAAAAATATGAAATGTATTTAGCCATAATTATCATAGTATATCAGCTTCTGTAAAATCAAATCATGAAAACATACCTCATGTATACATTTATAACTGAGGCTCCTAGCCAGTCGTATGTGATGATTTCAGCTACATCATCAACACTAACTAAATCTAATGTTTCCTCTCTGTACATATCTTTTTCACAAACAATTTTGTGATTATTTCCGCCTTTCATTTTCGTATCCACATGAGATTGCAATGATATTAAATGTGGATATAGAACGGGCGGGGTGAAGGTGCTCTTAGTAGATTGTTTTGATTGGTTGGTTGATCCTTTTGAGCCGCTCTTTCATTTTAGATCCTTCCTTTTGTCCTTCTGTAATAACATTCATCGGTTCATACCTTTTATAATTAAATGTTAAAGTTTTTTCTTGAAAAATGAATTGGAAATGAATACCTCCTGGTCGACATGTTTTTTTACAAGATCTGACGGCCATGCAACGAATGTTCCAACATCTTTTTCCACCATATGAATTTCATCATCATCATTTGGCATGGGTAGCTCGGCGCTCGGCTCATGAGCTAAGTTATTAGACACTTTGACATGACCAGTTGGAAGTGGTCTGAAGTGTAGCGTGTCATTCTGCATATTGAACACCGTAGCCCTCGCTACAAGGCGATGGGTGGGAGTTGACAGATATAAATCACAGTCATTTTCACCCTGTTTAATATCATTAAAATAAAGGTATCAGTGTCTATGTGATTCAAATTTCACCGAAACAAATATTAGAACATTGATTACCTTGGTTAAGTCAGGTCTTTGAGGGTAATGGCTCACCTCAAAGCTGGTGGGGGGTGGGGCGGGATCTTCTCGTGCGAGTTGTTCTTGAGTTGTTTCTTCTCTTCACCTCTCCCCCATCAAAGTTTCTAGCAACTCTCCATGACTTTGGAATTTTTATTCAAGGGTAGATAGTCTATCTCTAATCATTTTCATTTCTTTTGTTTGTTCCTCCTCTTGTTTTTCTTCTAAAAATATCTCCGAGGTGTCACCCCAAAACCTGCACCTCTAACACGACCATACTGTTCTGGCTGTTTCAAGGCCGCTGAAAGTATGTCCGTATCAAGTGCAGGTGTTTTTGATTCCTGTGACTATGTCAAATAGAAAATATGGGAAAATAAGTAATCATCATTATGTAATAGTGATTTAAAGCAAACAAAATTATATTATGTCATACTTACACATGTTTCCCACACTTTTTGTGTGTTTTCATCTACCAATTTCCCCTCTTTATTAACACACTCCTCCTTCCATAACACATGGCGTGGTATGGAAGTGGATTGGGATTTCGATTCATCAATATGCATATAAACAGAGAAACATGGTTATAGTGTTGTTTTATGTCACATAAAAGCATTATAGTACTTTTAAAATACGTACCAATTGTTTTTCAATTGAAGCATACCCCAACCTTGCTTTACGATAGGGGTATGCTGGTTTTGCTGCCCGTTCTTTATTTTCAGCACTCAGTTGCTGTTTCATAAATAAAAAACTGTCAATCAAAGTGATAAATACGATCAACGTTAAACAACGTGTTACCAAACACAATGTACCTGAAAAGTCTTCTCCGCACGATGGTTGAAAAACGCATCCCACACTCCTTGGGATATCAAGTGTGCATAAAGAGGAGGTGGATGCAGCTTGATTTTCCCTTCAGCATCTTTCAGATGACATTTCGTTAAAATAGTGTGAAAGCCTCTATGAACCCTTCCTATCAGTCTTAATACATATTCTTTGTACGAGACATCTACTATAAATGCACTCTTCAAGAGATGATTAAGAGTTAGTCAATATTTCAGTATTTTATTTTATTTTATTTTAATAAATTAAATAAATGATATCGTAATGTTACCATAATCTCTTCCCACATTAATGTTTTCATCCCGCTGAAAACATGGTGCCATGACTCTATATCAATCGGCACATGTTGCCGAGTGACGATTGCAATGTAGCTACTAAACATGGATTTGTTGGGGTTTACATGCTGGTCTCACTTATTCCATCCCACCTCATATTTGATGCCTTTTGCTTTTGCCTTAAGGATTTTGGCAAAAACGGTCAAACTAAGGTGCACCTGTTTTTTTGTGCCGCCGGGGTTTCATTTCCTACCACTTCCTTAGTTTCTGCATCATCATTATGTTCCTCCGAAGCGCTAGCATCGACACTGGGACCAACAAAAACAGGTTAAGAAACCCGTTGTACCTCATCAGTGGGACAAACAGTAACATGTTGAGAAACCTGTTGTACCTCAGTAGTGGGACCAACTGCAAAAAGTTGAGAGACCTGTTATACCTCAGCAGTGGGACCAGCTGCAACAGGTTGAGAAACCTGTTGTGTCTCAGGATTGGGTTCATCAGCAGGTGCAGAAGTCATTATCTTCAAAAGTGGTTTAACATTTAATTTAAATCACATAAAAGTAGTAGCGAACAGATAATAACATAATGCAACACAATCTATATTATAATAAAAAAACAACCTGATTATTGAACTCTCTTTTTTTAAAGGCTAAAGGGATTTTACCCCTCTATCAACTATCCATATCCCTTCATTGTGGTCTCCTATGACATAAAAAATGTAGTCTACATTGGGACCACTACAAAATTATTGTGAATTACCAATGAAAGGGCCATCCTCCGTTGAATTTTCATCTGACCCTTTAGTTTTTTTGGTCGATAACAGAACAATTGATCAGTTTTGGTTTTCGGGATCTGGAACATAAAATACTTGCACTACCTGTGATGCCATTATAAACGGTTCATCTTTCTCCCCTTCCTTACTGAAATCAACTTTCATGAATCCCAATTAATCTATTTTAACAACACTCCTGTTATCAACCCACTTTCATTGAAAAATTGGAACTTGGAATTCTATATAATCCAACTCCCATATTTTTTTGATGATGCCAAAGTATGACATATTCACATAAATTGGATTTCTTTCCTTAGCACCGGAAACATGCATCACTTTAGCCACAAGTGTTACCCCACTATTCTGCATGGTACTGCCTTCATCATGTTCATTAGTATAAAATGTATAACCATTAACTACATAAGAATTGTAAGATAATACATACACACTTGGTCATTTGGCTAGCCATCAAAGTCATTCTAAAATTGACTCTGGATTTTAATCTGACTTCTTAAAAATATGGCCCCGAAACCATCATATAAACTATCGATTTTGTGTATCTGATATCCATTTTCAGCCCTATATGGATTCAAATGCCTAAGAATTTCTTTTTGTGTTTCAAAATATGGGTCAATGTCGAAACTGTTATGAAAAAAATAAAGGTGGGCCTGCTCTTGATATGTAATATTGATTGTGACAACCTGTCTTCCATAAATTCTTTCACCCTCAAGCTGCCCAGTGTGAAGAGATTTCGGTAGGCCAATGCTTTCCACACCAGACAGGTATTCGGTACAGAATTCAACGACTTTCTCAACAATATATCGCTCCGCAATACAACCCTCTGGCCGACTTCTATTTTTTACATACCATTTCAAAATCTTCATATACTGTTCAATGGGGTACATCCATCTATAATGTACAGGACCACATAGTTGAATCTCTCTCACCAAGTAGACCATCAAATGAACCATCATATCAAAAAATGAAGGTGGGAAGAACATTTCTAATTCACATAATATAAATTCAATTTCTCTTTCCATAGTTTTAAATTTTTCTAGGTCTATAAATTTGTTGCAAATATCTTTGAAGAAGAAACACAATTTTGTTAATGTATGGCGGAAATTCTTGGAAAAAATGCAACGTAAAGCAATAGGAATGAGATCTTGCATCAAAACATGGCAGTCATTTGATTTCAGACCTTTTAACTTCAAATCTCTCATTGACATGAGGTTCATGATATTTTATGAATACCCCTATGGAACCTTTACGTCATTTAAGAAGTTGAAAAACTGATATCTCTCCTGTCTGGAAAGAGTGTAAGCAACAAGAGGAAGAAATGTTCATTTTTCACCCTTCACTGGTGCCAACTCTTCTCGTATTCCGATCTCAACCATGTCCAACCTAGCCTTAATTACATCTTTTTTTTTGCCAGGTGTATTTAGCAACGTGCCGATGACACTATCAAATACATTTTTTTTCTACATGCATAATATCAAGAAAATGTCTGAAATATAGACAATTCCAGTATGGTAATTCAAAAAATACTGATCTATTTTTCCAACTGATTTTCATAAGGTTTTTCGAAGCCGGTTTACCAAAAGTAGTGTCCACATTTTTAACTTTCTCAAAAAATTGATCACCTATTAGTGGAGATGGTACTGTACATTCTTCTAAACTTCCATCGAATGATGTTGTCCAAGATTGGTACTTATGTCGTTGGGGTAGAAATCTGCAATGTCCCAGAAACACAGTTTTCGATGAATGTTTCAACTTAATTGATTGTGTACCTTGTTCGCAAACGGTACACCCTTGAGTTCCTTTAATTCTATATCCTAACAAATTTCCATAAGTAGGGAAGTCATTTATCGTCCCATACAACATGGATCTCAAAGTGAAATCTTCCTTTTTATAAGCATCATATAATGTAACACTTGAATCCCACAATAATTTCAAATCTTCGATCAATGGAGCAAAATAAACATCAATATCATTACCCGGTTGTTTTGGTCCTGATATAAGAATAGATAACATGATGTATTTTCATTTCATGCATAACCACAGTGGTATGTTATAATTTACCAACATAATCGGCCATGTACTGTGACTGTTGCTTTGAAAACCAAAAGGATTCAATCTATCTGTAGATAACGCAAGACGAAGGTTTCTTGACTCGTTTCCAAATTCAGGATACTCATGATCAATTCTCTTCCATTGAGGAGAGTTTTTCGGGTGACGTAGTATCCCATCTTTAATTCCTGTATCTGCATGCCATGTCAATTGTCCTGCAGTCTCTTCACTTCCATATAGGCACCTAAACCTTGGAATGATTGGAAAGTACCATACAACTTTAGTAGGATTGGATTCATCTTTTTTGTATCGAGAAGCACCACACTTTGGGCATTCTTTAAGTGATTTGTGGTCATTGAAAAACAGTATACAGTCATTTGGGCAAGCGTGTATTCTTTCAAAGATCATACCCATCGAGCGTAGCATTTGTTTGGAATCATATGTTTGGCTTAGGAGCTCATTATCTTCTGGGAGCATGTCATTTAGTAGAGCAAGTAGTTCTGTAAAACTGACTTCACTCCACCCTTTGTCTACTTTCAAATTATACAACTTCAGTACAGCTAATGATGCTGTATATTTAGTGCAACCAGCATACAATGGAACCTTTGCACAACTTTTTAACTTATCAAACAATTTTGGGCAATCATGAAGTTCATCTTCGACATTCCTTGTCATTTACTCAATACAATCTTCATCATCACTCACATCTGTAATCACATCTTCCATACGGTCATCTTCATTTTTCATGCTTGTAATCATATCAGATGATCCATAAAACGCAGTGTTATCCCAACCACTACCTATATTCGTTGTTTCCTCGTGTTTATTCCAACATGTATAACTCTGATCTATTCCGTGACAGATCAAGTGTTCTTCCAACTCCTCTGGACTAATTTGTTTTGAATAAAAACAGCATAAACATGGAAAAAGGATTTGAGAAGGGTCATATGAATGATCTTTTGCAAACTTGATAAACTCTTTCATGCCTTATTCATACTCTTTTGTCAATCGATTGGCATTCATCCATTATTTATTTATATTCATCCTATTTGAAATCCAAAGGATGGGTATATAGGTTAGGGGAGAAGGAATATGAGTATAATTTTAAAAAAAAACTAGATACATCAAAAATGTTGGGGGGGGGGGCGTGCTCATTAATAGCAAATCTTGGGTGGTTCTTGGGATTCATCCATTCTCTTCCTCTCTTCGACCCCCCCTAATGAGGGGTGGTTCTTGGGAGTTTTTTATAGTGAGTTAGTGATTTCTTCCCTCATACTTCCTCTATTACCATTATCCTTTATTTCCCTATGTTTTGGGATTATTTTAACTAGGATTTGTGCGATGATTTCACTATATCATCTTTAAATCAATTTAGATGATGTAGATTTTGTTTGTATTGGATAGAGGTTATCCTCGTATGATGAACGAACCATGTTTTGTGTGGTTTAGGTGGTGTTGTGTTTCCCAGTGAGTTTTTAAAAGATTATTCCTAATTATATTAAGGTGAATAATTAATTATAAGTTTCTATAATTAATTATTTGGGAATTGTGCCTTGAGATTGGGTCTCAATCATTGGAACAAGATTAGATAAGGCATGTATAGTATTGGTTTAGGATGAGTTGATCTTGGTGATGGGGTTACTCCATTTTTTGAGGTAGGTGGACCCTATAATACAAAACCATGTTCCAATTTATGCATGATTGTGCATTCATGCATGATTATATGTGTTCCAGTGAAAGGGATAGAAATCAAGAGCAACCTAGGTAAATAAATAGGGTGTTTTTGATCCACCAAGAGATAGAGTGAGGGTTCTATTGAATGTTTGTGATTTTGTGATCATCCAGAGATTATTTCTCCATGGAGGTGAGGTTTATAGTTGTGTTTATGAGAGGATCGGGTTTGGTATGAGATTTGTACATCCTAGTTAGGTTTTCTAAGGATATTTGAGCAGTTATTCGAGTCTTAGGCCTAAAGAATATGGATAATATAGTTTTATATCTCATGTATGATGGGGAACACCCTCTTAATAATATATAAGAGTCATGGTGTGTGTGATGAGTAGGATATTCCATATAGGGATTGGTGAAGTGTGACATAGAGGATTTCCTCCTTATAAATGGATTAAGAGATCTCCAAGGGGTGATATGATATGGTACCTATGTGAGGGTCATGGTAATAGTCTGGATGACTTAGCACAGGGTATCCAAGGCTCTTAGTGTGAGTTTCTTAGGATGGTCATTATTTAGTTTTAATGTGGGAATTAGAAGATGATATAGACTAGACTATCGAGGCCTAGATCAAGTATAGCATGTGGGTTGTCACATTTCCATGTAGAGATGAGTGTGTGTTGGTATCAATGAGTAGATATGGGTTAGGTTTGTAGAACCTAGTAGATTCCCTTATAGGCAGAATTAGAATATTGATAGGTTGGGAATAATTTTCATGTATAACCAAGAAGGTTTTAAGGAGATTATTATGCAAGGCTAAATGGATGGTGACTTTTATCATTTATGGTCAGACCGACTAAGAGATTGGTACTTTATATGACTTTCACCTAGTTGAAGTATGATCATCCATGGGGCCCACCTATTGATGATGTGGTTTAGCTAGTATGAGAGGTTGGCTATCTAGATACCCTCCTTAGATTACTATTTATATGTTTTGTGGCATGAGACAAGATGGATGGCCTTTATTTAAGTGATAAGGTGTTGGTAGGACCCTACTTTGAGTGAGAAGGCATTGGTCAAAGGGGATTGGTGGTTGACTTCCATGGGATCCACCTATTGATGGTGAATTTTGGCTTGTGATAGAGGTTGGATATTGTTATTCCCTACTTAGATCATTTTTTGTATGATAATATGATGTGAGATATAGAAATGGGGATCACTTAGTATTGGTTTGGAGTAGTTTTGTGAGAGGTTGTCTATAGAGATTCCCTCCTCAAATTGTTTTTTATGTGATGTGATGGTGAGACCCACCATAAGTGAGAGGGGAAAAGCTACTATGTTGTGGAATTAGAGGATATGTGAATCACACACAATGTGAGAGGTTGGTGGCACTGTTATGTTATAAGAAAGGATGTGATATTTAAATTGGTATATGACCCAACCCAGAGAGAGTGGGTAGTGGTCAGGAATTAGTAGAAACCCTATTAAGGTTTGTTTTTTTCAAACCCAAGGAAAATAGTGTACAATATAGTGTACAATATAGAACATACTAAACAAATGTCTCATCCCGTTGGCATGCCTCACCTGATGACATGAATTCACCAACACAGACGATTCAAACCCTACCAGGACTAACTATGGGGTAGTATCCAAAATCATAAAAAGATCCATACTAAGGGCCATTAGACAGAGTGAAATCCTAATCTAGTGTAACAACCTTTCACAAAAAATACTCTCTCTATTCAGGTTTCTATCACAAGGGTATAGTGGGGAGAGCTAATCAAGATAAAAAAGTAACCAACCACATATACATGTGTCACACACACAAGAATCACACACAAGAATCATGCCAAATCATAATTAATATCAATATTGAAAATAAATGAAAACATAATTAATTCATGCAAATTCAATTTTACTTACCTTAAGGAGGATGATCCGGTGGCGGAGGAGGGGGAGGCGTCGACATTGGAGGCAGCAGAGGCAGTTCAGAGGCAGTGCAAAGGCAGTGGAGGCAGTGGAGGCATCTCGGAGGTAGTGGAGGCCGCAGAGGAAGCGAAGTAGGAGGAGGAGGAGGAGGAGGAGGAGGAGGAGCCGTGACAGAGGAGGGGGAGGAGGATCCGCGATGGTGGAGGAGGAGGAGGCGCATCAATAGGAGGAGGAGGAGAAGTATGCACCCGAGGAGGAGAATGAGGCGGCGGCCATGGCAGAGGAGGATGAGAAGGAGGCAGCGACAAAGAGGAGGTAGCGATGACGGTGCATGGTAGGGCTTCCATGAGAGCTTGACTAGGTGTGGGGAGGAGGAGCCATGACAAGAGGAGGAGGAGGAGAAGTAGGTGCCGGAGGAGGAGAATGAGGCGACGACCGCGATAGAGGAGGAGGAGAAGGAGGCAGCAGTGGAGAGGAGGAAAAGACGGAGGCACAGGATAGGGCATCCGTGAGAGCTTGACAGGGTGCGGGGAAGAGGAGGAGGACCCGATGGCATTTATAAATCCAGTGTGGACCTTTATCAGCGCTAGTAAAAAGTGCTCATAAAGGGGGTATTTATCAGCACTAAAATGAAAAGCGCTGATAAAGACCCCCTTTATCAACTCTTTTTTAGCGCTGATAAAGGTAGGACTTTATCAGCACTTTTGTAGCACTGATAAAGGATGTCTTTATCAGCGCTTTTCATTTTAGAGCTGATAAAGATCCACTTTATCAGCGCTTTGGTAGCGCTGATAAATCCACACTTTATTAGTGCTAATAAAAGCACTGATAAATGTATAAAAATTATTTTTGAATATAAATATAATAATTTCATATGCAGTAAAGCACTGATAAATGTAGCCTTTATCAGCGCTAAGAAAAGCGCTGATAAAGGGATAATTAAAGCGCTAATAAAGCGTACACCTTTATCAGCGCTTGTTTTAGAACTGATAAAGGGTACATTTAGTAGCGGTTTTATCTAGCGCTGATAATGTTTGAACCCTTTATCAGCGCTTTTCCATTAACACTGATAAAGGCAGGTGCCTGCCTTGCCCGGTTTTGTGGTAGTGCATGTTGATAGGACATAGATTATGTTCTACTATCGGGTTCTATTGTCTCATAAGCATTGAGACTTCTTCTCATGATTTTCATACTTAGTGATCTCGAGTAGATGAGATCAATAGGATTGAATTGCTAAAAGGAATACCACATGTTATAGGTGTCATTAGTTGTTACTATCTGCAAGAAAATGTATTGGTCTCTTGAAATCATCATCAATGTGTACCATTTGATCACTTACTTTGACGCAAGATGAAAATAATAGAATTGATATTAAGGTGATGTAGCTTTCATTGGATGTTTCATTGGTGGTTTGTAATTTGTTGAATAATCAATATAGGAATTTTCCCTTCCAAGAAGAAAAAGAGATATCTCAGGCCCAAATGACTAGGATAGTAGTATCTTCATTAAATCCATAGACATGGTTGAAGAAGGTAAGTACATCTAGAAATGTCATAAAAATAATAAATTAATAAGGTAAGGATAGTGACATATGTTATATATCTCACTTTATGAGATATCGTATGAAAAATAGATTATATTACACGACATGTGTTTATAGGAGAGGTTTTCATTGTTATGACTATACCTTACCTACTTAGGGGCCATTATGGGTTTTTAGACTCCACTCTTGGTCTATAAATAGTACTCAATTTTGTCAAGATAAGGTCTTATAGGGCCACACATTGAGTAAATCCAAAAGTTTAGACCATTTTTATGGTGGGCCCCACCATGGGGTCTGGGTAATGTATGAGTTTGAACAATCTCTATGAAATAAATAAATTTATATTATCCAATTTGAGAATAATTAGTATTGAATTTATTTATTAATAGTATTCCCAAGTTATTAGTTGAATACAAGGGAAAATATTTTAAGAAAAAATATTATTTTAATCTTCAAAGTTAGTTTAATATTTACAGGAATTATGAGCCTAATTAATGACTCATATTTTATCATGTAATACATTTATTATATTACAAGTAAGTGATAAAAATATTAATGATGATTATGACATAGTTTATAGGTTATAAGATGTCATTGATGGATTAATTTATAGGTAATATATATTCAGGGACCATAGTATAATATTTGGATTATTTAAGTTGGAGAAATATCAAATTTTAGTTGACTATTCACTAACTCGATTTTGAGAGATCCTATTACATATCACCCACATACTAGATAGATAAGGTTCCATTCCAAGAAATCAATCCATGTTCTCCTTCACAGATCAAAGGAACGACATAATGGTTATCGCTGGGAGGTCTAAAGGTTCGTTAGTAATCTGTGCTAGCACTCGAAATCTATCATTCTACGCTCCAATATACTATTGAATGGTGTGTGGATGATCTAGAGGGATCCAAAATTGATTACTTTAAGCAATGATCACTAAAAAAGAGTAGAATACGCATGTGTCTTCAAATTGAACTAGTCAATGATTTGATTTATTTTTTTCTTAAATATTTTCACTCAGGATCCTCAGTTTGTTTACCAGACTTCACATCATTGGAAACGATGTTACGATGTCAAACAGATGATTTTTTTAAAACCCCAATCTATCCACTTCCTCTAAATACCCATGTTCCAATAGTTTGAAGACTGAAAGTCAGTTGACATGGCACGTAGATAGAACAATTCATTATGATAAACTATAACACCCAAAAAATTCTTCCCAATGAAAGAAAATTGATGATGAGTATCTTTAATTTGGTAGAGTCATGAAAATTTTATTTTGAACTATCTATGTATGACATTAATCTTCATGAAGTGCAATGTAATAATAATAGTACTTGGTCAGTTATGTTGGTAAATTATAATTTACCACAATGGTTATGCATGAATCACAAGTACATTATCTCATCATTGCTTATTTTATGACCAAAACAACCTGTAACTATACCAAAAACTTCATTTAGTGTCAGGTTTTTAGCGTTAAGCTCTAGTTTATACAATCACAAAATGATTTGCGTTGTTTTTTCAAAACTACCATATATTTCAGTGTCACAAATCATTTCACTATGGTTTTTAGTAATGGGTTTTAATGGTTAGGGGATGCTTTCTATTTTTAAAATTTTAATGAAAATGTTGATAAAAAAATATTTAGTGATGGTTTTAAAAACAATTTTAAATAATTAGAAACTTCTTTTAATTTTTTTAAAAAATATTATTTATTATTTAATATTTAAAATCTTATTTATTATATATCAATTAATATTTATTAGTTATTTCATAAATTTGCATAGGATGAGATTTGAACTTTCTAGATCTTTATTATTCTACAATAGATTTACTACTTCACCATTCTATTCATGTAGTTACTAAGTAGGGGTAAATTATTTTATATGTTTTATTTATAAAATATTTACTTTGGAGAGCCAGGTATGGTTTTAATTCACAAAAATGGGTCTCCATCATTTGAAAAAGTGATTCAGATGAATTCGGGAAATAAAAAAAACACTATGGCATGTGGGGGTTAGATTCTCAGGATAAAAAAATATATATAGTAAATATAATACATTAATGTTAATAATAATAATTATTATAATTAATAATTGATAATTAGTTTATTAATTAATAATTTAATATCATTACCTTATCTTTTGTTCAAATATAAATGTTTAATATTTAATAATACTCAATATTATTAAGTATTATTAAATATTAAATATTATTAATAACTCATTAATATTAATTGTCAATTTTAAAATAATGAAAATATATTTTTTTTTGCTGAAATGATGCACCTACAACACTAGTCATGAAAGTAAGGCACGAAGGTATAGTTTGAGACTACGCCTTCCAAATCAACACTCAATATAAAAAATTATTCTACATATATTTTTCGTTAACAAATATATATTTAATATTATTAATTTTTAAAAAATATAATTTCAATAAATAATATATGAAAAATAAAAATTATAAATAAAAATTAATATTAATTAATAAGTGACAACTAATAATTTTAAATAATCATTAATAATTACTAATAATTTGAAATAATATTTATTAATTAATAATATTTTGCAATAAATAATAATAATTTTCAATAATAAATATTTATTGCAAATAATTAATAAATATAAAAATATAATAATAATTTTATAATTACATTATATCTATATTATGAAATTATATAATATTAAATTTACGTTATTTTCATGCTTCATATGTTGGGACCGTAAATGATTGGCCCACGGTGCAACAATAATCACGAGATAAAAATAAAGTGAAAATGCAGAAATAAATGGGACACCAGATGTAACGTGGAAAAACCCCCAAATGAAAGGGGTAAAAAACCACGGTCAAATAGAAGGATCACTATGGGGTAAAAGTGGGTACACACTCCCTCACTATTACAAGGAGAAAACTCTCGTAAATATCACTCTTTGACTAAATGGGGAAACCGCCTCACTAAAACCGCTCTGATATGGGATCTGTTGTACTGGTGATGAGAACCGATGATGAGATGCTGTAGGGAGAGGATGCTTGTGCCTTTTATAGGCAACCCTCACCCCTTCTCCTCCTTCTCCTGCTGGAAAATTGGGCGGGGGTTTGGCCACCAAACACCAACCTAGACCACCCCCTTTGACAAAGTGGGGGGGGGGGGTGCTATCCAGAGAAACTTCTGCCGAAACATCTCCCACTTGGAGATTTGATTGAGAACCAATCACATCTCCACATCCTTTCTATCTGCCCAACCATGCTGCTCACGTATCTGTGAGGCCACTTGAAGATCTGCACCATCTGAACTTATCAGAGTGAATCACCTTCATCAGGAAATCTGCCAGATTTTCTTTAGTATGAATCTTCTGCATATCCACACTTCCTTCCTCCACCACATCTCGGAAAAATTGATACTTTACCCCAATGTTCTTCGTCCTGGAATGAAAAGATGGATTCCTTGCAATGTGCAAGGCACTCTGATTGTCAAAAAATAATGGAATCTGCTCTAGTTTGTGCCCAAGATCCTCCAACAAACTTCTCATCCAAATCGCCTCTTTGCAGCCTGTGTAGCTGCCATGTACTCTGCCTCCATCGTGGATAAAGCTACAACTGACTGTAACTTCGAAATCCAGCTCACAGCTCCTCCTGCAAGAGTAAACACATAACTAGTAGTGGATTTCCTCTGGTCAGAATCACCTGTAAAATCTGAATCAACATATCCTCTAACAGTAAAATATGATCCTCCATAACATAATGAAGCATTTGAGGTCTCTTTGATGTATCTCAGGATCCTCCTCACTATGTTCCAATGCTCCCGTCCTGGATTCGCCATGTACCGACTAACTGCTCCCACTGCATGTGCAATGTCTAGTCTAGTACAAACCATAGCGAACATTAGACTTCACACTGCTGATGCGTACAGTACTCGAGACATTTCCATCCTCTCTGCTTCACTGCTAGGACTCATCATGGAGGATAACTTGAAATTAACAGGAATAGGGGTAGAGATTGGATTACAGTCTTCCATGTTGAAGCGTTTCAAGACTCTCTGTAAGTAACTCTTCTGTGATAGCCAAATCTTCCCATTATTTCTGTCTCGGTAAATCTGCATCCCAAGAATCTTGTTTGCTGGTCCCAAGTCCTTCATATCAAACTCCCTATCCAAATGTGCTTTCGTCTATTGGATCTGATCATTGTTGGTGCCTGCAATCAACATGTCATCCACATACAACATAAGAATGATGAAATCATTACCATACGAACCCTTGAAATATGCACAAGGATCTGAATGAAGTCTGTCATATCCAAGGCTCATGATATAGGAATCAAATCTCTTGTACCAACACCTCAGCACCTATTTGAGACCATACAAAGATTTGTTCAACCTGAAAACCAAGTTCTCTTTACCTTCTTCTACAAACCCTTCCAGTTGGAGCATATATATCTCTTCATCAAGATCACCATGGAGAAAAGCAGTTTTCACATATAACTGCTCTAGATGTAAGCTGTATGTTGCACACATCACCAGAACTATCCGAACAGTCGTCAGTCTAACAACAGGAGAAAATATTTCATTGAAATCAATACCTTCCTTCTGAGAAAATCCTTTGACCACCAATATTGCACGATATCTTTCCACCTGGTCCTTTCCATCCCGCTTGATCTTAAAGACCCATTTGTTTCCAATAGCCTTCCTTTCACGAGGTAATGGAAAAAGATCCCAAGTCTTGTTTCTGTGCAGGGCTTCAAGTTCCTCCTGCATTTCCACCATCCATGAGGATACATCTGGACTCTGGGTCGCCTCCACAAAAGAAGATGGCTCTCCATCCTCTGTCAATAAGCAATAGACAATATTTCTTTCAGTGACATAGTCTGAGTGCCATACTGGTGCTCTTCTCTCCCGAGTTGACCATCGTGGTCCAGACTCAACCGGTACTTGATCATCATGCTCTGGTAATTCCTCAGAGGAAACCGATTCTTCCTTGGACTTGTACTCTATTTTGACTGTTGTGGTTTCTGTATTCTCCTTCTCCATGTCTTGATTAGTTGTCATTTGCACCTTGTCTTCTGAAAAAATGACATCTCTGCTGATGATAAATTTATGGGCAGTGGGATACCACAAATGATACCCCTTCACACCATCAGTGTACCCCAAGAAGATATATTTCCTAGATCTCGAATCCAACTTCGATCTTTCCTGGTCATTAAACATTGCATATATAGGACTTCCAAAAGTATGTAACCGAGAATAGTCAGCGGGTTTACCAGTCCAAATATCCATTGGTGTCTTCAGCTCAATCACCATTGAAGGAGATCGATTGATCACATAACAGGCGGTATTCACTGCTTCTGCCCAAAAAGTTTTGGCAATACATGCAGTCTTCAACATCGCCCTTGTTCTATCCAACAGGGTTCTGTTAATCCGCTCTGCCAATCCATTCTGCTGAGGCGTGTACGCCACCGTGAACTGTCTCTTGATCCCTTCTTGTTGACAAAAAGTATCAAACTCCTCGCTTGTATATTCTCCACCATTGTCTGTCCTCACACACTTGATCTTCTTTCCAGAGTCAAGATCCTTCCGCGCTTTGAATGTTTTGAAGACTTCAAAAACATCTGCCTTCCTCCTGATTGGGTACACCCAACATCTCCTGGAATAATAATCAATGAATGATACAAAGTACCTTGATCCTCCCAGGTATATAACCGGTGCTTTCCAAACATCGGAATGGATCAACTCCAAGATCTCCTGACTTCTTGCTGTTGACGTCCCGAACTTTAACCTTGTTGCTTTCTCAAAACACAATGATCACAAAATGGTAAGGATACCTTTGTCAGCCCAGGCAGCAACTTCTGATCTGTAAGAATCTTCAAGCCCCGTTCTGACATATGGCCAAGCTTCTGATGCCATAACGTCATCAATGATTCCTTCGAGGTAGTTGATGCAACAACTATCTCCGCATCCTTGTACGTTTCACCCATAAGCATGTACAGGTTCTTTGAGATCTTCTCCACCTTTATTACCACAAGCGCACCCTTCACGATTCTCATAACTCCATTCTCGGTGCGAGTCTTGCATCCGATATCATCAAATTGTCCCAAAGACAATATGTTCTTCTTCAGGCCCTTCACATGACGTACTCCTTGGACGGTCCGAATAATACCATCATGCATCTTCAGTTTGATGGTACCGACTCCAATGATCTTCAGAGTGTAATCATTCCACATGTACACAAGTCCTTTCGGGATGGTTTCATATTGGTTAAACCATTACTGTCAAGACGTCATGTGCCATGTTTCTCCTGAGTCGATAATCCATGCATCGTCGAGATGCTGCCTGCTTCCAGTAGTCGTTGCCGCTTCACTGACTAGTATATCTCCACTTCCAGAAGTACTCACCACATTCCCCTGAGAGCCTTTTTCACCACTCTTCTTATTCCAAAAATGCTTCTTGATGTTCCCCTTCTTGCCACAATTGAAACATGTGACATTCTTATTCTTACTCCTTGATTTGGACCTTCCATGATTTTGGCTCCCACTGGAACCACGCTCCATCATCCTCCATCTCTCCATTGACAGAGCTTCTGCTTGGTGCGAAGTTGTCTATCTGTCCTCCTTGTTCTTGCGCCAACTTTCTTCTTCAAGAACCGAGGCTGAAACATAATTAAAGAGCAGCATATCTGTCAAGATATTATTGGTAAGGTTGATGATGAGTTGATCATAAGAATCTGGAAAACTCTGGAGTAGAATCTATGCACGTTCAGTATCCACAATTTTATAACCCAACATCGTGAGCTGAGAAAAAAGGGTATTAAGGTTGTTGATGTGTTCGGTCACCGAAGATGACTCCGCCATCCGAAGAGTGTACAATTTTCTCTTCAGGAAAATTTTGTTGTGCAGTGACTTGGCCTCGTATAGCTTCGTCAGAGTATCCCATATTTCTTTTGCCGTCTTTTTCTCCACAATACTCGATAGGACCCCGTCTTCCAAAGCCAAATTGATGTTTTCAATAGCATTCCCATCCATATCGTTCCATTTCTCCTCCGTCACACCCGTCGGATTTTTGCCAATTGCCAGTAGGCAATTATCCTTCCGCAGCACTGCCTGCATCTTCATTTTTCACAATGAAAAATTATTCCTGTTGAATTTTTCGATCTCGAATTTCGCCGCCATCTAGACACGCTGTCAGTCCAGAACCTCCTCTGTTTCACAACGGTGTATTTAATAATCTCAATAATTTTTTTCTGATGTGAAAGATCAACCGGAGTCGCAATCACAGAGCATACTAAAATTTTACGAGAATTATTAATACCCGAAAAAGTGAACAACACCGGGCCAGAACCTTGGCTCTGATACCACTTGTTGGGACCGTAAATGATTGGCCCACAATGCAACAATAATCACGAGATAAAAATAAAGTGAAAATGCGGAAATAAATGGGACACCAGATGTAACGTGGAAAAACCCCCAAATGAAAGGGGTAAAAAACCACGGGAAAATAGAAGGATCACTATGGGGGTAAAATTGGGTACACACTCCCTCACTATTACAAGGAGAAAAATCTCGTAAATATCTCTATTTGACTAAATGGGGAAACCGCCTCACTAAAACCGCTCTGCTATGAGATATGTTGTACTGGTGATGAGAACCGATGATGAGATGCTGAAGGTAGAGGATGCTTGTGCCTTTTATAGGCAACCCTCACCCCTTCTCCTCCTTCTCCTGCTGGAAAATTGGGTGGGGGTTTGGCCACCAAACACCAACCTAGACCACCCCCTTTGACAAAGTGGGGGGGGGGTGCTGTCCAGAGAAACTTCTACCGACAGCATAACATTATATTTACAACACTTTCATGTTATTTATACATTATAATTACATTATATAACACAAATACAATGAAAATATAACATTATATAATATAAATATATTGTTAATATGACGTTATAAAATATAACTATAATTTAAATATAACATAAATGTATTGTAAATATAATGTTTATATAAAGCCTTTGTGCTTTTGGGCCTCCAGACCATTAATCCAAGTTTTCGAGCCAAGTAAGAGTTCCATCTCAACCTAGTTAAAAAATGGATTATCCAGAAATAAAAAAATAAATTCCTTTAGGTGAGGGGAAAAACATAAATATAATGTAAACATAATGTTATTTAAATTAAACATAAAGTGATATAATGTAAACACATCATTATATTTATGTTATATACTTTGAATATTATAAAAATATAACGTTATTTAATATAAATATAACTTTATATAATATAAATTAAACATAAATAAAATGTGAATATAACTTAAATATAACATTATATAACATGAATATAACATACATATAAGGAAAATATAATGAAAATTTAATTTAATATATATATAAGTTTAAGGTAGTTGGGGGGGATTACCTGAGTGGTAAAGTCACCCTATAATACTGTATCAAATCTGGGTTCAAATTTAGATGGTGAAGAATTTCCATGGTACTGTAACAACACTGTAGCAGTGCAAGTACTATAGAAGATACTATAGAGGGGTACTATAGAAGTGGTACTATTCATCACGTATGGACTATCAAGCCATGAACTGAAGCCTCTAGACCATAGGAAATCTAGTCCATAAAAAATTATTGGGCCTCTAGGATAGTACTAGAGTAGATTATAACCAGTGGAGTGAAAGTCGGTGCAAGGGTAGTCACCTATGAAGCAGCTGGACACAGGGTGACCACACAACAAGAAGCAGGCTACAGATGAAACTTCAGGGTGGAGGTTGGCATGAACGATCTACATGAAGATAGGAAGAGATGTAGTTGTTCAAGGTGGACTTCGATACATGTATTCATGGGATTTTGATCCATGTAAGGGTTCCCTCTCAACTCAGTTAAAAAAGAGGATTTATCCAAAAAACGATATAAAAATGGAATTGGTGGTATATATAAGTTTGAGGAAAATATAGTGTAAATATAACATTATTATAATGTCATATAACGTAAATATAACATTATGAAACATCATATAAGGCATATATAATGTATATATAACAAAAATAATATATATATATATATATAACATTACATTTATGTAAATATAATGTTATATTTACATTTATAAAGTTATATTTAAGTTATATAGTGTTGTATTTACATTATATAAATGTAATATAATGTTATTTTTATGTTATGTTTATGTTATATTTATGTCATATACATCATATTTACATCATACTTATGTTATATAACGTTATATCTATATTGTTATGACATTATATAATATAACTATAACATAAATATACTGTAAATTTAACTTTATATGTAAATATTAATTTTTTATAATGTTATATAATGTAAATATAACATTATTAAAACATTATATAACGTAAATAATGTTATATTTTGGTTATTATGATGTTATATAATATAAATAGAATGTAAATATATCATAAATATATTATAAATATAATGATATATAACATAAATATAATGTAAATATAAAATTATTGTAATGTTATATAATGTAAATATAATGTAAATATAACATTATTATAACATTATATAATGTAAATAATGTTATATTTACATTATATAATGTAGGTACTATAACAGTGACAAGTACTGTTGCTATACTATTCACATAATATGCATTGGTTCAAGTAATGAGATTTCATGTTATGGGGCCTTCACACCAACAAATTGTAATGGGCCTTCAGGCCACATGAGCCTTTGGGTCATGTAAGGGTTCTCTCTTAGCCCGTTAAAGAGGGTTTTGTTAGATAATTTATCAAAATAAATTCCAAAATCTATTAATTTTCTTGATAAAAAGAAAATGATAGTTACCTTAGACCATTGCAAAACAATGCGGAAAATTAAGGAAACAAAAACTAAATGCCTTCTAAAGTTTTCATATGGGGCTTAGATAATATATTTTCTACGTATCCACAGATTGTAGGGGAATTAATATTTTAAGTGGGTTCTTCCATCAAGAACCCACCCCCAAATATCCCATCGAAAAAGAGAATTAATGCAAGGGTGATTAATTTCCATCAAATAATTAAATAATATTATGGAATAGAATTTAATACATTAAGATTATGGGTCATAATTTCTTGTATTAATATAATAGACCATATTAATTTTATAGGCCTAATTTATCGATCCACAATTTATTACATTTAAAATTAATTTGATGGACCATTTATTACATTCTCCCACATAGTCCATACTAATTAATGAGAATATATTAATTGAATGTACCCTTTTATCAATACACATAATAAACAAATCATAGAGATATTTTCTCTAAATAACGAGTATTACCTTCCATGTATCATAATGTATCATGTATCTTAAATAACTATTTGAATACACCTTAAACACATGGTTCATTCTCTATATGAATAAACCTTAATGTCATGACCCCCTCCATCGAAAGATACCCCTCCTGGGATGGCAGTAAAGAAAGAGAGATAATGACCCCCGAGTCCCACCTCTATTAGGCCCTGAGGAGGAGACCAACACCAAGGGTATAAAAATCTCATAAAATAGGAGGCATTTCTCTTTTTAAAGAAGAAATATCCGGAGATAAGATGGTTCATCCCCAAACAACTCCAAGATAAATATATATAAAAGAAAATAAAAATCCTTACCACATGCATGTTTAAAACAAAACTATTACAATATGATAAAACTCCAAAGTAAGTACCCAAAGTAAAACTAAGTAGAGACACAACAGCTGTCCAAAAGTTCGAGCTAGTAAGGTCTAGTATGGTCCACGTAATCCTACTAGAAACCTAAAAATAGTTTATATACGTAGGGTGATCATAAAAATACACTCATTAGGAAAAGCAAAGTCTCTTATGCATAAGTGAAAGAAGCATACTCATGATCCCATGAGAAAATAGTAGAACCCAACAACAACTAACAGGTATACTAGCCATCTCAACCTCACCAAGGCACACTCACCAAGTAAAGAAAGTCAAGTAAAGTAATATAGTAAACACATCTATGATTTGGGTACCCTGAACCACTTTCCACTGGTTTAGCTGCTCTTACCTAATGGAAAACGTCCTCGCACTCCCACCTCTTCCAAAAGTACCACGTCACAACCCGCCCGCACACACATGGGCCGTACAGCTAGTCTCGTCACCTGGGAAAATAAAGCACATCACATCCTGCCCACAGACACCTGACCCCTCACAAACCACACCACATCCCACCCACAGACACTTGGGCCAAAAACCATGTCATATCCCAAAAACACATGGGAAAACACAACCCATCTCATCCCAAAGACACCTGGGAAAGCACAACTTGTCTCATCCCGAAGACACCTGGGATAGAAAAACTTTCCCAAACACATATGGGCCTCAGAAACCACAAATTGACCAAAGAATATTGGGAAACACCGCCTGGAAGAAGAAGTGGAGAAGAGTGGGTGGGCATCCATCCACCCTCCCACTGGGATATTTGTGAAAGACACCCTCCCTTGTGATGATAGAGGTGTTCGACATGTAGTGCTCAACTAAGGTGGAGTGCATATAGAAGTTGAAAGGAAAATAAAAGTAATACATATATGATACCAAAAACTCAAGCCCAACCTATGGGTTTTCAACCAATAACCAACTCACAATACCGCATTTACTGTTACCTCTAAATGCACAACCACACAACAAGCCACAAACTCAATTCATACCCCATTAAATTCATTTAACCAATTCCCATTATTTATTAAAAAATCACTTATTTTTTCCATCACTACCCAGAAAACTACTAGTTATAAGGTACAATAAGTAGCACAATGAAGGTCACACCGAGGAAGAAGAACCATGGTAAATTAACCCACTTCACATTAATCTTTTTTTAACACCCATTCATGACAAAACATACCAATCCAGAGATACGGGAAAACTTTCTACATGTTATTAATTGGATAGGCACCCATGCCAACCACTGCCATCATCATTCTTCAAAGTCATTCTACCCAATAAATCCTCTCAATAGAGAAAACCCCCAATTCACAGCTGCACCCAACAACACATCCCATCACAACCATTTTTGGTAGCCCTGCTGCATAAGACTTCCCATCCATTCCATAATCAATCAATCTCTCAACCTTAGATTCCATTACACCACCCGAACCACCCCGCATCACATACCCATGCCCACAACCCTACTACAACACAAGTCAGAACAATCCCACACACAAAACACCACCACATGAACCAATTCTATACATATTCAGATTTAATAATTCATTCCTCACTCAATTTCCACTTGTTAATTTAATGGTTATCACATAAACAGTTTGATCCTAGGGAATCCATTTATTTTAGCCGAATATCTGTGGTTAACAGATTCTATGTATTTGTTTAACAAGAAGCTGATAAACATGCATTCATACACATTCTCTGCGCAACCAAGGACCCTCAATGACTATGATTTTCAGTAGGCATATAGCCCATACAACATTGATAAAAAATATCAACAAAATAGTACGATCATATGCCACTTTCCACAGCCCCTATTTATTGATTTGAAACTAATTATATTATATTCATTGAATTTGGATTACAATATATTCACAAGGAGACATTCATACACCCACCCCGCATGATGCACAATTGAGAGAGATACGAAGGAAAAATTACCTGGAAGAAGAGACAATCGACACTTCCTGGCTGCACCAAAGAAGGGGGCTGCACATGCAGTCGGAAGAGCCTCTAGGGAAAACATGGTCTAAAGATTCAACACAATTTCATGACTCCTCGGGGGGGGGGGGAGAAAGGTTCTGGTCGCCTTTTAATAAGAGAAAGGGAAGCACACAAGGAAGATAAGATCTCAGCTTTAGAAAGGCCAGATCCTAAATCAACGAGATAGACGATTTTTAAAAGCCATTAAAGGTAGATCTTGAAAAAGACCACTATATTAAGAAGTCAAAGGAAGATTCAGGTTTTTAGAAGATAGATATGATTGGAAATGGATCCAAAAAAACCATTAAATATGATATTAAACTCATTTTATGTCAGATAAAATGTTAAAGGGGTGAAACTATAGGAAGCTGGAAACACTGTTCATGACTCACCGTTGGAATGAACTACCATTGGACGAGTCACCATTGGAAGGGATACCATTGGAAGACTCAATGTTGGATGAATCACCATTAGACGAGGTTCCACAACAATTCACCATCAAAAGCTACCATTCGACAAGATACCGTCATGAGCTACCATTGCAAGTCACCATCCTGACTCATCGATCCCGACCCACCATTCTGACTCACCACTTTGAGTCACTAGTCCTGACTCACCAGTCCTGACCCACCATCAACGACCTACCATCACAAATCACCATTGTGACTCACTATCATGAGTCACCATTGTGACTCACCATTGTGACTCACTTCTAGTGACCTTCCATCAGCGACCTACTATTGGAGAAACTGAAAAACTAGAAATTTTGAAAAGTGTTGTAATAAGTCCCCATGACCTCCCAGAACACTCCAACCACCATATTTTCAAAAAGTAATGGACCAGAGAGGTCTGGGATATTACATTCGATACCTCTTAAACTATTCTCACCCCAAGGAATTCAAAACCAAGACCATAAGGAAAAGAGGGGTATGAAAAACCATTCCATGAGATACCTCTCAAGGATCTTACTATTCTTGAAACACCGCTACCGACATCAAGCTCAACAATAAACCACCATGTGTTATTCAAAAGTTGGAGTGAAATATAAACATCCAAGAAAACCTCCTTTGACATCTTCTAACTCAACCGACCAGAAGACAGACGACACAATCACAACAACCATTCAATCCCAAAAACACGAATCAGGGAATTTCGTTTTACATGTCAAGATATTATCCACTCTAGGAGGCACTGAATTTCCCAAAAAGTTTTAATCACATCACAATTAATGCGTATCAATTAGGAATATGGTCTTACCCTTTTCAAATGTCAGGACTTAATCACACATTGCACCACACACATGTAAACCTAAGGGAAAAAACTTATTTCATACAATAAGGTTCAAACATTATATCATAAGGCAAGATATAAAAAGGAAAAAATAAAAAAAACTCTGGGTTATAGGCAAAAATATGCATTTATCATTCCCAAGTACTCTCTTCTAGGCCACCATGCCTCCATAACACGTGAACCAAAGGAATGGTCCATCTACACAACACCTTCTCCCGATGATCGTAGATCTCTACTGGACACTCCACGTACATCATGTAATGACCCAAAGTTTTTCAATGGAAATTACCTTCTTATAATTATGTCATAAAATAACATGAAAACACAAAATAATGAACTACTAAGTGATAAGTGACCTTTAAACATAAGTTTTTCACTTTTGTGTTTGGAATTTTGAAAATTTGACATACACAGTTGTGTTCAAGATGATTTTTAAAGTCTAATAAAGAAAAAATATTTTTTTGGTGAATAATAACCTACCCTTATGAATAGTAGCATACCCTTATGAATAGTGATATTACCTAATTAATAGTAACCTTACCTATGATAGTATAAAAATAATATTCAAGTGAAAGTATGATGCATCTATATTTTAGAATAAGTAAATGAATGTTTTTAAACTATTTTTTAGTAATAAACCATGATTTTAATTAAATAACAAATTAATCATATTTAGAAAATTATTTTTGAAAAATGGAATTAATTTTTGGATTATACACATCAAAAAATGGTTGGGGTAAATTTTTGGGATTTTTCTGAAATACTTGAATTTTTGATGAATAGTGAAATACCGTAATTTACAAAAATAAGCTAAATAAGCTAAATAAGATAATTATAGAGTCATGTGTGATGTTATGCTAATGTAAGACCACTTGGTTCAGGATCACATGATAAAATTACTACTCTTGGTCATTTAATACTCACTATTCCTTGTCTTAGGGGAAATTAATAAACTAATGAGTTTTATATTAAGGAAACCCCTCTCCCCTCCACTATAAAAACCACCCTTCACACCCTCATTTCCTCACACCTCTAAAGCTCAAAGACTTCTCTAAAATCTGCCCAAACATCTTCCCTAGCCCCTCTCCCACGTTCAAGAGCTTCTGGTCTCATCAAAAGACCAAGCCTAGCTTCCTTAAGGAGAATCTCAAGAGGAGGATTTAAGAGGACATTAAAGAGAAGGAAGCATTCAGATACAAGGTAAGGGGAAATTCTCGAACCCAATTTTCTTTCTTCGGGTTCTCCCTCTTTCACTCGATTTTTTATATGGTTACTCCTTAAAAATAATTTTTTCATCACTGTCTTTCCTTTTATAGGATATACATGTTCACCACTATTGTTTATGTCAAACAAAATGTTTTCCAAAAGAACTCTTCTTCTTAGAACTCACCTTTTACTTCTCATTCAAGGTTGATGGTTCTTGTATCAAGTATGTTATTCCCTCTTTGTTTTGGGAACCCAAATTTTATGAATGTGTTATTATGAAATGAAACCCATTCCTTTCCATGGGTTAGTTATGTTCATCATTGATTTATGTTCTATGTGTCATGCATGATAATGATAATATTATGATGTTACGGGTGCGCCCAGAATTATGTAGTGCAATATGAATATTTGAATGTGAAGGGTGCGACCAGAATTATACAGTGCTCCAATGAATTGGGTAAAGTGATTAATCTCATGATTAAATGTGAAATTATGTGTGAACAAGATGATAGCTTGGTTCACAAGTATGCATGGTAGTTAACCACTAAGACATGATGTTTCATTTTTATGCATTGACACATTTCAAGTATTATATTTATGCTTCCTCTCATGTTCATGATATTTTTCCCATGTTATTATTATGCTCACCCCATTCTATATTGTTCTTATCTATCCTCTTACTAGGCTTCTAGCTCACCCCTTTTGATGTATATCCTCAGGTTGCTACATGTACTAAGAAGAGGACAAGTTCCAATAAGAATCTAGAGAAGAAGAAATTAAATACATGTTTATGCTTGATGTTGTAATTGTTATGTATGGTCCATGTTTTCCCAAGACACTAAACCTTTGGATCCTCTATGTGTAATACTATTATGTTTTTTATCTTTAAAATGATGTAATAGTAATGTAAGAAAATGTTGGGTTTCTATACCTCATGTCATCCTTGATATCCAACTCTCCCCAATCAAGGATATGAGAGTCATCATGAAGATACTGAAAAATTTGTGAGATGTGGGAGACATCATGGATCCTATCTAACTATGGTGGCAATTCCAACTGGTATTCCACTTTTCCAACTCATCCCCACACCTTAAAGGGTCCAATGAACCTGGGAGAAAGCTTACTCTCTCAACCAAACCTCTTCTGCCCACATTGAGGGTAAACCTTTAAGAACACATGTTCCCCAACCTCAAACTCCAAGGGCCTCCTCATGTGATCGGTATACGATTTTTTTCAGTCTTGTGTTGCTTTCATCCTCTCATGAACAAGCTAAAAATTCTCAGTTGTGATCTATACCACGTATGGTCCAAGAACGGTTGTTTCCCCAACCTCTATATAGTACAAAGGTGAATGACATAAAAAGTTTCAAATGGAGCCATGCTAATGGAAGAGTGATAGTTATTATTGTAAGAAAACTATACCAAGGGAAAGTGTTGTACCCAATATCCTCCAAAGTCTAAGATGCATGCCTACAACGTATCCTACAATGTCTGGATAGTCCACTTTGTCTGCCCATCTGTCTGAGGGTGGAATATAGTGATGAGGCATAACTAGGTTCCAAAGGCATGCTGTAATCCTCTCTAGACTCGTGAGGTAAACCGTGTATCCCAGTCTGAGATAATGGATCTCATAACTCTAGACAACTATACCACTTCATCCACATACCTCCTATCCAAGGAATTCATTGTGCCCAAATCCTTGATCGCTAGTAAGTGGGATGATTTCATCAACCGATCCACTATCAACCAGATAGCATCACAACCTCCCTGATCTCTAGGTAACCTTGTGATAAAATCCATTGAGATGTCATCCCATTTCCACCTGGTAACATTCAAGGGCTTCAATAAACCACTAGGAACATGGTGTTTGGATTTCACATACTGGAAGACCAAGCATTTCTCCACAAACTCCACCACTGCATGTTTCTGCATCAAGACGCATCCCAATCCCTAACATGAAGCATCGCAAAACACATCAATCATCACCCCTTCCTCTAGAAACTGAATCACTAGATCACTGACCAACTTCCCCTTTAGATAGCCGAATGGTGCTTGTAACTTCTTTCTCCACAAAAAATCATGGTATTTTCTGGTCATAGTTTTCAATGTAGCTACAAATTGAGAGAAATTAGGCACAAATATCTGATAATAGCCTGAGAGACCATGAAAACTGTGAAATTATTCCACATTCTTAGGTACAGCCCAAGAATCAACCACTTTAACCTTTTACAGGTCCACCACTATAACCGACAGAGACACCGCATGTTTGAGTAAATACACCTACCATGTCCAAAACATACACTTGGAAAACTTTCCATAGAGTTGGTGGCATCAAAGAACTTAGAAGACAGTCCTGAGATGTTCAATATGCTCCTCCTCTAACTTCGAGTAGATCAAGATGTCATCGATGAATATGATGAAGAACCGGACTAGGAACTCATGAAAGATGGAGTTCATAATCCCCATGAACATGGATGGTGAATTTGTAAAATTGAATGACATAACTATGAACTTGAAGTGCCCATACCAACATCTAAAAGCAGTCATCAGGATATCAACCTCTTTCACCCTCAACTGGTGATATCCAAACCACAAATTGATCTTAGAAAACCAACTTTCCCCTATCAGATGGTTGAAAAGATCATCTATCCTTGAAATAAGGTAACAATTCTTGACCATCACCTGATTCAGCCTCCTGTAGTCTATACACAACCTCAGACCACTATCCGCCTTCTTTGCGAACAACACCGGAGCACGCCACAGTGAAACACTAGGACAGATAAATACCTTATTCATTAGTTCACCAATCTAAATCCTCGATTTTTGTAACATAGAAGGTGCCATCTAATAAGGATCTATTGAAATCAGATAAGAACAGGGCTGTAAGTCAATCCTGAACTCAATTTCACATCAAGGGGGTAGAGTCACAACCTCCTTGGGGAAAACATCCAAGAACTTCCCAACAACTCTAGGAACCTCCATCATCTCAACATATACTGATTCTATTGACAGCTCATCCAACAAGGAAAGAAGAGGATCTAAATACCAACTACCCACCTGATAGCATCGCTCACTAACAAAAACCACACGTTGACTATCCACATATGAAAACACAACTTTTCTCTAGAAGAATTCGATAATAGCTTGCATGGAATATAAGAAGTCGATACCGAGAATGAAATCGAATGACTGCATATGTAGCAAGAAAATATCCCCATAGGACTGATGTGGTCCCATCATCAGTTTATATCCTCAAAAAACATCAAACAAGTTGTTATGACCTCTGACCAACGTACTCAAAATCAGAGGCATGAGAAGCCTATCTATTTCTAGTCCAAGAGCATGGGATATAGCTGGTGCAATAAAGGAGTGTGAAGCTCCTGAATCAAACAAAGCGCAAAAAAGGGTACTGAACAAACTGATCGTACATCTGATGATCTCTGGACCTGCTGGAGCTACTACTTATGTGGTGTGCAACTGACCACACCCAGATCCTTTTACCCTCTTCTGAAAACCACCTACACCACCCCACCTAGGTAGAGGTCCCTGAGGAACATATTGTGTTCAGCTTCTACCTGCTCTATCTCCCCTCAGTGGAGCATGCGATTGCTGTCTATGCTGCTAAAACAACCTAGATGAAAACTGCTTCTGAGCCTGGTACTAAACCTCTCCTCCTCCACCAAACTGAGCTTGAGAATCCATTGAGAGCTGGTTATGAATATGGATATGGACTCCATAGATAAAACACCTTGGTATCAAGTTTATGGGAAATGCATGAGGACCTGAAGGTCGAAACGAAAACTAATGAGGTCGACCCCTGATTAGCCACTAAATGAGGATAATATTCATTGTTAATTTATATAATATTCATGTTCTTTATTATTCATACACACAATTTTAGTGAATTTTACACTTTGAACATCATTTCACATTATGATTGTAATTCCTTCTTAAAATGAACTATTATGTGGTACATTTTTGAACATCATTTAAATTACCCCATGATTCATCTGATTTTAAGAAATGTAATTATCCATATTTTAATTTGATATTTTGGGAAATTTAGCTACACTTTAATATGAAAATTTTTCATTCAGGGATAATTGAATAATTCATGAAATAATATGGGGATATTATGTGATGAAAGAAAAAAATTCTGGAGAAGTTAGATTGGACATCATCCCACTGATGAGAATGTAGGCCCCAACATACAGTCCCAATAAAGCCCAAATTTCGTGGGATTCTAGATAACATGTATAAAAACAAATCATTCTTCAGGAGACAGTGCTAATTCGGCCTCCATGGTGGTCATTAAGGCAACCCAATTTGGAGACAAAATTCTGGGCCAGATTCTGTGTCCCAGATAAAATCCTACCAATATAATCATATCTAGGAATCCAAAACTCCAAATGGGACCAAACTTTACAGGTGGTTAGGAGAAATCCATGGAGACATTTTGCTTCTTCTATGTACCACTCTAATTCTACCATCTAGAAGGTCTTCCAAGTGCGTCTGTTCGGTGGTTGCAAGCTGGCTGCCACCTCAGGTCAAGAGTGGAAAAGTCCAAGTTCCACAAGCTTTCCACCACCCCAGGCCTACCGTAATCAAGTGGGATGATTTTTACTATTGAAGACTCGACCCAAGGCTCCCAAAATTCCTATTTAAGGTAGTGGTGGTGTAGGATTTTATCATCTTTGATCTTTGTTTCATTTTAATGTTATGCTGCCAATTTGATGTTGTAATCGCATTCCTTCAATTGTAAGTTACTTGAATTACCTTAGTTTATTTATAAAAGTTTTTCATATTCTCTTTTTATATTCTTCTTCTTATCACTTTTATACCATTGCCTCGAGGTGTGAACTTGTTCATACCAAACCTTGTGAGATTATCACACAACAGTGGAGTGATTGTTTTTTTTCATTGTTTTTTTCTTCTATAATTCCTCCCTCATGAGTCTACTTTCTGCTTCCATTAAAACCATGGGATCAATGGAGGGCTAACCCACTTATGGTTTGATCCAAGGTAGTAGAAATAGGATGTATTGTATGTTATTTTTCTCACTCCATTAATGGATAATCACTTATTTTAAATGAGATTTTTATTTGATGACTTTAAAACTTCTTCATCCTTATTGAATTTAAGGTCACATATTTCAAGTGCTAATAAGAACCTTTACCTTGGAGAGCTCAAAACTTTGATCCTTCAAGTTTATAGGTGATTAGTATTAGGGTGTGTAGTAATTAAACTAGTAAGTGATGATTTTTTTGATCTCCTTCAATGAACCCATCTCTAATATAAGAAATTGAAATATTTTTACAAGAAAAAGAATGAATCCAATCCAACCCTTGTAATAAGCTAGGATCAACCCTTCTCATAATTTTAATTAACTTAAGAATTTTAGTGTTCAATTAATCCCATCTAAAATCAACCCAAAGTTATCCACTCAATAGCCAAAAAAGTCCATAGAATGTACGTGTCCATAGGTTACTTCTTAGGTCTCTGAGGATTCGACAACCCAAGCTAAACTACAAAGACCGTTCTACCTTCTTCTCTTGGGTAAATTTGAGTGTGAATCAAATTTTGGAACCATTTCCGGGGACCTAAGTAAGTTATATTAGACATTATCATCTTTTTTTTCATCCCTTTTCTCTATTCTCACCCCCTCACTCCTATGGAACTCAATTTTGAACAAGTCCAAACATGGGAAACCTATCCATACTTTGATCACCCAACCCCATGTGTGATGTAAAATTACCATCATAATTTCTACTTGTGGGATCATCAAAAAACTAATGAACAAAAATGTTTTTACTCCAATGATCCACAAAACATCCCAAAATATAATGAGTTTGAATCCCCAAAAATCCAATCTGAACACCCTCCTGTGCAATTACAAAAAACTTAATTATCCACATGAAATAGACCATATTTCTTAACCCCTTTCCCATCATGATCCACAAAAATTACTTGAAAAATTATTTCAACAAATGGAGAAAATTAATTTTGAGGTTTAATATTTGAGGTTAGAACTACAAATCATTAAAAATTATGAGGAACACATCCCTACACCAACTGTCCCTTCCATAACCTTATGTGACGTTTCTTGTTTCCAAAAAACCCCACATGAATTTATTGAAGAACCAAATTTTGGATTTGGGATAGATGAAGAGGATCAAGGAATTGTTAAAGGTTCTTTAAATCAAGAAGAAATTTAGTTTTTGGATTCAAAAGAGGAGAATTTGACATCATGGATTATGTGTCCTGAATATCACTCCATTGATTCTTCAAAACAAAAAATTACTGAACCATTGGGAGAAATAAAAAACTGTGAGTCCATATCCATTCCAAACACTGATCTTTCCAATTTTTTGGTTGAATCTTCTATTCAAAAGGAACCAATTTTGTTGAGAAATTTGGAAAATGAAACTGATTTGGATTCAAAATCTTCACCTGTGTTTGAATGTCCAGTCCAATCTAGTCTCAAAATTATTATCCTTCCTTCCCCACTCAAGAATCCCTTTATAGGGTATAATCACGACCTTTCAATTTTAATTCATTCTTCTCTTGAAACCAAAAAAGTTGGAATGATCATTGATGTCTTAGAAAAGACTATAGAGGAAACTCGATCCACCATTTTTGATATTCCTTGGATTTACCCATTCATTTTAGAACATAGGTTTGTGAATGAAACAAATTATAAACATAGAATAAATATCAACCTAGTAGAATTGGTGAAACATGTGGTCCTTAAAATGTTAAAAGTTGGTATTGGGTAAGTTGTGGGGTTCAAGTCGAGCTAGCGACATTAAACCAAAGCGCTGCACGGGAGGAAACCCGTGATTTTCATCTTTGCGGATCATTTTTTTTTAAATAGGATTAATGAATCATTTTGATATTAAAAAAAATATACTGTTGACTTGTTCTTCTATTATGAGTATGGATGGGTACGAAAGGGGAGAACCATATTAATCAGTGTCACGTGGTGTGATCTTTGAGTAATACCTTACCAAGAAATTTAAAAAGAAGACAATGTATCATCAGTTTATTTTATGTGTTTGTAGGTTAAAAAAATAACAATATAATAATAATAATAATAAAAAGGGACACATCATGGGTCGTGGGTCAAACCCCGTCACAACCGGCGAAGCTGCGGGGATTCGAACCCGGGACCGAAGGGAGATAGGGGCACGTGCTTACCACTGACCTAAGGTTTTTTGTGCTTCTTTATTTTATATTTTTTATATATATACTCATATTTTACTTTCTTTATTATATAAATAAATAAATAAATATATATATATATATATATATATATAGTTTTTTTCCACTAGGGAATTCTCAGAGTGACATCGAGATCAAGAGACTAAATTGGAGCAACAAGAACTTCAACTTCAACCACCAGGTGACTTCATTCCATGATCCTTATATTTAAATTTCCTTTTTGAACTTCCCTTATCAGCCTCTAATCCTTATAAATTTTCATTTCTTAAAACATTGGGGATAGTGTTATTTTAATTTGGGAGGGGGATAAAATAAAAAATACTTTTGTGTAAAAAAACGAATGATTTGAAAAAAAATTGTGTAAATGGAAGGAAAAATTCCTTTAACTTTGAACACGGTAATACAAATTGCACACTTTGAAACTGAATATCAAATAATTTAGCATGCCCCGATTATGATTTAAATCCTTGTATAATTTCATGAGCATAGATTTTGGAAAGTGTGGCTATCCAATGTGATATTTTATCATTTATATTTTCATCCAAATAAAAAAAAATATCACAATGCACGTCCTTTGGATAGTGGGGTATTAGTTTGAGTTAATGGGGTCCCCCAAATAAATATCATAGGTTTGGTGATCATTTTAGGTTTAATATGAGTATTAAATAAAAAAAATAAAAAATAAAAATAAATTTTCATGTAGAGCAATGAAATGGCCTAATGCGTGGCTTTCGACACTTGGGGATCTTGACTCCATAGTTGTCTGGCCCAAAGTTAGTAATTTTATCTCTATTTTTGGTAATTTGAATTTTCTTTTGACTGAGTTAAATTGAGATGATGCCCGAGTATGTGGGATTTACTTGGTTCCCTAAGGTCTTTGAGCCTGTGAGTCATCGACAAAGTCTCGCTACAGAGTTTGACTCTTTTGAGTGCAATTTCCATTACCATGGAAAAATTGAAAAAAATATTACAATAAAAAAAATTGAATACTTATCTTAATATTGAAATGTGATTCCACATATCACTTCCGTAATTTCCCCCTTGGATAAATATGAACCCCATGTATATTGTGATGCACAACACATCCTCTTACTTAATGATATTGGATGAAATATGGCAATGAATTTGAACAAAGGAATGGGCATGGGATTGGGATCTGCTTATGAAACTATCTTGTATTAAAATATTTTGATGGGTTTCATGATTGTTTGGTATAAGGGTTTTGGTGATCATTATGTATTAAAATGTTTTTGGAAAAGTGAATTCGAATTTCATATTGTTGAGATAAATTTTGCTCGGGACTAGCAAATCTCAAGTTGGGGGGTGTGATTAGCCACTAAATTTTGATAATATTCATTGTTAATTTATATAATATTCATGTTATTTATTATTCATACACACCATTTTAGTGAATTTTACACTTTGAAAATCATTTCACATTATGGTTGTAATTCCTTCTTAAAATGCACTATTATGTGGTACATTTTTGAACATCATTTAAAGCACCCAATGATTAATATGATTTTAAGGAATGTAATTATCCATATTTTAATTTAATATTTTAAGAAATTGATCTAGAATTCAATATGAACATTTTTTATTCAGGGGTCAATGAATAATTCATGGAAGAATATGGGGATATTATGTGATTAAAGGAAACAATTCAAGAGAAGTCAGATTGGACACCAGCCCACTGATGAGAATTTGGGGCACAACATACAGGCCCAATGAAGACAAAATTTAGTGGGATGCTATATAACATGTATAGAAACAAATAATTATTCATGATACAGTTCTAATTCTGCCTCCATGGTGGTCATTAAGGCGGCCCAATTTGGAGATAAAATTCTGGGCCAGATTCTGTGGCCCAGAAAAAATCCTACCAATATAATCATATCTCAGAATAAAAAACTCCAAATGGGCCCAAATTTTACAGTTTGTTAGGAGACATCTGGGGATCCATTTTATTCTTCTATGGACCACTCTAATTAGGCCATATATAAGGTCTTACAAACGATTCTGTTCGGTGGTTTGAAGCTGGATTCCACCTCAGGTCAAGAGTGGAAAAGTCCAAGTTCCACAAGCTTTACACCACCCTAGGCCTACCATAATCAAGTGGGATGCTTTGTACTGTTCGAGGATCGAACCAAGGCACCCAAAATGCCTATTTAAGGAAGTGGTGGTGGAGTAGTTTATCATCTTTGATCTTTGTTTCAATTTAATGTTATGCTTCCAATTTGATGTTGTAATCGCATTCCTTCAATTGTAAGTTCCTTGAATTACCTTAGTTTCTTTATAAAATTTCTTCATATTCTATTTTTATATTATTATTATTATCACTTTGATACCGTTGCCTCAAGTTATAAACTTTTTCATACCAAACCTTGTGAGATTATCACACAACGGTGGAGTGATTTTTTTCATTGTTTTTTTTACTTCTCCAATTCCTCCCTCATGAGTCTACTTTCCACTTCCATTGAAAACATGGGATCAATGTAGGGCTAACCCACTTTTGGGTTGATACAAGGGAGTATAAAGGGGATGTATTGGATGTTATTTCTCACTTCATTAATGGATAATCACTTCTTTTAAATGAGATTTTTATTTGATGACTTTAAAACTTCTTCATCCTTATTGAATTCAAGGTCACACATTTCAAGTGCTAATAAGAACCTTTAACTTGGAGTGCTCAAAACTTTGATCCTTCAAGTGTATATATGATTATTATTAGGGTGTGTAGGCATTAAAATAGTAAGTTATGATTTTTTTATCTCCTTAAATGAACCCATATCAAATATAAGAAATTGAAACATTTTTACAAGAAAAAGAATGCATCCAATCCACCCCTTGTAATAACTTAGGATCAACCCTTATCATAATTTGAATTCACTTAAGACTTTTAGTGATAAATTAAACCCATCTAAAATCAACCCAAAGTTTTCTACTCAGTATCCAAAAATAGTCCATAGAATGTACGTGTCCATAGGTTACTTCTTAGGTCTCTGAGGATTCGACAACCCAAGATAAACTACAAAAACCGTTCTACCTTCTTCTCTTGGGTAAATTTAAGCGTGAATAAACCCCCCAATGGTTGAAACCTTGAAGGCCCCAACGTCTGAAACCTAATTTTGGTAACCTTACATCTCAAAGAACCCTACTGGCTCCCCTCTCACAATAGACCTCCTCATGAGTGCATCTGCTCAATCACTTCTGCCTTCTTCTGAACCTGCAAGTAAGTCGACAACGTAAAGGGAGTAACCACATACTAGACAGAAGGATGAGGTGTATCCTCTAGGAATATCACATGAGACTCCTCATCTGGAAAGATATCAAGGGAAAAATTAAGGATATCCTTGAACTTAATCCCCAGATCCCGTACTAACATACTCCTATACTAGAGGGAGAGTAACTCCTTCCTCTTTTCATCCTTCATGGTCAATGAAAGGAATTCTTCTTGGATATCCTTCTCGAAATAGACCCATAGAATGTTAGCCTCCTTCCTCTCCTCCAGGTACAACATCCACCATTGAAGCACAACTCCCCACATCTGGCTCACTTCCAAAGGAACCTAGTACTTCGTTGGAGCCTAGATCAAACTGAAGGTGATATCAAGCTCCTCGATCCAACTCTCCCTCTCCATGTATGAAACACTTACCTTGTACTCTCCCAAGGCCTACTTCTGGAAAGCACATAATATTCTCTACCACTGGTCATCCTCGTCCACTAGATCAACCCTATGCTAATCAACTAGATTAGCCAGCTGAGCCTCAATTACCCGACCCACATGCGTACGACGAATGGGTTCCATAGATGAAAAAGGTAAACAAGTAATTCCTAAGACTAAGTAGTATGGAATTTTATTTCAGATTCATTTTAACCCATTCAACTCATTTTTTATCCATTTCAATTTCCCCAAACATCCTAATTCAGACAAGAACACAAGTCATTATGATGTATGTACCTTTACCAGGGTCTCTACTATATAGATGGTGTATCCTAACTTGGTTGTTTGGTAGGCTCAGATTCCTTACATCGGATCACAGGGGGCCCTAAAATCTCATGTCCCAGCCAATCTCCCCTGGCCTATGTCATGCACCAAGATCATCTGGAACTGTTTCCCTACCAACCCATGCAATCCTCACTATTACTAACTCCAAAATCCATCCTATCTCATAACCATTACCTCTGATACCATTCTATCACAACCCCCTCCCTCCAAAGATACCCCTCCTGGACTGGCAATGAAGAAAGAAAGATAATGAACCCCAAGTCCCACCTCTAGTAGGCCCTGGGGTGGTTACCAACACCAAGGGTATACAAATTTCATAAAATGGGAGGTATTTCCCTTTTTAAAGAAACAAGAGCAGGAGATAAGATGTTTCAACCCAAAATAACTCCAAGATAAATATATATAAAAGAAATATACATCCATACCACATGCATGTTTAAAACAAAACTATTACAATATAATAAAACTATAAAGTAAGTACCCAAAGTAAAACTAAGCAGCGACACAACAACTTTCCAAAAGTCTGAGCTATTAAGGTCCAACACTATCCTCATAATCCTCCTGGAAACTTGAAAGCAGTTTATATATATAGGGTGAGTATACAAGTAAATTCAGTAAGAGAACCAAAGTCTCTCATGAATAAGTGATAGAAACATACTAATGCTCTTGTGAGAAAAGAGAAGAACCCAATAACACTTAACAAGATATACTATCCATCCCAACCTCACCAAGGCACACTCACCAAGTAATGAAAGTCAATTAAAGTAATATAATAAGAACATCGATGATTTGGGTACCCCACACCACTTCTCACTTGGTTTATATGCTCTTACCTAATTCAAAACATCCTAGCACTCCCTCCTCTTCCAAAAGTACCATGTCACAACCCACCTACACACACCTAGGCCCCAAAACTAGTCCCATCACCTGGTAAAATGAATCATATCACATCCCAACCATAGAAACCTAGGACATAACCACATCACATCCTGCCCGCACACACTTGGTCCTCAGAGCTAGTCCCATCACCTAATAAAATGAAGAATATCACATCCCATCCGCAAAAACCTAGGCCTCTACAAACCACATTATATCCTACCCGTAGACACCTAGTCCACAAACCACATCATATCCTATAAACACATGGTAAAGCACAACTCATCTCCTCCCAAAGACACCTGGGAAAGCACAACTCATCTCATTCTAAAGACACTTGAGAAATCACAACTCATATTTACATACTTGGGACACACAAACCACAACTTGCCCAAAAAATCTTGGGCTACCACCACGTGGAAGAAGGAGCAAGGGAGAGCGGGTGGCCATCTATCCATCCTCCCACCAAGATGTTTGTGAAAGAAACCCTCCCCCCCATGACAATGGGGTTGTTCAAAACATAATGATCAATTAGGGTGGGATATGTATAGAAATCACAATGAAAATACAAATAACACATATATGATACCAAACAATCAAGACCAAACTATGGGGTTTCAACCAACAACCAACTCACTATACCACCTTTGCTGCTACCTCTAAATGTACAACCACACAACAAGCCAAAAACTCAATTCATACCCCCATCCAATTCATTTAACCAATTCTGATTATTTATTAAAAATTCATTTATTCATTCCATCACTACCCAGGAAACTACCAATTACAGGGCACAAAAAGCAACACAAAGAAGGTCACACCGAGGAAGAAGAACCATGGTAAATTCAGCCACTTCACATTCCTCTCTGTTTAACACCCATTCATGATAAAATATACTAATCTCAAGATATGAGAAAACTTTCTACAGGTTATTAATCAGTGAATCACCCATGACAACCACTTCCATCATAATTCTTAAAAGTCATTCCACCCAATCTATCCTACCAATAGAGAAAACTCCCAACTCACAGCCACACCTAGCAACACATCCCATCACATCCATTATTAGTATCCCTTCTACATTAGACCACCCATCCTTTCCACAATTAATCAATCTCTCAACCTGAGATTCCATTACACCACCCAAACCACCCTACATCACACAACCATGCCCACAAACCTACTACATTATAATTTAGAACAATCGCACACACAACACACCACCACACAAACCAAGGAAAGGCATATTCAGATTTAACAAGGTATTCCTTACTAAATTTCCAATTATTAATTTAGGGGTTATCACAGAAATAGGTTGATCCTGGGGTATCCATTTAATTTAGTTGAATATACATGGTTAACAGATTCCATGTATTTTTTTTAACTAGAATTAGAGAAACATGCATTTATAAAAATTCTGTGCACAAGAAAGGACCCCCAATAGCCACGATTTTCAGTAGGCATATAACCCATACAACATTGATAAAAAATATCAACAAAACAATACAATCATACACCACTTTCCCCAAACCCTGCTTATTGATTTGAAACCTAATCTATTATCTTCATTGAATTTGGATTAAACTATATTCAGAAGGATATATTCTTACACCTACCCGCATGATGCAAAATTAAGAGAGAGATTAAGGAAAACCTATCTGGAAGAAGAGATGATCAACACTTCATGGTTGCACCAAAGTAGGGGGAGCACATGTAGTAGGAAGATCCTCTAGGGAAAAAATGGTCCAAGGCTTTAGCACAATTTCATGAATCCTCAGGGGAGGGGGGATAAAGGTTTTGGTAACCTTGTACCAAGAGAAAGAGAAGTGCACAAGGAAGAGAAGGTCTCAACTTTAGAAAGGCCAGATCCTAAATCAATGGGAGAAATAATTTTTAAAAACCATTAAAGGAAAATCTTAACCAAGACTGTGCTGTTTCAAAATCAAAGGAAGATTCAGGCTTTTAGAAAATAAATATGATTAGAAATGGATCCAAAAACCATTAAATATAGTATTAAACTCATTTTATGTCAGATAAAACATTAAAGGGGAGAAACTATAGGAATATGGAAACACTGTTCATGAGTTACCATTGGAATGACCTATCATTGGATGACTCACCGCTGGAAAATCAACCGTTGGATGACTCACTGCTAGATGAGTTGTTATTGTGAGTCAACATTATGAGTCACTGTTGCGAGCTACTCTCTCGATCTACCATTGTGAGCCACTGTCCTGACTCACTGATCCTGACCCACCGTTCCATGTCACCGCTCCGACTCACCGATCCTGAATCACCAGTCTTGATCCACCATCAGCGACCTTTTATCACGACTCTCAGTTGTGACTCACCATCATGAGTCACCGTCACAATTCACCGCCAATGACCTACCATCAGAAACCTACCATTAGAGAACCTGAAAAACTATAAAATTTTCAATGTGTTGAAATAAGTCACCATGACCTCCCAGAACACTCCAACCACCATATTTTCACAAAGTAATGGACTAGAGAGGTCCGGGACATTACACTTAACCATATGGTTTATCAGTATCAACAAATTATTTATCAAATAAAGTATGTGTACACATAAAATAAAGAGATAAATATTTAAATATATTGAGTTTCAAATAAAATTTGTTTATATAATAACAAATTTACAAGGTAGAACTTAATCCCATGCATATTACATGATCCTTGAATTTAAATGGAGGCACATCTTTAGTGAAAGGATCCAGAATAATCAATTTAATGTTTATATTTTGAATAAACACTTTCTTATCTTTAACACATTTCCTTATAGCTTAAAACTTTATGTTTATGTGTTTACTTCGACTCCCAATTTTCTAATTCTTATCCATAAAGGTAGCAGATGAATTTTCAAAATATATAATCAATGTACTAGAAATTGAATCTATAACTTTAGGGCCTGAAATGAAACTCCTTAGCTACACACCATGATAAGTATCCTCAAAACAAGAAACAAACTAAACTTCCATAATAATAGTCACTATTAGTGTATGTTTGACACTTCTTTATGTCACAACTTCACCAACCATCCTAAATATATAACCTGAGGTTTATTTTCATGAATCAAGAGAACCAATGAAGTATTCATTTGAGTATTCCACTAATTCCAAACTGTAATTTCATTTATATATAATCATGTAGTTTTTAGTCTCCTTAAAGTATCTCAATACCTTCTTCATTCCCCTCTAGTGATCTATACTTAGATTACTCCTATATCACCCCAACATGCATACTAAAAATTCAATGTTAGGTCTTATGAAGACTGGGGGATACATTAAACTACCAATGATGAAATCATACAAGATGTGTTTCATTTATTATTTTTCTAAATAATTTTTAGGTATTTTATTCATATTCAATTGGTCACCCTTATCAATGAGTGTTATACTTGGAGCATAATATTTCATATGAAATCTCTCTAAATTTTTTTTAATATAGGTGTGTAGATACAAGCCTAGAATACCTATCAACCTATATCTTTGAATATTTAAGACAATGAAATAGGATGCATCGTCTATATCATTCATGTCAATTATTTTTGAGAGAAACTATTCCACATAATATAAAAAACACTTATCATTAATAGCAAGTAAAACATCATCTACATATAAAATAAGAAAACATATTTTAATCCCATTGAAATTTTGGGATATACATTGATCCAAAATGTTTTATTTGAAACCAAATGAAGTAATTACAAAATAAAATCATATATACCATTTTTAGGATTCCTATATTAAACTGTAGATTAAACTTTTGAGCTTGAACACTAAATTCTCACCATCATTAGAGAGGAATCATTTAAGTTTTTCATAAAAACATCCTTATCTATATTACCATTACAAAATTTTTTTTACACATAACTTTCTTGTAATTCCAAATCAAAATTTGTTAACAATTCTAATAAAATTCATATGGGACCCTTTTTGGGCACTAGAGAAAATATATCTGTACAATCTAGCCCTTCCTCATGAGTGAAACATTTAGAAACTTGTTATATCTATCAATGTATCCCAATGATTTTTTCTAGGTTTAAAAAATCCATTTACATTCAATAGGTTTCAGACAATTTTGAAACTCAACAAGGTCCCAAACATTATTTATGGAATTCATATCCTTAATCATGGAATCATAGAAAATATTTGACTCTTTACTACTCATGGATTGTGAAAATCTTTGGGGATCATTTTTATCTCTAATATTATAGTGAAATTGTTAAATATACACAATATAATCACTAGAAACTAATGAATTTATAATCCTTATGGTTCTTCTTAAATTTTTACCATTATTTTCCAAGAAAATTGTGGTTTAACTAGTTGTTCAATAGTTTCAAATTCTTGAACCACTTGATCCATACAAATATTATAAACAATTTTTAGAATTATATTTGTTCAAAAAACACTAAATAAAAGAGAATTATTATGAGAAATTATCAATATATCACCTAATTTAGAGGGTTGAGATTCTGAATGATCTTCATTAGAAAAATTTCTAATAAGATATATCCCATTTATTAGGTCACTTTCAATAAATTTATCATTTCTTGATTCCAAAATTATAGTGTTCACTGATGGATGACCTTTCTACATATCCAATGAAGTAACCACTAATGTTACTAGGATTTAAATTACTTACTTTGGATTATTAAAAATCTATTTTTAAGGACATACCCAAAGGATAACATGTTTTAAACATAGTTTCCAACCCTTATCAATTAAAAAACTGTTTGTAAAATAGCCTTTGTTGGAACTCGATTAAAAATATATGATTTTATTTTAAGTTCTTCAGTTGAAAAGAATTTAGGTGAATTGGAATTACTATTCATACTTTATACCATGTGCATTAATGTTTTCTTTATTCTTTCAGCTACAAAATTCTCTTCTTGTGAATCTCATATAGTTTATTGAGAAACTATTCCATTTTCTTGACGAAACCATGAAAATGGACCTGGTAATTTTCCATCCTTAGTGTATATCCCATAATATTCTCCATCTAGATCTTACCTCATGATTGTTTTTTACCAAATTTTTTCTATAACACCCTGATATTTTATATTAAAAATAATACTATGTTTGATTGTATATACCATACGTAATACCAAAATTAAAACAAACTATGATATACTATAAAAAATTATTTTTTAAATATAAATGTTATAACATAGCCGTTGGATTGGAAGGTATGAATATAAGTAACCAAATTTTTAAATATATGTAGCAAATATTTCCTAATACAAACATACTGATTAACACTTAGGAAATAAGTACTCATATATGATTAAAAGTGATATTTTTTTTTGCAAAAAGCTGATTTTTGTAATCAATGTATTTTTATTAATGTAAATTAAGTTAATAACTATAGATGAATTATTTAAATTAAATTTATAAATAATTTATTTAATAAAATAAATTAATATTCATCTAATGGTTTTTATTAGATAATTAATGATTATAAATTCATTTTATACTTCAAAAATACATTTTATTCAAAAATGATTTTTATTGCATTTTTGTGCGTGGATACTAGGATTAATTTTTACATCTTTTACAAATTATATTTGATAAAATGTGAATAATTTTAGAAATAATATTATAAAAAATAATCATAATATATATTTTTGGATTTTTTTTGAAAAGATTGATTTTTAGATGAATAATGAGTAATATCAATTTTCAAAAACTCTCAATTATTTTCTTTTAATAAAAGATATTTAAATATGAATTTTGGTTTTTTATTCGTTTTAAAGTCAAATAGGTTTCATTTTATTAACCATATTCTAATTAATTCCATAGGAATCAATATTATACTTGATTTTGGTTTAAAAGAATTTTTATTATTAAAAAGAGTTTTTTTTAAAATGGTTTTCTATTGAATTATGAAAAATTATATTAAAATTAATTTCTTCAACTTTTGGAAATTTAATCATGAAAAATTTATTCCATATTTGGAAGTAGGAGGTTAAAATTAGGTAATATGGTCCTTTTAATTTTTAGTTATAATGAATAGTAACCATGCTAAAATTTATCACCATAGTAAAAAGTAAAATGGTTAAAATGAGGTCAAAACTATAGGATAAAGTCTCAAAATCAATACAAAAATTGAATTTATTTCATTGGATGATTGTAATTCAATTATTAACACCCTATTATTTTAAGTTAAGTGTAATTACAAAATTTCACATGCAATCTATCCCTCTCTCTCACTTATTGGGTTTCCATGATTTGGATATAGATAAAAATTATATATCAAAAAATCTAGATGATAATTTTTATAAAGAATAAAATAAATTTATGATAATAATTTAATTTTAATTTTTATTTATGGTATAATTACCTATAACATTTATATAGTGTCGATACAACACTTGTACAAGCAGTATAAAAATCAAGCAAATATTTTTAAAAACATTAAAAGTAATATGATTTGGATGAATTATAGTGTTAAATGAATTTTATGGATAATTATAAATTATTAGTAATTTCTTAAGTATTTAATTTGAATTCCATTATTATCTTGATTCCATTAAAGTCAAATTTATGAATTATCATAAAACTGACCTTAAATGATATTTAATATTTAAAAATAATTTTAAAATAATTTTAAAATAATTTTAAAATAATTATAAAATCATAAAATCCTATCATTATTCATGAGGATGGGTCATTGTTGTAAAGACTTGTGTTTTTCTAGACTGATAATTTTAGTAGAAATTTTAATTTTTCCTTCAAATGCTTATAAGGGGTAAAATAGTAATTTTCCCCAAGAAAACGATCTTGGATAATTTTTATGACCACTTATTTAGTCCCAAAATTAGGTTTTTAAACTGGTAAAAGAGTTTGGTATAATTCTAATATGTTTGAAATTTTATGGAACAATTAATTGTTAATAATTAATTAATTAAATATTAATTTATTCACACACATTTATTCAACCATATATTTTTCATGGAGCTTTGGATTGAGATTATATCTCCTTTATTGAGTCTAAAATGGAGATATTTTTCTAGGTGAGACATAAAATTAGGTTGGGTGCTGGGGACATGCCTAATCCCCCTTTTCATTTTCTTTTCATTTTGTATCTTTTACTTTTCTTTTCCTATATTATTTTCTTATCTTCCTCCAATATTCTCATGAAAAACCCCTGTGGGTCTCCTTTTACAAGAATGAGATAGGTGAGGGATATAGAGAGAGATAAATAGGGATATGGGAAGCAAGGTACCACCATGGAGCTCGAGAGGATTCAGATCATCATGCGGCAGCTATAGAGCCTAGATATTGGCGAAGCTTTGGCGGATTCCACCTAAAGTTAGTTCATTTTTAAATTTTACCATAAATAAATAAATAAATAAATAAATAAATATATATATTTATTAATTTCTTGTTTTATTTCCCAATTATCACTTCTTAATACCCCTTGAGGGCTGATCTATAGCTTTTGGGGAGAAAAATAGGGTTTCAAGTCGATTTGAGCGATTTCCCATTCAAAAATCCCAATAACACAATGTGTAGTTCAGGAACACACACCTTGTGTTCTTCCTATTTGGGAAATATGATCTTTTTATAAGTAAACACTATGTATAGGATATACACATGATTTACTATTACTTATCCATGCAACTGAGTTCATGGCCAGACAACCCGTGTGAGGGCACATGACTATGTAGGGTACATGACCAAACCCCATATGGGTCACACACCATGTAGAAGAACACGACCATGAAAAATAGATGTATAGACCATGTAAGGTACACAGAAAGGTACCCTATGTAGGGTAAACTTCATGTACATGGTATTTACACATAATTTCTAATTTAAGTATATTCCCATGTGAGGCTTTGAGGGTACATGCCGTGTACTCAGGTATACAAGTCATTTACTCCCCCTTACTACCCCTTTTAGGGTTTTTTTTTTATTATTTTACACCCTAGATTTAGAATTAGACACATGATTAGTCTATTTTGAGTATCTTTCCATAGAGATCATGATGGTTAAACCCTTTAGGTAATTTGAGGACTCCTAGGAGGTGTTTTTAGATTTTAACTAAATGAAGTGGTTCATACTCTGGTAATAAAAATAAGTTATCTACTGAGAGTGAGAACCTTGATCTGAGGTGGGACATGATCCATCTCCCTGTAATGATGTTAAAATTATTTTCCTTTCAGTCTAAGAGACCATATTATCTTTTGACCTAGAGGATCCCACATTGGATTAATCTATCTTACTACTATTACTGAGGGTTCCATGTGGCATGCCTTTGCTTACATGCTGACCTAGGGAATCCCATGTAGTAACCCTATATCTTTTTACTCTTTATGAGGAACCTTTATAGGATTTATGTGACTATGTATATTGTTATGAGGATCCCATATAGGATCCCCCCTCTTATGTTTGACATCGAGGGTCCTGTATAGGATGCCTTTTTTTTACTTCCTTTAGAGGATCCCATGTAGGATGCCTCTGTTAGCTTATTGTTGTTGAAGTTCAAAAGAGGGATGCCTTCACTTATGTATGGAATTCAAGGGTTCTATGTCAGATTCCTCTACAATTTTTTACCTAAGGGACCCAATGGGTTCCTTAGTGTTGGACTGACCCTTAGATAGTACATTGGTTTTGGGTTGAGATGGTATCAAGTGTTACTATAAAACTCATACTGAATATGTAATCCCATGAGACAATAATAGTAGTGGTGGGTTTAGGTATTTATATACCCACCCTATTTTAGTTATTCATCCACTTTATTACTTTTTATGTAGCTATGATTTCCAGAGGTGCTTCTTGGTAGCTAGTCGATGAGCCCGATGTGACGAGATAATCATTATTAGGATGCCCAAACATATTTACTAGGATTTGACTTCTGAACCTTTTATTGATTTTATTTATATATTTGGGATTCCCAGAGGTAATTCCTAGGATTCATATTTTTATCGCTATATATTATGATATTCAGTCATGGTGTCTTAATGATTATGATATTTGAGCATGGAATCCTTATGATTATGATGTTCAGTCATGGTGTACCTATTGATTATGATACTTGAGTATTGGGAATGATTAAACTCTCCCTAATCGGTAACTTGATTGGGGTTTTATAAATGGATCTCCTCACCATTGATTTGACATATACTCAATGGATGATTATGCTCTCCCTGAGAAATGCCAAGGATGCTACCTAGGGTTAGATAGATACTCCATTATTGCATCTCCCAGATTTAATTCCTAGAGATGAGGCTATTGAGATGTTTATATGATTAGATTTAAATCATGTATTTGGATCCACAAAGCATTCCTTTTATATATTGATTAAGTTTTGTCCCCTTAGGGATTATTTGAGTCACAATGTCAGGATTTTATATGGATCGGGACCTATGATTTAGACATTTTACTAGATTTACATGGATTTAGTGGTATATAATCTATGTTAATGAACATTTACATGATATATATTTATTACCTATAATCCTTAATTAGGTTTATTGGAGGAAAGTATGGGTGATCCCAAGGATAGTACATGTATCCCCCTGTGGCGATGCAGCTTACTCATAGAAATTTCTAGCACTTAAAGAAGTAGGTGTTGTCAATTAAGATTATGGACCCAAGGATTGAATAATTATACATTCCTTGAGTGGTACAACATCCATATCAATGCCCTTTTTATAAGATGTCCAGACAATCAGGATTATGGACCTAAGGATTGACTGCTATTGATTATGTTATTTTTCACCTTACTTATATATTCCTATATATATATATAGGAATATATATACACACACATAAAAATAAATAAATAGATAAATAAGTTTATATATATATATATGACGGAACATTGAATAGTTGACTAGGGTCACATACCCAGGGATAAACCATGGTTTCAATGGATTTTTTTTATTTCCCTTTTACAATTGTTTCTCAGTTAGGTTGAGAAAATTGCATGAGCATGTACTTATGACATCATATTTATAGGTTCATTATTAGGGTGGCCTACTAAGATTATTTCTCACCCCTGTATGTGCACCTTGGTGTGTGTGTAGTACTTATGTATGCTTTTCAGGTTGAGCACATATTTCATGATGGATAGGGCTAAGGGCCAGGGTTTCTTGATCATGTAGAGATACTCATGTGGATTCTTATGATCAGGCTAGTGTAGTTCAATAGTGTCTTGGAGACTGGGTATATGTTTTACCTTGGAGTTAATAGGATATCCATGTACTTTTATTTTAGTTTCCTTTATATACTTTTGTATATGCGACTGACTTAGTGGGTGATTAGTGTTGTATGTATGACGTGGATGTTCAAGATTTTATAGAATTTCATTCATCATTACAACATGATTTTGTTTATATTTATTTACTGCTTCCGAACTCTATTTATTTACTTATTTGGGTGATATCTAGTACTTTTTTCTATCTTTTACTATAATATGAGGGAAAAGTCTCCCCATAGACACACCTCAGGCTCTTTATACTAGCTAGATGCCTATGGCATATGGAGAAGAGCACTTGAGGCCTTGTGGAGAATCAGCTCAAAACATCAGGTTTAGTGGCATCTAGGCCGGGATGTTGAAAATTAGTATTAGAGTGGTTCATTTCCTATTGATTTACTACTTGGGACATAGTAGATAAGAGTATTAGTAATGTTTCAAAACCTATGATGGATATCATAATGGTTCATTAAGAACAATTTTTGGGTAGGAATTCCAAGTTTCTAGGGATATGGGATTTCTGTTCTGGATATGTGATGTTATAGTTTTATATAACTTTCTCTTTGAGTGACTCACATAATATATTGATATTATTATTTGATATGGATTTATGTAGCTTATACCATTGAAAATATTCCATTGATGGATTTATGGATCTTTTACTATTGGAAAAGTCCATTGACTATTTTTAATCTTGGATGGTAAAGGAAATAGGCATCTCATGCATCATATTTGGCATGTAGGTTCCACATGTTATAGGTATTCTTGTGTGTGATTTTACCCAATACCAAGTATCAGTGTTTAAATTGTAAAAAAAACTAAATGGTGTTATCTAATTTTGGTTCTTTGTGGAATTCTACTTGACTGGTCCAACTTATACATATATTTTCTTCCAATGACAGGATATTTGGATCTATGATGATACATTTTATAGTGCAAAATGAATTATTCCTTGTGCATGAGAGGTATAATGACCTTACTAGGTCAATTTGGAACATGTTTCCCAGGTGTTTGACACTTTTTGGGGTGTTTTTTCTTAGGTTCCATTATTTAAAGTGTCAGTAAAAACTTATGTGGTGTTTTCTTATATAGCTTGGAATGAAATCATACTTAACCAAACCACATGATTATGGTACTGACCCTTGTAGTTTAGTATCGATAATCAATTATTTTATAGAAGACCCTTTATGTGTGTATCTTTTAGTTATGATGATCTAGTTAGGTTTTCATGTATGATGTCGATAGATACCTAAAATTTCCTAGTGAACCAGATCTCAAGGGGGGTATTACCTTATATGGATGCTTGGTGAGTGTCATTTCATCATTCTTTCTACATTTATGATGTGACCCTCCAGTGAGAAGTCCCATCAAATTCTCAGCGAGTGGTTTGATCTTTGGGATAGGTGGTTATAAATAGTTACTCTATTATTAGAATTGATCCATAGGGATAAGTGGGAGACCTAGATGACCTTAGTTGTGATTCAAACACTTGTAGGTCAATGTTCATTATGTTCAAGGGTAACCCAGGGGAGTGGTTTTCCTTAGTTTAATGATACTATTAAGGTAGTGATCTTAGTTTTACACTCATGTTGAGAGCAAGGATGGTAGGCGATTGAGTTTTGAAATATAGACAATTTTATGCCTTTGGTTTCTAAGGATGATCCTAGGGTTCTTGGTATCGAGACCGGGTTCAATGAGTAAGATTGTTCGGGTGCCTAGACTAGTTGAACATTGATTCTACTGTTAGAAAAATAGTCAGATCATAGGTATAATCTCGTGATGAGAACGAAACTATGGGTTGAATGATCATTGAATAAATAATGGAATGGGTAAGGAGTTTGATCTTGAAGAGGGGTTCTAAGGGAGTTCCTGATGTGATGAGACGGATGTGCCAAGTAGCATGGTTAGCTTGTATTTAGTAAAAGACGACTCATGGGAGTGTGGGTCGGGTGATAAACAGGTGGGATGAGTTAGTTTACCCACTATGATGTGTGAGATAAAAAAGGTATACATTAGTATATGATACCATTTATATCTTGAATCAGTGAGTGGCCGTGTGAGGGTCGATAAACTATGGTTTCATGGACTTTTTGTAGTCATGATAGCCTAGGAGATGCGATGAAATGAGAAATGTCTCTCTATGGTAGAGGTGACATCATGAATAGATTGAGTTGAGCCATGGTTGGACATGGACACACATTTTCAGGAGACATGGTATCGAGAGTTAGTTAAAGGAAGGTATAGCATATTTGAGGTGCACATGGCTTGGGTGAACTATAAAGGCTTGTCAATGGAATATTAGTATAATACTAGTTCAGATATGATCATGCACTATATACTGACATCATCTGGGTACAATGAGAGAGTGAAATCCCTTATGTCAAGATTTTTTTAAATATCTTTCCTGTTTTTGTAGAGAAAACCTATTTTGGTTTCACTTGAGGAGATATATAAGGTAATATATATGGTGGAGAGTGCACCATTAGACATTTGAGGGTGGTAACCATAATTTTTAATTCAAATTAGTCATTTTTTGTTTGGCTTTGAGCTTGAGTTTTGGTTGTTGAGCCAATGATAAGGATACTTCTATAGTGGAGAGTACCAGATTGGTCATAGTTAAATATTTCTTGTATAGGAGATTTATTAATGCTAAGAGACTAGTCATTGGACAATCAAGATAGCCTAGTTTTGTAGATTTTTAGGATGAATGAATGTATACCATCTTACCACTAAGGATTATTTGCGTTAATAAGGGTTATGGTGGGGAGGTTGTAGTGACCCACATTTTTCTGGATTGAGAATTTGTGTAGAAATTTTAACTTTTTCCTTTCGATGCTTGTAAGAGGTACAATGGTAATTTTCTTCTAGCAGATGATCTTGGATAATTTTTTAAACCACTCCATTGGACCTAGAATATAGTTTTTACCCAATTTTAAGAGTCTTGTAGAATTCCAACCTATTCAAATTTTCATGGAATAATTAATATTTAATAATTAATTAATTAAATATTAATTTATTGGCACACATTCATTTAGCCATATATTTTTAATAGATCATAGGATTTAGATTTAGTCTCCAATATTGTGTCCAAAATGGGAATTGTTTTACTATGCGAGGCATAAAATTTGGTTGGGCGTCGGGGCTTGACCCAACCCCTATTTTCCTTTTATTTTCTTTTTATTTTCTTTTTCATTTTTTCCTTTTCTTTTTGAATTTTATTTTATTCTTTTCCTCTTTTATTTTTGTCTTTTCCTCCTAGATTCTTGAAAAAACCTCATGTGGGTCTCCTTCACCACTATTGATAGAGGAGATGGAGAGGGAGAGAGATAAATAGGGATAGGGGAAGAGAGGTACCATTGTGGAGCTCGAGAAGAGCCAAATCATCATGAGGTAGCTACGAAGCCCGGATACGAGCGAAGCTTCGACAAATTCTACCAAAGGTGGGAAATTTTTAAGTTTTTCTTTTAATACATATATATTTAATTATTTATTGTTTTATATTATTATTATCACTTCTTAGGATCCCTTAAGGGTCGATCTATATCTTTTGGAGAGAAAAACGGGGTTTCAGGCCGATTTGAGGGGTTTCCCATTTGGAAATCCCAATCACATGGCTTGTAGTTCTGGAACACATGTCGTGTGTTCTTCCCATTTGGGAAGATAATATTTTTAGGAGTAAACACCATGTATAATATATAAACACCATGTAATGTTACTCGGCCATGCAATTGAGTTCATGGCTAGACAACCTATGTGAGGGCACATGGTCATGTAGAGTACACGACCAGACCCAGTGTGGGTCACACTCCATGTAGATGTACACAACCATGAAAAATACATGGCTAGGCCATGTGAGGTAAATGGAAAGGTTCCCCATTTAGGGTACATGTCGTGTTAATGGTACACACACTGTGTACATGGGCTTTACATGCCATGTCTAGCTGGACTACATGCCTAGGTGGAGCTTTTATGGTACACACCATGTAATCAAGTATACTTGATGTTCACTCCTCCCTTACTACCCATTTTAGAATATTTCCCGTTTTACATCCAATATTGGTAATTAGACACATGAGTAGTATATTTTTTTGTATCTTTCCATATAGATCACTATGGTGAAACCCTTGAGGTGATTTGAGGACTCCTAGGAGGTGTTTTAGGATTTTAACTAAAGGAATATGTTCTTTCTTTGATAATCGAATCCAACTATATCCTAAGAGTGAGACCCTTGATCAAAGGTGTACCATTATCTATCTCTCTAGAATTATGTTCAAAGAATTTTTCTCTTAGTCCAAGAGTCACTATTATATTTTGAACTAGAGGATCCTACATAGGATGCCTCTATCTTTCTACTGTTTCTGAGGGTATCCTATGGGATGCCTTTACTTGAATGCCGACCTAGGGAATCACATGTTGGAACTCTATACCTGTTTAATATTTTGAGGATACTTTATAGGATTCATATGAATAAATATACCATTATGAGGATCCCATTTAGGACTCCCCTACTCATTTTCAATCTCAAGGATCCAATTTAGGATTCCTTTGTTTTCTTACTTATAAGGATCCCATGTAGGATACCTATGGTAGCTTATTTTTTTCGAGGTTACCAAGAGGCATGACTTCGCTTATATATGGAATTTGAGGATTCCAAGTCAGATGATTCTATAATGTTTGACATGAGGGAACCAATGGGTGCCCCAGTGTTTTACCAACCCTGTGATAGTACATCGGGTTTGGGTAGATATGGTACCTGGTGCCACCTTAGAACCTATAACAAACATGTAATCCCATGAGGATGTGATAGTAGTGGTGGTTTTATGTGTTTATCCACCCCCAATTTTTTACTTATGCATTCACTTTTTTATTGTTGATGCAACTATGATTTCCAGAGGTGCTTCCTGGTAGTTGGCTGATGAGCCTGACATGATATGACATTCATTATTGGGATTATCAGACATATTTCTCTAGATTCGAATTCTGAGCATTTTATTGATTTTATGTATATCTTTGGGATGCCCAGAGTTACTTCTTAGGATCCTACATTTTATCCCTATTGATTATGATATTTGAGCATGTCGTCCCTATGATTATGATATTTTGGAATGGTGTCCCATAACTATGATGTTCAGGAATGACATCTCTATTGATTGTGATACTCAAGTGATGGGGATGACTACACTCTCCCTGATCGATTAATTGATCATAGTTTTGTATATAGAGCACCTCACCATTGATTTTACATATACTCAATGGATTATTATACTCTCATTGAGAGACACCTAGGATGCTCCCTAGGGTCGAGTGGAAACACCATTACTGTATCACCCAAATTTACTTACTAGGGAAGGTGATTCTGAGATGTTTATATCAATGGATTATGAGCATGTACTTGAATCCAAAGATCATTAATTTTACAGATCGCTTAAGGTTTATCCCATTAGGGATTATTTGAGTCACAATGTAGTGATTTCATGTGGACTGGGACCTAGGATTCAGAAATCATACTATATTTAAATGGATTGAATGGTATTGAATCTAGCTCAGTGACCATTTACAATATGTATATTTATTACCTAGAATACTTTATTATAGTGATTTGAAGTGAGTATGGGTGATCCTAGGGATATGACATGTATCCCTCGGTAGTGACATAGCTTTCTCAGATACATTTTTGGTCTTGAACACAAAAATTATTGTTTATTAGGATTATAAAACCAAGGATCGACTAATTATACATGGATTGAGAGGTATGATATCCAACTCAATAACCTTTTTACTGGATGTCTAGATGATCAGGATTACAAACCCAAGGATTGAATGCTATTGATTATATTATTTTTCACCTTACTTATATATATATATATAAGGTAATATATATATATATATATAAATATATATATATATATATACAAATATATATATATATATATGATGGAACATTGACCAATTGATCGGGGTCATAGACCCAGGGATCAACTGTGGTTTCATTTGATTTATTTTATTTCTATTTTCCAACTATGTCTCGACTAGGCTGAGCATATTTCAATAGGATGAACTTATGACAATATATTTTTAGGTTCATCACTAGGGTAGCCTACTGGGATTATTTCTCACCCCTATACATGCACCTCAGTGTGTTTGAAGACCTTATGTCTACTTTTTAGGTTGATCATAGATTTCATGATGGGTAGGGCTGAGTCTCAAGGTTGCATGGTCGAGCAGAGTTACTTTTGTAGATTCTTATGATCAGGCTAGTGTAATTCGACAGTGTCTTTGAGACTAGGCATGTGGTATGGATCAAAGTTAATAGGATATTCTAATAATTTTATTCCATTTTCTTTTATTTAATCTTGTTTATGTGATCTTCCTAGTTGGTGATCAATGTTGTATGTATGGCATGGCTGTTTAGGCTTTTATAACATTTCATTAATTATTACAACTTGCTTCTACTTTTGTTTATTTACTACTTAAAAACTCTATTTATTTATATATTTGGATGATATCAATTTATTTTCACTATTTTTTACTATGATATTATGTTATAGTCTCTCCACAGACACGCCTTAGGCCTTCGCTGCTATTTGTAAGCCTCTAGTATCGGAGATGCGTGCTTGAGGCATAGGGGAGAACCATCTCAGAGCACCAGTTTAGTGGAATCTATGTTGGGATGATATAATTTTAAAGTATATATAGAATTTTTCAAGTATTTTACACTTTTAATTCTTAAATTTAACTTCATGGCCCTTATATATTAAAAAATATATTACAACAGTTAAGGTTAAAAGGGTTAACAAGGGGGTCAAACTAAGAGATAGGGTTTAAAACGACACTTAAACTTGTCTAAATTTTATCGGTTGAATTTATTTAAAGTTTAAAATAATTATATTTGAATATATTTCACTATAGATACATTTTACATGAGTTAGACACATATTATATATTAATATTTCTTGTATTTACAAGATTCCAACCCACCTCCCTTAAAAAAGAGAACCTCCTATCATATATTCCTCACATGTTTGACCCATTTATATTAAAAAATATTTTACTTAATCCAATATAAACCATACTAAACATGTAATAGAGGTTTTTTCCATACAAAAAGACCAACCTATAATCCTTAAGGTGTAATCCCAAAGAGGTTTTCTAAAGAAGAGGGATAGGACTTAACATAGTGTTTTCAAGTTTATTTCTTCTTATACATTCTTAAAAATATTCAAAAAAATTATGATATAATAAAATAATTTTATCCAATATACTAAAATGTTATTATGTTTATTTTAAAACCATTTTACATTATAATTTCCATCCAATGAAAAATGAACACTTCACTCTTGTGTATGTGTGGACTACCACCTCAATGTGGGGATGTGTTTCACTTTTCGTCATCACCTCACATGGATGGTTATCATAATGTATTTAATAAAAATATATGATATTTATGACATAATTATGGTTTTATAAATATATTATATTACAAACCCCTTTTACCAATCCATCTATTGAAAAATTATAACATCACTCATGCATTCGTGTGGATTACCACCTCCACAAAGCTATGTGATTTGTTTTTAATTTAAACCTTTATTAGATGGTTATAAAATTGAATCTAATATATAAAAATGGTAATTATTTCCTTTTATTATTTTTAAAATTATGGAATAATTAAACCTTTGGCCATGTTCAACGTACCAAAGTTATTTTGGGATTAGAACCGAATATCCTCAAACTATCTGATATGAACATAATCAATTTTGTAACTATATAAGACATGATAATAAATAGATTAATATATTATAATAAAGTAAAAAACCTTAAAAATATTATTATTCAATTAAATAATTAATACAACTTTATTACATAGGAGTTAACAAATGTGTGGGGAGAGTTGGTGTCAAGGTAAGAGACTTTCTTTTAAAAAATTTTGTTTCAAAGTTTTCCTTCCAATTAATTTTCTTTCATGTCATGTTTTTTTAGATGTTTCAATAATTTTATTATTTATGATTAATTTTTTTTATAAATTTAATTTTATAATATTTTTTTTAAAATTATTAGAAAATGATTAAAAATGAATCTTTTCAACATTTTCCACATGGGTTATTTTAATCTTTTTTACAAAAGTATAAAAGAATATTTTTTAACAAATATGGATTAAAAAAATTTCATGAAATCATAGATTCTATTCATTATCAATATTCCTCTATAATTTAATATTGTTTTTAGATGAATATTCTATTAAAAATCTTCAAAGATTTTATGTTTTAAGTTTTTTAAGGAAAGGGAAATTTCTTCTCATTTATAAGTGATATCTAAAAGTGTTATTTCTTATGGTATTGAATTAAAATTAAAATTATTTTTATGTTTAAAGTGATATATTTTTGTGTTTAATTAATGATATTATTCTCAAACATTTATATCAATGATGTATAATCCAAATATAGCTCTGATGATGAGTAATATTTATATAGATCTCTAATGCATTGGATAAAGTGACAAAGTTCATTAGTGATAGGTTACTCCAAAGAGATGTTAGAATTATCTAGTTAGGTGATTTCATTTTAAGGGTTCTTATAAGGGTTAATATAAATATAATGTTCCAAAGTACCTATGTTATCTTCTTGTAATGATTTTTAAAGGAAATATTTTTATTTTAAAAGGTACACAAATGAGCTAATTTTATAAGGAAAGTTTACGACCATTTTAAAGGTGAAAGGATTGTTTTTTCAAGAAAAGGAACTCATTTGTTTTCATTTTTTTCCAAGAAAATCATGCGATTATGATTTTTTCCTTCAGGAATTATTATGAAAATTTTATAAAAACCATTGAGAAATTAAGTTGTTTTCATGGATAAGTAAAATAATATTTGAGATTAAAGTTTACTATGAAAAAAGGTAAACTTTATTATTATTTTTTAGGTATACCAATGGAATTACGAGTTTATTTTATTTTATTACCCTGACTAAGATTTTTTAATCTCATCCCAAATTATCAAATTTTCATAGGGATTAGAGGTATGTAGGGATTGTTGAAAGGTCAATGGAGAAATATCCTAAATTAATAAAAAGTGCTATCAATGAAACTTTAGTGTAAATGTAAGAACCTGTTTTTGTGAAAAAAAGAAATTGAGTAGAAGTGTACACTTTGTATTTTAGGGGTTTTATATGAAATATTTTTTCATAATTTTCTAAATCTATAAATTGAAAAGATCCTCGAAATGTATGAAAGTGAAACCCTTATTATAAATCATGTAATTATGTTTTTTATGTGACATGGTGTTATAGTTTCTCTAATCCATCCTTATAAACATTAAAGGAATCAATTTATTCATTTTTATTATGAAGAAAATAGAGATACATATATTATGAATAGTTAGTAATAAATGAAATGCAATATTTATGTTTATGTAAATCCATGACCAAACTATATATATATATATATATATATATAATATATATATATTAATGTATGATTTCCAATATAATTTAACTTATATTAGTACCTTTATTTGATTTATTAGTTTTCATCCCCTTAATGAAATCCACATAGTTTTAAATGTTGGTAAAATTAAGAGTTTAAGTACCCCATTTTGAAATAATCTTTTAATACTTTCTTTGCATATATGATATAATCTCTAGTGCCATAACACAACATTATTTTCATTTACAACACTTCTTTTTACACCAGTATGCAGATGTATGTTATCTTTAATTTGTAAATTAATAGAGAAAAGACCATACTTTAATGTACCACATCCAATGATGTCATTTCCATATACAGTAGAAAAAATTAGTTTTAAAAAAACTAAATATAAAACCCAATGATATAATTTTGGATACTAAAATTATTTTTACAGAGAAAAATGGAATATAAAATGTATTTTATGAGTAAAAAGTAAACCCAATTCTCAACATTAGAATGTACATCCCTATGGGTTTCACATATAAGTGAATCTTTTTTACTAAATGGACTCCAACCTCACTACCCACTGGTTTCATTCGGTTTTTCATACCCTATAAGGTATTCAAAATATGGATTGTGGAACCTAGATCAATCCATAACGTGTTATAAAGTGTATAAACCCTATTTGATTCATAACAAACCAAAGAGATTGAAATTCCTTTATTTTCAATAAATTTCTAAAATTTGGGAAAAACATTTCTTTGAATGTAATTTTTCCTTTATAGAATAAAAAACTGAGTTCCTTATAAATATTAGTTTGGGGTAGAAATTTCTCTTTCCCCTTCCCATAAGCTTTAACTTTATGATCAATATGTTTTTTGCATGTTGTTAGCATATTAGTTTCACCCAATTCTACCACAATCCTTCCCTCTTATTTAACACCCATGGCCCTTAGTTCATTAATCTACCATTTATCTTTATGTGTTTTATAAGAGATTTTAAATAGACTATATTGAAAAATAAGGGTATTGGGAATATAATTCACCAAAAAAGGTTCATATATATAAACCTCAAGATTATTGAGTAGAACTTATATATCCCTCATCAATATAATTTGATCACACACACCATTCATAGCAGAAAGTCTCATAGATAATAACTTCCTAATTAATGTACTGTATAACTCTTTATTTTAAGTTATTGACATGTTATCTATATCATTTTAAAAATCATGAAAATTATTATGCTCATCGATGAACTATGAATTCTAGAACATAATTTAGTTTTTATGAATATTGTAATAAGAATGTTTGACCACTCCCAATGTTTATATAAAGTTGTATCATCAAGTGTACTAACAATATTAACTATAAGGATTTGTCTTTTTGAATGAAAAAATATATCACATCTTGAACTAACAAGGCCCTAACTGGGTTGGTGGAATGCTGGAAGTGACACACCAATCTTGCCTCCAATAGGCTAGGGGCTGATGAATTGCACTGATTAAGAATATCACACACATGGTAGGACTTATCCTATCATAACATGAACCATATCCATATATCTAATGTAATAATCCATGAATATTATTTGGATATACAAAAATTATCAACTGAACTGAATATAACACATGTAGGAGATTTCTATGAAGATCAATAAGATAACTAGTATGAACAATGAATGTAAAAAGGGAAAAATACACAGCCAATAGCTCAGAAAGGAAAACTGAAAACCAATTAAGGAAAAGAGTACCTCACTATAAGATGGATCCAAACATAAATAACTCTTTATAACATCATCTCTTTGAACCAATAATACTAATCTTACACTATATCCCCCAAGGTCACTAGGAATCAAATCCAAACAACCCTTGTCGACCCCACCATCACAAATCATCTCTAACAAGTAATTCATCTTCACTGACACAACACATGTAAGCCTAATGCCTCTTCAAAGTTGAGTATAAACATACTTAGTAAGACACACCTAAAACCATAAAGGGATAAAGAAGAAACAATTAACTTTACTCATGGAACTGGAGGTATCTAAGAGGAGGATAATAAGAAAATATAGAAAAATAATTCAGCTCAAGTATCCTAACACAAAGGAATAAATGAGAGGAAGATAAGAATAACAGTCTTGATATTCTCATCACCAGAAGACATAAGGACAATGTGAAGTCCTAGTAATATGAACTCTGAACCTCAAAATCCATTACTTATAGGTAGCTGGTGGTTCTTGGAACAATAAATAGTCCATGAAGACTAAAATCGACATCCATTCATAACATCACATCTCAAAGGAAATACCCAGGGTGCTGAGGAACCACAAATATCATAGAAGTCAGTACTACACATACTTCTAGTAGCCACACCATCTCTTGGTGCCAAGAGTGGAATTTTTATCAACCCTAAAGATCATTCTCCCACCAAGGTAGAATTATCTACTTGACAGTAAGGATAATTCTTGGTATTTTCATATAAGATACTCAAGAACCTATGTACGATCTCAAATATCATAGCTAATAAAATTATAAAACACCCACAACATCTGATCTATAAGTATCAAGAAAATACATGGAAATTCTCTCAGATAATGTTGGAGGATTCCTTCCCCATGAATATGGGTGAAATAATAACTCTAGTAGAGGATCCCAATCCCACACAAACTCTTTAAATGGGTGAAATTATACTTCATATATAAAGTATCCCTTCCTAGTATATGTTGGTGAAATACCAGACTCTATTTAATTCTATAGGCAAAGGATCCCACCCCCATGAATACATGGGTGAAATACCACCCCAAAAGAAGATCCTAGCCACAATGGGTGAGATATCAACACCAACTGGGAATAATGAGGGTAGAATCCATGTCTATAGAAAAAAACCCAGGAAAAAGGAAGGACATAGTGTGTAGTAGGTCTACATAAGGTGTGATGTCTATGGGGGTACTCGGTCCATACCTCGTGTATCCAAGTCATGTCCTAATAAGAGTATATAGGATGTGGCCCAATATACACAATGTGTGGGGCCATACTGGTCCCTGGGTATGTACTCCATGATACATTCCAAACTATTTGAGTAGGGGTAATCCATCATGTGACTTAGTCACACAACTGTGTGATATTTAACTCCCTTGAAAACCCTATCCACCACATCAGTGAGACATATGATGTGTGTTCTTCCAAACTACACACCGTGTAGTTGTGAATTTCCCAAAAAATTAGAACCATAATGTATCTTCCAAATCCAACCCCTCTTCATTGATTATTCCATGAATAACACCCATAAGTCCTAAAAATAAATTTTCCTAAAATCAAAGCCTCACCAGAAGCCAAATTCCCACTATTCTTTAGTGATAAATTGGATCATTGTCTCCTTTATAGAAGAACCATCATCCCGCACATCTATCCACTAAAAAAACTGAAGTTCGATCCTTCATAGGATTTCCTTCATCATCATTATATATTATTCATGCTATAATTTAAGGTGAAATACCAAATAATAATAATATATATATCTAAATAATGATCTAAAGATGAATTGGGTTTGTGGAACTCAATTTAACCACTAGTAAAAATTAACACCAGTGGTGAGACCTCATAGAACAGAGGGGGAATTCATAAAAAACCAAAGTGAATAATCCTAGATGGAAAAAGGCATATTGAACTTTAATTATAGGATATAAAATAAAAATGAAATAGGGTGAGATAATTTTTCCAGGAATGATAATCATCATGCTCTTAAATTTGGTTATAAAACACAAATTTGTGGTCTTAGTGATTTTCGATTCTAGATTAGATTGTTAGGAGCTAATTTATAATCACATCATTATAAAAAGAAGGGATGAATATAAAAAATAATATCCCTACCTTAATATTGGATTTCTAAATCTTTGATTCTACGTCTCATCTATAAGTCCATTCATTATTTCCATTGAAATCTATCTATAGGAATTGTTGTGGATCCAATTACCCTCCCTGACCCATTGTCACTGCCACCATGTTCATCATATCTCCTCCCCTATCTAGAGTATATCAATAAAAAAATATGATAACCTTATATAGGTTTCATAATAAGGATTCAATAGATGTTTCCTGGGGGTATCTCCATAAATTAGAATAATTAATTAAATAATTATTATTTTTAATTAATCCTCTCACGACAACAAACACTTGAGAATCTAGATACGAACCAAATTAACATCATGCCTAGGGTATACACCATGTTCTAGAATCAATGATGGTCTAGTTTTTCCCATTTAAGGTCTTGATCAATATATACAAGAATTTCATCAGAAACACTCATATGTGGAATAAGAATAATACAATAGTTTTATTATATTATTTTTGAGTCTGTATAATGATTGAATTTCCAAGATGACTCAATCCTTGTGTAAATACCATATTTTGAATCTAATGGAATTTTTTTTGAGTGAAACTACTAGTGTAGATAGATTTTTTTACCCATGATAGGGTCTCGAGACTTCAAAATAAAAATTGAGATGAGTCTCACTCAGGTAACAACTTGAGATATTACATTCTCACCACATTTAATTTTTTTGTCCTTGAAAAGCAACAACTAAGGATAAAGAAAAAAAGGTACAAGATTGAACTCCTATGGAACATACACACCATCACACACAAAACATTTACCTTTGAGACGTGAGTTCTAAGAGAACTCATTATATTACCTATTATGAATGAGAACATACGTACCTTATTTGTGAGGATATTGAACTTAGTATATCTCAAATATAGAAGAAAAAAAAATTTCTTCTTCCCAAGGAATGATTTAACTAGTCTTTTAATTTCATTATTTATCTATCCAAACTCATGGGATGAGATAAATCCTACAAGTATCCATTTACCACCCTCAAACAAACATCGAAAAAATCAACTCGAGTGGGAGTGCCATGATACCAACCCTTTAAAGAGAATTCCACATAGTCTCTATAGAGTGTAATACATCTATGAAACACAACCTTAACAATAACTTAAAGTATTTTCTAGTACGATTCTAGAAAATTTACAAGGTCTCAATCTTCTTAGGATTCACATTAGAAAACTCTATAAAAAACTACTAACAAATCACATGCTCTATCATCACTAGATTGTAATATAGGGGAAACATGAGCCTTCCAACCATGCATCAACACTAACATTTCTTAAGTTCTAAATTAACATATTGAAATAAAAATTAATCACATCCTCAGTCAAAGATATCCTAATAGTATTTTCATCACTTTATTTTGAAATCTATCGATGATAATATTAGGTTCCACAACCACCTTAGCCAAATGGGGGGAATCAAAGTCAATATTCAAGGGTTTGGATGTACTTTTCATATATGAGGGTCTTTCCCACTTCTATATATATAAAATTTTCCATTCATGAAAACATCAATACCTCATGGAACCCAAATAAGGTAGAAAGTTCACACTGATGTGGGTACTATCACACCCCTTGCTGTGAAGGCATTCTAAAAAATGCCCCTTTATTCAGAAAAGGTAAACTCACTCTACTAGAAGGTGGAGTGGAAAATGATCGAAATTCATGAAAGTTTTCTTTCTAAATAATATCCAACCCAAGGTTTCACTGGGGTATCCAAATCCCATATATATGACACTAGGCGAACAACATGTTCCTATGAAAAACAACATGAAGATTCATGATGAAATGGACATGAGTCACACTCCAGTTCACTTCAGTTTCCACCCAAACATAAGAAACCACTATGCAGGCTATCCGCAACTTAGGGAATCAATATTCCACACTATTGTTTTCCATAAACCTCTTGGAAAAAGTTTATTTCCATAACAAAGATATTCTCAAATCCACCATCCATGATGTGGGAAGTCCATCCTTATCACCACTCTGGCTATCTTCAAGTGAAAATATGACCCACTCTTATAGCTAGAGCAAACTTTCACCATGATTTCCTATCATCCAAGGATTACTCAGGTGACTCAGATATATGTGTATTCATAATAAATATCAACCAAAAACCATGGAAAATTTATGTAGATTCATTATGAATCATCAATTTTGAGTAACTAATTTTTAGAACATGTTCAGAAAACACTTTAGAAATCCCATATGCTTCAATGTGCACTTAAACATGGTCTTACTACCGAGAGAAATCTTCAATGTCCTTTGATGAGAATATCATCCCATAAAATAGCTCAAACTCCAAAAATGGTGGAATAGTACCATCATGAGTTTGAGAAGTACAATATCCACTAATATCTCACACTTTCATATTTGAAGTTCAATAAATGAACCTAAATTTGGTAGTATAGGTCTTAATCTAGATAATGTATCGAGTCCCTAACTCTAGCTGATCCCCTATCACCCAGGTTCAGGCCCACCTAAAAAACATGTGAGGCTTATAATGTTGAGAGAATATAGCATAAATAACCTACTAATAGTCTTATACATCCCAGAGGAAACTACCATCTACTAAATAAGGAATATCTATATCAAGGATAAGAGAAAATAGGCTACCTCAAATCATGGGGTGAGATAACCTCTCAGCCAAGTCTAAAAAAATGCCTTATCACCCACTATTAGGCAATAAGAGAACCAAACATATGAATCATATCATCACAAACATACCTCCATATGCAACTTGGATATCGGTGAGTGGAAATTTACAATCTGTAGGCTTCACACACATGGTTTGAGCATATCCAGATGATCTGAAATAAGAAAGACTTGGAAGATCATAAATGACTGCTATATGATGCATGAACCAACTGATGGTACCCTGAAACTAATGTCTTAGGGTTTTGGGTCCAAAATAAGGTTGTTATAGTCTTAGAAAAAGGACACATCAACCACCAAAACTAATCTAGTTTCCCTATTATATTAAATAAACTCAAACACCATTAACATTGTTTCCCTAATTTTCTAATCCAATCCTCACATGAATACTAACTCCAATCACCGTCCCAAGGAAAGACCCTCTCTAGTATCACTCAATGACATCCCAACATACCAAGTCCCCACTCGGGCTAGTGGCATGCTAGAAGTGACACCCAAAGAAACCTCCAATTGGTTAGGGGATGGTGACTAGCACCAAGTAAGCATATCATATGCATGGGAGACCTCAAACTATTATAACATGAAACAGACACATATCTATAATGCAGCACGCCATCAATATTAGAAATATATAAAAAGTTATCATCTACATTAAAATTAACACATGGATAATATATCTAATGAAATAGATAATATAACTAGTATGAAAAATGAATAAAAAAGGGGGAAATACACACCCAATAACTCATAAAGAAAAACTGACAAATAGGTAAGGTGGAGAGTCCCTAACTTCATGATGGATCCAAACATAAAAAAATACTACTACGATAGTCTCATAGTACCATTAATAATAATAAAACATTGAACCCCCCAAGATCATCAGGCATAAAATCCAAATAAGCTATGTAAAACCCACTGCCATGAGCCATCTCTAACTTGTACATCATCTACACCAACACACCACATGTGTTCCCAAGTCTGATACAGGGTTGAGTATAAACAAACTCAGTTGGACACCTCAAAAAACATTAATGGAGAAAGAAGAAACAATATACTCTACTCCCATCATAAGAGGTGTCCAAGAAGAGGAAAATAAAGAAATATAGAAAAAAAAGATAACCTAAGTCACCCTCCACAAAAGAATAATCAAGAGTAATTCAAAAAGAATTTTCTAGATATTATCATCACTAGAATATTTAGGGATGCTGTGAAATTCCAATCAGAAAAACTCCAAACTTCAAAATCCACTACACATAGATAGATGGAAGTGCTCGAAACACTAAGGAGTCTAAAAAGTCTAAATTTGATATCCAGTCATAACATCACATCTCAAGGGTTACCCATAGGGTACTGAGGTACTAAAAATCTCATAGAAGTTAGTACTGAACATGCTCCAAGTAGACATGTTGTCTCTTGGATCCAAGAGGGGAAGTCCACTCAACACTCAAGTTTATTCTCTTTCCAAGGTAGTACACACTACTTTCGGGTAAGGATAAACCCAAGTATGGTCATAAGAGGTACTCAAGTCCAAAAGTATGACCTCAAATTTCTAAACCAACAAAATGAAATAACACCCAACACTTCTTATCTAGAAGCTTCAAGAAACTACATGGTTATTCCATCATATGATGCTGGGGGATCCTTTCCCAATGACTACGGGTGAAAGAAAAAATCCAGTACAAGATATCTATACTATCAGAACTATATAGATGGGAGAAATTATAGAATATGGATAGAGGATCACTACCCCATATGTGTCTATGGAAACAAACCCAAGAAAAAAGGAAATACATATTGTGTATTAGGACTACATGAGGTGTCATCTCTATAGGGTACTTGGCATGTACCGCATTTTCCCAAGCTATATCAAATTGAGGGTGTGCGAGGTGCGGACTATTACACCTAAAATATGGGGCCACATGGGTCCATGGGTGTGTACTCTATGGTGCATGCCAACCTAGATGGATTGAGGTAAGATAAAAGGTTACTTAGTCACATGACAATGTGATATTTAAATCCCCCCAAACCCTTCCACCACATCAATAAGACACGCAATGTGTGTTCTTTTGAACTACACACCATATAATCATGTTTTTTTCATAAAGTTATAACCATAATAGGTTTTCTGAATCCAATGCATCCTTAATCAATTCGACCATAAATCACACTAATAACTCCTAAAAATTTAGTTCACCATCATCAATGACTTGCTGGAAGTTGAATTCAAACCATTCTTTGGTAAGAAATCAGATCATTATATCCTCAATGGAAGAACCATCATCCTGCACATCGATATCCTGAAAACACCAACATATGAATCTTCATTGTATTACTATATTTGTAATCATATTTTTTACATGATGTAATCCAAGGGAAAAAATCCTACCAAAATGATCCATGAAGCCAATGAATGATCACACAATGAATTGGGCCTATGGAACTTGATCAAATCACATATCAAAATGAATGTCGGTGATGAGAGCTCATAAAATGATTTGAGAAATACACAAAAAACCAAAGTGAATAATCCTCAATGGTCATAGGTATACTTTCCAACAATTATGGGATATTAAATTAAGATGAAATGGGGTGAGATGATTATTATAAGAAGTATAATCACCAAGTTCTTAAATATATTTATAAACCACACATTTATGGTATTGGCCATTGTATATTTTATATTATATTTCTAGGAAAACATTTTCAATCACATCGATATCAAAATCAATGATTAATCCATAAAAAAATATCCCTACCTTGATGGATAATTTCAAATGATTTGATTCAATGTCACAAACATAGATTTTTTCTTCTCCCAAATCAAAATATATCAAAATATGTTTCTATGAATTCAATTATACTCCTCAATCCATCATCACCACCACCATGTTAATCATATCCCATTATCTCCCCTCTATAGGGTTTTTAATGAAAAATGTGGCTAACCCTAGAGAGGCTACATAGAATTTTTAAATTGATGTAGACTAGGAGTTTTTTTATAAATTAGAACAAATAAACAAAAAAATAAATAAATAATTTAATTAATCCACTCATGACAACAAACACCTGAGAATCTATATGCAAACTAAACTAACATTATTCCTAGGGAAAACACCCCGTTCTCACTCAATGGTGGTCTTATTTTTCCCATTTGAGGTCCCAATGAAGATATAAAATAATTTAATTGGAAATTATCATGAACAAAAAAAATACAATATTTTTATTATATTATTTTTGGGATCGTACAACACTTGAATTCCCATTTTAGATCAACCTTGGAGTAATCCCCATATTATGAAACTAATAGAAATCTTAGAAAATTTTTACAGGATTAATAACTAAGGTAGAAAAAAAACTTTACCCCTAAGAACATCTTGGGACTTCAAAACTTAAAATCATGAAGAGTCCCACTTAGTTAAAAACCCAGGATATGAAAAAATCAATTTCCATATATCCCATATGAAAGAGAATTATCTCATAAATTTAAAAATTATTACCCTTTAAGTTAGGAATGCTATAATGAGTATTAGTAAAACTTAATGGTATATCAAAAAATTAAATACATGATTTTAAGTCCAAGTCGCATAGTTTACATATTAAATAATTTTAACATAAATAGAAAAAATATAAAATTACTCATGTGTGAAATTTTAAATTTAACAGAATCATAAAATTAATTGATAATTAACAATTTCTATTTTAATTAAAAAATTCTTTAATTATAATTTGATAATTCAATAAACCATATAAAAAAATATTAATTTTTTAATTCATAATCCCTATGGGTAAATTATGAAAATTGAATTTCATATCCCAACTTATGTAAATAAAATAAAAAATCCTATAGAATGAAATTTATTATATTTTTGTCTATATATTATTTAATGTGTTTAAATGAATATGTAATTTTTATTTAATAAGGTGTGTTGTGGAAAAAACCAATTTTAATAAAATTTACAAAAACCATAATGAAATAATTATTTTTCTAATTGAAAATCCAAGATATATAAAATATATTATAATGGATTGGACCCTTCCAAGTTGTTCCTTTGTGTTTCTAGGAGTTTAAAGGCTTTTTGAAGTCTATAGATGAGTTTATCCATCCTAAGTACCACCATGCCATAATAATAGGCATGGTGCAAGCTATTTGAGTTCCTTGAAGTAATGAGTGAGGGGTAGGCCATTTTGGCCAATAATCTTGGAAGGGTGAGCATTTTGGAGTGGACCGTGTTTCACTTGATGCACCATGATGAGTGAAACAATCATGGGTGACTGTTTCAGTGGGAGTTTCGAATTGTGTAGAGTTAGCCTAGCCTTGTACACCATGTGAAGTTAAAATGGTTTACCTTGACATGAGTTGTTTCTTCATAAAGGTAAGAATTTTTACATTAATATATGGTTCTGATTGATATTGGACCAGTCCACAGGTAGGGAAATGATTTAACTAGTCATTTTAGATGCTTCTTTTCATGGAGAATCCACCTGTGTGAAATGAGGACCACATAAATGCCTCTGGTCAACCGTTTTTATGGGAATGGGGGTGAGTTGAGTTGATGTTTGAAGAGATTAAGAGTTTCATGTGAGAGAGGAGGAAACGAAGAGTTGGAGGTCTCCACACCATATTATATAGTGTTGTAGAAAAAAATGATGATATATTTATCCCTATACTATTGTGGATACTATAGTGGTGGTCAAGAGTAATTTATAAAGATGTGTATGGGTAAAGTGGAGTTGTGAAGGGTATGTAGCTATTTTCATCATCTATATATGGGTAATTATGATATTCGTTTTATTACACATGGGTACAATGGAGATCTAAATTCTCACGTATGGGTCATATTTTGAATATATGTAAGGGTATATTCCACTTAGACTTACATATCACATATATGTTATATGAGGGTAGTGTTTTTCATATTTAAATTTTAGTTTTCCTTCTAAATCAACCTACAGTGCTTTTAATTAAAATTAATGAAAATTATAAATAAAAACCATGGATTTTAAATCTATTATGATGAATATGGAAATAATATTTAATATATATAAATTATATAATTTTTAATAGGATCATGAGAAGAAAATAAATTTAAAATGATTAATCTGAATTAGAATAGGATTTTGGAATAGTATTTTTGGGATATCTTTGTAAAATGGTATCTACAGTTTTAAAAGTCATATTCTTCCTCCATTTAAATATTTTGAGTTATTTTTTATTTCTATCAATATCGAGTGTTCAAAGCATCACTATCCAAGCCTTTTTTTACTCTTCTGAAATTTTATTGGAGCCTTCTCCTATGTACTTTTATACCTATGTATATTTTCTCCCAACAACATTTTTGGTGCTACATAATGTAAATATTCTTAAGGTAGAGAATTAAACATTCTCTTTCCCATTTATTTATGTAAACAATGAGTTTATCATGCCTTTGGTTCCATTGGAAATTGGTATTAATTTACTTTATAAATATTATAATGAGAAATATAGAAATTAAAAATATAATTACTATGAATTCATTTTATAAAATATTTCATCATTATTTTATGGTCTGTTTCTATTGCTACTATCATAAATAAAATTTCAGGAATAACCCAAGGAAAATATTACAGTAAAGTGGTATGGAAATTTTATGGTAATAAAGTGATGAAATATTCTGGATTTGTTTTCTATGATATATAATCCTTTTTAATATTAATAGTGCTTTATATTCATTTTATTATCAATAGGATCCCCTTTAAAGTTGTGAATTATTAATACTTACAATTTGATTTTTTTTGTGTTTTTTTGGGGAAAAAGATCACATAAATAAATTATAATTATAACTAGTAATTAGATGGGCTATTTTAATAATCAAAACTTTAATGACATTGATATTGGACCATGTTTTTTGTATACCTAGAAGTATATATGTTTCTTGTTACTATATGGGATTTAAAATGCGCGGTGGTTAGTATATGATGTGTGGTTTATTAGTCTTGACCTGTATTATGGTATAATATGGAATTTATAAAACTTAACACTGGTATGTTATTGGAATAAAGGTAATGGTGGGATGTTAATTTAATATGTAAAGTGTCAAGGCTAAAATAAATGAATGAAAAATTTAATTTGAATATAAATGCTCGAAATAAATTAATAAAGGAAGGAATAAATATGGGTGGAAGTTGAGAGTGGGTTTTCATTAAATATAGAAAATAATGGATATAATGACCCAAATACTAATTTATAATGATAAATATAGAATTTACTAAATTAATTATTAAATGATAAGTTATGGTTGTTTTAAGGATATTTTTTCTATGGTTATTAGATGGTTTGGTTTATAGAGGTGGTGATAGTGGTGGATGGGTAATGGTGATGAAATAGTGGAATATATGAGTTTTTTTAACGATAGTTTTATACACCCCTAGGATAGGATCGGTGTGATACCGTCTATTATTGTATTTTATTATTATTTATAAACACACCCCACTTGAGTTGTGTATTTTATATTGATGCCAAATGTTTTGTCTCTAGGTGTTTTTTCCAATATTTAGGTTGGTGATGGTAGATGGATAACTACCCCCACTTTCCCATTGTATTTTTATAAATAGATTGGTTGTGTCAACATGTGGTTGGTTGTTTATGCAAGGTGTGATAATGGCATGTGGTTCACCCGATGATGTGGTGAATATGGGAAGATAGTTATGTGGTGGTGGTCATGTATGGTCAGAGTAGGGAATAGGGTTGATGTCCTTCATGTTCACAACACCATGATACTATGGGTCTGAGGTGATGTATGTGAATGTGTTGTGGTTATGAATTTATGATGCAATACATGTTTTTTTTCTTTATGCTAACACTATATGTTAGACCGTGGAAGAGTTGGGATATGTAGGGGTGTGAACCGACCCTTATGAGGCCAAAATATATGATAAGACATGATGTTTTATGTTGGGGGTGTGAGAGTGGAAAACCTGAAATGAAGTGGTTATAGGGTGCATATAATTATATTCTTATGATATTATTTTACTCTACCTTAGATGTGATACTTGTAGAGTGATCCTTGATGATGCTAAAATGGGTAGTTAGATTGTTAAGTGAATGTTGGTTCTAATCATTACTTATTAGGGAATTATTATTCTTTTCTCACATTTTCATGAGATTACTTAAAGAGGATCCTAATGAGGATACATTTTATGATCACACTAAATATATATAAACTGCATTTCAAGTGTTTAGGAAGGGTTTTGGTAACAGATCTAGACTAGGCTAGCATAGAGATGTGTTTTCTATTTGGAGCTTCTACTTAGGATTTGTTTTGGAGTATTATTTCGGAGATTTATTCTATATTATATGACATGTATCATTGTATTTATTTATATATATATTGGTATATTTTTTATTATGTGATTTTGATATGTTTTTCTCCTCTTATATTTTTTTGTTAAATTATATTATGAGGGTAATTCCTTCCATCATACGGTTTAAACCCTAAGTACTAGTCACTAAACTGGGACCCACTAGATGTGAGCTTTGGGGGTCACTCCTCTTCATTTATAACCTTATAGGGTACTAGTGTAGGGGGGTCATGATAGAGTTGTATCAGAGTTGATGGTTAAGAGATATGATGAATATCGGAGTCAGTCACTCTGATGAATTTATAGGTTGGTAGGGTAATAGTATTAATTTAGATTGGTGTATAACATTGGATAAAGAGACAATCTAAGACATGGTATTTTGGGCCCCCTATGGTCTGATGCAAGGACTTTGAGTTTACCAAATGATATAGTGAAATTGTAATACTTGTAGGTTAGAGACCTAGGAAAGGTACATGTGACATATTTTTTTTTCATTATTCTTGAATGGGGTAATCTTGGAAAATAAATAAACCTAATTAAATGAATTTGAATGAATTACATGCCATCGATCTTAAAGATTTATCATGAATTGGTAACATGTATCATGGAATCAACCATATGAATAGAGGGGACATAACCCCCATCATGACACATTATTTTCATTATGAATTAAAAATCCATGTAGAAAAGTTAGGTCCACACAAACTGGAAAATATCATGATATAGGGGATGTATTCCATTGATTTTTATGATTATAGTAGGTCAGTTTATGATGAAATATGTGATTTTAATTTTTAAGAAGTATAATGTGGTGTCGACTTAGATATCTTAGAAATAATTATATTCAATTGTTTTAAATGGTAAATTGAAGTGTTAAATATTTTGTAGTGTTTATTTGGGAATGTTCTTAGTAGTTGCAGATTTGTTAAAAAACATGGAGGGTATTTAAAATTAATAAATAGTTTAATTTCAACTTAATGTTTTATGATTCCTATTATTTTTTAATTTGTATTCTCTAATTTTTAAGTAGTTCATGTCTATATTAACTTGACCAAACAAATTATTATAAATTTCGATGTAGTTGGTTAAAATATTTTGTAATTAATTATTTACTTCCTCTAAACCATGATGTGATTTGTTTTTCAATTAGTGAATGGTTTCTTTTTAATAATGGTTATCATGATTTTGTAAGTGATCATACAACTTGTTTAAAGTGTTTTATAAAAAAGATTCATTTACCTCATGATTCTAAAATAAAACCCTAGAGTTTTTTTTAAATACTGATTTAAAATTCATCCAAAAAAATGTTTTTGGTTCATTATAAAGTTTTTCATGCATGGGTTTTATGGAATAAATTTCAGGTTTTAAAATTTGATGTTTTTATTTAAGGTCCTTTCTAGCATGCCTTAATGTTTTTTATAAGGTACATAGTTGAATTTAGGATTTGGTTTGTAAATGTGTTTCAAGTGTTTATTTGTGATAATGTGTATCAATATGGCATGGTCATCATAATTAGAATGTATTCATTTTAAATTTATTCATGATATTTAACACATACTTCATTATAATTTAAGAAGTGATCCTATTTTTAGTTTCCTTTAATAAAATGTGGATCAATCACTTTTAAGATCATGTATAACATAGTATCCTAGTAACCCTATTCAGTATGCCTAAAAAATGTCTTAGGATTTTCATTTAGCTTAATAGATAACATGTTAATGTTTTAATATGATACTGGAAAAATCATTAGTATTATATTGTGCATGATAAATTTAATTGAATTGAATGTTAAGTAATATAGTTGAACTAAATTGGTAATGAGATGTTTCTAAGAAATTGATTTAAATTACTATGTGTTGATTTTGAGAAGAAGGTTATATATTATTCGAGATGTTTGGTGTTGGTTGCTTGACTTATTAGAATTGTAATGAAATTTTTGGAAATATTTTATCTCAAATAAATTTCAATATATATTTTGACAAGTGTGTGTGAATTTATTATTTTAACTAACCCCATTTATTTTATGATTGGGAAAAATATAAGCTAACTAAAAATCACCAAAACATAGTGCATTAAAGGTAGGAGTGGGAGTTGTGGGATGAAGTGATGTTCTGTTTTTAGTAATAGAAGGTGATGGAGTTCATGGGAATAGAGTTTGATCCTATTGTAATATCCCAATATTTTCAATGAAATTCATTTTTATGGTATAATGAGATTTTATTTAATATTTTTTTCCTTCGATATAGAAGGTAAACCAATAGAATAGGATGACAGCCCATCGTGTCTAGCAAGACTGTAGGACTCAAACCCATGACATAAGGACAAAAATGGTGTAACATATATCGATATCCTACATTCTATCATATTTCTATAATTTTTACAAATATTACATAAAGTATATCATGTAATATACTCATTATATAGTTAAAATTATCATGCATACATCATTACTGATTTTTCTCTTTAAAGGTTGTATATATCCGCTTCACGTGGTATATATTTTGACATATTTAAAGAATTATGAGATAATTGGATATTTTATAAATAAAAATTTATTTTATATTTAGGTATTTATATTTTATATTATTTCATAAATATTTTTTTCAAGGTATAGATCAACTGTATGGATTTAATTTTGAAAACAAAATAGTTGTTATTTTAACCAAATTGTTACTCCATGTATTTTATAGTTTAATTTAAAAGTTAATTTCTGAATTTTAGAGTTTTAATTTTATAAATAGGATATAATTTTTGGTTTCTCCATAATAAAATTATCTCAGGGTGAATTTTTGAGATTATTCTAAAATAGTAGATTTTTGGGTGAATAGTGAAAATAATGATTTTTCAAATACCATCTCTTTTATGAAATTATTATGATATACAAATAAATTAATAAATTTTAAAACCATTTTATGAGAAAAATAAATGTTTAAAGAGTAAAATAATTAATTTTAAAGTTTTATTTTTAATTTATAAACCTATATTTGAAATTTTAAAGTATAAGTTATATTTTATTCGAATAAGAAATTATTTTTGACTCTACTTTTAATAAGGTGGTTCAAGGATTCCATTCGGGTTTTTCATGGTTATAATGTTTAAGAAACATCAATTGTTTAATAATAAATCATGAAATTTGAAGGAATCATTAATCCTCAAATTTTTTTGGCCTAAATGATAAAATAATCAAATACTTTATTCAAAATACCCCACCCCTTTGACTATTTAAGAACCCAAAATTCACTCCTTTCTACCCAATATAAAAATAATTTCTTATGAAAAATATCTACAAAAATACCCATACATAACCATTTACCTATTCTTATGTACATGAAAAAACCCCCTCCATCAAAGGTTTTAATTACATTAAAAAAAGTCAACTCAAGAATAAAGTAAGGGATCTTAATCCTAAAAGCTTACAATTTATTTTGAGATTATTTTATCTTGATATCCTTTAAAAAAATTTCATAGTATTAAATTTTTATATATCTATTTTATCTATTTTGATTAAATTCTATTAATTCCCTCTCTTTAAACCATTTTTATAACCTGTTTCTAGGTTAAAATAAAGGTCTTAAAACATAATATTTTCATTTCAAATTATCCTATAAATTTTTCAAAAATGAAATTAATAACTCAAAAATTATCTTAAATTAGTGTTTTTTTATTATCAAATTTATTTTTTAAAACTTACATATTTATTATTTTTACCATTCTTTCCATCACTTTTCCAAATTGGCATTCACTATGGTGGTTTTACGTAACCTTCATGAATGATGATGTTTTCATTAATTTGAAAATATCATGGGTGTTGTTAAAAATTGATTTTATGATTTTTATTAAATTAATATTAAATTAATTTTATTATTATATTTATATAATGGTAAACTATCCTTAAAAACCATGAAATTAGATCTAAACAAACAAGATTATTTTTGACCATAAAAAACAAGTTTTCTAAGGAAGGTTTTTGGGTTTATAACAATATGATGACCTATTAAACTTCTATAATTAAATAATTATATGGAAATTATCCCTTAAATATTTTTGAGCTTATAAATCCATTTAATATAGGAATTTTACCTGTAATACCCCCAAATGATAAAGGGTTAAAAGACTAAATGATATTACTCATGTCAACAAGGAGCACCGTCCTTTTCGGGAGTCTACCTGATTAGAACTCCACAGTTAGGAATGATTGTCCTAGAGTAGTGATCAGGATGGGTGAACTTCTGGGAAGTTTCCAAAGGTGTGTGTGAGTGAGGAAAAAACATATTGGAAATGACATGTGTTGGCCTGTGGAGACTATCATTAGTCAGATGACCCATTTGGACATGTGGGTGGGCCCTAGGGTGGGGACCACATGTCTGCGGGGAAACTGGGGTACCTGGTGGTCTGGGACCCGACAGCCATGTTAAGGCGGGGTGTCTGTGATGTCACCAGGACCCAGTTGTTACATTTGGTATCAGAGGTGGTACCCAGCATTAAGTGCGGTGCACTGCCTGGATTGAGATATAGGGTCCACAACGTGGACATTGTGCTCTAAAGGGGGGGTGATTGTAACACCCCCAAATGATAAAGGGTTAAATGACTAAATGATATGACTCATGTCAAACATTCTTGTCCTAGAGTAGTGATCAGGATGAGTGACATTTTGGGAAGTTTCCCAGGGTGTGTGTGAGTGAGGACAAAACACACTAGAAAGGACATCTGTTGTCCTGTGGGGACTGTCATTAGTCAGATGATCTGTTTGGGAACGTGGGTGGGCCCTAGGGTGGGGACCACGCGTCTATGGGGAAACTTGGGTACCTAGCGGTATGGGACCCAACAACCATGTTAAGGTAGGGTGTCTGTGATCTCACTGGGACCCAGTTGTTACATTTGGTATCAGAGGTGGTACCTAGCATTAAGTGTGGTGCACTGCCTGAGTTGAGATATATGGTCCACAACAAGGACGTTGTGCTCTAAAGAAGGGGTGATTGTAACACCCCCAAATGATAAAGGGTTAAATGACTAATTGATATGACTCATGTTAACAAGGTGCACCTTGTTTTTTTAGGAGTCTACCTGATTAGAACTCCACAGTTAAGCATTCTTTTCCCGGAGTAGTGATTGGGATGGGTGACCTTCTGGGAAGTTTCCTAGGGTGTGTGTGAGTGAAGAAAAAACAAACTAGAAAGGACATGTGTTAGCCTGTGGGGACTGCCATTAGTCAGATGACCTGTTTGGGCACGTGAGTGGGTCCTAGGCTGGGGACCACTTGTCTACGAGGCAACTGGGGTACCTGGTGGTCCGGGACCCGATGACCATGTTAAGGCGGGGTGTCTGTGATGTCCCTAGGACCCCATTGTTACATTTGGTATCAGAGGTGGTATTCAGCATTAAGTGTGGTGTATTTCCTGGGTTGAGATGTAGGGTCCACAACGAGTACGTTGTGCTCTAAAGGGGGGTGATTGTAACACCCCCAAATGATAAAGGGTTAAATGACTAAATGATATGACTCATGTCAACAAGGTGCATATTCCTTTTCAGGAGCCTACCTGATTAGAACTTCACAGTTAAGCATGCTTGTCCTGGAGTAGTGATCAGGATGAGTGACCTTTTGGGAAGTTTCTCAGGGTGTGTGTGAGTGAGGACAAAATACACTGGAAAGGACATGTGTTGGCCTGTGGGGACTGTCATTAGTCAGATGACTCATTTGGGCACGTGGGTGGGTCATAGGGTGGGGACCACATGTCTACAGGGTAACTAGGATACCTGGTGGTCCAAGACCCGACGACCATGTTAAGGCAGGGTGTCTGTGATGTCACTGGGACCCAATTGTTACATTACCATTAAAAATATAACAAACTTATTTGGAGATTATGAACCGAATGACCCCAAAACAACAAATGTGAACTATAATGCTTTAGTAAATGAACAAAACATGTTAATAACAGTTAATAGTAAGGTAATATGCATGAAATGTTTTGTGAATCAAATATATAATTAATATAATTTTATTATTCAGTAATGTTGCAGATGTACGTGGAAATTCAGAACTCGAGGTAAGGGGTTCTTTAACTCAATTTCCTTTCATTGGGTTTTATCACCACTTCATTGATAATGTTATGCCAAGATTATGTGTCCAATGAAATATGATAATTTTATTTGTATTTATACTTTTTATCTAGATTTACACTTTTAACACATAATAAATTCATTTATTAATTCTCACTTTAGTTTTATGATCTTTGTAAGGGTTTCTCATCTCAAACTTCCTTTTCTTGAGACATGTTTCATTCTATGAACTTATTTTCATTTATATGGTGTATATAATGCCTATTTAAATATTATATCATGAATAAATATTTTATACCAATATTTAAAGTTCCTTATGAATTTCCCAATTTCATGAGGTATTGATTTAAATGTTATAAAAGTTTCAAGGGTTTTATTGGTGTTACTATCAATTCTTTGAGACATGATTCATGTTGCACACCATTATTTATTTTTTATAGAGTACATATTTTCTCATGAATGTGTTTTCACATATTCACTTATTTAAATTATGATCTCTATAGAATCATATTAATTTCCTTCATTTAATGGATTTTTTATTTTATCACTACCAAAGTGGTAAGGATTTATCATCTTAAATTTCATTTTTTGAGACATGTTTTGATTGATGCGCTTATAAAAATTTATTTGGTGTATATAACTTATTTTGAAATAAAATATCATAACTCTATTTATACTCATGGTATTTTAATTTCCTTCTCAATTTATTTCTTTCAAAAGGGTTTTTTTTGTTTTAAAGGTATATAAAAAGGTCTTCTTTAAAAACGGTGTTTTAAAGATTTTATAGTATTTTACCCCTCAATTTATTTATATTGTTTAAAGAATTTTATTTTATAAACATAAATGATTTATAATTTTATTTTCCATATTATTTGAAATTATTTTATAATATTTTAAAAGTGAATTTCTTAATGTTTTCTGCATGGGTAACTATTGACTCTCTTTAGAAATGTTTGAAAAGAATGTTTTTAAATGTGTAAAACATGTAAGGATTTTCCTACCTTCATGTCCATTCTTATTTATAAATATCATTTTATATGTTTACATGGTTTTTCAAATCCAAACCATTTCTCATTTATTTAGAATTTTAATTTAGAGGTTACTATAGGAAAAGGGCATGACTTCTTATTTTCAAAATAATATTTTTAAATGATTTTATAAAAGAGATTTACATCTATTTTGAGATCTTCTAAATGATTCAAATGATTCAATGGGGATATTCTAAAATTATAGAATACATATATTTTCTATGGATGGATTATGATGATTTTTTTAAAGATATTTTCATGAAACTCATATGTTTTTCATGGGTTAATCAAGTTTTGAAGGAAAAAATCGTTGTTTATAAGAGTTTTATGATAAAATGAATTCTATATATATTATTCATAATATAGTTATTGGATTTTTTTTCTTATGAAGGTGGGTGAACTCGATATAACTTTGAATGAAGAGTTATCTCAATATAGCTTGAAATAACGAGTGGACCTAATATATCTATTAATAACGGGTGAACCTGATATTTCTCTAAAATGAATTTGGGTAAAGTGATTGAGTTTTCTAGTTAAATTTTACTCATGAGTGATTGGAATTAAAAAGTTAGGTTATTCCAATGTGTGATTGTAAAAGTGATATGATGATAATTCTGCAAGATACCTATATGGTTTCTTTATGATTTCCATGAATTATAATAGTTATTTTTAACAATAATTATTTTCTCATGGATCATGATTGTTGACTCAAATGTATCTTGTATTATGATAAAGATTTATTCCATGACTCATGTTTTATGATCACGGTTTTTATGGGAATGAATTTTTTTATGCTCATGAAATTTTATTTTATTTTTCATACCCTTAAGCTCATCTTATTATCTTTGATTATATTCAATTTTTAATTCCCAAGTTTACAATTATTGAGAATTTGATCTCACCCTTATTATGATTCCTTTTACATTGGATACGAATAATATTATTATTAAGTTATTTCTATAAGGTTTTCATGAGTGTATAATTTTATAGGATATTTTTAAGACTTATCATGGAATACAAAAATATGAGTACAATTTAAAAAGTACATTTTTATGAGAAAGAAATGGTTTTAGTTACATAAAGGGTTTTTCTTAATTCTATAAAACTCTAAACCTAAAAGGTCTTGGGTATTTAAGTGACTCATTTTTTTTCCTTTTGATATTGTAATTATGGATGGTTAATATTGAGTTGCATCTATTGGTATCAAAGACACAATTATAATGATCATATTTTTAGTACCAGATCTAGGTGCACGGGTTTGGGGTGTTATAGTTGGTATCAGGTAAAGGGGTTTAGATAAATTCATATGTTATGATTTTATTATTTGTGGATAATTTAATAGTAATGGGTATCATCATGGGTTGATGTGTCTATGGTCAATCATAAGATTAAAGGAATAAATAAATTTTTTAGGGTTTAAGTGATGGTATTTTAAGGTGATTAATGATATTTTGGGGGACATTTTTTTGGGTGTTAATTGATGACTAAGGTATATGCACCAATAACTTGTGATCTAGTGTAAATTTTATTTTGGAATAATACTATTATATTTTTCAGGATATAAGATGAAAGGTATAAGAAAACCTTTTAGGTTAATACATTTTTTAATATTGATGTTAAATGGTATATATTGTTAGTTATTTATGAAGCGATTTAAGTTGAACTTTGGGTATTACTATTGAAATTTTTGAGATTAGTGTATTATTTCTTCATATGAAGTTTTATTTATTATGGGTATTATCTTACCTTATGCTAACCATTTTATTTTTAGTAATGATAAGAGGAATATATTTTCATCCTTTTAAAGGTATCATGATCTATTGGATGTTGATTTTCATGCTTTAGGCATAAGAAGGATTCATCTTAGGTATTCATTATTTAGAATATGTGATTCAATTGAGGTGGAAATGTTTTGAATAAAACAACCAAAGAATGAAATTGTGTTTATGGATTTAAAGAAATCAAGTTAGTATATATATATATATATTTCTTATTTTCTATATGTTGATGGTAAAAAAATCCCTCAAAATATATAAAAGTATATTGGAATTAAATATATTTCCTTTTACAATAATTTTTGATGAATTGATGGTATCTTATCTTTTTTGAAAAAAATGAATTTTTTATTCAAAGATTCTTCCATTATGAAATTATTTTCTTAAAAGTATAACATTATTAGGAATAATACCCATTCTATTTAGCCATGATTTCTCTTCCATGTACATATTTTCAATTCCCACTAATTTTATACTTATTTAGGAACCCAATTATGTGTTATTCTAGGTGACCTTCATATTTAACTTTTCCTCTTTTCAAAATGATGTTTTATTATCCCTTTTTATGATGTGGGTTTTTAACAAAGGTATTTTTAAATATTAAAAGGGTTTTCTTTTCATGATCATATGTTTTGTCTTTAACTCCAAATATCCATTTTATAACCTTTATGTATTTTTAAATATTCCAATTTTGGGGTTTATTTTTAGAATTATTATTTTCAAAGACCTCTTTCACCAATTAAAATTTATTTTGGAAATGTTTTAAATCCATTTTTTACCGATTATAAGATAAATTTGCGAGGAAAAAATTTATTTAAGAGGAGGAGAATGTGAAATTCCTATATTCTTAATGAATACATTTTTCTGGTATAATGATATTTTTTTATTTAAAATGTTTATTCAATATAAAAGGGTATCCTGTAGAATAGGTCGATAACATATCACATTCGACAAGGTTGTGGGTCTTGAACCCACAAACCAAGGGATATAAGGGTGTAATTCCTACCACCAAACTATGTGTTTTCTTATTCATTCAATTTATTATAGATATTCTATAAATTATATCATTTAATCTACTAATTATATAGTTACAATATTCATTATTACTCCGTGACTGAAAATTTTATTTATTTAAAGGTTATACATATTCCCTTCACATGGTTTTTTATTTTGATCTATTTAAAAAATTAAAAGGTTATTGGATATTTTATAAATTTAATTTTTTGTTAAATTTATTTATTTATATTTTATAATACTTCAAAAATAATTTTATCACGATATAGAAAAAGAGTGGAATTAATTTAGAAAATGAAATAGTTGTTATTTAAAAAAAATATTTTTCCATGTATTACATGGTTTAATTTTAAAGTAAAATTTCTAAAATTTGGAGTCTAAATTTTATAAAAAAGAATTATTTTTTGGTTTTATCATATCTAATTTATCTTATAAAAAATTCTTCCAGCAAATTGTTCTGATCTTAAGGTTGTGAATCAGCATGAGGTCTGCGACCATTCCGTGGAGTTGCAGGGACCTGTTGACAAATCGGCGGGGCCTATGACTCCTTTGCATGTCCCATCTGCACATGAAGAGTACAAATTAGATGCAGTCTTGGTGGACCCCACTCAGGAAAATGATGCTGAAACACATGTAAAGGATGATGCCTTTATCATTAACCCTGACATGGATGCTTGAAAATCTTCAGATGCAGGCTCGCAGATTATTGAGGAACTCAACAAGCAGTGGAACACACTAAATATTGCGGGCAAATGGTCTGACACAGAGAATGATGGTTCTCCAAAGAAATGTTCATATCGAGACGCTGTTAAAGGAAAATCAGTTGCCATTGAAGGCTTTTCTCCCTCAATGACAAAGTCCCGCCCAAGGAAGGACTACTCACATTTGAAGCCCACTATGGTGACTAGATCCATCTCCAGTGGGAGAAAGGCTAGAGGTAATTCTTTCAGTCCCTCTGATGATGAGTCTGATTGGGATTATGATGAGTATAATCCTCTTGAATTTGATTACTGATTCCATTGACATTTTATGTTTTAGAATGAGGGCAGTTTCGTCTTGTCTGACCCCATTCCCTTGCTGTTCCATGTTTTTTCTTTTCATGAATAAAGAGGCTTCCCTCACCTTTAAAAAAAAATAAAATAGTTGATTTTGGGTGAATAGTGAAAATACAAAATTTTCAAATACCATCACTTTTATGACATTATTATGATTTAGGAATGATTTAATAAACTGTAAAAAAAATTTCTTGAAAAAATATACATTTAAAGAGAAAAATAATTAATTTTAAAGTATTAATTTGAATTTATATAACTATGTTTGAAAATTTAAATCCTAAGCTATATTTTATTTGAATAAAAAATTATTTTTGATTATTTAGTTTTAATAAGGTGGTTCAAGGATTCCATTTGGTTTTATAAAGGATATAATGTCAAATAACATTTATTTTTTAATAAAAAAATAAAATAAAAGTAATCCTAACTCATTAAAATTCTTAGGCCTAAATGATAAAATAATCAAATACTTTATTCAAAATACGCATCCCCTTTGACTAAAGCACCCCACCTTCACTCATTTATCCTCAATATCAAAATAATTTACTTTGAAAAATTTATTCCAAAATAACTATCTACCCATCCTTACCAAAATCCATAAGTGTATATACTTGAAAAAAAATCCCTCCAACGAATGTTTTAAGCTCAATCAGAACAAGATAACTGAAGGGTAAGGTATGAGTTCTTAATCCTAAAACCTTCTCCTTTATTTTGAGATCATTTTATCATGATCATTTTTAAAAAAATATCAAATTATTATATTCTTATATATACATTTTACTCTCATCCATTTTATCATTTTTTGATGAAAATCTACTAATTACCTCTCATTGAACCCTTTTAATAACCTATTTTTATGTCAAAATGCAGGTTTTTAAAAGAAGGAATTTTCATTTTTAATTATCATATTACTTATTAAATAATGAAATTAATAAATAAAAATTAATCCTAAATCATTATTTTATGTACTATATAATTTATTTTATGAAACTTATATATTTACTATGTTTACCCTTCTTTTAAACACTTTTGAAAAACATCGCTTACTGTGGTGGTTTTACATAACCTATGTGAACGATGATTTCTTCATGAATTTAAGTCTATAATGGGTATTAATAAAAATAGATTTTATGATTTAATATAAAATTAATATTAAAATATTTTTTTTTATTTTTTTAATGATATTATTCTTTATAACAATAAAAGTAAACAAAAACAAACATGGTTATTTTTAACCTTAAAAACATGATTTTTAAGGAAGGTTTTTTGGATAATAACTATTTAATGACCTATTGAACTTCCATGATACTAAAATGATATATAAAATATAAATTAAATATTATAGAGTTTATGAATCCATTAAACAAATACCTTTGACCATTATAAATATGAGGAAACTGTTTGGATATTATGAGTCAAATGACCATGAAACGACCACTGTGAACTGTAAAAATTTAGTAAATGAATGAAACATGATAATAATGGATAATAATAATGGATTATACCTTAAATATGTTCTTAATAAAGTATAAAATTAATATAAATTTTATTATTTAAGAATTTAGTGGATGTACGAGGAAGTCAGGATTCGAGGTAAGGGGTTTCTTAACTCAATTTCATTTCATTGGGTTTTTTTTAATAATTCATTGACTATGTTATGCCAAGATTATGTGTATAATGAAATATTATTGTTTTATGTTTTATTTAATTTTTTTAGGTGTATTTAATTTTTTTACACATAATCACTTCATTTATTAATTCTGAATTTAATGATATGATCTTTGTAAATGTTTCTCATCTTTGACTTCCTTTTTTGAGACATGTTTCATTTTGTGCACCTATTTCCATTTATATGGTGTATATACTCCCTATTAAAATATTATATATTTACTATATATTTTATCATATTAATTAAATTTTCTTTTGATGTTACCTCTTTCATTAAGCATTGTTTCAAAAGGTATAAAATTTGTAAGGTTTTTCTTGGCCTTAACTTGAATTCTTTGAGAAATGCTTCATATTGTAAACCACGATTTATTTTATATGGTGAAAATAATACCACATTAATGTGTTTTGGTATATTATTTCATTTGAATAATGGTATTTATAGAATCATAATAAGTTTTATTCAAGACCTACCAATCTTATAAGGATTTCTCACCACAAACTTCTTTCTTTTAGACATGTTTCGAATGATGCACCTATATTCATTTATATGGTGTATATAATGCCTCTTGAAATAAAATATCATGATTATAATTATAATTAGGGTATTTTAAGTTCCTTATCATTTTATTTCTTTCAAAATGTTATTTTGTTTTAAAGGGATGTAAAGGGACATCTTTAATAGTTTTATTTTAATGGTTTGTTTGACTTTTACCCAAACTCTTTTCATCAATTTCTTTATATTGCTTCAAGGGTGTTATTTTATAAATACAAATAATTCAATTTTTTTAAAATGGTATTTAAGATTATTTTAAAAGGTTTAAAAATGAAATTTCTTAATTTTTTATTCATGGGTCACTTTTGACTCTCTTTACAAAATTTTGAAAAAATATTTTTTATGTTTTGGGTATGAATGAAATTTACCACTATCACGAAAAGTCTTATTTATAAGGATTATTTTAAAATATTACATAGTTTTTAAAAGGAATTTGTTTCCATTTTTAAATAAATTTTTTAGAGGTTTCCAAAAGAAAATGGGATTCTATCTTATTTTCAAAAGAATATTTATAAATTATTTTATAAAAGATATTTTCATCTATTTAGAGATATTATAAATGATTACAATGATTCACTAGGGATATGAGCTAATAAAAACATATATACATTTTATATAGATGGATTTTGATTATTATTTTAAATATATTATCATGAAACCCTTTTCTTTTCCATGAGTTTGTCAAATTATGAAGGGAATGATGGTTATTCCTATACATTCTATGATAAAATGCATGATATATGTAAATTATTCAATATATAGGTATTTTAAATTTTTTATAAGGATGAGTGAGCCTGTTATATCTTTCTAATTAATTGGTTAAAGTGACAAAGTTTACTAGTTATAGGTTTCTCCTAAAAGTTTGGAATTAACTAATTAGGTTATAAAAAGGGTGATTGTAAAAGTGATATAAAGATAACATCACAAGATACCTACATAGTTTCTATATTATTTCCATGAGTTCTAATGGTTCCTTTGAACATATATTATCTTCTCATGTCTCGTGAATATTGAATCAAATGTCTCTTATATTATGATAAAGATTTATGTGATATATTAGGTTTTATGATCCATGTTTTGATGGTTATGAATTATTTTTATTATACTCATACACTTTTATTATTTTCTCATACCCTCATTCCCATATTATTCTCACTGAAGATATTCAGTTTTAATGACTATGTTTACACTTATTGATCGTTTGAGATCACCCTTATTATATTTTATTTTCCCCAGGTTATGAAGAATGTTGTTAAGAAAGTTATGTCTCGAAGGGTTATATGTTTGGATTATTTTATGTGAGATATTGAAAAATTATCATGGAATAATAAAATATAGGTATAGTTATAAAAATAAATTTTGACGAGAAATACACGGGTTTAATTACATAATGGGTTTTTTCCTAACTCTCTAAAAATCGAAATGAAAAATTTATTGGTTATATAATTGAATCAATAGTTTACTTCTTATGTTGTAATTATGAATTGTTAACATTGAGATCCATATATTTTTATCCATGATATAATTATAAAGATTATGTTTTTAGCACATGATTTAGGTGTATTAATTATGGGTATTATACATGGAGTTTAGGAATGGATGGAGGATTTTGAGGTCTAATTTGAGTTAACGAGGTCCCCAGACTTGTTTCAGGTTGCCTTAGTGGTGGTACCACTCTATGGTATAGATTGGGTGCAGTGGAAGATGGATCACAATCATATTAAGGGATTATACTGGGATGAATTACTTGTCTTGGATCAGGATGAGTCCATTCAATAGGTGAGGAATCATACTAAGAAGGATAAGAGTAGAGATTTGAGTTATGGATCTTAAAACAAGTGGAGGCAGAGATCCAGACAACCTCTCTTGACATAGGCACAAACCTGGGCCTAGGTTTTACCTTTCTCTAAGCATTTTAATGGGGTATGTTGAGGTGATTTTATTATGATGCGATGGGGCACCGATGGTCCTCGTGTCCCATGATTTTTGGATTCTGGAGGTATCAATAATTTAGTTGGTTGGTGGAAAGTATTTTCAGGTTTTCTATGGGTAGTTTTAGTAAAATATATTCTTTAAAACAATATTTGGAATTTTCTATTAATTTTTTTTCCATATTTTTGTGATTGAAAGTTGAATTTTAGAAGTAACTATGCTATTATGATTGAGGTTTTCATTCCTTTCATTGAGTTAGTGTTTCATTAATATAGATACCTATGTTTATTTTGTATATCTTCGGATCATTAAGAGAATATTGATGTTATAAGTTATTAGTGCCCCAACCTTCTTAGGTGGTGGTATTGTTTTATATGTAGTTAGATCTATGAGAAGTTTCTTATAGGGTAGTTGTTTAAACCTTCCCTCATATTTTTATTTTTGATTTGTTTTTATTCTTTAGGATAAGAATAGTTTTAAAGGTATATTTTTTAACATCCTATACACTTTTTAACTCCCTGAGATTTTGTGAATTATTATTTTTTAAATTAATTTAATCTTTTTGATATTTTATAATTCATAAAATACTAAAAATAGATTATTTTATATTAAAGAACTATTTATGGATTGTGTTATATGAAACAAAAAGTTAATCGTACACTAAAAGAAACATAAATTTTATCTTTCTTTACATGGAACATCGAGGTTATCTTACATTACACACAATACTGAGTTTTACCACCTTTTAATGGAACACCTATATTAAAACTAAATTTTGAAAATTTTATAAATTATATTTGTAAAAAAACTCCATTTTTGAATTCATAATATAAAAATTAGATTAGTGTGAATTTTTGGTATTTTTATGGGAAACTTCATTTTTGAAGAATAGTGAAAATATTGTATTTTAGTTAAAAACCGCTTCTTCATTTAAATAATTATTAATGTTAAATTATATTTTAAATTGATTTATAAAGTCAAAATATATCAATTATACATATATTATTACAATTTTGGTATTTGGAATCATTTTTATATTGAAGTTAGATATAAACACTTATTGAACTTTTGAACGTTTTACTGTAAAAACCCGCTTTCTTGCCATGTTTGCAGGATTATTGTTAAACTTAATTTTTCCACTTATGTGATTTGAATTTTGAAAAACCAAAATAAACAGTAGTAATCTGTATAATATTAGTGTTATAATAATATCAACTTAATTTTGACCAAAAATATTAGGGAAAGTGATTAAAATTAATCACAATGATTAAGGTAGCGGCGCCGGCACTGTAGCAGCTAGGGTACTGTAGCAGTACTATTCACCGAGGGGCTCTTTGAGCCAAAAAATGGGCTTTCAAGAATAGTATTTAGTCCACTTGACCTTGGGCGTTTGGGATATGTAATGGGTCTCCTTCTACCCAGTCTAAAGATGTCTTTTCTTTAAATAATAAATTCAGGTTTCGGCACCAACCTTTAAAAATAAAGACTAAACCTTAATCTTAAGGTCTAAAATGAAATGAAAACTTGTCCAAAATACACTGGATTCCAATAGTTCGACCATATATCATCTTGTTTCGGATTTTATGGGTTATTGGTATATTATTAAAAGGAATTTTCCTATATAAAAGTTTACGTAAAGAAAAATAAAAAAGGAACTTTCCTTACCTTTAACATTTATAAAATTTTGAGATATCTAAAAAACATAATATTTTAGATTATAAAAGTCATTTTTAAAGATAAATGGGTTATTGTTCTCATAATGATTTATCAATAATTTTTAGAGATGATTTAGTGAGTTAAAATTCTTACGAAAGGCCAACATAGTGATTATTTATTTAATAGTTAACTAAAATAAATGATACTATAAATGTTAAAAGTGAAGTGAATTGATTGAATTATTATATTTAATTGTTTTTTAAGATTAATATATCATTTTAAAGATATTTATACTTTATTTATTTTAATTATAATATTATTCTGATATTTTAAAAGAAAAATTAAGTAAATAATGTCAAAATTGACATTATTGTTATTTTACAATAAATGATATTTTATTAAATGATTTAAAATTAATAAAAATACTATATTATTCCAAGTGATTTTTAATTGTTAAAAAATATTATATATTATATATTAATGGTCCAATTTATCTTTTATTATTAAAATATTGACCTATATATTCTAAAAACATTGTTAGCATGGTCTGGGTTTAAGCAGTGTTTTACGCGTCACATGTGTTTGTTTTAAAAATTAATTTTCAAAACACTTTAAATTTTTATTTTATAAATTAGTTATAATATTTATAATTTATTTTTTCTATATTTTATAATAAATATCACTTTATTTTATTCTTAATGGTTAAATTACTTAGGTTAGAAAACTAGATGCCTTAATAAAAACTAAAATAATAAAATTGGGGAATCTTAGAAATTATGGAACCAAATTATTAAAATGAACATATTTTTTTGAGGTGTAGATTTATTTCGACCATAAATTAACATTAATTCATTATTTTTTTCATTTTTGAGGCACATTGGATAAAATATACCTCCCATTATTGAATACCTTTTGGTATTTACAAGAGTGCCACTCCCCCTCCACTAAGAAAGGAAAGCACTCTACCCCTTCCTCACACCTATAAAGACACATTGGATCATAAAAAATCTACCCAAATAGTCTCCAAAAATTACTAAATTCCTCATTTAATCCCCCCATTTGGGAGGAAAGTCTTCCAAGGGATCCTTTTGGTACAAACCAAGAGGAGTTACTCGATTAAGATGTAACACCATCTCACAAGATCCTTTCTTTCATTTTCCTTCCCCACATCCTACACTCTATTTATTACATGCTTATATAACAAAAAAATTATCATAAATATACTTGGATCTTTTTATGATAATTTTTTACCTACAATTGCGCAGATCTCCAACTAATGTTTTGTTGGAACCAGGTTCTTTAAAGCATGTTTTGGTGTATGGTTTGTGTTTGTTGTCAATCCTCAGTGGAAGTTCAGGGTGTGTACCAACAAAGCGATCATACCGTTCAAGCAGAAAACAGTAGTGAAGCTGGCGCTGTTTCCCAGTGTTTGCCAAATTTTTGGGCCTAAAAATCGGCCAAATAAAGTAAAGTGTCTTTAGCAAAGGTACTTGCACGCCGTGCTCTTGGAGGATGAAAGACTTGCGCGCCTTATGTTTTTGAGGATCAGAACATCAAAATTTGGATAAGGAAAGAAGGTCGCGCAAGTGTTGGTTGGGTCGCGCAAGTGAGTTGTGCGACAGAGTTTATTGAAGACAAGACTTGCGCGCCGTCGAGGGACTTGCGCGCCGCCGCGCAGGGGGTCCAGTTTGCCTATAAATACTGGACCACCCCTCCTCATTTCTGACGAAGTTCACGGCCAAGAGATTTTTCGAGCTCTCGTCGCGCAGGTGGTTGAGTCGCGCAGGTGGTAGTTTTGTCGCGCAAGTAGATCTTGCGCGCCGGTTTTTGGCTGTGCGCCCAAGGTTGTTTGGAAGAGAAAGGAAGTGGACCGCGCAAGTTTGTTGTTGGGGAAGGAAGAGTCGCGCATGTGTGTTGATGACACTTGCGCGCCAGTTTGGACTTGCGCGCCGTAGTGGGACTTGCGCGACTGTCTTGGAGAAGTGCGCCTGGTTTTGCTGAAGCCCACCGGCGTGTTTGGAGCGGCACGAAAGCTGAGAGACTACTCGGTACATTCGAGGAAAAGTGATATTCTTCTTCTGGTGAGAATCGGACTTCAATAGAGCATCTACATACAACAGAGGATGCACTCTTATTCAAATGAAGAAGAGACCCTCACGTCTATAAACTGAGTGGGACTTCACCAACGGCAGTGAGCCAGGGGGAGTCAACGGGAGTGACCTGAGGGAAGTAGTGTGCTATCCCTGAACCTTTGTAAAGGCAGTGAGCCTGGGACACAGCGACTGTACCCGAACTTTTGTAATCTACAGCTAGTGAAGCATAGTGGATTTTGGTACGACCGACAACCTGTCGGCGTATGCTCCTTGGACGTAGCCCTTAGTGGTGAACCAAGTAAAAATGGCTATGTCTTATCTGTGTTTGTGAATGTTTTCTTTCTGGTCATAATCTTCATACAGGTTCAACAAGTTCCTACCAACGTGGGAACAAGATCTATCACATTAAAAGAAAAATTGGTCACCCTGATTCACCCCTCCCCTCTCAGGGTGTCCCGGGGTCCTTCAAGTGGTATCAGAGGATAAAGGTTGCTGGCATTGAATCTGACCTTCTTCGTCATGGAAAACGCGATCAATGTCAGGGGAGTCCCTCACTTCGATGGAAGCAATTTCCAGATCTGGAAGAACAGAATGAGATCTCATCTAAGATCTCTTGGAATGGAAGTTCTTTTTTCTACTATGCAAGGAATACATGTCACTGATCCAACAGGTCTGGCTATGACTGAAACAGACAGGAAACTTCTTGATGCAGATGCTAAAGCACAGAATGCTCTCACTGCAGCCCTTTCTGATCAGATTTACCTGAAGGTGATGAATTGCACCTCAGCAAAATCTATGTGGGATAAACTTGAGAATATTTATGAAGGTGCTAGAAAAGTGAAGGAGGCGAAACTACAAGTGCTACACAATCGGTTTGATGATCTGAAGATGCATCCAGACGAGAATGCAGACTCTTTCTTCAATCGAATTACTGAAGTGGTTGGAGAAATTCGGGGTCTAGGTGAAGAAATCAAAGACATTGATATTGTAAAGAAAATATTAAGAAGACTTCCACCTCTGTATAATGCGAAGGTGTCAGCTCTTGAGGAAAGAGATCTTTCCAAACTTTCTCTAGATGACTTACTGAGCAGTTTGGTAGCATATGAAATGAGAGTCAAACCAGAAGATGCTACGACTCGGGTGAGCAAGGAAATGGCATTCAAGGCCATGGATAAATTGAAAATATCAAAGGATAGTAGCGGTGATGATGACGAAGAGAAAGAAATTCTTTCTCTCATTGCAAAGAAGTTCCAGAAGGGGAAAGGGAAATTCAAAGGGAAGTTACCTCTCGCATGCTTCCGTTGTGGAAAAGTTGGGCATATTGCCTCCCAGTGCTTGAAGAATATCAATGATGATGACAGTGAAGATGAAAACTCCAAGAATCCTCAAAGAAGGTTCTTCAAAAAGGGAGACTTCAAATCTGGTAAGAAAATGCAAAGGAAGAGTTTTGTCTGTGAAGAGGAAGAAGATGACAATGAATTCTGTGATGAAGAAGAACCAGAATTCAAAACTGGGAACCATGCTTCTATGATGGCCACTGTTGAAAAGTCAGAAGATACTGATGGTGAAAAACAACTGAGAACTTGTGTAGATCCTGAGGTGAAACTTAAGTATGCAGTTAGTAAGCTTAAGATTAAATGTTAGAGCTGCAATAAGTGGAAATCAATTGTAGAAGAATCAACTGAATATGTTGATCAACTTGAAGCTAAAATTGAACGACTGGAAGAATTTGTGAAGGTACAGTCTAAAATAATTGAAAGCAATGATGATGCAGTTGATCTGAAGCTGAGAATTGAAGAGCAGGCAAAGGTCATCAATGACCTCACATCCAGACTGGATGAAAAATCCAAGACTATTGAGGGTCTTGAGGAGGAAGTAGTTACTCTAAGGAGTAAAATGGAGACAGAATCAGTTCCAAAAGAATCGAGGAAGAAAATACAGTTCGGAAGATTCTCAGATGCAGAATTACTTGCAAGAGCCAAGTGTGGTTCAGATGGGGTTGGAAAAGTCTTGAGTGATCAAAGACCTGCTTGCATGGGAAAGAGTGGAATTGGCTGTGAGGTTGAGTCATCAACTGCTGGAAGTGCAAAGATCCAAAAGAAAGATAAGATGAAAGTTGAACATGTTGAAATGTTACCTAGAGTGCTGAAAAAGGAACCCTCAATCCAAACTAAAAGGAGACCTGAAAATTATCCTCAAAGTTTCAAAAATGGCAGAGAGTCTCACTATTCTCCCAAGGAAGAAGCTATAAGGAGAAATTCAAGTGAGAAGACATTTCTTCTCATGAAGTGTCAGTTCTGTGGCTATCTGGGCCATACCATATCTTATTGTGAAGAGGCAAGAAGCTATCTGAATGGAGAAGATATAGATGCTAAACAAAGGAGAACAATTTCATATCCTAATTCTTATAGAAGAAATAATTTCTATGGATATTGTTTTCATTGTTCTAACTTTGGTCATAAGGCCATTAATTGCAGGCAGAGAAGGGACATTGACACCTCATACAGAAGTTCCAGACATTTCAAGTCTCGTCAGCAAGACGATGTTGCTCTTTCAAACAGGTTCTCACCTCTTAAAGAAGACTTTGACTATGAAGAACCTGGGTTTGCGGAAGAGATCGTTGAAAGGCCATCAGTTCTATATACTCAATCTAATGTCTCATGGAAGGAAAGGAGGAAGATTGAGAAATCAAAACTTGCAGAGGTAGCCCTCAAAGCTACAAAGAACAACAGTACCTGGATTCTAGATAGCGGCTGATCATCTCATATGACAGGTAATGCCGGCCTACTAACAAATATCATAAAGAATATTGATGGTACAGTAAGATTTGGTAATGATGGGGCTCTGAAAATCAAAGGGAGTGGAAGTACAAAATTAGCTAATGGAGAACTAAAGAAGACTGAAGTCCTTTACGTAGATGGCCTATGTCATAATCTCCCCAGCGTGAGTCAACTCTGTGACTTAGGACTTGTTGTTACTTTTAATCAGAAAGGCTGCACTATCAAGGGAAAAACTGGCAATTCTCTCATGAAGGGATGCAGAACAGAAGGAAACTTGTATCAGGTTGATAGTGAAGAAAATGTATGTTACATGACTGTTGAAGAAGAAAACAATATGTGGCATCGAAGATTGGGACACATCAATCAACAAGACATGGAGAAAATATCAAAATTGAGAATTGTCATGGACATTCCCAACCTGAAGCATGAGCATGAAAAATCCTGTGATGCTTGTATTCGTGGGAAGCTGGTCTGCAGTTCATATCGACCAAAGAAGAAAAAGGCATCTCACCTTCTTGATCTGATTCATACAGATGTTTGTGGTCCAATAAATGTTGTCGGAACTCATGGAGAAAGGTACTTTGTCCTTTTCATAGATGATTACAGTCGAATGGCATGTGTGATGGTCATTCACCGGAAACGACAGGTCCTTGACTGCATGAAAACATATCGGCGAATCGCCGAGAATGATACTGGACGAACAATCAAAGTGTTGCGATCTGACAATGGAGGAGAATACACGTCCATTGAATTTGAAAATTATCTGGAGAAGCATGGGATACAACATGAGGTAGCTGCTGTGAGAACTCCACAACAAAATGGAGTTGTTGAACGAAGGAATCGACAGGTGAACAACATGGCACGAACTATGCTGATTGAGAGTCGTATTCCACGACATTACTGGAAAGAGGCTATTCAAGCTGCAGTGTACATTCAGAATTGAACATGACTTTATATGGTTGAGACGAAGACACCATATGAATTGTGGCATGGACAGAAGCCTTCTCTAAAATACTTTCGTATCTTTAGAAGTAAGTGCTTCATCAGGAACAAAGAAGGAAATCAAAGGAAATATGGTGACAACGCAGATGAAGGAATCTTCCTCGGTTACTCAATGAACAGCAAAGCCTACAAATGTTTCAACAATCGTTTGGGAAGGATTGTGGAAATCAATGATGTTAAGATAATTGAAGAGAAAACCACAAATGCTTCACGGACGTCATATACTGATGTGATAGAGAGTCATGAAGAATGTGGACATGAAGAAACTACAAATGCAGAAATAGAGGAAGCTGTTCAAAACACTCATCAATCACATAATGATGTTGACTTAGAAGAAGAATCTGAAGAAGAAACTATGGCTGAAGAGAATACTACTGAACCTCGCAGGAGAAATCGAAGAGCTGAGATTGATCCATCCAACATAATTGGGGATAGAAGTGCACCCACTCAAACCAGAAGGATGAGGAATACCACGCAATCTGCATTTCTATCAGTTGTAGAGCCATCCTCATTCGAAGAAGCTGCAAAAGATGAATCTTGGGTGAAAGCCATGAATGATGAATTAGATCAGATTGATAAGAATCAGACATGGGATCTTGTCCAGAGACCCGTAGGTCACAATGTGATTGGTACCAAATGTATTTTCAAAAATAAGTTTGATGAGCATGGAAGTGTTATCAGAAACAAGGCACGACTGGTATGTAAAGGATACTCCCAGATTGAAGGTACTGATGTTGAAGAAACCTTTGCTCCAGTTGCTAGACTGGAATCAATCAGGCTTTTCCTTGCCATGACACTCCAAAGAGGATATAAAGTATATCAAATGGATGTTAAGACAACATTCTTGAATAGTGTACTCGAAGAAGAAGTCTACATTGAACAACCGGTGGGGTTTGTCTTGGGTACCGATGAAACAAAGGTCTGCAAACTAAATAAAGCTCTATATGGTTTGAAGCAGGCACCACGGGCATGGTACTCACGGCTAGATTCATATCTCAAGAAGTTGGAATTCCAAAGAGGAGGATTTGATCACAATCTCTATGTGAAGAATTCTCCAAAAGATCAATTCATGGTTCTTGTCTACGTTGATGATATCATATTTGGTGGCAGTAGGAAGAAATCAGTGGATGAATTTGCCAACCACATGAAATCAGAATTTGAAATGTCTATGATTGGGGAGCTCACATATTTCTTGGGGCTGCAAGTGATTCAAAAGAAGGAATACACATTTATTTCTCTAGAAAAATATGCAAGAGAGCTGCTGAAGAAGTTCAATATGCAAGACTCCAAACCAATGTCAACTCCGATTGTGGTTGGAACTAAACTTGGAAAGCATGAGGATGGGAACTCTGTTGATCCCACCATGTACAGGAGGATCATTGGAAGCCTACTGTACCTGACAGCGACAAGGCCAGATATTGTCTTTGCAACATGCCTTGCGGCCCGCTTTCAGAGTAATCCAAAGGAGGAACATATGGCAGCAGTAAAAAGAATCATGAGGTACATTCAAGGTACACATAACTTCGGGTTATTTTTTGCTGCAGGCAGGGACAATGAATTATCAGCATTCTCTGATGCTGACTGGGCTGGTGATGTCGTAGATAGAAAGTCCACTAGTGGTGGAGCTTTATATATTGGGCAGAAATGTGTTGGCTGGTTGAGCAAGAAACAAGAAAGTACTTCTCTTAGTACTGCTGAAGCTGAATATATCTCCGCCACAAAATCATGCACTCAACTTCTTTGGATGAAGCAGCAACTAACAGATATTGGTGATAAGGTGCAACAACCAATGGTGATTTATTGTGATAACAAAAGTGCAATTGATCTTACAAAGAATCCGGTTCAGCATTATCGTACAAAACATATTGAAATATGGTATCATTTTATCAAAGAAAAGGTTGAACAAGGCGTGATTAAAATGGATAATGTTGGCACTAATGAGCAAGTGGCTGATATCCTAACCAATCCATTGTCCGCGGCTGTGTTCGAGAAGCATCGGTTGAACCTCGGTGTTCGACCACCTCCTACTGCATAAGGAGGCTCCGGAAGTCCCCTCTCCCCGTTTGTTTTAACTGTTTTTATCTGCTTATGGATGTGATGTAGGTTTATGGGGGAGATACTATCCAGGGGGAGTATGGCTTGAGCTGAACGTTGAACAAACTTTTCGGTCTTTGGTTTTATTGTCAATGGGGGAGAAAGGAATAAATTCAAGGCAATAAATTCTTCTGTGATGAGAAGTGTAAGATTGTGATGAGAAGTTTAATAAGGATAACATCGGGCGTCATGGATAATTTCAGAACACTAAGACCCAATTCAAGCTTCCTCTCTTGTTTTCTACACCGAGCATTGCTCACGTAGACTTAGAGTGTTGGCTGAGTTGATTCTTGCATTTTGGATTTGTTCATGGTTGGAGATCTATTGAATTTATTCTGATTGCCAACAAACCCAAAGGGGGAGATTGTTGGAACCAGGTTCTTTAAAGAATGTTTTGGTGTATGGTTTGTGTTTGTTGTCAATCCTCAGTGGAAGTTCAGGGTGTGTACCAACAAAGCGATCATACCGTTCAAGCAGAAAACGGTAGTGAAGGTGGCGCTGTTTCCCAGTGTTTGTCAAATTTTTGGGCCTAAAAATCGGCCAAATAAAGTAAAGTGTCTTTGGAAAAGGTACTTGCGCGCCGTGCTCTTGGAGGATGAAAGACTTGCGCGCCATATGTTTTTGAGGATCAGAACATCAAAATTTGGCTAAGGAAAGAAGGTCGCGCAAGTGTTGGTTGGGTCGCACAAGTGAGTTGCGCGACAGAGTTTATTGAAGACAAGACTTGCGCGCCGTCGAGGGACTTGCGCGCCGCCGCGCAGGGGGTCCCGTTTGCCTATAAATACTGGACCACCCCTCCTCATTTCTGACGAAGTTCACGGCCGAGAGATTGTTCGAGCTCTCGTCGCGCAGGTGGTTGAGTCGCGCAGGTGGTAGTTTTGTCGCGCAAGTCGATCTTGCGCGCCGGTTTTTGGCTGTGTGCCCAAGGTTGTTTGGAAGAGAAAGGAAGTGGACCGCGCAAGTTTGTTGTTGGGGAAGGAAGAGTCGTGCATGTGTGTTGATGACACTTGCGCACCAGTTTGGACTTGCGCGCCGTATTGGGACTTGCGTGACTGTCTTGGAGAAGTGCGCCTGGTTTTGCTGAAGCCCACTGGCGTGTTTGGAGCGGCACGAAAGCTGAGAGACTACTCGGTACATTCGAGGAAAAGTGATATTCTTCTTCTGGTGAGAATCGGACTTCAATAGAGCATCTACATACAACAAAGGATGCACTCTTATGAAAATGAAGAAGAGACCCTCACGTCTATAAACTGAGTGGGACTTCACCAACGGCAGTGAGCCAGGGGGAGTCAACGGGAGTGACCCGAGGGAAGTAGTGTGCTATCCCTGAACCTTTGTAAAGGCAGTGAGCCTGGGACAGAGCGACTGTACCCAAACTTTTGTAATCTACAGCTAGTGAAGCATAGTAGATTTTGGTACGACCGAAAACCTGTCGGCGTATGCTCCTTGGACGTATCCCTTAGTGGTGAACCAAGTAAAAATGGCTGTGTCTTATCTGTGTTTGTGAATGTTTTCTTTCTGGTCATAATCTTCATACAGGTTCAACAAGTTCCTACCAATGTGGGAACAAGATATATCACATTAAAAGAAAAATTGGTCACCCTGATTCACCCCTCCCCTCTCAGGGTGTCCCGGGGTCCTTCATGTTTAACGAACATACTATTTACGTGTAAGGTGAACAACCACCTCACTAAACGATGATTGTTCATTTTTCCTTTACTGCCTCTCATGGTGGGAATTATGATGGAAAATATATTTATATATTTCATATATTATATTTATTATGTATTTAATCTTATTTATTCCTTTTACAACACTTATATTTTTTACTTTCCATTTGGTGTAAATACGATAATTTCATTTGAGGAAGTATGGACTACCGCCCCCTCAAAGCGATGTGATTCATTCACACACTACATGGAATATATTAAGGAAGAGTTTATTAAAATTATATGATATATATAAAATTATAATGATTATTTAATTATATTATATACATATATACATATATTTCATTTTTTTTCAAAATGACAATAAAAACAGAAATAATGTTCATGCGTACGTACAACTTACCGTCTCCATGAACTGTGTGTTCCATTTCATAATTATATATTCTATATATTTTTATAATAAAAATATAATGAATATAAATGATATTTATATCATGGTTTATATTCTATAATCATGATATAATTTTAAGCACCAATGATATAACAACTAAAGAAACATATGAAGAATAGACAAAATATTATCTGAAGTGAAACCTTAACATTGGATAGTTAACAAGAGGGTAATATAAGGTTGTAATAAAGAAAAATATGGTGTTATATATAAGAATAGGTTTATTTAGAATATGTACAATTAATTTATATTTATTATATCGGTGTTTTTAATGAATACATTGAGAGTCAAGACACAAGGTAAGGGGATTTAATCTCCCTTTTTATTTCTGTGAGATACATGCTTTATTCACCACCCATTACTTTTGTGTGGTGAGTATACTAAGAATGTATGTATTAAATTATTATTATACTTAAATTTATGGGTATTTAAATATCTTTTCTATGATATTTTTTATATGGAGTTTAATTTTCAGAAGTTACCAAATCGGTAAAATAATTTTGTCTCAATTTTCCTTCTTTGAGACTCATGTTTTGTTATGAACATAAATTATTTTTCAATGTGTATATAATTCTATTTTAAATTTAATATAATTAATCTATTTATTTTTATGATAATTTAAATTTCCTGTAATTTCCTTTTCTTACATGAAGAGTATGATCCCAAGTTACCAAGTGATAAAACTTTATTGAAACAATCTCATCGATTTTCAAGATTGTTAATGATTATGATTATTTGATGAAATATTATGATATATCTCTAAAAAATAATCATGAGTTTTCTTATACTATTAAAATTCAATATATATCTGTGTATGATTACCATTTTTCTACTCTTGGGTACTTTAGATAATTTAAAAAGTGTTTTTTAGGAAAATATGACTGTATTTATCCTTTCAGTTAGAAATGTATTTTATTTAAAAAACCATGTTTTGAATTTTTTTTCAAATGATACTTGAAGATAATATTCAAGGAAAAAAACTGAATTTTTTTATTGTTTTCAAATCTTCCTTTATAATTTTTCAAAGCTATTTTTGAAGAAAAAGTTTATCATAAATGTTTTGTGTTTAAAAAAAATTAAATATTTTCAAGATTTATTTATAATTTATTAAATAATTTCAAAGAAATGGTTTTCAAAACACATTCAATATTATTCCATATGTTTTCAAGTAAAAATTTTTTAAAAAAAGTTTCAATCCTTCTTTATAAGTTTTCAAAGTATTTTTAAAGAAAAAGGGTTTTAATATTATTTTAGGAGTTTTCAAGGTAAAAGGTTTTCAAAATGATTTCAAGTCTTATTTATATGTTTTAAAGGTATTTTATAAGAAAATTATTTTGAAATGGTTTTACGTATTAAAAATACCTTTTCAAATAATAAAGGATATTTCCATCAAGAATCTATTTTTGAAGATATTTCAAAATTATTTTCCATCTAATATGACATCCGTTGATGTTATTCATTTCCTTCTAGGAAATGATCTAATGGTTCCATTCATATTCTTCCTATGGATGGGTTATGATTAATATAATGGTATTTATAAAACCTGTTTCTCTTTCACAGGTTATTTGTTTATGAAATCCATTTCTCTTTCACGAGTTATGCTTTTGATGAAATGATTATGGAATATGTATCTTTTTGCACAAGATATGATATGTTTACATGTTTATGATACCCATTTAATTGCATGGGTTATGATATGATTGTGTATAATTTTGTATGTATTATTTCATTATTATATTGGTGGCACCTATATCTCCCTCCAATGCATTGGGTATCGATGGATGACTAATGTTTATAGATATTATGCGTGAACATGATTACATGTTCACAATGTTATGGATGGACCTGATTTCATGTCCATAAGTTTATGCATGATCCTAATTACATATTCAAAATTTTATGAGTGAACCTTATTAAATGTTTACATTGTTATGAATGGACCTTGTTTTATGTCTATAAGTTTATGCGTGAACCTGATTACATGCCACAATGTTATGCATGAACCTGATTACATGTTTACAATGTTATGAAAGGACCTAGTTTTATGTCCATAAGGTTACGTGTGAACCTAATTACACATTAAAAATGTTATGAATGGACCTCTATGTATGTCCATAATTTTATGTGGGGGCCTTATTTTATGTTCTTAACATAATGAGTGAACCTATTTCTACTTATACATGTTAAAAATGTTATAAACTAATGTGCATACCATAAATTCCATGTTTTATTCCTATGTTATGATTTCATGACTTATGATCTTAATTATATTGTGATACATGTCTTATGAACATCCAATCTTTATTATGATATTTGATATGAAGGGAATGATCTTCAAATTTTATACTGAAGTTCCATACCTTTTTGTTCATGTTATGTTTACGCATTTCCTTTATTTACCCTTACTAAGAATCTGATCTCACCCCTTTCTTATGTTTCCTTTCCCCAGGTTATAAAGAAAGGTTTTAGGTAGAAGTACTTAAGGTGTAGATATTCATGGGATATATTGAAGATATTTCAGCATGATAGTTGATTTTGTTTCCATGTTTCCAAAGACACTAAACTATTATGGCCCTCAAACATGTATTTTTGTAATGCAATGAATATTCATCTAAAATGATGTAATATCCAGGTATGTTAAGCCTAGGTTTCTATAGTTGGTATCCTAGGAATGGTTTATTCAACCTTTATAAACTATGATGATAAAACTTTATTGAGATCCCTATGTATATTTCTGAGGATATATCTAGGGATGTATCTAAGGATAAATATAAGGATGAGTCAACATTTAGGAAAATGTCTTGTAATTTTGGTAAATGATAGAGTGAGTGGTTTCCTAGAAATAAGTCACTATATAAATACTACATGTGGATGTGGCTCTGACATAGATGTACCTAGGGGTAAGTACTCTGATAATATTTTTCGGGCCTCACTCAGGGTAATTTGGTACAAGGCAATGGGCCTTACTGCACACCTAGTTTGACACTCCTGGGGGATATTCTTTGGGAATTCAAAAAATCTTTACAAACCATCATGAAGGATTTAAATAGATTATGACTATGAATATCCTAGGATAAACCTAAGGTATTATGGATTAAATAAGTAGGATCCATGATTTAGGCACCATATAAGTTATTTTTCAAGATTATATAGTATCCTAATATGATAAATGTTTCTCACACTATGATTTATGGTTTTAGTGAATGGAGAGAAATATAAGAAACATGGTTAACATATAAGGTTTTTGATGTGTAAATTATGGGCATTATGAAAATTTATTTCCCAAGTGGAAATCTATTGAAGATAACAACGAAGGAGCTATGGGTATTGGTTATACTTTTGAAGATAAAGAGACCAAAAATGAAATGTGAAAGGTATGTGATGTTTTCCAATATTGTTTACATTTATCATAAGAAGAATGATTATATTAAGGTTGAGGAACCTTAATACATGATTTATATTTCATATTCTAGGAAATAGGTATTAAGAAATAAGTTGATGAAGCCTGAGTAATGGTTTAAGAATAATGTTGGATGAATGAAGTATTCATGTTTTGGAATTTAGAGATTATGTTACATGAATCAAAAAATATATAAGTATTTTAAATATAAGTTTTCATTAAGTATTGATAAGTATATGTTTAATGGTGCTGAATAAAATTGATATTTTTATTAGGGGAAGGAAACCCTTAATGTGATCAAGATATTGAGAAAATTGTTTTTCGCTTGATAAAGTGATGATTAATTTAGATAAAGTAAATTGGATAGCACAGATAACCTTGGATATAATTATTTATTGGTTGAAAAAGTATTTTATGTCATCATGGATTATTTTTACAACTTATTCGATTTAAGGAATATAACCAGTAACATTTTGAATAAGGAATCACGTATGTTTTCCTAAAGTATTTGTGTTAATTGGGGGTATTACCTAGTTTCAAGAGAATATATGGTGAGGGTTTTAAAATTTTTGGAATGTGAAAACTAGGAGATACTTTTTTATATATGGGGGATCAATGTTAAGAAGATTTTGTGACTTATTTATGAAGTTCTGGATTTTTATCTTTCAGAAGGGTTATATGGTCAACCATTTAAGGAAAGATTCAGTTAAACTTTGGATGAAGTTTATGACAATAAAGTATTATATTTCCACATGAGGATTTATGAATATTGGATATCCTATTATAAAAACCTAGTGTTGATGATAACTAATGAAAAATGGGATGGTACATCATGGATCTCAAGATCTGTTAGTGCTTTAGGAATGAAAAATTTACCTTCATTTTTGGAGAAAAAGGGGATGTGGATCAAGGAATAAAAAAGGGTGAGGTTGTAATGATTTCCTACAAGTAATTATTTTCATTAATATTCTTTAACATTAGAAAAAAGGATCTTGAAACCAAAAATGTTATCCTAGTACCTCATTTTCTGATGAATCATATGGTCCATTAGTTTATCATAGATTTATGTCTTTATGATTGTTAACTTTCTCCTGACCTTGTTCTATTTCACTCTCTATCAGAATATGATGGTTATATTTCTCTTCCATGTCTATGTATCCACTTTCCACCTATGTTATCCTATGTGGAAACCAAGTTATATGTCACTTTGGGTTACTGTTATGTTTCTAACTTTTATTTTTTAAAAGGATGTTTTAGTATGCATTTTTATGATGTGGGTTTCTAAGAAGGGAAATTTTAAGTATTAGACTAGTAATAATCAAGATGAATTTCTAGGAAGAAATTCATTTTAATGGGTTTAGAATGTAACACCCCAAGATTTTTTGAATTATTATTTTTTGAATTAATTTAATCTTTTTGATATTTTTCATTTCACGCAACACTAAAAATAGTTTATTTTATATTAAAGCACTATGGCTGACTTGTGTTATATGAAACAAAAAGTTAATAGTTCACTACACACAACATAAATTTTAACTTTTTCTACCCAGAACACTAAGGTTAGATTATTTTACACGCAAGACCGAGTTTTACTGTTTTTTAATGACACACCTACATTAAAACTAAATTTTGATAATTTTATAAATTTTATTTGTAAAAATAGAATTAATTTTTTAATTTGTAATATCAAAATTAGCTTAGGGTGAATTGTTTTTTGGATTTTTCTAAGAAAATTTATTTTTTAATGAATAGTTATAATACCATTTTTAGAAAAGTGAGATCAGTGGACCTTGTACTAATAAGGAAAACAAGGGCTACATCATTCTGAAAGTGGAAACCTTACATTTATCCTTTTGAAATAATGGAAAGAGATCATTAGGAATGGAATTAGAAGAAACACAAGCCTCCTCAGGCACTCCTTTAATCCAATGTTGGTCATTGAAATCATTTTTATATTGAAATTAGATATAAACACTTATTGAACTTTTGAATGTTTTACTATAAAAACTCACTTTCTTGTCACGTATGCAGGACTAGCGTTAATCTTAATTTCCCACTTCTATGATTTGAATTTTAAAAAACCAACATACACAGTTGTAATCAGTATAATATTTTTTTTAATAAGATTAAATTAATTTTGACCAAACATATTAGTGAAAGTTATTAAAATTAGTCACAACTATTTGAGTAAGGTTAATCTTAATTAAGGACTAAACCTTAATATTAAGGACCAAACCTTCATCTTAAGAATGAAAATGACATGGAAACTTGTTAAAAATCTATTTTCTACTAACATTTATACCATATCTAATCTTGGTTCTAAATTTATGGGTTATTGGGATATTATTAAATGGAATTTCCCTATATAAAAGGTTATGTAAGGAAAAAGACAAAAAGTTAACTTTCCTTACCATTAACATTTATAAAAATTTGAGATATGTACAGAACATCATATTTTTAGTTATAAATATCATTTTGAAATATAAATTTTTTATTTGTTTTATAATAATTTATCAATAATTTTTAGAGATGAATTAGTTACTTAAAATTCTTAAGAAATGCCAATGTAGTGATTATTTAGTTAATAATAAACTAAAATAAATGATACTGTACAAGTTAAAAGTGAAGTGAATTGATTGAATTATTATATTTAATTATTTTTTAAGAGTAATATATCATTTTAAACATATTAAAACTTAATTTATTTTAATTACAATATTACTTTGATATTTTAAAATTAAAATTAAATAAATAATGTCAAAATTAACATTATTGTTATTTTACAATAAATGATATTTTATTAATTGATTTAAAATTAAAAAAATACTATATTCTACAAAGTTATTTTTAAGGTTTAAAAATATTAAATATGGTCTATTAATTGACAAATTGATCGTTTTATAATTAAAATATTGACCCATAGATTGTAACAAATTGTTAGCATGGTTTGGGTTTAAGTAGTGTTTTACGCGTCACATGCGCCTGTTTTAAAAATTAATTTCCAAAACACATGAGATTTTTATTTTTTAAATCAGGAATAATATTTATAATTTAGTGCCTCTATATTATATAATAAATCTCTCTTTATTTTAGTCTTAATGGTTAAATTACTTAGGTTAGAAAACTAGGTGCTTTAATAAAAACCAAAATAATAAAATTGGGGAATCTTAGAATTTAAGGAATAAAATTATTAAAATGAACATATTTTTGTGTGGTGTAGATTTTGTTAGGTAATAAATTCACATTACTCCATTATTTTTTCATTTTATAGGCACATTAGGTAAAGTATTCCTCCCATTATTGAATACCTTTTGGTCTTTATAAGAGTAGAACTCCCCTCCACTATAAAAAAGAAAATAATCTACCCCTTACTCACACCTCTCAAGACACATTGCCTCATCAAAAATATACCTAAATAGTATCACAACATACACAACTTCCTTATTGAATCCTCCCTTTGGGAATAAATTCTTCCAAGGAAGCCTTTTGGCACAAACCAAAAGTAGTTACACAATTAAGAGGTAACTCCATCTCTCAAGATCCTTTATTTTATTTTCCTTCTCCACCCTATACACTCTATTTATTCCATGATTGTATAACAATAACTGTATCATCAATATACTATAATGTTTTTATGATAATTTTTTACCTAAAATTTCACACAACTTCATCTAATAGTTAACAAATATACTATTTAAGTGTATGGAGAACTACCGCCTCACTAAATGATGATTGTTTATTTTTCCTTTACTGCCACTCATTGTAGAAATTATGATGGAAAATATTTTTATATATGTAATATATTATATTTATTATGGATTTAGGCTTCTTTATTCCTTTTAAAACACATATCTTTTTACTTTCCATTTGGTGTAAATGCGATAATTTCATTTGAGGAAGCGTGGACTACCGCCACCTCAAAGCAATGGGATTCGTTCACACACAACAAGGAATATATTAAGGATGGTTTCATTGAAATTATATGATATATATAAATTTATAATTATGCTATAATTATATTATATAAATATATACAAATATGTCATTTTATTTATTTTTTCATAATGACAATAAAAATAGAAATAACGTTCATGCGTACGTACGACTTATCGTCTCCATAGACAGTGTGTTCTATTTCATACTTATATATTATATAGAATATTATATTAAAAATATGTTGGATATGATTGATATTTATATCAATTTTTACATTATTTAATCATGATATAAGTATAAGGACCAACAACATAACAAATTAAGACACATGCGAAGAATAAATCAAATATAATCGGAAGTGAAACCTTAATATATGATGGTTAACAAGCGGGTAATATAAGGTCGTAATAAAACCATTTATGGTATTATATATAATAATATGGTTATATAAAATATTTATAAGAATTTTTATTTATTATACATATGTTTTTAATGAATATGATGAGATTTAAGACACAAGGTAAAGGGATTTCATCTCACTTTTTATTTCTGTGAGATACATGCTTTATTCACCACCAATTACTTTTTTGTAGTGAGTATACTTACCATTGATGTATTCAATTATTATTATACTTAAATTTATTGGTATTTAAATATCCATTATATGATATTTGTTTCATGGGTTTTAATTTTCCAAAGTTACCAAATCGGTAAAATAGTTTTGGCTCAATTTTCCTTCTTCAAGACTCATGTTTGGTTACGAACCTAAATTATTTTTTGAGGTGTATATAATTCCATTTTACATTTCATATAATTAGTATCCTTATTTTCATGATATTTTAAACATAATTAAATTTCATTTTCTTACATGGAGAGTCTGATCCCAAGTTACCATGTGATAAGAGTTTATTAAAACAATCTCATCGATTTTCAAGATTGTAAATGATTATGCTTCATTGATGAAATTGTATGACCCATCTCTCTAGAAAAATAAATAGTTTACTAATACTATTTTATTAAATATATATCCATCTATTATTACCATTTTTCATTCTTTGGTACATAATATAATTAAGAAAGATTTTTAAATTAAATGTGATCGTATTTCACCCTTCGTTCGAAAATCTGTTTTATTTAAAAAACCATTTTTTCAATAAATAAAATTCAAAAATGTTTTCAAATGATCCTAGAAGATAATTTTCAAGGAAAAATTATTTTTAAAACGTTTTATTTTTTTCAAATATTCCTTTATAACTTTTCAAATCTATTTTCAAATAAAAAGGTTATCAAAAATGTAATATGTTTGAAAAAATATTTTAAACATTTTCAAGATTTATTTATTAGTTTTAAAATTATTTTCGAGGAAATGGTTTACAAAAAAAATTCAAGATTCTTTCATATGTATTAAATTAAAATTTTTTTAAAAATATTTTTCATGATTTCTTTATAAGTTTTCAAAGTGTTTGAAAAGAAAAAGTTTTTTATGATTATTTGATGAGTTTTCAAGGTAAAAAGTTTTAAAAATGATTTCAAGTATTCTTTATAAGTTTTCAAAATATTTTCTAAGGAAATTATTTTTAAATAATTTTATGTATTGAAAATATCTTTTAAAATTAGAAATGATATTTTCCCTATGAATAGAATTTGGAAGATATTTTAAAATTATTTTCCATCTAATATGACATCCATTGATGTTACTCATTTTATTCTAGGAAATGATCTAAAGGTTACATTTGTGTTTTTTCTATGAATGGTTTATTCTTAATGTCCTGGTATTTTTAAAACACATTTCTCTTTCTTGGGTTATATGTTTATGAAATCCATTTCTCTTTCATGAGTTGATTTTGATGAAATTATTATGAAACATGTATCTTTTTATATAGGTTATGATTTTTTATATGTTTATGATATCCATTTCATTGCATGGGTTATGATATGATTGTGTGTAATTTTGTGGCACATGTATGTATTATTTCATTATGAGATGGGTGGGACCTATATCTCCCTCCAATGCATTGGGTAATTATGGATGACTCATGAGTATAAATGTTATGCATGAACATGATTACATGTTCATAATGTTATGCATGGACCTGGTTTCATGTCCATAAGTTTATGCATGAACCTGATCACATGTTGAAAATGTTATGGGTGAACCTTTTTACATGTTAAAAATATTATGCATGGACCTGGTTTCATGTCCATAAGTTTATGTGTGAACCTGGTTACATGATCACAATGTTATGCGTGAACCTGATTACATGTTCAAAATGTTATGCATGGACATGGTTTCATGTCCATAAGGTTATGTGTGAACTTTATTACACCTTCACAATGTTATACATGGACTGGTTTCATGTCCATAAGTTGATTTGGGGGCCTAATTTCATGTCCTTAACTTAATGAGTGAACCTATTTCTACTTATACAAGTTCACAACGTTATAAACTAATGTGCATGCCACAAATTCCATGTTTTTTCCTATGTTATGCTTTCATGACTTATTCTCTTAATTCTATTATGATCACTACCTTATAAAATTCCAATATTTATTATTATCTTTAATATGCAGGGTACGATTTTAAATGTTCTTCTCAAGTTCTATAATCTTTTTTTCATGTTATGACAACACATTTCTTTTATTTACCCTTACTGATCATCTAAGATCACCCCTTTCTTATGTTTCCTTTCCCCAGGTTATGAATAAAGGTTTTAGGTAGAATTAATAAAGGTGGAGGTCTTCATGGAAGATGTTGAAGATCCTTCACCCTGATAAAATATTTTATTTCCAAGTTTCCAAATACAATATACTATTATAGTCCTCAGGCATGTATTTTTGTAATGCATGGCATATTAATCTAAAATGATGTAATATCCATGTATGTTAAGCCTAGGTTTCTAAAGTTAGTATCACAGGGAAGGTTTATTCAAAATTTATAAAATAAAATGATAAATATTTATTGGGATCCCTAGGTATATTTCTAATGATATTTCTAGGTATTTCTCTAAGGATAAGTATATGGATGAGTCAATGTTTAGGAAAATGTCCTTGAATTTTGGTAAATGACAGAGTGAGTGTTTTAATAAAAATAAATTCCTATATGGATACTATAAGTGGATGTGGCTCTGGAATAGATGTACCTAGGGGTAAAAACTCTAACAAGATTTCCTGGTCCTGACTTGGGGTAATCTCTTACACGACAACAGGCTTTACTGCACACCTGGTTTGACACTATCGAGGGATATGCTTTGGGAATTCACAAAAGTTTTATGAACCATCATAAAAGATTTAAATAGATGATTACTATGAACAACCTAGGACAAAACTATGGTTTCATGGATTAAATAAGTTTGACACATGATTTAAGAACCATATAAGTAATTTTTCATGATTATATGGTATCCAGATATGATAAATTTTTCACGCACTATGCTTTCTGGTTTTAGGTAAAGGAGAGAACTACAAGGAACATCATTAAATTTAATGTTTCCGATGTGGAAAGTATGGGAATTATGACAATCTATTTCCCAAGTGGAAATATCATAAATAGAACCAGGAAGGTGGTATGAGTATTGGTTATACTTAGGAAGATAAAGAGGCTGCAAACAATATGTGAAAGGTATGTGATGTTCTTCCAGTATTGTTTACATTTATCATAAGAAGAATGATTATATTGAGGTTGAGGAACCTTAAGGCATGATTCAATTTTAATATTATGGGAAAGAGTTATTAAAGAATAAATTGATGGGTCTTAAGTAATAGTTTAAGAACAATATTAGATGAATAAAGTATTCATGTTTTGGAATTCATAGATTATGTTGCCTAAATCAGGAAATATATACGTATTTTAAATATAATTTTTCATTAAGGATTGAAAAGGATATGTTTAATGGTGATTAAAACATATAAAAGTGATATTTTGATTAAGGGAAGGTAACGCTTAATGTGATCAAGATGTTTAGAAAATTGTGTTTCGCTTGGATAAATAGTTGATTGATTTGGATAAAGTAAATTGGATAGCATTGATTACCCTAGATCTGATTATTGATTAGTTGAAAAATTAGTCTTTGTCATCATGTATGAAGTTTAAAACTTCTTCAATTTAATTAATATAACTAGTAACTTTTGGAATAAGGAATCATGCATGTTTTTTTCTAAAGTATATATAGTAATTCAGTTCATTACCATGTTTCAATAGAATATATGATGAGGGTATTCACATGTTTGGAATGTGACAACCAAGAGATAATTTTTGATATACGGGGGATCAATGTTAATCTAATTTTGTTAATTCCTTACGAAGTTTTGTATTTTCATCTTTTAGAAGGATTATAATGTAAACCATTTATGGAAATATTAAGTTAAATTTTTGATGAAGTTTGTGATAATAAAGTATTATCTTACCACATGAGGATTTATAAATATTGGATATCATGTTATAAAAACTTGGTGTTGATGATAACTTCTAACAGATGGGAAGTCATATCACGGATCTCATGATCTCTTAGTGCTACAGGAATGAAAAATATACCTTCCATTTTAGATAAAAAGGAGAAGTGAATCAAGGAACAACAAAGGGTAAGGTTTTACTGAATTAATGAAATCATATATTTTCATTAAAATTAATTAACATTAGGAAAAAAGATCTTGAAACCAAAAAATGCTAACCTAGTACCTTCATTTTCGATGAATCAGATAATCCCATAGTTCATCTTAGATTTATGAATTTATGATTGTTAACTTTATACTGAACTTTTTCTATATCACTCTCCATCAGAACATGATGGTTATATTTGTATTCTATGTCCATTTTTTAACTTTCCACCTATGTTCTCCCATGTAGAAACCGAGTTGTATGTTACTTTGGGTAACCGTTATGTTTCTAACTTTTCTTTTTTAAAAGGATATTTTAATATTCATTTTTACAACATGGGTTTATTAGAAAGTAAATATTCATTTTTACAACATGGGTTTATTAGAAAGTAAATTTAAAGTATTATACCTTTAATAACAAAGATTAATTTTGAGCTAGAAATTCATTTTAAGGGGGTATAAAGTAACACCTTAAGATTTTATGAATTATTATTTTATGAGTTAATTTAATATTTTTGATTTTTTTATTTCACACAACACTAAAAATAGTTTATTTTATAATAAAGAACTATTTCTGGCTTGGGTTATACGAAAAAAAGTTAATAATGAACTATACACAACATAAATTTTAGCTTTCTCTACACGGAACACTGAGGTTAGCTTACATTACACGTAAGACTGATTTTTACTACCTTTTAATGGCACACCTATTTTAAAAGTAAATTTTGAAACTTTTATAAATTTTATTTTTAAAAATAAACTCCATTTTTTAATTTGGAACATAAAAATTATCTTAGGGTTAATTTTTGGGATTTTTTTAAGAAACTTCATATTTTAATGAATAGTTAAAAATACTGTGTTTTAGTTAAAAACCACATCTTCATTTAAATAATTATTAATGTTACATTATATTTTAAATTGGTTTCTAAAGTCAAAATATATCAATTATACATATATTAATCCAATTTTAGTCATTGTAATCATTTTTATATCAAAATTATATATAAACACTTATTGAACTTTTGAACATTTTACTGTAAAAACCTACTTTCTCAGCATGTCTACAGAATTAGCGTTAAACTTAATTTTACCACTTCTAGGATTTGAATTCTGAAAAGAAAACTTACATGATTGTAATTAGTATAATATTTTTGGTCTAATAAGATCAACTTAATTTTTGACCAAAAAGATTAGTGAAAGTGATTAAAATTAATCATAATGATTAGGGTAAGATTAATCTTAATTAAGGACTAAACCTAAATATTAAGGACTAAACCTTAATATTAAGGACCAAAATGACTTGTAAAATTGTCCAAAAGCCATTGGAATTAAATAATTTCACTATATCTCCTCTTGGTTCTTATTTTATGGGTTATTGGGATATTATTAAATGGAAGTGCCCTATATAAAAGTTTATGTAAGGAAAAAGACAAAAATGAACCTTTCTTACCTTTAAAATTTATAAAACTTTGAGATATGTACAAAAAATCATATTTTCAGTTATAGATATACTTTTTAAATATAAATGGGTTAATTGATCAATAATTTTTAGAGATTATTTAGTCACTTAAAATGCTTACAAAACACCAATGTAGTGATTATTTAGTTAATAAATAACTAAAATAAATGATACTATAAATGTTAAAAGTGAAGTGAATTGATTTAATTATTGCATTTAATTATTTTTTAAGATTAATATATAAGTTTACACATCTATAAGCTTAATTTATTTTAATTCCAATATTTTTTTTTATATTTTAAAATTAAAATTAAATAAATAATGTCAAAATTGACATTATAGTTATTTTACAATAAATGATATATTATTAAATTATTTAAAATTATTAAAAATACTATTTTCTTCCAAGTGATTTTGAAGGGTTATAAAATATTAAATATGGTATATTAATGGACAAATTTATCATTTATAATTAAAATATTGACCCATATATTGTAAAACTATTGTTTGCATAGTTGAGGTTTAAAAGTGTTTTATGCGTCACATGCGCTTGTTTTAAAAATTAATTTTCAAAAAATATGATATTTTTATTTGAAAATAAGGTAAAATATTTATAATTCATTGGATTTATATTATATAATAAATCTCACTTTATATTAGTCTTAATTGTTAAATTAATTAGGTTAGAAAACTAGATGCTTTAATAAGAACCAAAATCATAAAATTACGAAATCTTAGATGTTAAGGAACCAAATTATTAAAATGAACATATTTTCTTATGGTGTAGATTTTTTGACCATAAATTTACATTACTCAATTATTTTACCATTTTATAGGCACATTATGTAAAGGAGACCTCCCATTATTGAATACCTTTTGGTATTTACAAGAGTGTCACTCCCCCTCCACTATAAAAAAAGAAAGTAATATACCCCTTCCTCAAAGATCTCAAGCCAAATTTTATCATACAAAATATACCCAAATAGTCTCTAAAAATTCCCAACGTCCTTCATGAAGCCTAAATTTGGGCATAAAGTTTTCCAAGTAATACTTTTGGCACAAACTAAAAGGAGTTACCCGGTTAAGAGGCAACTCCATCTCTCAATCTCCTTTGTTTTATTTTTCTTCTCCACCCCTACACTCTATTTATTCCATGATTTTATAAAAAAGTAGTATACTATATATATTTGAATGTTTTTATTCTAATTTTTTGACCTAAAATTTAACACACCTTCATCTAATGGTTAATGAACTTAGTGTTTACGTGTATGATGAAGTGCCGCCTCACTAAACGATGATTGTTCATTTTTCCATTACCGCCTATCTTGGTGGAAATTATGATGGAAAATGTATTTATATATGTCATATATTATATTTATTATGTATTTATTCTTCTTTATTACTTTTAAAACACATATATGTTTTAATTTACATTTTTTATAAATACGATAATTTTGTTTTAGGAAGTGTGGACTACCACCCCCTCAAAGTAATGTGATTCGTTCACACACTACATGGAACGTATTAAGGATGAGTTTAGTAAAATTATATGATATATATATCTTTATAATGATATGTTAATGATATTATATACATATATACATATATTTCGTTTTCTTTATTTTTTTCAATATGATAATAATAACAGAAATAATGTTCATGCGTATGCACGACTTTTCATCTCCATGGATGGTGTGTTACATTTCATACTTCTATATTATATATATTATTATAATAAAAATATAATATATATAATTGATATTTATATCATGTTTTATATTATGGGATCATGATATAAGTATAAGGACCAACGATATAACCAATTAAGATACATGCGAAGAACAAAGCAAATATTATCCAAAGTAAAACGTTAACATAGAATAGTTAACAAGAGGGTAATATAAGGTCATAATAAAACCTTATATGGTATTATATATAATAATATGGTTTTTTAAAACATGTATAATAAATTTATATGTATTATACAGGTGTTTTTAATGAGTACGACGAGAGTCAAGACATAAGGTAAGGGGATTTCATCTCACTTTTTATTTCAGTGAGATACATGGTTTATTCACCACCCATTCCTTTTGTGTGGTGAGTATACTTCCCATTAATGTATTAAATTATTATTATGATTAAATTTATAGGTATTTACCTATCCATTATATGATATTTCTTTCATGGGGTTCAATTTTCAAAAGTTACCAAATCGGTAAAATAGTTTTGTCTCTATTTACCTTCTTTAAGACTTGTGTTTGGTTAAGAACCTAAATTATTTTTTGAGGTGTATATAATTATATTTTACATTTCATATAATTAATATCCTTATTTTCATGATATTTTAAATTTCATTTAATTTAATTTTCTTATATGGAGTGTATTATCTGAAGTTACCAAGTGATAAGTGTTTATTGAAACAATCTTATCACTTTTTGAGTTTGTTAATGATTATTATTATTTGATGAAATATTATGATCCATTTCTCAAGAAAAATTATGATTTTAATTATAATATGTTTATTAAATATATATTCATCTATTAGTTCCATTTTCCACTCTTTAGTACTTATGATAATTAAGAAAGTGTTTTTTAAGAAAATATGACCGTATTTCTCCCTTTGGTTTGAAATATGTTTTATTTAAAAAACTATGTTTTCAAAAAAAAAAGAAAAATCAAATGATCCTTAAAGATATTTTTCAAGGAAAAATATTTTTAAAAATATTTTATTGTTTTCAAAGCTTCTTTTATAAGTTTACAAATCTAATTTCAAAGAAAAAGGTTATGAAAAATGATTTATGTTTAAAAAAATGTTTTAAAACTTTTCAATATTTTTTTATAAGTTTTCAAAGTATTTTCAATGAAATGGTTTTCAAAAAACGTTCAATATTATTTCATATTTTTTTAAGTAATTTTTTTTTCAAAATATTTTCAAGATTTCTTTATAAGTTTTCAAATTTTTTCCAGAGAAAAAGTGTTTTAAGCTTATTTTATGAGTTTTTAAGGAAAAAGGTTTTCAAAATGATTTCAAGTATTCTTTATAAATTTTCAAGGTATTTTCTAGGAAAATTATTTTCAAATGGTTTTATGTATTAAAAATACCTTTTAAAAGAAGGATATTTTCCTCAAGAATTGATTTTGGAAGATATTTTAAAATTATTTTCCATATAATATAACATCCATCGATGTTACTCATTTTCTTCTAGGAAATGATCTAAAGGTTCCATTCATATTATTTCTATGAATGGGTTATTCTTAATGTCATGGTATTTATGAAACACATTTCTCTTTCAGGGGTTATAAGTTTATGAAATCTGTTTCTCTTTCACGAGTTATTCTTTTGATGAAATGATTATGAAAGCCATATATTTTTCCATAGGTTATGATATGTTTACATATTTATTATAACCATTTCATTGAATGGGTTATGATATGATTGTGTAAAATTTTGTGGCACATTTATATATAATCTCATTATGAGATGGTTGGGACCTATATCTCCCTCCAATTCATTGGTTAATGATGGATGAATTATCAATTTAGATGTTATATGTGAACATGATTACATGTTCACAATGTTATTCATGGACCTAATTTCATGTCCATAAGATTATGTGTGAACCTGGTTACATGTTCAAAATGTTATGAGTGAACCTTATTACGTGTTCACAATATTATGCATGGACCAAGTTGAATGTCCATAAGTTTATGTGTGAACCATATTACATGTTCACAATGTTATGTGTGAACCTGATTACATGTTCAAAATGTTATGCATGGATCTGGTTTCTTGTTCATATGGTTATGTGTGAACTTAATTAAACATTCACAGTGTTATGAATGGACCATGTTTCATTTCCATAAGTTGATTCGGGGGCCTAATTTCATGTTCTTAACTTAATGAGAGAACCTGTTTCTACTTATAAATGTTCACTAAGTTTTACACCAATGTACATGACACAAATTCCATGTTTTATTTCTATGTTATGATTTGATAAATTATTATCTTAATTATCCTATGATCCATATCTTATGAAATTCCAATATTTATTATGATCTCTAATATGAAGGGTATGATCTTTAAATGCTATTCTCAAGTTCCATACCCTTTTGTTCATGTTTTGCTTATGAATTTTCTTTATTTACCCTTACTGAGCATCTGAGATCACCCTTTTCTTATGTTTCTTTTCCTTAGGATATGAATAAAGTTTTTAGTTAGAAGTACTAAAGGTGGATATCTTCATGGGAGATGTTGAAGATCTTTCACCATGATAGAATATTTTATTTTCAAGTTTCCAAAGATACTAAACTATTACAATCCATGAGCATGTATTTTTGTAATGTACCGAAAATTCATCTAAAATTAATCAATATCCATTTATGTGTTTCTTTGGGTTTTTTGGTGTGGAATGGATTAATCTTGTTATGTTAACATTGTCACTTTTCCTTGAAACTCCCAATGGTTCCCCCATCCATAGCTGGGTACGAAACTTATTTCTGAAGGCCAATAATCATCTCAGTTTTTAGGACCAATGAATCTTTGGGACTCACATTGGTCGAGAGGATGGGAGGTCAGTCTCATCACACCCTTTTGAGGTGAATTTTTACCTACTATAGGATCCTCTTATAGATTTAAGACATGTTCAAGAATCTCTTCCTAATCCTGATGCAAGAATTGTTACCCTAATAAAATGGATTTGGGTTAACTCTCTTTTATGTGTGATATACTGGGATCTCTTTTTTGAATCCATCTGATTGTATCTAAGGTTATTCATCATTTTACAGTAATGAGCGGTCACTTATATGATAAGACTATATGACCAAGTGTTTCCATCATTTCACCCTTTTATAGAGGTGGTTGATATTCTAAGTATGAGATTGAGCCATTATGAGGTGTCTTATATATCTTGGTTATTGCAGGAATCAAAACCCACATAGTTCGGTTGATCTATGCGATTTAACATCATGCGGTAAAGAATAATATGGGGGGTTTCAAAACACAAAATATATGAGATCAAGTTTAGAAGAGATGTTCTACATATCCAGGTTATGGAAGGAATCCGAGTCATCATAGTTCGATCGATGTTGGGGCTTACACACTGAGGCTGCCCAGATGAATAGGTGTTTGATGTCTAAGGAGTTGTTTGTTACATGACCCTAATCCCACATGATCCATGATCATTGTGAGAAACATGGGGGAGTTCATGATTATCCTCATAGCGTATGGGTATGGGATTTTTGTATTGGGGTAGTCCTGGGAGTGTTTTATATGGAGCACAGGCCTTTAAGAAGGTGTGCTACGTATACCAGTTATAGAGGGAATCAGAGTCCTCGTAGTAGTGTTGGAGATGTTGGGGCTCACACACTGAGGATTCCCCAGTGAATAGTTCTTCTTATCTAGAAGATGTTGCATGATCCAATTGGAATTCCATGGAGGCCATCATGTGACCTAGATCGACACATATGGAAGGTGTTGCGAGAGTCATGGTAGCATGATCTGAGGGGTATCGCGTGTCTTGGATGACACCTCGGGGGAACACCGTGGGACCAGAATGACATGTCCATAGGGTGTCACACGTCTTGGATGAAACCTCTAGGGGACATCGTGGGACCAGGCCGACATGTCCAGAGGGTGTCACATGTCTTGGATGACACCTCAGGGGGGACATCGTGGGACCAGGTCAACATGTACAGATGGTACACTATGAGAGATGGATTTTTATGTCTATATGTGTCAATGATACTTAGCTGACATGAGTGGGAGCCATTATATGAGTCATGAGGTGTGTTCTAAGGATGTCTCTAGTCTGGTTTGACAAACCCTGAGGGTTCGCATGATCCAAGTGGTGTTTGTGAAGGGTCCTCAAGACTTGTCCTAACATGTACGAAGCGTTCTGCATATCCTAGATGACATGTCTATGGGATGTCATGAGGTTCAGGTGGAGTGACTTGGTACCACCACATATTCTTGATTTACACATGGAGAGCATGCAGAGGTCCACAATCATGTCTTCTAATTGGGGTTATCCACTTTAAATCCTTGATTTTTCCCTTTTTTTATGAGTTCCTTGGTTCGGTTCAATGTTAGTTTGTTTGGGTCTTGCATGATCTAGAGGGCATATGATATGGTCTTCGCATGTCTCACCAGAAGTCTTTTGTGTGATATTTTATTGATTATATGGATGGATTTATTCCTATCACATGAATAATCTAATGGTCCATAGATGTTTTAACTGATAGAAAGTTGACCGGTTGCATGATCGAATGTGTGAAGAATCGTGGATTCTGAGCACCAACATGTGTAACAATGGTTTGGGTCCAAAATTATAGCATTCAATCAACCAACCAATGAACTAACCACCCAAAACCTTTTTCAAGTTGGATTAGACAATTTATAGGTGTATCCATCCATGTACTCACTGGTTTGTGCGGGAAATCTGGTGGGAGTCCAGACTAGATTTGACACAGGGACTAACACTATGTGGTTTCACAAGTCTTTGTGGTGGACCAAGTTAAGGGAACCACCTAATTTTTAGTAGTCACAAGTCCATCCATTATGTATCAGATTATTACTGACTATTGAGGACTTGTGCTTCGAAGGAATTACATGTCGTCATGTCAACATGTCCAAGGGTGTTTGTGAGATCTAAATGACTGATGGAAGGAATATGTGAGTCCTTGGATGACTTGTCTCGGGATCTTACTGGACCACACCAAGGGTGCACTAGGAACATTGCATGCCCTTCGGCAACCATAAACCCTAATCACCTTATCCTTTCCTATATGATTCATTTTATGTGAAAAAGGTTGGGAGTCACATGAGATTTTACATATGGTATTGTGGGTATTTCCTCTATTTTTTTGGAGATTCATTACATGTCTATTATGGGTTGTATGGTGCATGATCATTTTATGGAAAAATCCTTGATCCAAAGGGATTCTGCAAGGCAAGGAGATCCTATCACCGAGGGCTCATAGTTCTACACAGGTCCTCAAGGGTTCTCCACATGTATTTTAGTGAATTTTTACCCCTATCGCTTCCCCCTTTTATATCTCCTTCATTTTATTTAAAAAAGTTATGTGGTCATATAATATTTCATGATCAATTTCTGGGTTTTATGTCCAATTTTTGGGTGATGTCTCACTTGAACAATATGGGGCATATGGAGATCATGTGAGTGTATAGGGGACAAGTCTGACAGTCTATCTTTAGAGTATCACAGATTTGTATGGACACACATACAGGCTTTTGAGTGGAGAGGATGACAAGCTAGAGGGACTTCGTGAGGTTAGGAGGTCATGACTCGGAGGTCTTTTGGGGTCTCATGGATTGGTCGAGGTGTGCGTCGCATGTCCTTCAGCAATAGAAGACACCACTCAGCGCTTCCCTTTTTATCCCCTTTTGTTTTATGTGAAAAGCGTTGAGAGTTATGTGAGTTTTCTTGAGTAATATCTATGATTTTTACTCTATTTTATAGTGGTGTATCATGCGATCTATGTGGGTTATATGAGATTTTTCAAGTATTATATAAAAACCATGTGTCTATCCTTAGTGTTGGGACCAAGTTGCATGGAGAAGGAAGTTTGAAGAGTTATCCTTTGCAGAGTGTTGTATTCTGTTGTCAAAGAAGATAAATCAATTCACTTTGTAGAAGGATCACAAACCAGACGATGCTTTGCTGATATGTATTTCTCAAATATCCTAAGTCATGAGAACTTGTGATGCAAGCCTTATGATGGAAAGGGGGAGAAATTATGATGCTAGTCATATACAGTTTTGATTGGAAGGAGTGATGTTGCTAGAAGATAGGGAAGTTTCTGTACTTCCCATTGTGACTCTGACGATGCTAGATCTGGTCTTTCAAAAGATAAATATCACGATAGTGGAATTCATGATAAAAGAAGAAGAATGGTTATGAGAAGCAGTGAAGAGAGAAATTGACAAAGCAATGGACAATCTGAGGACGGCAGAAAAGCACAGTTTAAGGTGACGCCGTTTTCCAGTGTTTTTCAAATTTTAGGGCCTGAAAATCAGGAGATGAAGAAATGTGTTTGGCAATGGATGGAGCATGAAAGATTTAAGATGGTTTAGTTTTTTTTCATGCAAGGCATGATTCAAGGTCAGAACATCGAAAAATGACAAAGGCATGGAGTGCGCGGAAATTTAGGCAGGCTGCGCGAAAAAATAAAGTGGTGCGCAAAATAGTAGAGGGTTGCGCGAAATATCTGTGGGATGCACAAAATAAAGGAATTATGTTTTTCGCGCAAAATATGTTTTGAGATCAGAAGCTCAAAAATTTTCAAAGGCATGAGCTGCGCGAAAAATTGGATCATTGCGCGAAATACGATGTCGCGTGAAAGGATGGGTTTGCACGCAATATGGAATGCGGTGTGGAATTTTGCACCCAATTGGTGATTCATGCTTAGAAGGATGAAAAATGGAAAAGGCACGAGGTACGTGAAATATTGAGGTATGGTGCGAAATATGAAGTTGCCTAAAAGAGTTTTTACCCGCATGAAGGAGGTTTTACGCGCGGATTAGTGTTTTTCGTGCGGGGTCAAATATGCCTATAAATATGAGGCTAACCCTTCTCATTTGTTAATGCTCGACACTTAGAAGAAATTCCGAGCTCTGGTGCGCATAAAATCTTATGCTAAGTAAGTTACGCGAAAAGAAGAGGTTTTCACGAGATAAAGAAAGTTGCGTGAAAAATTGGGAAGCTGCGCGAAAAGTGAAACGTTGCGTGGAAAGAGGGAAGTTGTGCGAAAAAGTTTTTACACGCCAAAATGGAATTTTACGTGCAAGCCATTTGAATTGTGCGCAAGATACCCTAAAGGCTGCGTGAAAGATTTGGGGTCTTCGCACATATTCGGTTGTGCGTAAGATAGTTCTTACCGGCTTCTGGGTAAGAAAGTGAATATTTTTACTTCAGAGAATAGATCTGTTCAATTTTAAAGAAGCACTGAAACATTGTGTTACCCTATTTGTGCTAAGAGGGAGCACACACACTATTGGATTGTTTTCAAAGTGCTGCACGAGTGTAAGGGTATATCCTACTCGTTGTATTCCACATCAAAGGATTGTTTTCTAGTGGACTGTGTGGTACTGGATTGTTTCCGTACCATACCAAGGACGTAGCTACTCTTGTTGAGTAGTGAACCCTGTAAATCTTGTGTTCCCGTGGCTATGTGTGTTCAGCAGGGAAGAAACTCTTTAACAAGAGGTGAAGGTTGTTTCAAAAAGGGGAAACATAAAAAGAAAAATATATCACTGATTCACCCCCTCCCCCTCTCAATGATACTTAGATCCTGACTGGGAACTTCACTTAGAGCACCAAGGAATTTTTTGAAAGTTTTCGTGTGGTGTAGTTGATGAGATGTTTGGGTTTCATGAGGCGCACCAGACAGGTCTTGGGGCACCATATGTATTTAGGTGCATGCCACATGTCCTTTAGTGTCCGTGAGACCCTCTCACCTCCTCCTAGTCATCTCCTTCGTTCATTGTGATGAAGGTTTGAAGGTCTCATAGGATTGATTAAATATCATCTAAATATTTTATTCTTACAAATTATGATTTGGTGTGTGATCTGTGCGACCACCAGGGGTCTCTTCCTTGAAATTTCACTTCTCTTGATTTTCGAAGGATTCTAGAGGGATTTTTAGGTACTTTACAATGAAAAACAGTGTGGCTTGTGGGATTATCATCCAATTATCACCGTTCGACCATTGGTAAACAAGGGTTCTCATTGAGGAGGGCTCTATGGGGATTCTGTGGGATAAGTACCTTGCGTTGAGACTTCAAAAAACCTTTCTGTGGTCATGAAATTACGAGTCTTTAACCATCATCTTCTTCCTTTCTCTCATAGGAAAATTAATATTCATGTTTGGATGTTTCTTCCTTTTTGGTTTTACTGATGCCTATTTGTCGGGCATCAACAAATTCCCCCCTTAGGAGAAACATTTAAGGGGATAATGAATCAGTCTTGAGGACAACTAAATTCCCACCAGAGTCCTTGATGGTTTCGTGAACTCGTGCCCTTGGGCGACATTTGGTCTACCAGGCGACCTTTGGTATTCTATGAACTACCTATATATAGGGGGGGGGGGGGTAGAGAAAATTTCATTCCACTGGACACCTCCTTCTCCAGTGTACTCCCACTGCTACCTTATTGCAAGACCTCACCACGAATGCTGATCATGATTCCTGCCCATGAGTCTGGGCCGTGAGTCCGAACTGTGATCCTTGCACTTGCGCAAGACTGATTTCTACTCAGACACTCGTCTGTCTAGACCGTGGACTAAGCTTCAATAATTCCTTAAACTTAGGTGGTTTTCATGAGGACTTTTTATGCTCTGCTGGATCAGCCTATCAGTTGATTTTTAATGACCATGTCCAGGTCATACAACCGCAAGCCTCTAAAGAGGTCATGTGATGCGCTTAGGGCCTCGCAGGGGTTATGCACCCCACAATTTTTTTGAAGACCAGGTGGTTTGTGAACTCCTTGATGTGGCTCGAAGACCCTTTTCTAGGTCATGTGATGTGCATGACTCCATCAGGGCATTCTCATTCCTTTATCTTTGTCAAGACTTTATATCCTTTCATTTGAAATGTACCACTTATTTATTTTTAGATGTCTTCTGGATCTTATAAATCAACACACAAGACATTAAAGAGGGAGGTGATATTATTGATTTCTCTCCGTGATGCTATGGTGGTGAGCATGGATCCCACCTATAATTTTTCATCCAGGTCATATTAATAGGCCTTACTAAAGATTATGGGATCAAAATTCATGAGATACCCCTTTCAGACTACTTTACACTCTATGGGTTTGGTCTTACCAATGATGTCTCCATAGTATTCATCATTTATACCCCCTCTTAGATATGAATAGATTCGAACACCTTCTTACTAAAATTTCTCCTGGGGAACATTTATATCGAAGGGAGAACTTGAGGATGGTCATCTGCTGATGTTCATGTAGGATGAATTTGACAAGAATGATCGTATATCTGATTAGGATATCCACATGTATCCCTCAATAATATGACAATCTGCCACTCCTCGAATGTATGGATGGATCTCCAATTAGGACTTCCAATTAGGGGAAAGTTTTGGATTGGATTGGTGGTTGCCCTTTTGGTCCTAGTATATCACTTTTGAATATCACAAGGAACTGAAGGAAATTAAAATGTATGGAGAATTATGGATATTATAGACATCAACGTATTGTAATAAGAACATGATAGTGGAGTTACTTAGATTTTGGAGCTCAAACAAAAAAACCTTCTACCTCACACATGGTCAAGTAAGTATCAAACTTCGGGATGTGGAGAAGATTTGTGGTGCACCCATACATGATGGTATGTATGATGATTTCTTTCCCCCTAACATTCCCTGGATGACGTGACCAAGAATCCTCCTTTATCTTAAGATCTGATTAAGTTAGTTGAGAATAACTACCCTAAAGGGGTGTTTTCTGGGGAGGATATTGTCGAGAAAGTGTTGTTTTCAACAATACATAATGTTTTATTTAAAGGGAGAGTATGTTTAGAACAATACTCTATCCATTTATGACAATTTTGATACCTCAAAAATACCCTTAATTATTTTCTAATGATTTTATTTGTTAATTATTTTGCAGGAATTTATTATTCAGTATATTTTTATTTATGGACTAAATATTTAAGTTCTTGAATAACGAGAATTAATTTCCAAGGTATTCGCATTTAGCGTGTTCTGGAAACACTGTTCATGCTCTACATACTTAGGATCTACTTTAGCACGTTCTGGAAACACTTTTCATACCCTACATGGAGAAACATAACATAAGGATGAAATGTGGTGTATACAATATAAGAGAAAAATTATGAAAGAGAAACCATGCGTTATCAACAAAGTATTAAAAAGAACCCTACGTTAGGAAAGAACCCTATGTTTGGGATATTAGAAAAGTATGGAAGGAGAACTGTACGTAAGTATTAAATGTTACCTTTGTTTCTCAAAAGTATGGTTCATCAACCTTACTTTTGTAAACAACCATACGTTCTTGGAAAAGTATGGATCAGGTAAAAGTATGGATCTTTTATCATATATTTGAAAGTTAAAGAGAAAAGTATGGATGACCAACCCTATGTTTATGATCAACCTTACGTTTGAAGAAAGTGACATGAACCTTATGTTTGTGATCAACCATATGTTGCCAACCCTACGTTGAAAACCTTACATTTGAAGGCTACATCATCAAACTTAAGTTTATGATCTATATTACATTCAAAGGATGCAAACTATACAACTCAACCTTAAGTTTGATGTCGAAGAATTCAAAGTCGATATTATTATGCAATGGTTAGCAAGCTGATTATTAGGCTGATTTCAAGCCGGATTTAAAGCCGATTTTAAAGCGCAAATTTGACTGATTCAAAGCTGTTTTATCAATGGTTTAAGGATCGAATTAAAAGGAGTTTTTTGTGCCGAGTCTTCAGGGAAGTTACGACTACTCTGTAAATTCAAATATTTGAATATCACATGTCATAAGGAGACTTTTGTGGATCTAAATTTGCAGAATAAGTGCTTACCGTTATTATATGATCTCATGATCTTATATGATCTTATGTGATCTCTCGATCATTCTAAAAAAGAGGAAGAAAAATAGAGACTATCAAAAATACAGATCTGCTGATTCAATCGAACGACAAAGCTCTATTTATTGAAGAAGAAGAATTATGATAGAATATTTATTTGTTTTATCTCTAAGATCATTTGTGAATCTGCTACTACTGATCAGAAAATTTTAGTAAAATTTGTGCAAATAGGGATTACACTGAGGATGTATGAGATAGAAAAGATATTGTATCCTAAAATGTACATAATGTATCTTCTACTCAGGGATATAAAATTAAATTTTCCTAGATACATGGTGACGTACCTGATTTACTTCTATCATAGTGAAGCCAGAATGAACTTCTACCCTTTTGGTAGATTCATTTCCAAACTGTTGTTCAAAAAGGATATGGTGAGACTGGTGGATGCCAGAGTAAGATTTATTCATAGTAATGTTTTCAATGCTAGAACTTTAAGAAAGATTGACTATTTCTGGAGCACTATAAAAGGAAAACTTTTTCCAGTAGGAGCTGAGGAAGAAACAGAGAGTGCTCAAGCTCAGTCTGCTAAGTCCAAAGAGGGACAAGATGAATCGAGGGTAAGCACTAATGAAAGGAGGATAAGATTTGAAATGGAAGACACTGAGGACGAAAGAAGTCCGGAGGGACTTCAAACTTAGAGAAAAAGAACTGTTAATGAGGAACTTGTCTACCCTGTACTAACAAAAATATATTTACACTCTTACAGTTTTGTAAGAGAATCTGATACTGAAAAAATAATGGAAGCTATTGTTGAGAGGTCAGAACCAGTGGAAGGACCTCAGATTCAATATGGAATTCAAGAAGAAACTGAAGGAGAGACTCAGGAATAGGTTGTAGCTAATGTTGAAGTTACACATCAATAGGAAAAGGAGGCAGAGCCTGGTGAGGAAGTGGCCAGACCTCACAAAACTCCAGAAGATATTATCTTTGAAAATCCATTGGAAGAACAGGTTATTGATGTTTGTGATGAGCATGTTTCTGAAGCTCAAACAGAAGTACTTCATGAGGATTTTTCTGTGGAAGAGTCTGGAAAATACTCTGAGGAAAAATATGTGGATTAACCTGCTCAGGAAGAGGAAACAAACAAGTTTGATGCATATTCGCTACCTTTAGTACCACTACATCACACTGGAACTGAGAATGAGAATCAAGCACAAGGTGCCTCTGATTTAGGGAATAAGGAAGTTGAAGAGCTATACAGAAAGTTATCTCAATTGGAATATGAAAATATTACTCTAAGGAGAGCCTTAGAAATAGAGAAGTTGAAATTTCAGAGACTTAAGGATAGTACAGTTTCAAGGAAAGAAGTTGAAATTTTTAAGAAGGATATGCTGAATGCTGTTGAAAAATTAAATTCTGAAATGGTTATGAAGTCAGATTTATTAGATCTCAAATTATTTATGGAGACACAATTTGCATCTGTTGGAACTAGTGATGCTAGTGAATTAGGTACTGCACCTGATTTAATCATAAAGTTTCAGGCTATCACAGCTGCCATGAGCAATATGAGTGAGAGATTGCATGATCTTCATTTCAACATTGCTCCTTTAGCAGTCTTGTTAGACAATCAGAATTTTTTGGTTGATCAGTTGACCTCAAGTGAAACAAGAATAAGATCTGTCTTAATTAAATTCACAGAGAAGCTGTATTTGTTTATGGAGAAGGAAGAAAGACTTCATGAGTTTTTCAGAGTCAATATCATATAATATATTCATATGACTCAAGAATCCAGGGATCTCATTATTAGGCTTGGTGATGGAATGATGAAAAGGTTCAGGGATTAGTTGACAGAAATCAAGTCTGCAGTTTAGAGGAGATAGACCCTATTTCATACCCTGACCAAACCTTGATTCTTGTTTTCATCATAATTTTATCTATTCCAAAAACTCAATGAATTTTTTTGATACCTTTTTTTTATCATTTTTTGTACTTTTAATGAAAATATGTGTCATTATATTTATTTTGTTTTACTCTTTTTGTTTCGATATTCCAGTAATCCAGATTTAATTATTGACAAACAGTTAATTATAGCATTTACTTACGTTCAGTGCTACATTAATCTATGTTATATTCCATATTTTGTCATTAAATTTTATATCACAAAAGGGGGAGAAATTTGGATAAACACAACATTTTATTGTTGTTTCATTTTATTGGGGGAGAAATTAAAATAGATAAATTAAAATAGAGAAATTAAAATGGATAAATTAAAGGGAGAAATTGAGTTAAATCTAATATTGCATTTATCTTTTTAAAATTCAAAACTATATGTAATTAATTAATTTTTGTGTAAGTTAATTTCATTAATTATTTTATGGGTTTTGTGATCATCAAAAAGGGGGATATTGTTGAGCAAGTGTTGTTTTCAACAATACATAATGTTTTATTTAAAAGGGGAGTATGTTGAGAACAATACTCTATCTCTTTATGACAATTTTGATGCCTCACAAATACCCTTAATTATTTTCTAATGATTTTATTTGTTAGGTATTTTTCAAGAATTTATTATTCATTATATTTTTATTTCTGGACGAAATATTTAAGTTCTTGAATAACGAGAATTAATTTCTAAGGTATTCACATTTAGCGTGTTCTGGAGACATTGTTCATGCTCTACATATTTGGGATCTCCTTAAGCGTGTTCTGGAAACACTGTTTATACCCTATGTGGAGAAACCTAGCATAAGGATAAAATGTGGTGTATAGTTTATAAGAGAAAAATTATGGAAGAGGAACCACACATTGTCGACAAAGTAAGAAAAAGAACCCTACATTTGGAAAGAACCCTACGTTTGAGATATTATAAAAGTATGGAAGGAGAACCGTATGTAAGTGTTAAATGTTACGTTTATTTCTCAAAAGTATGGTTCCTCAACCTTACTTTTGTAAACAACCACACGTTCTTGGAAAAGTATGGATCAAGTAAAAGTATCGATCTTTTATCATACGTTTGAAAGTTAATGAGAAAAGTATGGATGGCCAACCCTACATTTATGATCAACCTTACGTTTGAAGAAAGTGACATGAACCTTATGTTTGTGATCAACCATACATTGCCAACCCCACTTTGATAATATTATGTTTGAAGGCTACGTCACCAACCTTACGTTTATGATCTAAATTACGTTCAGAGGATGCATACTGTACAACTCAACCTTACGTTTGACGTCGGATAATTTAAAGTCAATATTATTATGCAATGGTTAGAAAGCTGATTATTTGGCTAATTTCAAGCTGGATTTAAAAGCCGATTTTAAAGGGAATATTTGACTGATTCAAAGCTTTTTTATCAATGGTTTAAGTATCTAATTAAAAGGAGATTTTTGTGCTGAGTCTTCAGGGAAGTTACAACTACTCTGTAAATTCAAATATTTGAATATGACGAGTCAGAAGGTGACTTTTGTGGATCTAAATTTGCAGAAGAAGTGCTTGTCATTATAATATGATCTCATGATCTTATATGATCTTATGTGATCTATCGATCATTCTAAAAAAGAGGAAGAAAAACAGAGGATATAAAAAATACAGATCTGCTGATTCAAGAGAACGACAAAGCTCTGTTTATTGAAGAAGAAGAATCACGATAGAAGATTCATTTGTTTTACCTCAAAGATCATTTGTGAATATGCTACTTCTGAAGTTGTGAGTTATATTTCTATATCTATTGCAATGAGATCGAATTAGAATGAATCTTTTGTGAAGATTATTATTTCTGAAGGCGATGATCCATCTACTGTCAATTGCATGCTGTTGCAATTGTGAAGAACATCTGGAAAGTATTTTCAGAATACAGAAATATTTATTTTCTATTCTTGAGTGACCGAATTCTCGTACTAAGCTGTGTAGGTTCTGTGAGTGAACTTGAAGGATTTTTTTTCCTAAGATTGTAAAGGTGTCAACTTCCTGTACTGAGTTGTTGAAAGGTCTGTTGAAATGAGGACCAGATAGTGAAAACCACCAGGCTTGTGGAGTAGAGCGTTGGTGGAGTGGTCTAGGGGCCTTCTATTCCCTGAGCCACTATTCATCTTGTTTCTCTGCTATTTAAATTTCCGCTACATCAATTCATCTAATTAATGTTAAAGGGCAGAAAAAAATCTCGCAACGATTTTTGAAAAGACACAATTCACCCCCCTCTTGTGTATATTTGGTATAATCTGATCCAACAATTGGTATCAGAGGTTGAGCTTTCTGATAAAGCCTTAACAAGATGAAAGTGATTATACACAGATCAAGATGACTGATACAAGAGAGGGGATGTCTATGGTCAAAGAACCGTACTTAAATGGAAAAAACTATGGATGCTGGAAGTCGCGAATGATTATCTATTTGAAGCACCTTGGATACAGAGTATATTTGAAGATTCTGACTCCATATGAAATACCAGAAAAACCTGAAACATGGAGTGCAGCTACTGAAGCAGATTATGATATGAACTCAAAGGAAATGAATGTAATTATATCTGGTCTAGGATTTGATGAATTTAACAGAGTATCTCAATGGCCGACCATATGAAATGTGGAAAACTATTGTTGTTGCGTATGAAGGAACTAACAATATCAGGGAAATGAGATATGCAACTGCAAAGCTTAAATTCGATAATTCAAGAATGGTTTAAGGTGAAAGTATTACTCAAATGAAAGGAATATTGACAGAGATTGTCAATAACATAACCTCTTTGGGAGATCCCATTAAACAAGCTGATCAAGCTTTAAATGTACTAAGAGTACTGTCTACAAAATGGAATGGAATCTCTGCTGCAATCAGACAGTCAAAACCTGTCAAAGACTTAACTATGAGAGAACTAATTGGAACACTAATGATGTATGAAGCTGATATGGAAGATGAAGAAAATGAACATAAAGTGATTATCAAAAATATGACACTACCTTGAAAGTATCATCACGAAGAAAAAACAGAAAGATGAAGAAAAGTGTAAAATAGAAATTAGAAAGTTCTAATTTATCAAATTCTGATATGGAACTGGCTCAAATAGCCAGAAGATTCAATAAATTCTATAGAAAGAAGAAGGGATTCAGAAAATCCATCAAAAAGGATGACAATGAAGTCAGATGTTATGAATGAAAGAAAATGGGGCATATCAGACCTGACTGTGCTCAGCTAAAAGAAGACAAGAGAAAGAAATTTTTCAAAAGAAATGATTTTGAGCATAAAGATAAGAAAGATATGAAAGCTACATGGAGTGTATCTAAATACTCCAGTAGGACTTTAGAATCATACTTAGAGAAGGAAGAAGCATATCTGAAATCCAACATGTGTTTTATGGAAGAAACAGATGAGGTACAATCTTACTAATCTTTTGACTCTAGTTTTGAATCTAGTTACTCTAATGAAAAATTTGCATCCTACTGCAATATGCTTGAAGAAAAATATGATTCTATATTTAATAAGTATAAGTCTTTAAAGAACATTCATAAGTTTGTTTCTGATGAAAGAGATATAATGCTGAAACAATATAAGGAGTTAACTGAAAAGTTTGACTCAATTAACACTAACAATACAGATTATGAATCAAAGATAAAATCACTAAAAACTGAAGTGGAAACTTATAAAAATACATCCTTTGTTTTTACTAAAGGATAAAATACTTTAAATGAAATTCTTGGAAAAAATGTCATTAAAAAGGAATGATTTATAATCGGCAGTAAAGGTGAAAGAACCATACTATACAAGAATTATTTTATTCCAAGTGCAAAAAGAAAATATTGTAATTACTGTGAAACAAGGGGAAATATTTCTAAAAACTATTTCTTAAGACAACCCCAAATAAGTGGTATTAAGAATTCCTTTTTATCAAATGATTTATTTTACTCTTGTGAAATTAGAAAAACTAACCAAGTCTGGATTCCCAGATCCTTGCTAGCTAACACCACTAGACCCAACAAAATATGGGTACCAAAGCAAATTGTGTAAATACCTTTGCTGGGAGTAGTTCACAAAAGAAAAAATGACATATGGTATATGGAAAGTGGCTACTCAAGACATATGAGTGGAAACTCATCGAATTTCTCTACACTCACTCAAAAAGATGGTGGACTTGTCACTTTTGGTGACAATGCCAAAGGGAAAATCATTGGTATTGGAATAGTTGGAGATCCAGAAGCTGTATCAATCAACAAAGTACTTTATGTACAAGGATTAAAACACAATTTGATAAGTATCTCTCAACTATGTGATGATGGTTATGCTATTTATTTTTCTAACAACTGCTGTTCTATTTTCAAAAATAAATTGCTTAAATTTAGAGCACCTAGAACTGACAATGTGTATACCCTGGATTTAAATTCCTTGGGTAAAAAACAAGTAAACTGATAAAGTAAATGAATATTGGATCTGACATAGGAGACTTGGACATTGTAATGTATATGTTTTACATAAATTATCTAAGAAACAATTAGTTTCTGATTTTCCTAGTCTCAGATTTGAAAGTGACAGATTCTGTGATGCATGTCAACTTGGCAAGCAACACAAATCATCCTTCAAATATGTTAACAAAATTGCTGCATCTAAACCTATAGAACTTTTCCATATGGACTTTTTTGGACCTTCAAGATTAGCAATCTTGGTTGGTAAATTATATGTATATGTTTTAGTTGATGACTATTCTAGATATACATGGATTTTCTTTTTAAAATTTAAAAATGAAGCTTTTAATTTATTTGAAAGTTTTTATAAAGCTGTTCAAAATGAAAAAGGTTTTAAAATAATTTCATTAAGAAGTGATCATGGTAGAGAATTTGAGAATCAGGAATTTAATTCCTTCTGCTCAAATATGGGTATTAAACACACCTTCTCTACACCAAGAAGACCTCCACAAAATTGAATTTTTGAAATAAGAAATAGGACTATTCGGGAAATGGCTAGGACTATGCTAAATGAATACAGTCTTCCTACCTATTTTTGGGTAGAAGCTGTAAGCACAACCTGCTATATAATGAATAGAGTTTTAATTAGACCAATTTTGAAAAATAAACCCTATGAATCTAGAATAATAGAACACCTAAAGTACATTACTTTAAAGTTTTTGGATGCAAGGTTTATATCTTAAACACCAAGGACAATCTTGGTAAGTTCGATCCAAAATCCAATGAAGTCATTTTTGTAGGATATTTAGCTACCTCCAAAGCTTAAAGAGTCTATAATAAGAATTCAAGGATTGTTAAAGAATCAGTTCATGTGAAATTTGATGAATCTGACTCTAATGATAACATGAGACTTGGGAACTTGAAAAATGATTTTGAAAAAGGTATAAATGAAATTCAGTCCAGTTCATAAGAACATGATACTGAAGAACCTATAAGTGTACTGCCTAGACAGACTATAACCCTAAGGAATCACCCTTTAGAGACTATAATAGGTGACTTATACACATGAGTAAAAACTAGAAGAAATATAGGGAATATTGTAGAATTATCTACCTTTCTATCCCAATTAGAACCCAAGTCTATAGAAAAAAGCTTTAAATGATGAAATCTGGATGATAGAAATGCAAGAAGAATTAAACCAGTTCAAAAGAAATGAAGTATAGGAATTATTTAAAATACCACAGAACTATCCATGGATAGGAACCAAATGAGTCTTTAGAAATAAGCAAGATGACCAAGGAATAATAACTAGAAATAAAACTAGACTTGTAGCTAAAGGATATAATCAGGAAGAAGGTATAGATTATGATAAGACCTTTTGTAACACCCCAAACTTCCACGATACGCTTCTCTTTGAATAATACAGTAGCGTGTGTTGTACACAACTTCGAGTTCTAACACACACCACAACCAATCAAACTAGCCGTTATGAATAGTAATACCCGCTTTTTGAAATTTTATAAATTTTATCTTTCAAAATGGACTTCATTTTTGGATTCGTAATATCGAAATTAGCCTAGTGTGAAATTTAGGTATTTTTATGAAAACATTCAATTTTTGATGAATAGTGAAAAAACACTGAATTATAGTTTAAAACCGAATTTTTATTTAAATAATTATTTATTTTATTTAAATTTAATTAAGGTCAAAATAGATACATAATAATTATATAAGTTCAATATAATTCATTGGAGTTAGTTCAGAATAATTTTATATATATAAAAATTTTATTGAACTTTTCACCGTCTTTTACCCACCCCCTAGGAGAATTTGGAAATTCTCATAAAACTTAATTTTACCGCTTCTGTGAGTGGAATTTAAAAAAATCGAGAGACACGGTTAATATCAAGGAGTAAAATGTGGTTCAATAAGATAAAAACAATTTTTTTTGAATAGTAACTTTTTACTTTTATTTACCACGGTTAAAAGTAAATAGGGTAATTAAGGGTAAAAATATTATTAATATTACCCTAACACATGTACTAATTCTATTGGACAAGTGTATCTAGACCAAAAACAACCTTAGGAATAAAATATTATCATTTAGGTCCACTTGTATTAGATTAGGACATTTATTATTATTTAATTCAAAGAAGAGTTAAAAGAGTTAAAATCAAAGTTTAATAACTAAAACATTTTTAATATAGGGTTATAAATAAGATAAATTCGATTATAAATATTTTTTTATAAAGATAAAAAGATTTAGAACATAATGGTATTTTATTTATCATTTCTATACATTAAATAATTTAATTTATTTATGACACAATGGTGATGCAGTAATTACCTAATTAGTGAAATATTAAAATAATTGATATTATAAATACCCAAATAAATATAATTTGAGAATTTGAATGAATTAAACGAATTTTTAGCTTAATATGACATGTTAGTATTAATTTAATTATGTTTTTTCAAAGTAATCATGCTATTATGATTTTCACAAAAATAAAATACCCAATAGTGGCAAGACTGACATAAAAGAGTTTTTAAAACATATATTATATTATTAATTTATATTACATTCCTAAAAATCTAAAGTTCAGCCAAGAGACTTAAATAATGATAGGTGTATCATTAATGGACCACTTGGGGGTCTCTTGGAAGTTTATAGTAAGTTTATTGACTATATAATATAAAAATACAAAGAGACATGGTAAGTGTCAAACTAATTAACTAAGAGTTAAAACTAAAAGATAAGGTTAATAAAGTGACTCAAACCTGTCTAAAACCTATTGGTTGAGTGGTTTTCGACCTATCCCCACCTTAAAATTTAAATAATCTACTTTGGTGCCATTATAAACCAAATATGAATTTATTATAAAATAATATTTCTAGCTTTTCCAAAGGTGCCCCTCACCCCTCTTATAAAAGGGAACTCCCCCTTCTCTCAATTTCAAACCTTCATAGCCTTTTGGTTCGGCCAACCCCTGCCCACATATTCTCTCAACTTCCATCACTTCGACCTAGATTCCATAGTCTGATCAGAAAGCCAACCTAAGGATCCATTTTGATCAAATCAAAAGGAAGAACCCGATTAGGAGGTAATGTTTTCACCACCCTCTTTCAAGTTCCTTTCTTCTTCAACTTATTCTTTATTTTTTATTCCCATTATAAAATAATAACTCTAGTATATTCTATATACTATGATGTTATTATAAATATGGTACAACAATATTTAGTATTCTATCCATCCTTTTAATGACATGTCACCATACGTGCGTACGTACGACTTACCGTCTCCACGTCATGGTGTAATTGTTATTCAATATATTATTATTTGGATAGGTATAATAATGATGTTTAATTCATGTAAATAATAAATATAACATGATAATTATTCTGTATATATGATATACCATCCAATTATATATTATTTTAATATCAAAAGAATGATATTGTCGCTCGTGCGTACGTATGGACTACCGTCTCCACAAATGCGATGAGATTCATTCCCCATCGTATTCATTCAAGTATAATTCTAATTTGATGATTAAAAATAATGTTTAAGGACTTGATATAATTCTGGATATGAATAAGATACAACCTATTCATAACAAACACGACTTATGTAACAAAACATATACAAGAAAACGAGTAAATTAACACCTGAAACAACGATAATACTAAGATATTATTAACATAGCAATGTTAAAAGATCATATATGATATTATATTAATTTAAATGATTCTTGTATAATTTAATAACAATTATTTTACCATTATACCGGAGGTTAACCTACCCTCGACCAAGGAAAAGTACAAGGTAAGGGTTTATTTCACAATCTCTTCATTACCTGAGGTTGTTTATACGTAATTATCTACTGGGAACTTTTTATCATCCACATCCATGTTTCCTAAAAATGTATTGCAAATAATTCTTACTATTTTACAGACTATGGGTAAAAGTCATTTATACCCTTGTTTACTCTTTATAAGAATATTATAAAGTAATCTTTCATTCGTTTTCCAAAAAAGTTCTTTTTAACTTTTTCAACAAAATTAAGGTAAGAATGTCTTTTTTTAACTTATATGGCGGGTGCGGCTATTTTCCGCTGTTATAAAATCATCGAAGCTTCCTTTACAATCTTATAAGAATATTTTCAAAGCAAATGTTTTCTTTTATAATTATGTGACTTTTAAATGATTTCCAAAAAAAGATATATTTCTCTCAAATAGTTTTGATTTCATCTATGTCAACATCCATTGATGGATTTTAAGCTTATTTGAAGATGATTTATTATGATACAAAACTTCTATATTGTATTGAAGGTTTTGTGATATGTTTGACCTTGGATGTGTTATTTTTATACCATTCTTGGTTTATGGAGAAAGTATTTACATTTCGTATGCTAGTTTTAATACGAATGTTTATGTTATGTTTAAACCTGTTCATATGAGGAATGAATTGGACTTAATAAGTGACGGGTGGAGCCCGCTATAGCTCCTCGATACATCGGTAGGTCTAATGAGACAAACTAGTGTCTTGGAACAAGGCCTTGACAAAATCTTATTTGTAGTCTTGGCACAAGGCCTTGACTATGTGGTTATGATAGTCTGGAATTATGCATTCCATCATTATGAAAGTGGTTATTGATATTTCATGTCATTATTCGACTAGTAGAATATCCATGTGAATAAGTAAATAGAATTATTTCATTTTATCTTTTCCATATTATGATGAAGTTCAAGTTTAAAAGGCTTTTGTTTTAGTTATTCATTTTCTTAAATGTTTATGCTTATTTATGAAAGTTTTGGCTATATTGTTATCCATACTGAGCATTTGAGCTCACCCCTTTCAATGTTTTATTTTTCCCAGGATGTGAAGAAGTAATTTATGAATGACCTGTAGGGATAGTATAAGGGGATATGAAGACAAGATGTTGTTGTAGTATTTTTCACTTTATGATGTAATGCAAACTTTATGAATATATCTAGTTATTCCAATGCTACTAAAATAATCGGTCTTTAGAGACTTGATCTTTTGTGATCATGCCAATATTATGTAATAATGCACCGACTCTGGGTAACTGGGGTCAGGGCATTACAGTTTGTATTAGAGAAAGTTTATTAGAAACCTTGGAAGCTAGATTTAGATAGACTCTGATTAGAGCACATAGCCCTTTGATAGACTTTGAGGATTAATATAGAATAAATTACTAGAATTTTGGTATTGTAAAGGTTTTTTGAGTTTTCCGAGAAATACATCCCTATCTGGATACGAGAAGGTAGAGGTGGCTCTGGCACAGATGTACCTAGGGGTAAAACCTGAAAACACCGCTTTGAGCTAGACTCGAATGAGAACTGGTGCACCACAATGGGCCTTGCTGCACTCTTGGTTATGAAACTCCTGGGGGATATGCTTAGGATAATTCTCATTTTCTTTAAAAACCATTATGAAGGGTTTATGAATATATACCTCCTTAAAGAAAACATTTTTATGATTATGGATTATGTCCATAAACTGTTCAATTTATGTTAAGTGTTTTACAAGTTTTATATTATGTATTTTGATTCATAAACTAATATAGTTTATGCCATTGTTTAGAAATGGCGCATAGTGGAAGGAATAGAAACATTATTAATGAACACACTCCATGTAGGGATTTACATCCTACTCAAGATAATTATAGTGGATCTGGTGATGCTACTGATGCTGATCAGCTAATCACCATACTGGGACAACTCACTCAGGTTATGAATAAAAACCTTACCCGTATGGAACACCCTGATCAACAGCGTTGAGGATCAATTTTAGATCACTTCATGAGGCAAAAAACACCAACATTCAATGGGAGTACAAATCCATTGGTAGTTGAGCAATGGATAAGTTCCCTAGAAAAAATATTTCAGGCTTTGGGGAGTAGTGAAAGGGAGAAAGTTATCATGGCAGTTTATCGCCTCACTGGAGATGCTGATCAATGGTGGTCATTGATTCAAAACAAAAAGGAAGATAATGAAGTATCAAATATAGAATGGAGATAGTTCAAAGAAATTTTCTTAGAAAAATACTTTTCTCGTGACCATCAAGAAGATATGGAAAGGAAATTTCTGAGTCTGAGACAAAAGGAGGATGAGAATGTCGCAAAGTATGAGGCTAACTTTACAAGGATAGCGAGGTATGCTGCTGATTATATACGTAACCCAAGATGTAAGATTTATCGTTTCTTTTATGGGTTAAAACCATTTCTCCGTCGAGCATTAGTCTCATAAACCTTCTCGTTGTACGAAGATATTGTCTCATGTGCTATCAAGATAGAAAACGGATTCTCTAATTCTTATGACTTTAAAGCAAAGCAGGAGAAGAAGAGATCTAATGATCACTCTGGGAATGGAAATAAGTGGAAGAATGGAAAAGTTGAATATCCATCCTGCAGTAAATGTTAGAAGAAACACCCCGGTACTTGCTTAAAAGGAATGAGAGTCTGTTAAAAGTGTGGTGAAAAAGTCCACCAAGCTCGTGATTGCAAGGGTAAGAAGGATCCTACTGATGTCCAATGATACAATTGCAGGGAGATGGGACATTATGCAAATGAATGTCCTAAGTGTCAAGGGAAATTACCTCAGAAAAGGCCAAGGGATCAAGGACAAACTTATACTATCACTACTGCTGAGGTAGAAGCTCCGAAAGATGTGGTGGCAGGTAATTTAATGGTTTCCTCAAGTTTAGAAAATGCATTATTTGATTTTGGATCATCGCATTGTTTCATATCTTCCCAGTTTTCTAAGAAAATTAGATATTTAAAATTTGATTTAACAAGGGAGTTGTCAGTTAAAACTCCTAAGGTATGTATCATTGCAACAAAGTTTTGTGAATTAGTCCCCATTAGAGCACATAAATGTTCTTTATCCACTGATCTCATCATCATACCTATTATTGAATTTGATATAATCCTCGGCATGGATTGGCTTTCGAACCATGATGCAAAAATTTATTGTAAGAAGAAGGAGGTTACTATTTTTGATGATGATGATAAGGAACACCTTATCTTTAGAGAAGAATCACCACCACCTAATTATTACCTAGATCCACCCCCATTAGCTAAACTAAATTCAATTATTGGGGAGGAAGAGAATGAAATTACTGTGGGTGAGGAAAGGAATGTTCAAAGAGAGGATGTACCTATTGTGAAAGAATATATAGATTTGTTTCCCGAAGATTTACCTGGACATCCTCCAGAATGAGAAATTGAGTTTTCCATTGATTTAATTCCGGGTTCAAGGCCCATATCGAAGGCCCCTTATATAATGGCCACTGTGTAATTAGTTGAACTAAAGAAACAACTAGAGGAATTGAGTAATAAGGGATTTATTCACCCTAGTGTTTCTCCATGGGGAGCCCCTGTCCTTTTTGTTAAGAAGAAAGATGGATCTATGATGTTATGTATCGACTACAGGGAGATCAATGATATAACAATAAAGAATAAGTATCCCCTACCTCGCATTGATGATTTATTTAACCAACTACATGGAGCTCAATACTTTTCAAATATTGACCTTATATTTGGATACTATCAATTGTGTGTGAATAAGGAAGACATTCCGAAGACATCATTTTGAACCAGGTACGGGCATTATGAGTTTACAGTAATGCCTTTTGGATTGAATAATTCACCCTCTGTATTCATGGATCTAATGAATAGAGTTTTCAAGGAATATCTCGATGTTTTTGTGGTGGTATTTGTTGATGATATCTTGGTATATTCCAAAATCTATGAAGATCATGAAAATCACTTGCGCATTATATTGAAGACTTTGAGAGGACATGAATTGTGTGGGAAGTTTAGAAAGTGGGAATTCTATCTTCATGAGATTTCTTTTTTTGTCCATATTGTCTCTAAGGATGGAATCTCTATTGATCCTTCTAAGACCAAGGCAATCCTAGAATGGCCAGCACCAATGAGTATAACCAAGGTACACAATTTTATTGGTTTAGCAGGTTATTATCGATGTTTTGTCTAGAATTTTTCCCGATTGGATAACCCATTAATGAAGCTCACACATAAAGGGGTTAAATTTGTTTGGACAAAAGATTGTGAATAATGTATTGAAGAACTGAAGAGAATATTATTCAATGCCCCTATTTTGACTCTACCATCGGGGAATTATGGGTTTGTTATTTATAGTGATGCATAAATGATAGGACTTGGTTGTGTCCTTATGCAGAATGATAGAGTTATTTCCTACGCATCACGACAACTAAAAATTCATGAGAAAAACTATCCTACTCATGATCTTGAGTTAGATGCTGTAATCTTTTCTTTGAAGATATGGAAACATTATATCTATGGTGAAAAATGTGAGATATATACCGATCACAAGAGTTTAAAGTACATTTTCTCACAGAAAGAACTCAACATGAGGCAAAGGTGATGGCTTGAATTACTCAAGGATTATGATTGCACGATACACTACCACTTGGGGAAGGAAAATAAGGTGGGATATTCTTTGAGCAGAAAAGATCATGGAGTTTTGAAAAAAATGAGAATTGAAAGGGATCCAATTTTCATGGATCTAGTGAAGATGGACATGGGAATAACCATGGAAGGTGAAACATCAATGCCTTTTCAAATGGTTTCCAAACCATCTTTACTATAAATAATTAAGAGTTCCCATACCAATGATGAAGAATTTCAAAAGAAGATTAAAGCTGTAAATGATGGGAGATTGAGTAACTTTGTGTAGGAAGATGGAATTTTGAAATTTGGGAAGAGACTTTGTGTTCCTGATATACCCGATCTAAAAAGGTAATTGTTGGACGATGCTCATAGTTCCAATTTCTCTATACACCCTAGGAGAACCAAAATGTATAAAGATTTGAAGGAACATTTTTGGTGGGACAACATGAAGAGAGAGATTGCTGATTTTGTGTCAAGATGTATGGTTTTTCAACAAGTGAAAGCTAGAAGGAAATAGCCTGGTGGAGTATTGAAACCTCTTCCTATACCTGAGTGGAAATGGGATAATATCACGATGGACTTTGTCATGGGACTACCAAAGACTCCTATAAGGAATGATGCAATATGGGTTATTTTTTATCGTCTTACCAAGTCAGCACATTTTCTTGCTATAAGGGAAGATTTACCACTTGAACGTCTAGCAAGACTATATATTAATGAAGTTGTGAGGCTTCATGGAGTACCCCTATCAATTGTTTCGGATCTTGATCCCTGTTTTACATCAAGATTTTGGAAAATTATTCAGAAATCCCAGGATACTGAACTTCGTTTGAGCACTGCCTACCACCCTCAAACAGATGGACAATCAGAACAAACTATTGAAACCATAGAAGACATGTTGAGATCATTCTCACTTGACTTTCAGGGTATGTGGGATCAATATTTACCTCTCATAGAATTTTTCTATAAAAATAGCTTCCATTCAGGTATTCAGATGGCACCATATCAAGAGTTATACAGAAAGAGATGTCGCACACCAACATGTTGGGATAAAATTGGTGAAAGAAAACTTGTAGGACTAGAATTGGTGGAGGAAACGATGGAAAATGTAAAGGTAATCCAAAACCACATCACAGCAGCTCAAAGTCCGCAGAAGAGCTATGGTGATAACTGAAGGAAGGATTTGGAATTTCAGGTAGGATATCATGTTTTATTGAAGGTATCTCCATGGAAGGGAGTTATACATTTTGGTAAGAAAAGTAAATTGAGTCCCAGGTATATCGTACATTTCGAAATTCTAGAACGAATTGGTGTTGTAGCTTACCGTTTGGCAATGCCGCCAAATCTCTCCAAAGTTCACGATGTGTTCCACGTATCACTATTGAGAAAATACATGCATGACCCAACGCATGTACTCACCTCTGAGGAATTAGAACTGGAACCTGATCTGTCTTATTGAGAAGAGCCCATCAGTATTCTTGATACAAGAGAACTAGTGCTGAGAAACCGGACGGCTCGTCTGGAAAAAGTTCTATGGAGAAACCATAAGATGGAAGAGGCAACGTGGAAACCCGAGGAACTTATGATGAAGAATCACCCGAGTCTTTTCATGCGGTAGTATTTTATAAATTTCATGGATGAAATTATTTAAAGGAGAGGATAATGTAACACCCCAAGCTACCATGGTACACTTCTCTTTGAATAATACAGTAGTGTGTGTTGTACGCAACTTCAAGTTCTAACACACACCACAACCAATCAAACTAGCCGTTATGAATAGTAATACCCAATTTTTGAAATTTTATAAATTTTATCTTTCAAAATGGACTTCAATTTTGGATTTGGAATATTGAAATTATCCTAGGGTGAAATTTTGGTATTTTTATGAAAACATTCAATTTTTGATGAATAGTGAAAAAACACTGAGTTATAGTTTAAAACCAAATTTTTATTTAAATTTTCATTTATATTATTTAAATTTAATTAAGGTCAAAATAGATACATAATACCTATATAAGTTCAATGTAATTAATTGGAGTTAGTTTAGAATAATTTTAGATATATAAAAATTTTATGGAACTTTTCACCGTCTTTTACCCACCTCCTAGGTGAATTTGGAAATTATCATAAAACTTAATTTTGCCTCTTCTGTGAGTGGAATTTCGAAAATCTGAGAGACACAGTTAATATCAAGGAGTAAAATGTGGTTCAATAAGATAAAAATAATTTTTGGTGAATAGTCACTTTTTACTTTTATTTACCACGGTTAAAAGTAAATAGAGTAATTAAGGGTAAAAATGATATTAATATTACCCTAAAACATGTCCTAATTATATTGGACAAGTGTATATCGACCAAAAACAACCTTAGGAATAAAATATTATCATTTAGGTCCACTTGGATAATATTAGTACATTTATTATTATTTAATTCAAAGAAGAGTTAAAAGAGTTAAAATGAAAGTTTAATAACTAAAACATTTTTAATATAGGGTTATACATAAGATAAATTCGATTATAAATATTAATTAGAAATATAGAATTATTTCCAACATAATGGTATTTTATTTATAAATTTTAGACATTAAATAATTTAATTTATTTATAACACAATGGTGATGTAGTAATTACCTAATTAGTGAAATATTAAAATAATTGATATTATAAATACCCAAATAAATATAATTTGAGACTTGTAATGAATTACAAAAATTTTATAGATTAATAAGACATGTTAGTATTAATTTAATTATGTTTTTTCCAAGTAATCATGCTGTTATGATTTTCACAAAAATCAAATACCCAATAGTGTCAAAATTGACATAAAAGAGTTTTTAAAACAAATATTATATTATTAATTTATATTCTATTCCTAAAAATATAAGGTTAAAAAAATAGACTTAAATAATGATAGTTTTATCATTAATGTACCACTTGGGGGCCTCTTGGAAGTTTATAGTAATTTTATTGACTATATAATATAAAAATACAAAGAGACATGGAAAGTGTCAAACTAATTAACTAAGAGTTAAAAATAAAAGATAAGGTTAATAAAGTGACCCAAACCTGTCTATAACCTATTGGTTGAGTGGTTTTCGACCTATCCCCACCTTAAACTTTAAATAATCCACTTTTATACCATTATAAACCAAATATTAATTTATTATAAAATAATATTTCTAGCTTTTCCAAAGGTGCCCCTCAACCCTCTTATAAAAGAGCACTCCCCCTTCTCCCAATTTCACACCTTCATAGCCTTTTGGATCGGCCAAAACCTGCCCAAATATTCTCTCAACTTCTCTCAATTCTACCTAGAGGACTTAGTTTGATCAGAAAGCTAACCTAAGGAGCCCTTTTGATCAAATCAAAAGGAAGAACCTGATTAAGAGGTAATGTTTTAATCACCCTCTTTCAAGTTACTTTCTTCTTCAAATTCTTATTTATTTGTTATTCCCATTCTAAAATAATAAATCCAGTGTCTTCTATATAATGTGATGTTAATATAAATATGGTACAACCATATTCATTATTCTATCCATCCTTTAAATGACATGTCACCATATGTGCGTACGTACGACTTACCGTCTCCACGTCGTGGTGTAATTGTTATTCAATATATTATTGTTTGGATGGGTATAATAATGATGTGTAATTCATGTAAATAATAAATATAATATGATAATGATTCTGTATATATGATATACAATCCAATTATATATTATTTTAATATCAAAAGAATGATATTGTCACTCGTGTGTACGTACGGACTACCGTCTCCATGAACGCGATGAGATTCATTCCCCATCGTATCCATTAAAGTATAATTCTCATTTGATGATTAAAAATAATGTTTAAGGACTTGATATCATTCTGGATATGAATAATATACAACCTATTCATAACAAACACATCTTATGCAACAAAACTTATAAAAGAAAACGAGTAAATTAACACCCGAAACAACGATAATACTAAGATATTATTAACAAATCAATGTTAAAAGATCTTATATGATATAAAATTAATTTAAATGATTATTGTATAATTTAATAACAATTATTTCACCATTATACATAAGTTTAACCTACCCGTGAACAAGGAAAAGTACAAGGTAAGAGTTTATTTCACAATCTCTTCGTTATCTGAGGTTGTTTATACGTAATTATCTTTTGGGACCTTTTTATCATCCAAATCCATGTTTCTTAAAAATGTATTTCAAATCATTGTTACTATTTTTCAGACTATGGGTTAAATTCATTTTATACCCATGTTTTCTTTTTATAATAATATTATAAAGGAATATTTCAGTCGTTTTCCAAACAAGGTCTTTTAAACCTTTTTGAAAAAATTAAGGTAAGAATGTATTTTTTTAACTTATACGGCGGGTGCAGATATTTTCCGCCGTTATAAAATCGTCGAAGCTTCCCTTACAAGATTATAAGAATATTTTCAAATCAAATGTTTTATTTTATAATTATGTGAATTTTAAATGATTTAATAAAAGATATATTTCTCTCAAATAGTTTTGATTTCATCTAAGTCAACATCCTTTGATGGATTTTAAGCTTATTTGAAGATGATTTATTATGATACAAAAATTCTATATTGTATTGAAGGTTTTGTGATATGTTTGACTTTGGATGTGTTATTTTTATACCATTCATGGTTTGTGGAGAAATTATTGACATTTCGTATGCTAGTTTTAATACGAATGTTTATGTTATGTTTAAACTTGTTCATATGAGGAATACATTGGACTTAATAAGTGACGGGTGGAGCCCGCTATAGCTCCTCGATGCATTGGTAGGTCTCATGAGACAAACTAGTGTCTTGGCACAAGGCATTGACAAAATGTTATTTGTAGTCTTGGCACAAGGCCTTGACTATGTGGTTATGATAGTATGACATTATGCATCCGTCATTATGAAAGTGGTTATTGATATTACATGTGATTATTCGACTAGTAGAATATTCATGTGAATAAGTAAATGGCATTATTTCATTTTATATTTTCCATATTATACTGAAGTTCAAGTTTAAAAGGCTTTTGTTTTAGTTATTCATTTCCTTAAATTTTTATGCTTATTTGTGAAAGTTTCTGCTATATTGTTATCCTCACTGAGCATCTGAGCTCACCCCTTTCAATGTTTTAGTTTTCCCAGGATGTGAAGAAGTAATTTATGAATGACCTATAGGGATAGTATGAGGGGATATGAAGACAAGATGTTGTTGTAGTAGTTTTCACTTTATGATGTAATGTAAACTTTATGAATGTATCTAGTTATTCCAAGGCTAATAAACTAATCTGTCTTTCGAGACTTGATCTTTTGTGATCATTCCAATATTATGTAATAATGCACCGAATCTGGGTAACTGGGGTTGGGGCGCTACACCCTTTCACCTATAGCTAGACTAGAATAAATTATAATCCTTTTAGCCTATGCATCTCATATTAACTTTAAATTATTTCAGATGTATGTTAAGTCTGCCTTTTTAAATGGTTATTTAATGGAGGAAGTTTATGTTGAGCAACCTCTTAGTTTTAAAAATTCTCAAAAACCAGATTCTGTTTTTAAACTTACTAAAGCTCTTTATGGCCTTAAACAAGAACCTAGAGCTTGGTATGAAAGATTAAGTTATTTTCTATTGAAAAATGATTTTTCTGTTGGAATGGCAGATACAACACTTTTTAAGAAAACTGTAAATTCTAATATTTTTTTGGTTCAAATTTATGTTGATGATGTAATATTTTGATCAACTAATAAATACCTTTGTCATGAGTTTTCAAAATTAAAGCAAAAAGAATTTGAAATGAGCATGATGGGAGAATTAAATTTCTTTTTAGGACTTCAAATTTTTCAAAAAGATTTTGGAAATGTTCTGAATCAAAGAAAATACATTACTAATTTATTAAAGAAATTTGGACTTGAAAATAGCAAGACATATACAACTCCTATGTGTACTAATATAAAACTTGATTTGGATGAAACTGAAAAATCCATTGACAACAATTTATATAGAGGTATGATTGGTAGTTTATTATATCTTACTACTATCAGGCCAGATATAATGTATTCAGTATGTCTTTGTGCAAGATTTCAATCAAATCCTACAGAATCCCATTTGACTGCTATTAAAAGAATTTTTAGATATTTAAAAGGAACTATTTTTCTATCTCTTCTTTATTCCAAAACCTCTGATTTTAATTTAATTTCATACTCAGATGAAGACTTTGAGAGTTGTATATTAGTTAGGAAAAGAACTTCCAGAACTTTTCACTTTTTAGGGAAATCCTTAGTGTTATGGTCAAGTAAGAAACAACATTCAGTTGCCCGATCAACAGCTGTGGTAGAATATGTTTCTGCTGGAAGTTTTTGTGCACAAGCGTTGTGGATGAAAAACACTCTTATAGACTTTGGAATAAATTTTAATAATACGCCTATTTTATGTGATAATACTAGTGAAATTAATATTTTAAAAAAATCCTATTAATCATTCTCGAACTAAGCATATTGATATTAGACATCATTTTCAAAGAGATCATGTTCTTAAAATGGATATAACTTTAGAATTTTTAAGTATTGAAATTCTATTAGTTGAAATTTTTACTAATCCACTTCCCACTGCAAGGTTTGATTTTATTAAGAGGTATCTAGGTTTATTTAATTTTAAATAAAGTTTTATATTACTATGCTGTTTCTTAATTTTAATACTGTTTAAAATAATTTGGTTATTTGTTTTTCAAAGAGAATAAGTTTCTTTTCCCCGCATAATCAATTTTATTTATATTTAAAATATGTGTAATGATTAATAAAAACATAGGAATCAAGGATTTCAGAAAACCTTTTGACTTCTAAACCATTTCATTTCTACCAAAACCTTTTCAAACCCCCAAAACCGCACCACTGATCGTCAAACCTAATCTTCAAACCTCTGAAACCCTAACCTTAAAACCTTCATAGATTCTCGCAGAAATGGAAAAGAATAAGAGAGCTGCTGAGGCCGAGACCACCAATTCCAAGAAACAACGCTCATAAGGAAGGAAAATCTTACAGGGAAAGGTGATTGATCTCGAATGGACATTTCAGACTAATCTACTGTTAAAACAAGCACTTTCATTTCAGAATCGTGAACATAATTTCAACAGTGAGAATACGGAATTTTTATATGATTTAGAACTTAGATATTTCTTTAAGTCTGTATAGTTTAGTCTGGGAGACAATGAGGACACTATGCTGGCTAAGATAGAGGATAGAGATTTATCGATCTCTTCAGTTGAAATTGGTCAGATTTTGAACTGCCCTCATGAGGGAGTCTTTCATTTTGATTTAAAAAATATAGAAGATTATATGAATAAATATGAGGACATTATGTCTTTTCTTTTTGGTTATACTTCTATAAAGAAGATGTTCATAAAGGACCTAGATCCCGATCAGAAAATTTTAGTAAAATTTGTGCAAACAGGGATTGCACTGAGGATGTATGAGATGGAAAAGATACTATATCCTAAAATGTACATAATGTATCTTCTGCTCAGTGATATAAAATTAAATTTTCCTAGATACATGGTGAGGTACCTGAGTTAATGCTGTCATAGTGAAGCTAGAATGAACTTCTATCCTTTTGGTAGATTCATTTCCAAACTGTTGTTCAAAAAGGATATGGTAAGACTGTTGGATTCCAGAGTAAGATTTCATCACAGTAATGTTTTCAATACTGGAAAATTAAGAAATATTGGCTATTTTTGGAGCACTATAAAAGGAAAACGTTTTCCAGTAGGATCTGTGGAGGGAATAGAGAGTGTTCAAGCTCAGTCTACTAAGTCCAAGGAGGGACATGCTGAATCGAGAGTAAGCACTACTGCAAGGAGGATAAGATTTGAAATGGAAGACACTGAGGAAGAAAGAAGTTAGGAGGGACTTAAAACCTAGAAAAAAAGAACTGTTAACGAGGAACTTGTCTCCCCTGTACTGACAAAAAGATATTTACTCTCTTACAGTTTTTTAAGAGAAGATGCTACTGAAAAAAATGGAAGCTATTGTTGAGAGGTCAGAACCAGTGGAAGGACCTCATATTCAATCTTTAATTCAATAAGAAGCTGAAGGAGAGACTCAGGAATAGGTTGTAGCTGATGTTGAAGTTACACATCAACAGGAAAAGGAGGTAGAGCCTAGTGAGGAAGTGGCTAGAACTCAGGAAAATCCAGAAGATATTATCTCAGAAAATCCATTGGAAGAACAAGTTACTGATGTTTGTGATGAGCATGTTTATGAAGCTCAAACAGAATTAATTCATGAGGATTTTTCTGTGGAAGAGTCTGGAAAAGACTCTGAGGAACAATCTGTGGATCAATCAACTCAGGAAAAGGAAACAAACAAGTCTGATGCAGATTCGCTACCCTTAGTACTAAAGCATCACACTAGAACTAAGAATGAGAATCAAGAAAAGGGTGCCTCTGATTTAGGGAATAAGAAAGTTGAAGAGCTACACAGAAAGTTTTCTCAATTGGAATATGAAAATATTACTCTGAGGAGAGCCTTAGAAACAGAGCAGTTGAAATTTCAGAGACTTAAGGATAGTACAGTTTCAAGGCAAGAAGTTGAAATTTTTAAGAAGGATATGCTGAATGCTGTTGAAAAATTAAAGTCTGAAATGGTTATGAAGTCAGATTTATCAAATCTAAAATTATTTATGGAGACACAATTTGCATCTATTGGAACTAGTGCTGCTAAGGGATCAGGTACTTCAATTGATTTACTCAGAAAGTTTCAGGCTATCACAACTGTCATGAGCAATATGAGTGACATATTGCATGATCTTCAATGCAGTAGTGCTCCTTTATCAGTCTTGTTAGACAATCAAAATTTTTTTGTTGATCATTTGACCTTAAGTGAACCTGGAATAAGATCTGTCTTAATTAAATTCACAGAGAATATGTCTTTTTTATGGATAAGGAAGAAAGACTTTATGAGTTTTTCAGAGTCTATCTCATATAAGATATTCATATGACTCGAGAATCTAGGGATCTCATTATTAGGCTTGGTGATGGAATGATGAAAAGGCTCAGGGAGTAGTTGACAGAAATCATGTCTGCAGTTCAGAGGAGATAGACCCTATTTCATACCCTGACCAAACCTTGATTCTTGTGTTCATCATAATTTTATCTATTCCAAAAACTCAATGAATTTTTTCGATACCTTTGTTTATCAATTTTTTCACTTTTAATGAAAATATGTGTCATTATATTTATTTTGTTTTACTGTCTTTGTTTCGATATTCTAGTAATCAAGATTTAATTATTGACAAACAGTTAATTATAGAATTTACTTATGTTTAGTGCTATATTAATCTATGTTATATTCCATATTTTTTCATTCTTTTTTATATCAAAAAAAGGGGAGAAATTTGGATAAACACAACATTTTATTGTTGTTTCATTTTATAGGGGGATAAATTAAAATAGAGAAATTAAAATAGAGAAATTAAAATGGATAAATTAAATAGATAAATTGAGTTAAATCTAATATTGTATTTATCTTTTTAAAATTCAAAACTATATGTAATTAACTAGTTTTTGTGTAAGTTAATTTCATTAATTATTTTATGGGTTTTTTGATCATCAAAAAGGGGGAGATTGTTGATCAAGTATTATTTTCAACAATACATAATGTTTTATTTAAAAGGGGAGTATGTTGAGTACAATACTATATCTCTTTATGACAATTTTGATTCCTCACAAATACCCTTAATTATTTTCTAATGATTTTATTTGTTAATTATTTTGCAGGAATTTATTATTCACTATATTTTTATTTCTGGATGAAATATTTAAGTTCTTGAATAACAAGAATTAATTTCTAAGGTATTCACATTTATTGTGTTCTGGAAACATTGTTCATGCTCTACATATTTGGGATCTGCTTTAGCGCGTTCTGGAAACACTGTTTATACCCTACGTGGAGAAACGTAGCATAAGGATAAAATGCAGTGTATAATTTATAAGAGAAAAAGTATGGAAGAGGAACCATACATTATCAGAAAAGTATGAAAAAGAACCCTACATCTAGAAAGAACCCCACGTTTGGGATATTAGAAAAGTATAGAAGGAGAACCGTATGTATGTGTTAAACGTTACATTTGTTTCTCAAAAGTATGGTTCATTAACCTTACTTTTATAAACAACCATACGTTCTTGGAAAAGTAAGGATCAAGTAAAAGTATCGATATTTTATCATATGTTTGAAAGTTAATGAGAAAAGTATGGATGACCAACCCTACGTTTATGATCAAACTTACGTTTAAAGAAAGTGACATGAACCTTACATTTGTGATCAACCATACGTTGCCAACCCTATGTTGACAACCTTATGTTTGAAGGATAAATCATCAACCTTACATTTATGATCTAAATTAAGTTCAGAGGATGCATACTGTACAATTCAACCTTACGTTTGACATCGGAGAATTTGAAGTCAATATTATTATTGAACGGTCAACAAGCTGATTATTTGGCTGATTTCAAGCCAGATTTAAAGACAATTTTAAAGCGCATCTTTGACTGATTTAAAGATGTTTTATCAATGGTTTAAGGATCTAATTAAAAGGAGATTTTTGTGCTGAGTCTTCAGGGAAGTTACGACCACTCTGTAAATTTAAATATTTGAATATCTCGAGTCAGAAGGTGACTTTTGTGGATCTAAATTTTCAGAAGAAGTGCTTGTCATTATTATATGATCTCATGATCTTATATGATCTTATGTGATCTATCGATCATTATAAAAAAGAGGAAGAAAAATAGAGACTATCAAAAATACAGATCTGCTGATTCAAGAGAACGACAAAGCTCTGTTTATTGAAGAAGAAGAATAATGATAGAAGATTCATTCATTTTACCTTGAAGATCATTTGTGAATCTGCTACTGCTAAAGTTGTGAGTTATATTTCTATATCTATTGCAATGGGATTGACTCAGAATGGCTCTTTTGTGAAGATCATTATTTCTGAAGGCGACGATCCATCTACTGTCAATTGCATGCTGTTGCAATTGTGAAGAACATATGGAAAGTATTTTCAGAATACAGAAATATTTCTTTTCTATTGTTGAGTGACCAGCTTCTCGTATTAAGCTCTGTAGGTTCTGTGAGTGAACTAGAAGGCTTTATTTTGCCTTAGATTATAAAGGTTTCAACTGCCTGTACTCAGTTGTTGAAAGGTCTATTTAAACGAGGACCAGATAGTGAAAATCACCAGGCTCGTAGAGTAGAGCATTGGTGGAGTGGACTAGGGGCCTTCTATTCCCCAAACCACTATACATCTTGTGTCTCTACTATTTAAATTTCCACTGCATCTATTCATCTGATTAAAGTTAAAGGGCATAACACAATATCGCAAAGATTTTTTAAAAGACACAATTCACCCCCCTCTTGTGTATATTTGGTATAATCTGATCCAACAGATATTTCCTTCCAAACATGGGATGAATATTTTATTTAGCAAGATAGTCCTGAGCTAGCCATAAAAAAGTTGTGGGCTTGGCTTATTAAGGATTCTTGCGGTGTTCCAGGTGCTTACTAGCCCACAGTTGAAGGCAGAAAGTACAAATATTAGGGGTAGGAGGTCATACTCAGTATCACCAGCTCATCCAATTGGATAACTTCCTTGCAGTGTACATGAGTGGTTACTTACTCCCAAAAAAAGAGAAAGGGGGAGTCAGAGTCTCCACTTTTGAAATGATGACTAATATGGATAGAGGGGAGCATGTTGGTCTAACGATCTCGGTGATGGAAAATCTCTACCTAATTCTACCTGAACATGTAGGGAATCTCCAAGACTGTCTTTTTATTGCATATGTTGTGTATTAATGGGGTAATACCTATTATATCAAGGGATTGGGAGATCAGGGATTTTTTAAAACATCATGAACGTTTCTCTTTCAGGATATACAATCCCACACCATTTGGAAGCTTTGTCGATGATGGTATAACTGGCCTTTGGGAGCATTCCTATATGATGTCCCTTTGTGAGGGATATCTTTCCACTCACATTGATAGGGACCTTATTTGTGAATGGTATGCACCATGTCTGTTTATCCACCAAGTCTTATGTGTCCAAAAACGGTGTCCTGGTGCTATCTATGTTAGTTCTGAGGGGCATGTGATGGTGGATCATGAATTCTAGTTGATGTTCACAAGGGAGGATACTAGTGAAAAAGTGAATCTCCCCCCTATTGAATTGGTAATTATTATATCGTAAAGCTATGCAGATTTCTGGATCTGATCGTATCCCAACGGGAAACTATCCAAGTTGGTGAGCGAGGCCCACCTTCCCCCGTTAGTTGAATATAACTCCAAGCCTAGGAAGCAGTTGGCCTTTAAGAGGACAGAATCCCCAATATCACCTCCTAATAAAGTCAAGAATTTACCATTACCAACAGAGGAATCTACTACCCCGAGTGTGAGTGGTATGTGCAACTTGATGTTCCCAATCACATCTTAACTGTGGGTGGCCTGGAAGGAAAAGTATTCTCAGGATTCCCTATGGAATAATCTGATCCTCTGAGAGGTTCTTTTGGATGGATTTTCTTATATTACTCCCCCCACAATATTAATTTTTAAGAGAACCATGTGGAAGTGAGATCCTTCCTTGGGAGCATCGACACGATTTTGATGAGTCCTTGGGTTAGATATTTTATTCTTCTCAAGTCCACCAATTGGTCCTTTTAGGCTCTCTTCAGGTTACTGCGGATGATTAGGGATACCCTATCATTGAGGAAGTGGTGATTCCAATTTTATTTTGGGACATAAGATTCTATATTGTCTCTGCAATCATGATGGCATTCATTATATGCTTGGATGTAGGATGAGGTTGTCGAAGATCATTCAGCCCTGATGTCTGCTGTGTATATCTCTCATGGTACATTCCTCAGGGAGGAGTTTGACAGTGATCATGGGGATGGTGACAAAGGGTCACCCGTTTAAATATCTCAGATGAGAGTGGTAAATTATACTACTGATTGGGTGGCCCAAACTTCAACATATTCCAGAGCCCCTTACTTAGAAAGGAAGAGGAAGAAGAAGAGGAAGTAAACAACATCATCAGATCCTTATCTTCTAGAATCCTCAAGTAATAAAGGTATCTGAATCCCTTATTTTCATCTTTGATTATCCTAGGGGCATGTTCATAATTCATTGAACACATACAGACCCTCACTGAGCTTATTTAGAAGAGCACACCCCTGCTTCTGAGGACGCAGATGGGAATTTAATGGTTCCATCGGATCCACCATGACCAAAACTAATTCACCAAGGAATAGATACAATCGAGTGGGCCATTAAACTGAATACATTTCCTATCAAAGACACTTTAGTAATTTTTCCTTCCAATCTAATGTAGACGAATACACTCTTTGAGTTCATTGACACTGTCAGCTATTCTTCCACTGTATTGGTTGATATAGAAGAATTCTTTGAAGAACATAATAAAATTTTCAGGACTGGACCCTTTGGATGTCCTTGTCACACCCCCTAAAATTATCTTCCACTATCAAAGTCCTTAAATGTAGTAGTAAATTCCATTATATATATTATGTTATAGAAGAAGCATAAAACCCCTCATCGTAGGAGGGAGTTTCATCCTATCCTGAGGATGGGATTGATGCTAGGCATGTTGTCGGTGACGCTACTGAGAATGGTACATTTCCCACCTCAGTTTTATATTCTAACATTTGGTGGTGCCAAATGATTCATCTATCAATTAACACACCCTTACACTTTCTTTTTTAGTACCTTCACCCCGAAGTTCTAGGGATTTGGTGCATGTACCTCCAGGAGTTCTTCCAATTAAGTCTATCAATGTTAAGGCTGGTTCCCTACCTTCATCATCGAAGACTGTGGGAACATACCTATCTTTGATTGATCTTGTTCTAGAATATGTTCCCATTCCTAAGATTGGTCTAGATCATGGCCCTGGGTATGCAATGCTTTATCAATCGATGTGGCGGCAGATGTGGAGGGAGATCTAGATATGGGTATTGGAAACCCTTTTAGATGGGTTGAAGGACTAATGAGATCATCTTCAACTCATGTTTCCTACCCTTGGTAATGAAGTATTTGATTATTCTACCCTTCATTCTCATGTAAAGGAAGTAATCTATGTGCATGAATAAAGAAGGGACCTTTAATTGAGGGTGGCAGCTGTAGATTCTTCCTCTATAGTAAAGCAACATTGGAGAGAAGCTTTGGATAAATCTACTCAAAAAGTGATGGAGGATGATTCTCATCAGTATGTGATTAAGTCTAGAGACCCTCAGATTAGTAATCTAAAGTTTGAAATTAGTTGCCTTCAAACAGAGTTGTCCCAGTTTCATCATGCTCTCCAGTCATCAGATAAGACCATGCTAGGATAACAAGGGATTCTAGATGTGGTAGAGAAAGCTAGGATATGTGCTATTACCAAAGAAGAGGAGTTTTAGCACACTACGGAGGCAGAGATAGAGTCAGTTGACCAGTTGCATCAATATAAGGCTGTACTAGAGCAAAGACTTGCTGATCTCAACGTCTCGTCCAAGAAGATGTTATGATGGAAGCATAATTCTAAAATTATATTTTGGTGCATATGAGAGGATTTGGTGTGTGGAGGTCCCTACTTTTATGTGAATTGATGAACTAAGTTTTTGGTCTTCATATGAAGTTTCTCACCTTTTCCTTAATCTGTGATGTGCATGAAATTTCATCATTTTTGTATTTCCCGAATTACTGATGACCTTCATCCTTTGCTTTGCGATGAATGAGAACATATTTTAGGTGTGTGGGGAGGTCATCTGGGAAGGAGATATTTCCTAAAGGATGATTAATTTTCACATCCACGGAGAGTAGATCAAGTACAATAGGGTCATATAGCGAGATTCACAACAACTGTAACATGCTTTAGTTTAAGGTCTTTTAGCTTGGACCTTATGTTGATTTAGTTTAGGGTATTTTAGCTCAGACCTTCTATTACTTTAGTTTAGGATCTATTAGCTTGGATCTTCTGTTGATTTAGTTTAGGGTCTTTTAGATCAAACCTTCTGTTGCTTTATTTTAGGGTATTTTACTGTATACATTCTATTGCTTTAGTTTAGTGTATTTTAGCTTGGACCCTTTGTTGCTTTAGTTTAGGGTATTTTATCTCAGAACTTCTCTTGCTTTAGTTTAGGGTTTTTTTAGCTCAGACCTTATATTGATTTATTTTAGTGTCTTTTAGCTCAGAACTTCTATTACTCTAGTTTAGGGTCTTTTAGCTCATACCTTATGTTTCCTTAGTTTAGGGTCTTTTAGCTCAGAACCTCTATTTATTTAGTTTAGGGTCTTTTATCTTCTACCTTCTGTTTCTTTAGTTTAGTGTATTTTATCCTAGACATTATTTTTATTTAGTTCAGGGTCATTCAGCTCATACCTTCATGGAATATGGGGTCGGTAGGCCAAAAATAACTCAAAACACTATGGGGAGTTGAGTTCTTCCATGGTACTAACTGAGATCACGAGGATAAGAGTTCCTTTTTTTTGTAAAGGGGGGGGATACTTTTAGCTAGCGGGATAAGTCCCTTTTGAGTTAGTATCATGGCTAGAAAAAGCTAATATCAACTCTTCTCTAAGGGATATAGAAGATTCATGGGTTGATTATGGTTGAGGGTGAAATAATAGGGAATCTAGGCCTGCCTGGATAGTTGGAGTGTGGGTGATGTAAGTCACAATCCAGAAGTATGAGCCACGTGATATGGAATGGGCTAGATATGAAAGGTATGTCCCTTAACACTATAGGCTGTCAGGTTCCACCGTGGTTTCATTGAGGCTGAAAAATATTAAGAGGCCCTTTATACTGGGCTAAGATGTTTCAAGTCGGTGGGTCTGAGCCATTGCATCAATATCATGGACACGCAGAGAGATATCTTTTCCTTTCCAGGGGATATGAAATATTTATAAAGGCTCAAACATCAAGATGATGAAGTTGGGTATGGAAGGAAGGCTTTCTAGGAAGTGTCCTAGAACCCCAGGGCAACTTAGCTCCTAATTGAATAGCTTGAGCCATGCACCTTTCAGTTTTGAATCACGAGGTGTGGTCCAATAAAAGGTTCAAGAATGAAGGGTCATATTCTGGCTTTTAGAATGGGTACAAAATAAGGTAATACAATGTCAAGGATATCAGATCCACTTGTATAGTCTAATATGGAGACTAGTAAATCGTGACCCAGGGTGTTCCAGTCAGGATAATATTATGGGAAGGTAATATAAGGATAAGTTTAGACATACTAAGATGTTTAGTGCTACCATGATGACATCAATTCTCATGAGGATCGAAATGTCCTTTTTCAGAGCAGTGCATTTAGTTGATGGCCATAGGCGCATATATAGGACGCATGGGAAGGTATTCATAGTCAAGCAAAGTGCCCTTGAAGCCAGATATGTTGAAATAGTGGGTTCCCTAGACCCAACTATGTAGTACTTTTGTTTACCGTATCATGTGTACAATTAGATATGCATGATGATTTCTTACCATTATAGTGAAGAATTTTATACGTCCACTATAATAATGGTAATATCAAAAGGTTAGTTGTCATGTAGAGAGGTTATAGCAGATCCCATAATATAATGAGAACCTCAAGATACAATGACAATGACCTTAAATATATTTTCTGTAGTCTAGATACATATTACTGACTGGACACAGTAGGTGTATGACTATCAGGTGCTGGGGGCTCATAAGCATTGAGACTTCTTCTCATGAAGTTCTCACTTGGTGATCTCTAGTAGTGAGATCATGAGGACTTACCCGCCAATAGGAACACCACATTTTTTGGGTGTCATTGGTTGTTCCTATCTACAGACATGTGTATTGGTCTCCAGACTTGATACCATTACCAATATATATCATTTAATTACGTACTTTGATGCATGGAAAAAACCATGGCAGTAATGTTGTGGAAAGGTAGTTTGTGTCAGGTGCATCATTAGTGGTATGACGTTGGTTGAATGGTCAAGAAAGGATTTTTCGCCTCCAAGTTTAGAAAGTTATGTATCTCCGGCCTGGTTGATCAGGATGGTTCCGCCTTCATAAGTCTTTGGCCAAAGAAGTAGAAAGGCGAATCCATTCGGATAGATCAACAAATAATAAAGCAAGATAAGGACGATGACACAAGAGTGCATCCTGCTTTATGAGATATCAAATGACAAAGATACTATAGTACACAATCAGTGTTCGTAGGATGGTAGTCGTTGCTATGACTATCCTTATCTCTTTAGGGGCCATGACGGGTTGCTAGACCCCACTCTTGGTCTGTGAATTTTATTCACTCCTATCGAGATAAGATCCTAGAGGGTCACAGACAACAACGTATTCAAGAATCCACACCTATTCAGTGGAATAGGAATATGGACATAGTGGGCCCTGCCAAGGGGGTCCGAGCGTTGTCCAAGCTATCGATCACCAAATTAATTAAATAAATTCATTAATATTCAAGTTATGAATATTTGGGATTGAATTTATTTAATGTATTTACGAGTTTAGTAAATACGAGAAAATATTAATCGAACGAATATTATTTTAATATTCAAGGTTCGTTTAATATTAAAGCGGGACAACGAGTCAAGTTAAATGGCTCGAATTTTATCACATAATATATTTTATATATTACAAGTATGTGATAAAATTAATAAATAATATTTACGCTGTTATAAGTTGTCATAATTACTTATTTAGAGAACGTTGAAATATACGGGGGTCGGGGAACCCAACCTGGTATTTCTCAAAAACTCTATAAATAAGAGAGGAGGCTCTCTCTCTTGGATTGCACATCACTATTCATTCGTTTATGGAATGAAATTTGAGAACCTCTCTCTCTTCTCGCTTCCTAGAGAGAGAAGATGAATATCCAAGAGCTTGGATCAAGTATCTCCTCACGCATCGCAAGATCAACGATGCGGTGATCATCGGGACGTCGAAGATATCGTTGAATCTCCGCGCTAGCACTCAGAGTTCGATGATCGATGTTCCCGTGGATTTTTGAGGCGTGTGTGGACGATCTAGAGGGATCCTGCTATGGATCCTTCGTGCAACGATCGTCGTCGACAAGTAGTGGTCAACAACGGCTTCGAATATGCAACAAGTATGTTTTCGTTTTATTTTGTGCTCTTAAAAATATACGCGAGATCCTCAGACCTTTCCGAGGCTCATATCATCGGCGACGACAAGTACCGTCATTGCGCCGAAGAAAATTTTAAAATCCCCAGCCCACTGGCTTCCGCTGCGGGCCCTGATAACCCAACAGTGGTATCAGAGGGAGTCACATTGATTTTCTAATCCAAATAAGATTAATTTTCATGAAATTAAGTAGAGGGTTTAAAACCGGTCACGACCGTTCAAACCGTGCGCCGATCCGATTTTGAACGGCCAAGTTATGGCCAGTTTAATTTTTCGGATTAGATCGAAGGTGCGGTTTGATCTCGGTTTATAATTTTATTTCATCTTCTTGAACTGATTAAAATTTCAATTGGTTCATTCGAAATAAAATTAATTGGGAAAATTATATTTTTATAAATAATATAATTTTCACAATAATTTTATTATTATAATAATAATTATTTTATTATTATAATAATATAATAATAATAAATTATTATTTCATTATAATAGTTATACTATTATTTAATTTAAAATGATATCTTTAGCCTTTAGAGTTTTTGAAGGGAGGACATGATTTTATAAAATTGTTTTGGTGAAAAAGATTTTAAATCTAAGTCTTAAAGGTAAAAAAGGGGCTGGCCGTGTGGAAAACAGGAGAGAAAACACAAAAAAAATAGGGAAGGGAAGGGGGGACGTGTATTCCTTGTGGAAAACAAAACAAAGACAAAAAAAAGAGAAGAGGTCTCCTGCGCGGAGCATGCAGCACCGCACTACCTCTTCCCTCCTCCGCCGGCAGCACAGCAGCACCAGGCCGAGGGCCGCCGGAAGCCCTCCTCTCCCGCGCACCTGCAAGTGCCACCTTCCCAGGACCCCAGTCGCCTGCCCGCACCCCTGTAGCAGCCTCCTACCACCCGGCCGCTGGCCTCCGGCCCTCTATCCCGCTCAGCCTGCAGCAACTCCCGCCCGAATCCTGCACCAGCCTCCTCCACTGCCCTGGTCCGCTGCGCACATCTGGCCTCCTGCCCTCCTCCCTCTTGGAATGCAGAAGGCCTGCGCACCCCTTGCAGGATGCTCGGGTAGCGCACAACCGGGGCCGCCACACCCTGCCTCCGCAGCAAGCCGGAGACCCCAACTCTCCCGGTAGACCTGACCCCAGCCGAGCCCCAGGCTGGCCTGCCGGCCTTCCTCCGCCGCTCGGGCCGCCTCCGTCCAAGGCCGCCCTGGCCTCCTCTCTGCACCCCGCCTCCTCGTTGCAACCCCAACGCGATGATTCAACGCTGCACTACCAGGCCCCGGTCCGCCTCCGTTCAGCCACATGGCTGCAACCCGAGGACATCACCCCTCCACACTGACCTCCTCCTCGGTGCTCTTAGCCGGCCGCCCCGCTCGAGCATAACCAGGTGCGGTGCATGCAGCGCCCAGGAGCAGAACCGCCACACGAGACCCACGCGCGAACCCACCTAGCACATGCGCAGGAAGCGCAGCCGCGCCCGGCCGCTGCCCGGTCCTCCAAGCGGCCAGGTAACCCCTCAGGTTAAGATAAATCAATTAATATAATTAATTAATTAATATATTAATTGTAGTGAAATAATTTTTAATACCTGATAAGAATTAATTTAAGTTAGATATTAAATTAAATTAATTAGATGATCGATAATTAATTAAATTATTTTAATTTATTAATTAATTTAATTAAATTAAATTAAAAAAACCCTAGTACTTAATTATTGCATTTTAATTTTTATCGCGCAATATTTTGAATTACCCATCGTCTGGTCTTGAGCATTGACCTTTGTTTGTATGCTTTTAATTATTATTTTAATTAGTTATATAAATGCGTACGATGATTGTAATTAATTAAAGGCGGTCTACATATCTTTTATTTTTCGGTTAAAATGTATAAGGACCTACGTGTGAAATTTATATGAAGTACACTTATTCTCGAGTCCCCCTCGCCTGCGCGTGAGTACCTTTGTACTTCGGATAAAGATGACGAGCGACATCGACCCCGCCAAGACTAGGCAGAACGCGTTGATCAAGACGATGCAAGACAAGACGTGGACTATGCCAAGATGAGGCAGTAATCTGAGACGTGACATGGACTTCACCAAGATGAGGCGATGAGAAGCATACATACAGAACGGGCAAGCTGCATCAAGAGTCAAGTATACGCCTCTGGTATGATGCGCCTTAGGTCATTTAGATGCTCAAGACCAGTCGGGTAGTAGTTTTTCCTTTATGCATTTATTTATTATTTTATGCATTTTTAGAACAGCGGGAAAAATACATAAAATGATAAATAATAAAATGCATAAAGAAGTGGCGTTTTATTTATATTAAACTTCAGTTGTGAGAGCGACAATATAGATGAACAAGATTAATAGAAATGGATTACGTTCGTCGAGATAAAAAACATAAAACCCTCAAAGAAAATATTAATTCACAAACAGCCTTCCATCATTCAAGTTTGAACAAAACCGGGTGTTCGAGGTGCCGGTTCATGCCTTAGCTAAGGGTGCCTTTTACTACCGGGGAGTTCTTATTTGTGTGGTGGGTCGACTTAACTAAAATTACAGCAAGGATATATCCTTATCTAGTTTGTTGTAATTTTAGAGGCAAGGGTTGAGTAAATAAGTAAATGATTTTTGAAGCTGGGACTTCACTCAACAGATCAAGGAACTACGAGCTAATGCAGTTGGCCATCCAAAAGCCTACCTTGGACCCTCCGAGTAGTGGCGTAGACCTAGCTTGTAGACTATGAGGGAGGTTCAGGGATCCTTTCCACTAGAATACTCAAGAGTATTCCGATTCTAGTACAGAGTGTTCCTAGAATTCAAAAAATTAGTGGGAGACATTTAATGATTAAATAATCAATAAATTCATATTAGGTAATCACATAAAAGTACAATTTTCTAAGGAATATTTGTAGATAATGGCAAGCAATACCACAATAGAACTTCGATAAATATTAGACAAAGTTAATGTCTAAACTAAGCACGAATTTCCTAAATTTAGTATAGGCGCTTGCACGCATTACTACTACAATGGAAATTCAAGGTGCTTCTGTCCCAACCTGTTAAGACACCTCGGGAAGCGAGGGTGTAAAACTGCTTATAGGAGACTCATGAATCAAGAATATGATGGCTCTGTCATAATGCTATCATCCATGTCTAATGATAGTTGTGGTCGCCACATCAAGACTAAGATGATGATCACATGTAGTCTCATCTCCAAGATCCTTTCAAGGAGAAAGTGAAGCAAGATTTGAATGTGATGGACGCACTCGGTATGTGTACAGTGAAAGACGGTTCACAATCTATCATGCCATCCCATTTATTATACCTTTTACACCCAATTACTCTAGTTTCGTTTAAGGATACAAACAAACCGTATAAAGTAAGCGCTTAATTTTTGTTAAGGAAACATTCGCCAAGTAATAAGAATATTGGAGATAACGCAATCTTTTATTCTTATGATGAATAAATTGAATGAAAAGACGAAAAGTCCTATGGAAAGTTACGCCAAAGGCACCTTCATCATGACCTTCAAAGTAAAGTGGTTGGTTATTTAATAGGAGGTTATTTGCATCACACATTGAAATAAATTCATGGAAGTTTAATAACTGAAATACAAGAAGAAAGTTCCTGCTCATTGTTCAGTTAATATTCATCAAATAAAAATATTTTTTTCTCTCATACTTCTTGGGCATTGAAATACAATATGATTTTCACATATTTGTATTGAAATAAAATAACCAAGAAAGTAGAGAAACATTACTAGAAGTAAAGTGTCTTCTCCAAGCAGCTGAGAAAGGGTTATTTTTAAGTCAGCAAGGAGAAACACATAACTTCTAATTGCCAAGTGATTGATTCAAATTGAAAAAGTTGTAGAGTATAACCAAAAAAATTTATTTTGTGTGCCCATCTGGACATGATGATACATTATTCCATGTTTTGGAATGAATGTTGTTTTTGGTGACATACTCAACAAATAGTTCACTACTATTTGAATCAATGGCAATACATGATGAATATAAAATGTAAGACCTACCCAGTTGTGGCAATGTGATTCTTTTTCAAGTAAAACTAAAAGCGGACATCAACCATATACCCAATATGTTATTTAGGCTCGACACAGCTAAACACCTATGGTATAATTGACATTTTTAGTTTAGACAAAGAAACCTTTGGAAATAAAGGTACACCACAAAGCTTCCGAGGTTAGTTCAACACGAGATTGTGAACTATTCCAAAGTAAGCTAGAGGTAAAGATAATTCATAAGATTCCTTTAAATCATTAAGGAATGTACCAATGAAGTATAAGTTTGGTCAGAAGATACGAGTTGCTTCGGATCGGAAGGCCGAAGAATATCTTGACCAAGAAATCATCGATCATGATAATGTAGCGTGGAGTAATTCCTAAATGCATGTTACCTTATAAACATCACCGTATTGATGTTCATAAGGAGGATCGATGCCGAGTCTTACATATTAACATTGATCAACAAACATGTAGCATGGAGAAATTCCTAAACGCATATGTTACACATCAAAGTTATGATGTAAGTTGTATCAATGTTTCAACTTGCAGAAACTTCCATCATATTTCAAAATGTGATTTGAAAATAACGGATTAATCCCATAACTAATATTCCAAATATTATGAAAAATGGATATCATACGAGTCATAGTATGATGGAAAATCCATTATTTCATAAGACGTGTTTAGATGAAAAGTGTTTGTTAGGATTTAAACAAACATGCATCCAGTTAAACACGTTGTGCATCAAAGGTAATTATCTTAACAATTGCTTAAGATATTACCTAAATCCCTAAGATAGAAAAGATGTAATCAAGTATTAGAATACATTTATATACAAGGGTGAACATCTCTATTAGAGATAGTGGGAGCTTAATTGACTTGGACTTAGTCAATGCTCGAGATGCACAATTGGTTGGCATATAGAACAAGTTCCACAAGTACATGTGGAATAGGAATGTTCCAGAGACACATACTGTGTTGGAAGAATAAAACCATGGTGATGGTTTTATAGTCACTGCGGTCGGTGATATATTATTCATTAAGAATAATAAATTCGTATAAGTAAGCAGTATAAGGCAATGAGCTAAGATTGACAAGATCAAATAAAAATTCAATAATGGATTCCATGTATCAAATTGCAAAGGGGATTATAAATTGAATACTGTGGTGGGTATTCAAATGAAATGATACATGGATGGTATAATTATGGTACCAATAAGGATCGATTGGTTATACCAAGTCGGTACGCCTAAATCTATTAGAATTTTACTTATCATAGCCAAACTTTTAAGATCCTTTTATTGTTTATTCGATGTCGAATTCGTCTTTCATGGAAGGTGTCTATACGACGCAACCAGAAAGAGATGATGACATCAAATGATGCCAATAAGGGTTGAAAGTTACTAAAATCCAAGTCTGGATTAAAGTAAGCAACAAAATCTTAGAGCATTCATTATAAATGAATCTTTTCCTTGTGTCTACCAAAGGTTAGTGGGAGCGCCAATGTTTTACAAGTGATATATGTTCAGAAATATATGAAAAAAAGATCTTGATCTTACAATTAGATAATATCTGGTTAAAAGTAATTCTCCAATGATTGACTTCAAGTAGCAACCTAAGTTCTAGGGAATAGGATCCACTGAGGTAGATCCAAAGGTTGCTTGGTCCTAGTCAATCGTACATATAGTGACATTGTTGGAACAATTCAAGTTCAGAATTGTTGCCTATGTCACATGGATTAATCTATCCAGGTTAACATGTTCGGAGCATGTGTAGAGATTAAAGTTGTGAATTGATACCATATGATTTAGCGATGGATCAATCACATATTCCATAATATGTACAATAATTTATACTGCCAGGATATAATTTATTATAGGCAGATATCAATTGTTTCCAGGAGCACTGCAAGTGATGCAGTCAGAACTATCATCTTGTACTTTGACAAGTACAAATGATATGTACCTGGAATATGGAGAGGAAGGTATACTAGTTGTGGTGGGACACATACTAGCAGTCCTTAGATCAATTTTATCTGGTATCGCAGTTAGGCAAAGGAGATGAGTGAGTCAAGCTCATAAAAGCTTGTGGTAGCCATACCTACAAATACCGAGTACGTTGCATCTTTTAAGGCAGCTAAGAAGCAGTTATAAATTGCAACGATTTGTCCCAGTTCTTGGATTCTCACATAGTGAGAAAAGTATTATCATAATGAGAATTATAATAATCTTTCTATCCAAGTTGTCAAGTTATGACAATGGACAAAAGTAATATACTCAGGGATACCCTGTCTTGAGAAGTTTTACTCATGACGACGAGGTTGCATATAACAGATATGCCATGCAGTGTAAATGTGGTAGGCCCAGTAGTTAAAGCCATTACTCAGAAGAAGCATGGTATTTATCATGTGAGTTGCTAACAAGTTCAGTTATCATGTTGGCTCTAGTGCAAGTGGGAGTGTTGAAATAGTGGGTGCCTTAGACCCAACTATGTAGTACTTTTGTTTACCGTATCATGTGTACAATTAGATATGCATGATGATTTCTTACCATTATAGTGCAGACTTTTCTGCGTCCACTATAATAATGGTAATGTCCAAAGGTTAGTTGTCGTGTCGAGAGGTTATAACAGATCCCAGGCTATAATGAGGACCTCAAGATACAATGACATTGACCTTAAATATATGTTCTATAGTCTAGATACATCTTAATGACTGGACACAGTAGGTGTCTGACTATCAGGTGATGGGGGCTCATAAGCATTGATACTTCTTCTCATGAAGTTCACACTTGGTGATCTCTAGTTGTGAGATCATGGGGACATACCCGCCAATAGGAACACCACATGTTTTGGGTGTCATTGGTTGTTCCTATATACGGACATGTGTATTGGTCTCCTGACATGAGACAATTACCAATGTATATCATTTAATTAAGTACTTTGATGCAAGGTGAAAACCATGGCAGTAATGTCATGGTGAGGTAGTTTGTGTCAGGCGCATCATTAGTGGTATGACGTTGGTTGAATGGTTAAGAAAGGATTTGTCGCTTCCAAGTTTATGAAGTTATGTATCTCAGGCCTGGTTTATCTGGATGGTGCCGCATTCATAAGTCTTTGGCCAAAGAAGTAGAAAGGCGAATCCATTCGGATAGATCAACAAATAATAAAGCAAGATAAGGACGATGACACAAGAGTGCATCCTACTTTATGAGATATCAAATGACAAAGAGACTATAGTACACAGTTAGTGTTCGTAGGATGGTAGTCATTGCTATGACTATCCTTATCTCTTTAGGGGCCATAACGGGTTGGTAGACCCCGCTCTTGTTCTGTGAATTTTATTCACTGCTATCAAGATAAGGGCCTAGAGGGTCACACACAACAACGTATTCAAGAATCCGCACCTATTCAGTGGAATAGGAATATGGACATAGTGGGCCCCGCCACGGGGGTATGAGCGTTGTCCAAGTTTTAGATCACCAAATGAATTAAATAAATTCATTAATATTCAAGTTACAAATATTTGGGATTTAATTTATTAAATTTATTTACAAGTTTAGTAAATACAAGAAAATATTAATCGAACGAATATTATTTTAATATTCAAGGATCGTTTAATATTAAAGCGGGACAACGAGTCAAGTTAAATGGCTCAGATTTTATCACGTAATATATTTTATATATTACAAGTATGTGATAAAATTAATAAATAATATTGATGCATTTATAAGTCGTCATAATTATTTATTTAGAGAACATTGAAATATACGGGGATCGGGGAACCCAACTGGGTATTTCTCAATGTCTCTATAAATAAGAGAGGAGGATCTCTCTCTTGGAGTGCACATCACTATTCATTCATTTATGGAATGAAATTTGATAGCCTCTCTCTCTTCCCGCTTCCTAGAGAGAGAAGCTGAAGATCCAAGAGCTTGGATCAAGTATCTCCTCATGCATCGCAATATTGACGATGCGGTGATCGTCGGGACGTCGAAGATATCGTTGAATCGCCGCACTAGAACCCGGAGCTCGACGATCGGCGTTCCCGCAGATTTTTGAGGCGCGTGTGGATGATCTAGAGGGATCCTGCTATGGATCCTTCGTGCAACGATCACTGTCGACAAGTAGTGGTTGAAAATGGCTTTGAATATGAAACGAGTATGTTTTCGTTTTATTTTGTACTATTAACAATCTACGCGTGATCCTCGGACCTTTCCGAGGCTCGGATTGTCGGAGAAGACAAGTACCGTCGTTGTACCGACGAAGATTTTAAAATCCCCGACCCACCGACTTCTGCTGCGGGCCCCGATAACCCAACAAGATATCCTTTCCAAGGGCTATGGAAGGATATGGTGATTCAAGACACCCAATTTCATGAAGTGTGGTTTGTGGAAAGTGTAAAATCCAAGGGGGGTTTAAGTACCTTAAAAGTTGTGCCACCACCTAATGAACACATTCTCATGGTGAGGAGATGTGACAAATCATTACTCTAATTTTTTCTTGGACTAGGTGGTCTAGCGAGTATAACTTGGATTTTACTAGGGATGTAGAGTATACCCTATGAGCTTTATTCCTTGTTCACATGTGCCATATTTTTTCCAAAACTCTGGAGATGATGAGTTTAGCAGGTGATTACTTGACCTTTTCTCAGGTCGCCATTTGTAGGGTTTTTTCTTGATGAGTTTTGTGTCTCTTTCATTAGAAGTTTGGTGTCTTGCGATTTGGACCATTATGTGCTATATTTTAATGTCGTGCAACTTTGACCAAGGTGTGAGTAGTTTAAAGTTATGCCACTTGGACCTAGTATGAGGATGTAACACAAGAGGCTCATTAGGAAACCCAGGGTCAAGAGTTCTCCAACATCCTTCTTAGAGAGTGATGGAGATGTTGTAAATCATGGATCAAGGTTCTCATGTCCTGAGTGATGATATTAGACAATCATTACGGGGATAAGCTATAACACAATGGGGTGATGGGTTCCACCTTGGTGACTTCAAGCTCACAAGAATCAGAAATCCCTTTATGTTAGGCCAAGATGTCTCTAGTTGGTAAGTCTAAGACCTCACATAAAAAACATGGCCATGTGGAGAGATCTATTTTTTTAGGGGCAGTGAAAGGTTTTCGATGACCCGGGATGCTTGAGCCGTGAAGTGTGGAACATGAATGGAGGTGCTTGAAAAGATAATGGGAGTTCTCCATTCTTTGGTTGGCCAGGGTAAGGCTCTTGTTGTCCTTTGATAAGGAAGGGTGATGGATGATGACCTATGTAGTTTATTGTCATGTAGTTGGGACATTCATCTATGTGCAGTTTAACATCATGGACTAAGGATGTGAAAACTGATGTAAAAGGTGGTAATGACGTGTCTAGGCCTGAGGATGAGAACTTGGGCGTCACTACGTATCTCATTGGGGTGAAAATCAAGCCACCCATAGTTCTTGAAGGACCGTGCAATTTAACATCATGTGACAAGGACTTAATTTCATGCATTTGAATGTCATGAGGTAAGGACAGTGTATCAAAGTTTAATGTCATGTTTTAGGGACATATGTAGACAGTTTAGAGTCATTTGATTTAGACCATAAGATAGAGTCCTTGATAGATATATGAAATGTTGTTCCATGAATTGACCCAATGTGAATGAAGACCAAAGAGGTCTTAGTCACACCAAACATCCTTTCAAGAGGAATCAAGCCAATGTGGCCAAAAGAGGTTATACCCATTGATGGGCTGAAGATGAAATGTCTGGGTGTCACTACATATCTCATGAGGATGAGAATCAAGGCATACATAGTTATTAGATCTCTACGCTGTTTAACGTCATGCGGCCAGGACGTGTTACCATGTAGTTTAATATTGTGCGGTAAGGATGAAGAATCACCCATTGTGAAAGGAATACAATCCTATGGATGAGCCCATAAGTAGGGGTCTAGGAGTCACTATATATCCTCTAATGATAAGAATCAATCCATACGTAGTTCTTAGAATTTATTGTAGTTTAATGTCATGTAGTAAGGATGAAGATATACCATGAAGTTTAACATCATGAGGAGAGGACAAAGGCAAACTGATGTGAAGATGATGGAACAGATAAGGTCCATTAAACAACAGGCTTGAACCCCAGGTAGGTTTCCTACATATACTAGCTAGTCGGGAATCAAAGTCCATGTAGTTCACAAAAAAATAGGTACTATACTTAGGTTTAGATCATATGTAGAGGTGGGAATTATATCATGTTGATAGTTACAGCTGGTCCTATGATTGGATATCCAGATGTCACTATGTATTTCAGGTGATTGAGAATCAAGCTACACGTAGTTCTTATAATTCCATACAGTTTATCATCATGCGATAAGGAAGAAGTTGGGGGGATGAGGTTCTGAAGGGGAGGTGCATGGCATGATAAAGAAAACTTAAAATGAATGAAGACCAGGGATATCTACACCACACCATACATCTCTGAAAGGGGTTTAATCCAATAGGCTAAAAATAAGGAAAGTTTTGCAGTACTTGGGGATAGACATGAGGATTAAATGCCCATGAATTCCTATGTATCCTATAAGGGTGGGAATCAAGCCACACATAGTTATAGAAACACTGTGTAGTTTAACATTATGCTCCAAGGATGAAGTTTTCTAAATTTTAACATCAGGTGGTAAGGATGAAGTATTCTGACTTGAGTGGAAGAAAATCCTATGGTTGGGCCTAGAAGTAGGGGTTTATCCATCACTATGTATCCCATAAGTATAGGAATTAATCCGTACATAATTCTTAGTATGCTGGTGTGGTAGGACACCGACACCAGTGATGATGTTCCTCTTGTACATTTTCATGTCATGTAGGGGACATCGACCATAGAGTTTAACATCATGAGGTGAGGACTCATTAAATAACCTTTACCTCCTTGTAATTAGGATGATAACGAGCTCATACTGAGCCTTTATGCCCTGTTTTGTGTAGGGAAACCCTTATTGGAATTCCTAAGCTCACGTGAGCTATGTTCGGTGCGAGAAACAAGGACTGACAAGAGTCCCTTTCACTATTTATAGGCATGGATGATAGGATAGGATAATTTTATGTTGTTTTGTGGCTGGTCCAAGATATTGGATCAAGGAGTCCCTACGCATCTCATTCAAAATGAGAATCAAGCCATACATAGTTCTTGAAGGATCGTGCAGTTTAACATAATGCGGTGAGGATGTGTCTACATTGTTTATTGTCATGTGCAAGAAATTCCATGCAGTTTAACGTCACACATCTAGGATGATTATGGGACTTACACCATATTATATGTAATATTGCTGTCAATTATACAAAGTATTTCTTGAGAAATATCGCATTGGTGGGTGGTGTGACACGGTCCTCATCCATGGTGGCCAGAAAATGGGCTCTATTATGATAGACTTTATGTATGACGTATGGTACCTCCCAATTTGGTTCCAAATTTGTGGGATTATTTCCCAGTATCATTGGGGTTTTGTGAGATAACAATAGTTCTCCCTGGAGGAACAAATAGAGTTGAACCTTTTTTATTGAAGGCTCATGCTATTCGGTTCTGGTGGATCACAAGGTTGTGCAGTGTGTGAAACGTCTTCTCATCTACCCACTCTAACTCATCTATCCATTTATATGCCTATTCAACATTTGAGAGTTGGCTTCAAATAGCTATTCGGAGTGAGGGAAGATGGACCTCTATGGGTAGCACTGCCTCGATCCTGTACACCAATGAGTATGGCGTCTCTTGTCTACCAGTACGCGTGGTGGTACAGCAGGCCCATAAAACATAGAGTAGTTTTTCTGGACAATACTTCTTATCCTTATTCACCATATTCTAGAGTATGTTCAATAGGGTCTTATTGAAGCCCTCTCTCTTTCCATTTTCTACCTCATGATAAAAAGACGAGTGATTGGATTAAATTTTATTCTCTTGGTATAGATTCTTTAACTCTAAAGAACAAAAGTTGGTGTCATTTCCATCAATATCATGTGAGGGACTCCAAACTTGGTGATTTTATGGGACTTTATGAAGTTGATTATATCCTTCGTTCTGACTTCCTTGAGGGGTATCACCTCAACCCATTTTGAGAAGAAGTTGGTGGTAGTAAGGATGTACTTGAACTGCTTTGTGGTGGTTGGGGGATATGGTCCCACAACATCCATCCACCAAATGGTGAATGACCAAGAATATATGGATGTATGTAGTAATTTCGGGGGATGATGGATGGAGTTTGCATAAATATAGCATTCATGACATTTTCTGGATAATTCCATGCAGTCTTGTATGATAGTCTACCAGTAATACCCCATCCTTTTGATTTGGTGGGAGAGACTAGTTCTAGATTTGTGGGCACCGTGGGATCCTACATGGACCCCTTCCACGATAGTGTGTATTTATCTTTATTCCATGAAAATGAGGAGGATTCCATTAAAACAACACTTGTATAGTATTTTTGATCATTTGGGCCATCCTGCAAGGTGAAGTTTATTTCCCAGCACCAGATCTATTCCTTTCCAGAAAAATTCATCAGGAGAGTTCCATCCCAAAGATAGATGATTATGAGCTTCATACACCTAGAGGCGGTCATTGCTTCATCGCTATCTGGGGTGGTGATGACATGATTGATATCATTCCTATCAAATACAACAATTGATGAGACCATTTTTCAATGTGCTATATGGAAGGTTGCTTCATCCTAAGCAGGGTCTACCAAGATGACCACTGGATTTTCCAGTGCATAGGCATGATCATTCTATTATCAAGGGATATAATGAAATGTGGGCACAAAGAGGAAATATGCCATTAGTCCCCTGGCATAGCCATTGAGGTGGGATAGTTCTTCCTTCTTGATGGAATATTCACTGTTGATCTTCTTTATCACCAATTCTGGATCCCATTTGAGGTTCAAGTAGGCTATGCGCATATATAAAGCCAGTTCAAACCTATCATTGAGGGCTTGGTATTCGGCCTCTTTGTTCGTGAAAACTTTGGACAATGAGAAAGAGTAGGGAAGAACTTCCTTTTCTAGATAGACAAATATAAACCCTAAGCCAACCCAATTTAGCTTCAGGTTTCTATTATAGTGCCAATATGACTCCGTGAGGCACTATAAAAATACATCTCCTATGTCTGGGGAGTTTCATGGGCATAGAAGACCTCTTCATCTGGTAGATGAGTGTCCTCCATTGTATTTTCTAGAGTGGGATGTGCTTCTAGGAAGTCAACCCGAGATTTCTATTTTACTGAATTATGGGATATGAAATGGATGTCATACTGCTTCAGAATGACCTACCATTGATCCAAGCACTTTTTCAACATAGGGCGGCTTAGGATATACTTGAGCAGGTTGATACGAGAGACTAGGTGGATCTTGTGGTGCTGTAGGTAATTCCTTATCTTTTTCACTATGAATATGAGTACAAAATAGTTATTTTTGACATCAAAATATATGTTCTCGGCACCCAACATAGTTTGGATGAGGTAGTAAATACTATTCTCACTCCTCAAATCATTCTTCTATACTAGGAGGGAAGCTAGTGAGCATTCCATGACTTTCACATATAAGATGAGTGGCCTCCCTTCCATCGAAGGAATAAAAAATGATGGGTGTAGAAGATACTGCTTGAGATTTTTGAAAACTTTTTGACACTCATTATCCCATTGGTAGGAGAAACCCTTCTTCATTAGCCTCATGAAGGGAAGGGATTTTCTAGCTAGGTTGGCTATCAATCACCAAATGTAGGTGAGGTGCCCTTGGATCCCCCTTATTTCTTTCAGATTTTTAGGGGTGACATTGCTATGATAACACTAGTATTCTCTGGGTCTGGCATGATACCAAGGTGTCATACCACAAAACCTATTAATTTACCTACTATTACCCCAAAAACACACATTATAGGATTCATCTTTAGACTATGTTTTCACAAATTTTCAAATATTTCTTGAATATCCATGAAGTTATCACATCACTGTTAGGATTTAATAACCAGGTCTTCGACATAAAACTTGGCTATCATTACCATTAATGGCTTAAATATGCGATGCATGGAGCGCTAATATGTGGACCCGACATTCTTTAATCCGAAGGGCATGACCTGGTAGCAGAAGATCCCCTAGGGTGCCCTGAAGGTGGTGGCTTCTTCATCCTCAGGGGACATTTTGATTTGATTGTGACCTGAGTACCCATCCATGAATAAAAGGGCTTGGAAGCTAGAAGTTGCATCGATCAAGAGTTTTGTGATCAGAAATGGTAAATCTTTCTTTGGGTAATGCCGATTAAGGTCTCTAAAATAAATGTAGATCATAATCTTCCCATTATTTTTCTTAATGGGGATGATGTTAGAAATCCATTTAAAGTATTTCAAATCTTAGAAAAAGTTGGATTTGATCAACTTGTTGACTTCCACCTCCATATTTGTAGCATGAGAGGGGTGCATTCTTCTGGCCGCCTGCTTGATGCCCCAATTCTCTTCAGGTAGTCCGAGATAGTGCATTGCCACATCTGGATTCAATCATGGAATTTCTATATAGTTCTCGGAAACCACATATTGACATTTCTTTAGGAATGTGATATACATATACTACTCTTCAGGAGGCCTGGTGATTCTAATAAAGGTAGGTAGTGGGTCTTATTCCATGCTAAGTTTATCTATCAGAGCTTATCTATGGTGGTGGAAACACCTCCCTTGAATGTTGGAGGTGCGTTTCTGAGATCATCCTCATCTTCTTCTATTTATGAGTCTATAGGGACAATTTCAAATGACGATGGAAGTTTGGGGGCCTCTCCGTCACTATTAGGGTGAGGGATGTCATTAGAAGAAATATCATCATCTCTTGTCATCTGAGTTTCTGTAGAGATATACTAGAGATGATTATTGCTGAGGATAGTAGAGGCTTGGACCTCTAAGACGAGGTCTTCCATTTCGACTATGTTTATTAGGAGCACATATCCTCATTGATCATGATCCAGGGATTTATAGTGGTGGTCCCTAATCCATTGGGGGTGACAACCTGTATAACATCATCCACCACCAACTGCTTGCCTCCCTTCTTGTAGAAGTTTGCTTCAACATAGATGGATCCACAATTATCGAAGGGGGAATTATTGATGTGAAGTATTATGACGTTGAAATTGATGGGTTACTTCAAACATTGATGGGATTTTGATGGTATCACTGAGTGGATATGGAGCCAAGGCCTCCCAAGAAAGACATTATATACGGTGTTTTACTAGATGACCATGAAATCGACATCAAATGTGAGATCCCCAAACTAGGTCTCTAGATTAATCTTCCCAAGGGTATTTTTATCACACTTATCCTACCATTGGATGATGAACTTTGTAGGGGATAAGTATCTTTCACCATACCCCAAATGTTGGAGGGTTCGTGCTAGGATTAGATTGATCCCAGATCCATTTTCAATCAACACCCCTTGGATATTGATGTTATTGAGTTTTTTTGAGACTTAAAAGGGCCTGATGTGCCCCTGGATGGACTCCTCTTGATCTTGATTAGTGAATGAGATGGAGACATTACATCCTAAGGACATGGTCTCCATTTGATAGACCTCATCTATAGTGACTTATTTTAAATTCATATGGGCTTTAGAGGGATTTAACAAGTTCCTCCCTGAGTTCTCTTGAAATATGAAGCATACCAAGGATTAAAATATTGGATGGGATCACAACTAGCTATTTCATAACATCATAATTTTGTTCCAAAGGTCACCACTTCCCAACACGGGGCTGCTCTGGGGACTTCGGCTCAGAAACTAGAGCATTCGAGGTAGATGGACCAGGTTCTTGTACAGAGGTTGAGGGAATATCTACTATTAGTGGTGCAGGCTACGCTGGCCTTCCCTATCACCTAGGTTGATTAGTTCGAACCCCCATTAAGTAGTCATGAAAGACAATTGGTTGTGGGAGAATACCTGAGGGCTATGAGGCACCTCCCTTCTTCCTTTGAACCTTTTGGAGTGTTTTCCCAAGGGTCTCAGCTGCATATGTGTCTTCTGTGGGGATATGGCTAGGATACCGACTCTGGCCATATCTGTGTTGTTCATTGTATCCTCAGATCTGGCACATGTGGCCTCCCATTTCACTATTATATACCGAAAAACCATATTCAGGGGCGTACTCATCATCGACGAAGGGGTTCATCAAGTGTATCATGTTGATGAAACTTAATATGACCTCTTTTCCTAATGAGGATTATATTTGGAGTAGAATATGACTCTTACTCGTATGTTTCTTCCTACTTTTGATGGTCATGACCACCCTTAGGAGGTACATCACACTTCACATTTTTAGGTGGTGGAGTTATTGCGACTTTTCAAAACTGTGTCCTCAAGGCACTGTGAGACCGATCAACTATTTTATGAGTCATCCTACTGTTGAAATTCTAATCTTGCCTTGTAGGAATTTTATGCCATCCTTCCTCTTCCTCTGACTAAGAAATGTTTATACAAGCCACTTGTTCTGGAGAATCTTCTAGTTTCACCTGTATATAGTTGACCATTCCTTGAAGGAAGTCCTTAAAGACGAAATAGTTCTAGATATTATGACCCATCCCTCTTTATAAAGGGTAGTAATCAGGATGATTAGTGAGGTTGACTTTATCAGGATTCCTAGGCTATGAAAGTGTGAGAAGGATGTTGTCCAGGGATGCCAAGAAGTAGCCCAGGACTTTCTCATTTCATAAGTAGTACACCTTGTTCATTTATTCCTGAAATCCTGGGTGTCCCTGGTTTCGTTGTGCTTCCAGCCAATAGAAATTCTGCAGTTGCTGTCAGTCAGTAGGAGGTGCTGGGTGGTTTAGATTTCTCCTAGGTTCTTGGACTGTTGTAGGATTGAGAGAAACAACTAAAACTTCCTCTCTTCCTAGATTTTTTCCTTATACCATGGGGATGGGATGAGACTTGGACCAGGTTCATTGAATATCCTCTTCAAGATGTTGTGCTATTTTAGCAAACTCTATGAATCCACCTAGATACTTCATGGGGATTATGGGTGTCTCCAGCTCATCCTTGAGATTTTTAGCATAGAGTTATAGAATTTATTCCTTTAAGAGAGGGACGTTGAGTGAATAGGATATAACCATCCACATTTCTATGAAGCCAGACACTATTTAATTCTCGCACTGCTTAAAGTTTGTCAGGTCGACAATCATCATCTTCCTTAGTGTTGAACTGAATTGGTAAAGGAACTAAGGACAAAGGTCTTCCCATCTCATGATAGATCCTGTGGGCAGAACGCTATACCAAACGAAGGCTAAACCTATCAATGTCTGTATGAAACATGTTATCTTGGTCGCCTCTTGCTGATCCCGAGGGCCCATAATCGGCCCACATTGAGACATGAAGTGTGTTAGATGATGTTCCAGATCAACTGCACTATTGACGGTGGAAAAGGTAGGATTACCAAAGTTGAGTGGAGGTGGGGTATCATTTACCCATTTGGGATATTGATTCTTCTCATGCTGCACTGGCACACATCTCCCTTCCATGGATTATATCCAAGTATCCAGGGATTCAATGGTATTGATCAATTGTGGAGGAACTATTATTTGAGCCACCTCTCATCCATAGGGAGTGGGTGGGGGAAGATAAGGTTGTCCCACTTTTATTTCCCATTGATTCTCTATTTGTCCTATGACTAAGGAGTTAACGTAGTGAGGGAGAGGTTATCACCGAAATGGGGGGAAGTTCTGATTTTTCTTGGCTTCCTCATTTATATAGATGAGTTTTCCTGGCCCAGAGTGAATATGATATTTGGACACTGCTCTGGTTGGAGGATCAACCATAGGAGAGCTTCTATTTCAATCTCATATTGTGAAAATATCTATTTCGATGATGGAAACCTAGGTGAGGTTGCTTATTTCCCTTTATATTTAGAGACATTCTGCTGAGGAGGTGGCCACTCATTATTGGGTGGTTCCAAATTCTGGAGTCTTCTTTGATTCTAGGTGCACACAACCTTATTTAGTGCATCCAAATCACCCTCCTCCTAGGGTATGTGTTCCCTATTGTGACCCTCTATATCCAGATCTTGATCTATTTCCTCCATGTTTACAGTGAATACATTCATAGAGGCATATGGAGCAATGGTGATTATTCCATTGATTTCCACATGGAAATCTAGTTCTGTAAGGCTTTCATTAGGTTCATTACTTGAACCCTTGGCCTTATTGGGATGTTTTGGCTTACGACCCCAGTAGGGCCTGGTTTCTTTCATCGTAAAATCCTATTATCTTGGTTTATAAATGGTGACCTTGAGAGGGAACTTTCATTCGAGGTTTCCTAAAGAGCGCCAACCAACATAGGTTTGTCTTGCAGTGGGAGGGAACTTGTGGGATGCCAACCATTTATCTCTTTCTCCCAACCTAGAGAATATTTATTCCCTATATAGTGCCGATGATCATAAAAATACCCCAATCAATGTGGTCTATGGTTTATTTGGGGATTTAATTAGACATGAATTTATAGTTATCCCTAGACCATTGAGGTTGAGGTGATCTGAAATCAACGTTGATGTCCCAAATCTCTTTTCAAGAGATAATGATTTTGGAGATGATGATTGAGATATAAATTTCCCCATCCCTATGGTTTGGGGTTTATCTGGGACTATTTCAAGAACATCCTAAATTATCTTAGGAACTGATGAACCAAGGGGTGGAGGTAGTAGAAAATGTTCTCTCAGTCTAGGGGGATGAGTCCATTCTTGGATGACTGCTATGGAAGCTGCTACTACGGTCTCCGAGATGCAGCATAGTTGTGCTTGGGTGAGAGCTGGGTGTGATGGAAATCCATGACAAGGATAGTCCCTTGTGAGTAGTTATCCATGTTATCGAAACCTTGATCTCCATGTTGATAATGTCCTTCTATTATATTGCAGGGCCCATTTTTAAGTCCTTTTGGTTATCCTATATCCCTATATGTGATGTCTAGGAATTATTATAGTAGGGGAATTCTATTACAGTTATCAACTAGCTTGATCATTTCTCGGTCCCCTGACCTCACTAGAGGCTATAACATTGCAAGATGTCATGTCTCAGGGGATCATATATTCTAGGGGAGTGGCGAAGTGTAATGCTCTATACTATCCCCATACTCAAATTTGGATGCCTGACGTGGATTCAAAGACCAGCTTACAAAGTGTCATGATGCAATGATGTAAATCATGTTTCAATTTTGCGCTGTGCTTTTCTAGTTTTGGATCCCAAGGCATGAAGATAACAGCTAGGTCAAACTAGCAACAAAGTATCCTGATGGTATGAAGGTGACAATAATATCCTAGATAAGGGAGATGCTGATCTTTCAGTTGTTTATGAGTATCCCGCATATTATGGCGTAGATAAGGAATACACTCCTTTTCTAGCTCATAGATGATCTCATAGATTAAAGTATAAAGGGGCCTGAACATGATGGGGAGGATATTTCTGGATAACTCTCTCAATATGTAAATGTCAGATTTTTCTTCTTCAGACTTACACACCTCCATTTGGTCAGACATAGAATATTACTCTGATGGTCGTATGCTGATGGGAGTGAAGTGCTGCTGGATGGTGATGGAGAACTATATACAGTTTACCCTAGTGTCTTGAGCACCTCTCTATATGAAGGTGTCAGTTTTTGGTTCACCTGATTATACATAAGTGTCTGGACGAAGGTATGATTGTCTTTCCTGTGAGAGATATCGCTGTGGAGAGGTTGACCATGGTGGGTGTCAAGAGTAGAGTCCCTGCGATCCATCTCCACATTACCATGAGGAGGACCATCATGGTAATTAACGTCTCTTACTTTTGATTTTATAGAAGAGTTGACAGACCCTTATGGTGTTGATAGTGTGTCTCAAACAACCTCAAGGACACTTCCATTGAGAAGATTATAAATATGAGTCATGCTTTGTGTCATGGTTAGATTATACTGACCTGACTTTTGTGGTTGTGCAGAGATATGGGCCTACTATAAGGGAATTTCCGAAATTTGTATATAACTACTTGGTGCTATGAGGAGACAATCCCTCTACTAAAGATCTATCAAAATATGTCAATTGGATGCCTCATTTTTGATAGGGATATGTGCCTATCTAGAGGTGTGTGCCACTCTCACTTGGTGAGCCTCAATCAAGATGAGGGTATGGGTTTGATCTTGAGCCTTTTGGGTATGCTTCCGGTCTTTATTGGTAGGAGTATGATCCTACCCTGAGGCATGTGTTGCTATCACCTGGTTGGACATGGTTGGATCAGAAGTATATGCCTGGTCCGAATATGTATTCCCTACCAGAATACGACGATAGACCTCTAGAATTGGAGAACTAATATTAGACTCCTTATGTACTTGCTTGGAATGATGCTAGCATAGTCATTCTTTTGGTGAAGAAGGAATATGCACCTTTCTTCTATGATCTGCTGGAGTATGATGAGAATATTCACTGACCGGAATATGAGCATGTCCTGAGGCTTGTTCCACTCTAACCTGGTTAGCCTCAACTATTATAGGGATATGGGCCCGATCCTGGGCCTCCAGATTTTACCACATGATTTCTTTGATAGGCATGTGCCCCTGTCCTGAGGTGTGTGCTACTATCACCTAGTTAGCCTTGCATATAATGGGGCTATGGGCCTGATCATGGGCCTCTAGATTATGCCACTTGACTTCTTCGATAGGCATGTGCCTGTGTCCTGAGGCATGTACCGCTCTTACCTAATTGGAACGGGATTATAATCCTAGTCCAATGCCTCTCCCTTCATCAGGATATGCCAATAATCCTCCCATCCAGGAGAAAGAATGTGCATTCAATCCAGTAAAACAACTTGATCAATATGATTAGAGTATTGATTCATCCGAGCTATAGAGATAGGAGTATGAGCTTGTTCCTTGATCTGCAACAGTTCCAGCATATGCCAAAAGAGTTCTTCAGCTGTTGCTAAAATGTAATTTCATTTTAGAAAAGTGTGTGTAGGGATATAAGACCGCACATTTTCTATCTCCATGAACTATTGATAGATATATTTTTATTGAATTAGGTATGAACCCAATTCTATCATACAAGTGCCATTGGGATATGCTAATGGCATTCATGCACGTGGGTAGGATTTTGAGCCTACCCTAGGTTTTCTGTGGGAATATGACCATAGACTTATTCTGAGAGAGTAGGGATATGAGCCTACTGGATTTTACTCCCTAGAGTATGCTGCAGTGCACTGTTAGTTGGAGTGGGGATATTATAAATTTCTTAGTTATCCAATGTCTTCTCTCTTTGATGAGTCTTCCTTGGCGGAGCTCGTGCATGGGTGTCCGAGGTGGCTGTCTATTAGGAGGTACCCACAGTAGGTGGCTAATAGCTACCAGTATGATGATGCTGGTGACAATGATTAATGGGAACCCTCCTTGGCCATTCCTAAACCATGGGGAATCCATATCTGACCCCTTTATCCACCTCCATAAGGTATGGAAGGTGGTGGTGGTCACACTCCAGGGATAGGCTCCCAAAGAGATTGGTCATGGTAATAGGGGCCACCAGTTTAACAACAACCTTCATTAAGTGATGTGGAATCACCGCCTACTACACTTTTAGAATCTCATGAGAAGATTTTTTAGTTGGTATTATACCATATCAATGTTAATACTGAATCATCGTGTTAGCTACTTGCTGCTAGAGCCATTTGGAAGGAGAGATCATTTTACAACCCGTGAAGGTCGCAGTGGCGGATGAAGTACCAAAACGAGTGCAGGAAGATGAAGAAATTCTCTTGGATTCGGAGTCTTAAATCATTCATACAATAAGGAATAAGGCCTTTAATTAGTACTATATTATAGGCATAACAATGCTCAATTAGATATGCATGGTTAACAAAATTGTCTTGTATTCCCTTTTCATCCATTCTGATCGTGTGGACTTGTCAACATGAGGATATACTTATAGGAATATTATGATGGTATTACTACTTTGTTTATATATGTTTTATAGGGAAAAGTGGCCTAATAATCTCACATCAAGCCTATCCACGACATTTTCATATAAGGGGAAAGAAACATGGCTTGATGGATTATAACCCAATTGTCTGTTATTAGAGGGATTCACATCAAATTCATCACTTTTGTTTGTGTATGGGGGAAAACAGAATGATCCAATGGATTATAACTTATTCATTTTTTTAATTTTAGACATTCACATTGGGTTCACCATTTTTTTTTTGGTTGGGATTTTGTGGTGTTGAATGGATTTCACTTGTTACATTACTATTGTAACTTTTCCATGAAACTCTAAATGAATCACCCATCCATATATGGGTACATACCTACTTTAAAAAGGTCAGTGGTCATCTAGTTTTTCAAGCCCAATGACTATTAGGGATTCACATTGGTCGAGAGGATGGGAGGTCAGGCTCATCACACCCTTTTGAGGAGAATTGTTGCCTACTTCAGGAATATCTTGTAGATTTAAGACATGTTCATGAATATCTTCTTAATCTTGATACGGGATTAGTTACCCTAATAAAGTGGCAATGGGTTTAATCTATTTTATGTACGACCTATTGGGACCTCTTTTATGAATCCATATATATCTGAGGTTCTTCATGATTTTCTAGTATTGAGTAGTCACTTATACGTTGAAACCATATGACCAAGTATTTTAGACCATGCTACCTTTTTTAGAGGTGGGTGATATTATGAGGATGGTATTTAACTATTAATAGGAATCCTACATATCCTAGTTATTAAATAAATAAAAACCAGTGTAGTTTGGTTGATCCGTGTAGTTTAACATTATAACAACCCGACTCTTTATTACCCAATTAAACATGATTTATTACATAAAATTGCACCTAAGAAAACTCTAAGTATCGAGAGGTATAGTGTATTTGTAAATTTGGAACATTTAATAATGACATAGAACATAAAACCCAATATCTTTATTGAAAACTACATTTACATGACCACAACATTCCTTCGTACTTAGCATTGTATGGAATAACCTGAGGACATGCATAAGAAAAAGGTGAGCTATAAAGCCTCATAAGGGAGTAAACAAGACATATCATGAAGAATAAAGTACATGTTAGTCAATAGGAATATCAATGGAGCACAAGTGAAATATGAACATAAAGTCATGATATAGCATGATTGTCATAACATGGAAATGTAATAACAACATTTAACATGATATTATCATGAGCCAAGGCTCATTGCACATGGAGCCTGAGTAAACCCTCATTTAACTTGAATTAGAACGAGTAAAAACTCATTTCACTTGAAATATAATGATACTAATCTTACCCAATGCATTGTAGAGCTATCATGGAACACCCTTCTTAATCATTTCTTTTCATGCATAAGTGAGCCACATATATCATACAACATGGATTCATTAAACATAATCATTTATTTTATGATAAAGGAATATAGAATTCATACATGAAACTCTATAATCAATAAGTAAATTCCAATAATGTTTAATATTCTTGATAGAGAAATGGGAATGGTATTCACTATACAATAACTTTGTCTTGAAAAATCACGGTGTAATTTTGGCAGCATAACAGTGTGACATAAGAATTCATAAAAATGATTGACGAGGGAGAAAGGGGTGTCACATAATATTTACATGCAATTTACACTAAGGGGTCATATATATAAATTTCCCAACATATTTAATGTAATTTAGATTCATAATATAAAATAATTTATTGAATGTAAATGAGAAGAGATAAATTTCGTATGAAATTTGGGCATGGTAACAGGTGTATATGGGAGGAATTAATGAGAGAGAAAGAGGTCTATCATCATTACAACATAAGGAGGGCAGTATGTGGGAGGTTAAAAATCATACCCCAAAATTTTTAATTGAAAATAAATGGGGCATAACAACATAAATAAATTTGGACAAAAATGAAAAAGGAAGAAATCCCTTACAGAATTTCGGTATGGTAACAGGTGTACTTGGGAGGAATTAATGAGAGATAAATGGGTCTATAATCATTAAAACATAATAAGGTAAGTATAGGGGATGTGTGAAATCATACCCCAAAATTTTTAATTGAAAATAAAAGGGCATAACAACATAAATAAATTTGGGAAAAAATGAGAAAGGAAGAAATCCCTAACAGAATTTTAGTATGGTAACAGGTGTACATGGGAGCCATTAATGAGAGCGAAAGGGGTATCTCATCATTAAAAAATAAGTAGGTCAGTATAGGGGAGGTGAAAAATCATACCCCAATATTTTTAATTAAAAAACAGGGCATAATAATATACGGAAATTTGGACAAAAATGAGAAAGGAAGAAACCCCTTATGAAATTTTGGCATGGTAACGAGTGTACATGGGAGGAATGAATGAGATAGAAAGGAGTATATCATCATTAAAACATAAGGAGGTAATTATATGGGAGGTGGGAAATTATACCCCAACATTTTTAATTGAAAATAAAAGGGAATAACCACATAAAGAAATTTGGAAAAAAATGAGAAAGGAAGAAATATCTTACAAAATTTCGGCATGGTAACAAGTGTACATGGGAAGAGTTAATGAGAGATAAATAGGTATATAATCATTAAAACATAATGAGAGAAGTATTGGGGATGTGTGAAATCATAAACCAACATATTTAATTGAAAAAAGGGTATAATAATATAAATAAATTTGGAAAAAATTGAGAAAGGAAGAAATCCCTTACTTAGAAGTGTGATCCCAAAGGCTTGGGAGAGGTTTGAGAGAGGCTTATAGGGATATTGGGGCACATAGGGAGGATTATATATAGAGGAGGTAAGAGTTTGGTCTAGCTTTAAAGGTTTTTAGTGAATAGGAACGAGACATTGAGTGGGTTTATATAGAAAAGGAGAGAAAATTATTTATTATTTAGGTTTTGGACACTACACAGTAAACTAATCACTACCACAAACCATACCATAGTTTTTACCTATGATTTTTTCCTAATTGGAGTTGAAAAAATTATTTTATAATTAAAATAGACTAAATTATTAAAATATTAGGATTTCTTATGTGGAGGTGAGTCACACTCTCAAGAAAATCATTTTAAAATATTAAAATGTTTTATAAGTCTTGGAGGGTCCACTAAGGATTTTTAAAATACATAAAAAAACCTAAAATAATATTATTTTAAAGTTAAAACATATATTGGACTAAAATACCATTTATAGTGTTTTATTAAATCACTATTGGGTCATTATGATGCCATAAAACACATTATATATTTAAAAGGTATTTAATTTTTACGCAAAAATTTGACTGTCTCATAAAATTATGAAAAATTCACCATTAGATAACTTCGACATCCTGATTCCAAAATTAATATTCATTTTATATAATTTTTTTTATAAATATGTTAATTTTTAATTTTAAAATAAAAACTGACATTTATCGAAAATTGATGTGTTTTGACAAAAAACAGATTTCAAACCTTAATAAAAATTACAATTGTGTTCATAAAAATTATAAGATAATTTATATTTAATAAAAACTAATTGAATAATAATATTTTATTAAAATATTATTTAATTTAAAAATCCATTAATTCATCTAAATAGATTTCTTAATTTAATATTAACTAAAAATAATATTTTTTCTTTAAAAACTATTTACAAAGTTACAAAAATAAAATGAATGTATATTATTTATTATATACAAAAATAATGCACATAATCATAGTGCTAGGGTCTTGTTACATAAACCTTTATAACGCCCACATAAAACCTAAGGGTAAGGTGTGCAATGGTGATAGAATCTTGGTGTGACTTGGATAACATTTCTCGGGTGGTAATCTCTATCTACTTCCACTTCTCTCATAGGCGGTTCTATTCAAGATTAACGTGTTGAAGCTCATCTTGGGATTGGTCAAGAGTGAAGAAAAATGATGTAACCTCCTTTCTAAGATCTAAAAAATGGGCTTCCTATGGAGCAATTCTACTGGGTGAG